>JACGWO010000012.1:13135167-13782175 GCA_034509735.1 Sesamum alatum
TAGTAGAGTATGTTCTGACTTGTGTGTTGATATTATCATGATTAGATTTTTTCACGATAATTGTCATTTGTAGAGACTCTGCCTCGGGGCACATGGTGAAGGGTCCTTGACTAGTCTGTGGGCTGTCACAACTTGCTTTTCCCCATGTTATAACCAAATGAATTAATTCATTTTTACCTATTTCATTTCATTTAAGGCGAGTTATATAACTGTATTGTTGCACGATCGACCAATAATAGGGTGATCGAATAGTTTTATGAGTTTTTTAAATATTTTTTTAAATATTTTAGAGTTTATATCGAATTATAAACTATTAAGTGAATTTCTGAAAATAATGTGTCATAAGCTTTCAAAAATTAGATGCTAGGATAATATATTGGATTCCTTTAGGAAATATAATGTAGTTATTTTTAAAATTTTAACATTTTTTTTGGTTTTTTTTTTGTTAATAATAAAATTAATGTTATACTAAAGGTCTTATATGTTTGATAAGTTTATTTGTCAATGGGCCTAATTTAGTTGACGATATTGAGGCATCATGTCATGGATTGAATCCCCTCTATATGTTGGCCTACTTTCATTAATAGTTATTGATTAGATATACATGTTCAATGTAATTGATTACTGATATGTTACTTGTTATGGTTGTTAACGATCAAGATTTATGATGTAATTGTAATCGATTTATTAAAAAATAATAATATTATTTTTTTTTTCCAAATAGTTTAAGAACATATCATAAAAATCAAATAGAATTTTCGAAATAACTATAAGCAACCGTTACAAAATAATAAATATTTTTTGCTACAAAGTTAATTAATATGACATACAAGTCAATAAATTAGGAAATGTGAATTACTTTTTCCCTCTAACTCATTTGCCCCTTAACTTTTAGAAATGACAAAAGATACCATGCCAACTATCCAAGTTATTTTTTAAAGCGTCCGTGCATTATAAAATTTTTCAAAGAAAAAAAAAGTCTAATTGATTTTCATTGTATATTGTTGGGAAAATTTCATTTTTGGTCTCATATCTTAGGGCCTTTTTCGATTTGATCCCATTTGTTGCATTTGTCTCACAATTAATTTCACTTGTTCAATTTTTTTTTTTCAAATTTGGTCCCAAACAATATTTTCCGTCAAATTGTTGACGGAGCCGTCAACAGTGGCATGAGCCTTGCCCCAATAACTTACTTGACGGCTCTGTTAACAATTTGACGAAAAATACTTGTTTTGGACCAAATTTGAGAAAAATTGAACAAGTGAAACTAAATATGAAACAAATGCAAGAAATGAGACCAAATTAATTAAGGCCCTAAAATATGGGAACACAAAAAATAATTTTTCCTATATTGTTTATATCTCAAAATTTTGATAAAATGATCACCGGATATTTACAGTATCGAAATCAAGTTAAAACCTATAGAAATTAGAGAAAAATTCAGAACATTTATGTGGAATACAATGAGTTAAAAGACACTAAATTTGCAATACAAAAGAGTTAAAAGACACTAAAATTTGCAATACAAAAGAGTTGATTTTCCCCCAAGTTACAAATAATTACAGTTTAAAAAATCATAGTTAATTAATACTATCTATCATACGTCAAACTAAACCAATGTAAAAAAATTAACTTACGTTTTGACAACAATTAATCAATATTTACCATGGTTTTAGCTCTAGTCAAAACATTGGCCGTGATTTTTGGTTACGTCTAATGTTTTGATCTTACTTAGAGAAACACTGCTTAGTTAGTTGTTCACATCCGTAGTTTTTAGCTATAGTCAAAACATTGATAATAGTTTTTGGCTGCTCTTAATGTTTTTTTCTTACGTGCAGAATAAACACCATTTAATAATTGTTCACAATCGTGATTAATTAGAATTTATTATTAATTTTACTTTTATTCATAAAAATTAACCATAACAAAAACTTATATATCTTCTGGTCTGGCCTTCTCATTAAATCTAAATTTCAAGTAATGTAATAATTATCAGATATATACGTGTATGTATATATATTATATTTAAATTTATACCTTATTCTTAAGGGAGAGCAACAATTTGGTGTCTCCCAATTTTGATATGTCAATTTTACTTTTATTTTAAAATTTATTTATTTATTTTGTTTTTCCACTTTCCATGTTGAAATAACTACTTCTCCCACTATCTATATTTTTCTTTATATATAAACTTTTTTATCCATTTATTTGTCTCTATTACTCAATTCTATTTTAATTATAAACTATTAATTTAATAAAAATATTATTGTATTTGTACCGACAACAAATGTGCGTTTTCAACTAATTAGTAAGGGGCAAACCCCTACAGTAACTGTCTTGGTTGGCGTAACATGCAAAAATTAGAATAACCTCCGAACATATTTATTTCTTTCATAAAATAACCAACACTTTATTCAACTGGTTTTATCAATAAGGTTTTTTTTTTTTATTTACTTATACACATTTTATACTTAATCATTTTGCCGGTTTTGATTAGTGAATTTATTGTCTTCCTTTTCTCTTATTTATAGTATGCACACGTATTCAGTGTGTTCCAACCGCTGTTATTCACACCATAAAAAAAGTAAGTAGTTTTATTACACTATAAATGACCACGACTTAAAATTGTAGTAAATCAATATTGTTAACCGCGACCAACCAAAATCAATATCAAAACATAAAATTTTACTACGTTTAATCAATATTAACTGGTTTTTAGCTATGACTAATGTTCTGGCCTCACTTGATGAAACAACAATTTAATGACTGTTGCGGAGCTATGCTTAATTTGTATATGTCACAATCTTTTTTTTTTTTTTTACCTTAGTAATTAATTATAGTAAAAAATTATATTTTTTATATTGACATAATTCACTGTGCGTAGTAATTAAGTGGAGCGAAAAATCAATATTTGACATGATTCACTGTGCAGTAAAACATTTATGGGGGTCCCAACAACTTGGACATTATGATATTTCCATTTTTAAGGAAGAACATATATTTTGGTTGAGAAAAAAAGATGTGGGAATTGATATAATGATGAAGTTGTATATATATAGAGGGAGCATTAATAAATGGGGAAGTAGGCATGGCCTTCTTGATTTGGTCAGAGTGCATGGAATGACTTAAGCTTGGAATCAAAGCATCAAAAGTTGTATCTCTCTCTCTCTCTCCCTCTCTCTCATGATGCTGATATTTTTCTACCACCATACAATTCCTTCTTAAGATTCCCAAAAGTGGAATGAGATCATACATTTGAAGCACAGCTGTGGGGATACCCTACAAAATGGTGTGAAAAAAGTGTGCTACTTATAATTTTATTGGTCGGAGGTCGTGGGTGCGAGTCTCATAAATTTAAACGTTTGTTTATATTTTTCATAATAGCTTATTATTTTAGGTAAATTATACTTTTAATTCTGTAATTATAGGTCGTTAGCACTTTTGGTTTTAAAATTTATTCCATTTATACATTTAGTCCTTATTTTGACGAATTTAATCCTGAACATCTCACATTTGGTCATTTTTTGGCAAATTTAGTCTTGTGTTGATAATTTTGGTCTCATTCTCACTCGAGTAGATCTTATTTTTGGTCGTGTAATTATATGTCATCAGGATCAAATTTGTCAACACAGGATTAAATTTGCCAAAAAAATGACCAAATCTGATATGTTTTGGACTAAATTTGTCAAAAAAAGACTAATGTGTAAACGGAGTAAGTTATAGGACCAAAGTGCTAATGACCTAAAGTTACAACACTAAAAATATAATTTTGCCTTATTTTTATTTTAATGCACATTTTTTTTTTTTTTATGTAAATCAGGGTTGACAGAAATTGAATCAATCGTATATATGACACGTGTAATTAATATATTTGTCATATGATTGAATTGATTTTGCAAAACTTAATTTGGAAAATTTTTTTTCTGCTTTGTGATTGATCACTCTTCTTAAATTATATATTAATTACATAATAAGTGTATTATAGTGCTTATCCATGTTATTGGTTTAGGTGCGGTCTCAATTGGAACTTCCCTGAATGCATTTACTCTTTGGATTTAGATTTATTGATATTTGAATGATTTGAACAATGTAATAAAATGTAATCCATAAAAGAAAAAGAGAAAAAATTGTGTGGTGTATAGAGTTAAGAGGGTGTTCGACTGAACTTATTCAAAATATCTTATTATAAACTCATACATTTGATAAGATGTTAGATTTTATTTTAAAAATAATATCTTATGTTGATTTGAATCAATGAATTTGAAATATAAGGATTTCAAATCCAAAGTCACAAATCCATCGAACTGATTTGGGTAATTCAATGTTGTAACGAATTTCAAAATCTTGACTCTCATTTTGAATTATATTTATCATTAGGTGATGGATTTTAAATCCATTTAATATGAAGTTATTTAAAATCCTTCATTCTAAACATAGCCTCAAAGGTTTTGGATAAAATAAAATTATACAACAAACTTGCCCGAATTAAATTTAATCGAATCAAAAAGATACTAGTAATGACAATTTGGTAATTAATATGATCAAAATTCAAAGTGTTTCCTAAGTTCAAAATAAGTAGGGAACTTCGTATCATTCTAAAGGAGCTTACATATTCTTTAACATTTTAAAGAAACTTTTATCAATTGATTTAAAATTTTAAGTCGAGTATCGAGTAATTTAATTTATTTCACCCCTAATTCTAGAAACTTTTTGGGGGTCAATTTGCATAAATCCTAAATTAATATTGACAAAAAATTCCGTTTGATATATATGGAACAATTCAAATATTAGCAAAAATATTCAAAATTCATGAAATTGTCTGGAATTCTAGAGATTGTTTCCTTATTTTTTCCTTTTTCTTTTCTTTAAATCTTTTTTGGCTAGATAAATTGTATAAAATAAGCCAAAGATGTCGGGATTCTTTTAGTTTCTAATCAAATTTCATCAAAAGCTTGAATTTGATTTCTAACCCAATCTTGAAGTTCAGTCAAATTACCGTGGAGCAGCAATTGAGGTAAAAATAAAATATTATTTTTTTTAAATCTGTAAGAAAAATAGTAACAAATAAATTTTAGATGATTAAAAAAATATTTAATTCCGAAAATAGAAATAACTAAAAGTACGAAGCTAATTAATCCTATTGATGATCAAATATTATTTTGTCATATAATCTCTTTTTTATTATATTTTAGTATTCATATAATTATAGATATAATTCATCTGCTGTATAATCAAATTTCTATGCCAATAAATATATTAATATAAACTAAAATTTCTACAATTGTAAAGTACACTAAAATTTTACGCACTCTATGTTATAAATCACTATGTACGTCTTAAAAATTATGACAAATCAATATTATTTATAACAATCAAATAAAATTGATGCAAAAATATAAACCTATTTTTTTTTGTGTTTTCATTTCCAGTTATCAGTTTTTTAAACAGTAACTAAAGTGAAAACATGTTTGTTTATGATTATTCTCATTCAAAATATGCTGATTTGACACCACAATTTAATATAAAACACAATCTCATATAACTAATCCAAACATATTCTCATTTCACACAAAAACCTATACAAATTTGAAAAAAATTATTCTCACTAAAAACTGAAAACAGAAAATAAAAACACAAACAAACATTTAATTTTTAGCTGGAACTAATTATACCACTCTCCCTTAAGGTTTAATGTACTTATACTAAACCCTTGTGGTTTGAAAACATTTAGTACTCCTTAAATTTGTTTTCATCTAACAAATAGATCATTTCTTTAGTCAAAATAGACCGAATTTGTTGATATGAGCAAAAACTTATATGAAAATTCACAATTACCCTCGATTGACTTATTACTGACTTATTGTAGGCTTACAAATTTTTTTTTTTTCCGGCCAGACTATTCTTATAAGAGTGAAAGTATGGCTCTTCACATGCATTAGCGTGTGAAGATATATAGTTGTTTGACCTGCAATAAGTCAGTAATAAGTCACTTGAGGGTAAATATGATTTATTTTTTTTGAAAATATCAGCAAATTCGGTCAAATATAAGGGGTACTAGATGTAATTTTTCAAACCACAGGAGGTCTATGTATAATTACACCATCACTACAAGAAAATTATTCAATAGCAACGAAAAATATCAACGCGCGCCGAGCTAATTAGCAAGTAAAATTTTCGTTGCTAATTTATATTGTTTATTATAGAATATTCACTTGCTGATACATTTAGCAACGAAAGTTTACTTACTAATGAACTTAGCAACGAATTGTTTAATAAATATATTAAATAGTGTATATTAGCGATGAAAATTTTGCTTGCTAATTAGCTCGATGCTGATTTTAGCATTAAATATTTTCGTAGCTATTAAGTTATTTTCTTGTAGTGCAAACCTTAGGGAAGTACGGTATAATTATCCTTACTATTTAGTTGTAACTAATATTTTGGCCCCACTTGCACAAACAACGACTAATAGTTATTGCGTAACAGTAATTAATCAATATTCACCATAATTTTTTACTTTTAATCATAATAATTAACTATAAAAAAAAGTCATACTTCTTCTAATAACATCACGTCCATCTAGCGAAAATGGGGGGAAATTTTAGTCCGGACTTGACCCGGCCAAATCTGAACTAATCATATAATAAGTACAATACACTTGCTGTATGATTGGTGTACAATTGAAGAAAAGTGACCAATCACATAGCAAGTGTATCACACTTATTTTGTAATTGAGATATATTTGCTCTATAATTAATTTGGTTCGATTAAACTTGATTCGAATAAGAATTTTCTGAAAACAGGACCAGTACACATAGAAGTAGGTGCTCAAATAAATATGGCCCACACCCACAAACAAAATAGAAACCAACCAAAACCTGCATCATCATCATCATCATCATACACATAAAGGGAACTAAGAAGCAAGCTCGAGAGCACGTATGGGTGCGTATACGTAATCATAATGCATGGGATGCTTTGCTTTCATGTATGCATAGTGACGATGCCATCATCACTTTTGTTGTATGTATGTATATATGCATTCAATTCAATTTAATTCAAATATGATGGCTTATGATGGCTTTCCCCATTTCAACTTTTTCTTTTTTCTTTTTTTAAATTTTCCAAATGTGCATGTGTTTGAATTTTATTCATATATATAGGAGAAAGTGTTCCTACTCTTTTTACATGGTAGAAGATAAAAAAAAGGAGGCTTCTTTATGTGTCGTCATGATGGCATCATGAGTACCATCATCATCATCATCAACAACATATATCTCGCTCCTCCAATTTTTACATCATAAAAAGGCCAACATAGTGCGATCCCAACAAAAACTTTCTCTTCTTATGCATGTACTATTATTGATCATGCCTTACTATTCGTTTCTTTTTCTTTTTTCTTTTTTTTTCTGGTGGGATGAGAGGGATGATTTTAATGCATAACGCGGTTTATTGACATCTAGAGACGAAAAGCTCGACATAAAGGAGAGCAATGAACAAGGAAAGAGGGAAGGTGTTGTTAGTGTTGGGACTCAACTCGTAGCTTGATCACTTTTCAAATAGATTTTACGTGTTCGTTAAATACAAGGTTTTCCTTTGCTCTGATTCACCACCCGAATAAATTTGAAAAAAGAATCGCTGGTTCCATACCAAAATGATACATACGTCAACCCTTTTCTCCTCCGCCCCTATCCATATATTGAGAAAAATGCAATTACCCCCCTTGTGATATGCAAAATGTGCAAAAAAACCCTTGTGAAAAAATAAATAGCAATTTACCTCCTGTATTTTCAAAAATGGAGCAAAAAAACCTCTGTGAGGTCGTTGTTTGCTGCATTTTGAATAACACAGGGGAGTAAATTGCTAGTTATTTTTTCACAGGGGGATAATTGTTCTTTTTGATTAACATGGGGGACAAATTGCATTTAACCCTTCATATATTTGGTATGGAGCCATCGTCGCGTCAACTAGCCTGACCTTGTGCTCGTCAAAGTTCAAGGATCGTTGTATTATTTATTTATATATTTTAGTTCAGAATATTTCATGCATGTTAAAGTTTTCATAGGTAAAATGCAGTGAACTCTTTTCGAGCACTGCGAGCAATTCAAAATACGATCTCCGCCCCCCTCCCCCCCCCCCCATGCTACATTTGTAAGTCTCAAAATACACTTGTTGATTTGTTCTTGGCAAACTTAAAGCTAATGCAGTACGTACTTACATATCAATAGAAATCGAAACACGAGGAATATATATAGCATATATAGGTCCTGTCAATCGAACTTTAGGTTGAAAGAAATCATTTCAAGTTGAATAATTAAGTAAGAAACAAGGAATAGACTGTAAATTTTAAATATTAAAGAATTAATTAAAAATTGATAGTGTATGTATAGAGGACTATATATGTACGTAGGTGTTAGGGAAGGATTATAAATTGAGATTTGTACTTATTAGGAGAGTATATATCGGGGAAGGAGTTAAGGGAAAGAGATGAAAATAAATAATTTGCATGGTGGCATGTGGTCTAATCAATGCTTGTGACAGTGCCTGCATGTGAATGATCAGGACATCCAACACAAAAGCTCATGTTTAGACCAATTGTGTCTGTTTGTTCCTTTGGGGTGGGGGGGTGGGGGGGGGGTGGGGGGGGGGGGGGGAATAGTATGGGACAAGTATACAGTATTTCTTTTATTCCATGAGAAAAGCTTACTCCATCAATTTCAAGATTAAAGATGTCATTTAATTATAAATGAAATTCTAGAGGAGGTATGAAATGTTGAACCATAATTATAGAATTATCTTTGGATGTGTTTGGATTGATGGATTTAAACTTGAATGAAGGATTTGGAGGACGGATTTCAAATGACTTCATTTGAAAAGAATTTGAAATTCATTCATATTCATCGAAACATAATTCAAAATTTGAACGGAAGGATTCGAAATCCTTTAAATTCAAAATTCGAGGGATTTGTTATTGTGGATTTGAAATTACGAATTTCAAATCCTCCAATCCAAATGCAACCGTTCTTAGTCAAAATATTGGAGATGGTTGAGCTAAGTTTATATAACATTTAATAGATTGATGGATTAATAGTCTGTAATTACTTTTAGTTACAATTAAAAAAATGCATTTATGAGAAAAAAGCAACATATAATCGGAGAGAAAAAATGATAATTAAGAGGAGTGATCTATATATATATATAAGTGTGAATTGAAAAGAGATTAAATAGGAAAAAAAACTATATAAAAATAATTTCTGCAAATTCTTCAATTATGTAAGGGGATGTTTACTTCAATGATGGGACAGATGAAAGATATCATTGAAATTATAGAGGGAATTGCACATTTGGTATCATAGTTTAAGCTACTTTGTAGTTGGGGTACCAAGCTTTTTTCACTTAAGCAATTTTGATATCGTATTAACAGGACATTTTGCAACCTATGTACCGCAATTAAGTTTTGGACGGAAATGACATATGAAATACACGTGGGCTATTAACTGGTAAGTAATGGGTAGGAAAAATAAAATGCTGGTGCATTTTGGAGGGATATTGGAAGCTTATAAGGCATTTTATGCCTTTTCTCACTTATTCACACACAAAACATATAAAATAAGGCCGTCTTATTATAAATACATACTTATTATTATGTATGAATGCACACACCTATTGGTATTTTCCCCATAATATTTCTAACCTTTTGTATCCCCCATTATGTTTGTAATTATATTTCTTTAATATTTTAGTTTGTAACAATAGTTTTGGTGGTCTATAAATAACACTATATAATTCATTTGTGAATAAGCTTTTGGAAGAATAAGAAAAGAGATTTGGAGAGAATTGTTATTCTTGTTCATTTCATATACAATTAGGAGTGAAACACCAATAAACTTAGAATTTTTCTAAGTTTATAACACATTACGCTCGATCAAGGTAAAATGTCAATTTTCTGTACGTATAATTTTTTTATTATATGTTTACTTCTACAATATCATAATTATTTTTATTCTTGTATATTGAATAATGAGATATGAATAATCATATTCAATACATTTTATTGTCCCCTGAAATGGATGTATAAAATAAGGGATCTATCACAATTGATATTGCCTCTAGAAGTAGGCATATAATTCTTAATTTCATCCCCTGAAGTGGATGTGTTTTATGAAATCTCATTACTTCCCGAAGTTAGTAATGAGTAAATTACCTCCAATAGTAGGTGAAATATTTGATACCAATTATTTTCATTATCATCCTCAAAGCTATGATAAGAATGTAACTATTGATTATATAATCATCCGAAGTGATTTGAGATAATGTCTTAACTATACTCTTTTCCTTAGCCTTGATTTTTGTCTCTTTGGGTTTTTTTAGGAAAGATTTTTAATGAGGCAAGATGTATATAATAAGATGTGTGTATTCAACGGGTAGTATTATAAATACATAGTTGGAATAGGTGATCAAAAAGTTAATTGGATTAGCGGTTTTGGGAACTATTCAGCAATCTTTATTAAATCTAACTTTGTATTGATGAACATAGTAAGTATTCGTTATTGGCACATGTGTCTGATGGGCTTAAGATTACGTTAATGAGATGCTTTAACGTCACAACAGATGCCCATAGACCAATTGGACAACCTATGCAATTGACCCGCGCATTGGATGGCGGTTATGGAACCAACTGATGAGGGTTGGGTTTGAAACGTTCCAATTCGAGGACCTCGAGACTGGGCATCGAGAGTCCTATGGAGACTTGCACTAAGAGTCGTATTCATTGGATGAGTGTCGTGTTTCATTGACGACAGACGTGGGACGTCTATACGATCTTAGTGGGTTGGTCGATTGGGGTCGAGCCGATTGAACTGCCTCGGGGGGATCATCATATGGAAGCCTAGGAAGCTTGGTCGGTATGCTTGGAGTTCCCCGATTTTGATAGTATGGTAGTAGTCCTCGGACTTGAGGAACCACGACAGTCACGTGCAAACGATGGTTGTATCTTGGATCTGGCGAGAGGTGTTCATGTCGCGGACATATTCATTATAAGTCTTATCCAGTGCAGTCAGAATGTGTAGCGAGAACGGTGGGTTTCAAGAAGAGTATCCATCCCTTATCAGTATGTGACAGAGGTATCACCTATTCATTCGAAGACACGTTGATGTTGCTTAAAGTTGTGGCCATAGTGGTTGATCGAGCAGGGAATGGTTCCCTACGTCGATGCAATGAGGCATGTGTAATCTCGAGTATTAAACATAGTTGCCTAGTCAAGGATAGGAACCGACGCCCAATTCCATACCCTAGACTAAAGCCGAGAGATGGTATACAAAAGGATCGTCCCATACAAAATCAGTGTCTAAATATTGACGCCAACATTCACCTAGTCTTTATTGCTGTGGACCGTTGCTAGACGGCCACCCATGGTAACGGGCTTCTGTTTGACACGGGTCCAAGTCTAGTTGAGGGTGAACCTAAAGGGTCACACATAAATCACTGAGAATGTGAAGGAATTGACTTGGAGTCAATTTCGGAAGATGATAAATAGTTGGATTATTTATGGGATAATCCATTAGATGGACGGACCAATATTTTATCGGGCCCTCGATTAATTGATAGATGAGATTTATCAATTAAGTATAGATTAAGGGTTTTGATCTTCTAATTAGATTAAAATCCAGAGGCATTATTTAATTGAACCTTGAACTAAATCAGATTTATTTCTTGAATTTTTGTAATTGGATTATAATAAAACCCGCTCCATTAAATCTTAGCCCAAGAGATATATTAATTCCACTTTTGGAATTAGGAGAAGTTGGACTTATCACAAATGGATGGCCTTGATTTATGTAGTTGACTTGTTCGTTTTTGGAAAGGAATAAATCAATTCCAATCAGGCCTCTTTTACTAGGTATGATTTAATCATACCTTGTAAAGTGGTAGGCTTGACTGAAGATTGATGGAGATTGATTGAAATGTATCTAGACATCCTTGGATGAACTTAGAAACATTCCAATGATCATATTAATGATGTATATATTGAGTATATACAATCATCAAGAAGAGGATTAATCATTATTCATCTTTTTCTAGGAAAAAGAAGAGAGCTCTCATGTATCTATCTCTCTCATCTTCGGCCCATCTCTTGCTCTCTATCCTCTCTCACTTTGTTGCTTCATTGATCCAGGATCAATTGAAGAACAAAGTTAGATTAAGAAGGATACACTAATACGATAGTGTAATCCTTGTCTTCATCTCATTTTCTTAGGTCCATTTTTTCTCTAGCAAGAAAAACGTGGCTTCTCCCAGTATGGTGTGGACTACGTCAGAGGATTCATACATTTGAATCTTGGTGAACGTTTGCCATCCATCCGAGAGGGAACAACGCTAGTAGCGGTGCACGAAAGATTATTACAAAGATAACCCCTGTTTATTGATATGTATTTCTCTTTATGATTGTCTATGTACCCTATATGATATACTTTCTTTATGTTATCATATTCTACATCGAACGTCCGGTTGAGCACCCAAAGGAACACCACGTTTTATTATGATATACATTTTAAATACCGTTAATTCCGCATCTCTCGCTTCCGCTCGCGCTCACGGGTGGATCTGCTTGTCCTTCATACATATTATTATTATTATTATTATTATTATTATTATTATTATTATTATTATTATTATTATGTATGAACACACACGTCCCATGGTATTTTCCCATAATGTTTCTAACCTTTTGTAATCCCCCATTATGTTTGTAATTATATTTCTTTAATATTTTAGTTTGTAACAACATTTTTGGTGGTCTATAATAAAAAAAAGTGTTTGCACTTTAACATTAACACCACAATCACCAAGACATCAACAATGCAATCACCAAAACAGTGTATTTGCATTTTAACATTAACACTGCAATCACCAAAACATTGACACCAACCAGTGTTTTCATTTCGACACTGCAATAACCAATCAAGTAACCTTTTTCCCTCCCTTAGTCTGCATCTTCGCCTTTGAAGATGATGAGATAGCTCCAGCTAAGTTTGATACCTTTACAAACTTTTTTCCATCTTAATGAAATGTGCAGATGGCTTTAAGTGGCAGGTGGGGTGAGGTTGGACACAAAAGCATATGAAATAGAGTTATTGGTACAAGTGCTCTTATTGCTAACCTTGGTTGCAATTCTAGGGGGTGGGGTGAGGGGGGGGGGGGGTGAGGGTGCAAATGCAGACTGCAAATACCTAAGTATCCAAACACTAAACTTAATAGTGGACAGAATCCTTACAGTTGAACACAAAACATGGAAGAAATACTTACAGTTCCTTGAGAATGCTCATTGCTTGGATCCACCTTTATTTGAAATTCTTGTAATCCTTCTTCCATATTTCAGATTCATCACAATTTTAGTATATTAACTAAACTAAAATAATATTCTGATTCAGGATTAAATTACTTATTGCAGTAACAGAATCCTTAGTGCTTGTTGTACTTAACAGTTTTACGTTAGTCTTCTTCCTTGCTATAGGTAAAGAATATAGATTTACATTAGTCTTCAACTAACATATAATACATAACATAAAATTTGAATAAAAATATTACACTCATCTTAGGCTGAGTCAGTAGGACTGAGACAAGGCTGCTGTGTCAACCTTCTGCTTGTTGTTGTTGTTGTGGCAGAGGACTGTCTTGATTTCAGGTGGGAACTTCTCTGTAAATTTTCTCCAAGTACATCCCTTTTTGTTGTAGTCTGACCCTCCACAAAACTTGTAGACAACAATATAATGTTGCCTCTTCATTTTCAATATTGCTTTATTCTCTTCCTTCTTCTTCTTTGGTTCTTCATCAACTGATAGCTTCCTTGATCTTTTTGGCCTTCCTCTCATCTTCCCAAAATCTGGGGGTAATGGAGGGATATAACCTACCTTTTTCCAAAAAGAAGCTCCATCCATAGGCATCATACAAGGCTTATATACTTTTGTATAGGTTTGCACTTGATAGCAAGAATGCACAAAATCTTCTAGGTCCAACACTTTGGTACATATAACACTCATCCCATGCTTTCATGGGATGCCACTTAACTCCCATTTTCTACATGAACATTTATGTGCCACCAAGTCTACTGTGTAGCTAGCACCACATAGCATGAGATCTCATAGTTCCAATCATTTTCCTTGATTGGAATACAATCCGATGCATTGTCTTCCATAATTTTTTTGATTTTAGGACAATTTTCTTATCACCCCATCTCTTAGCTGTTCAATTTCTGTTTTGTTGTATTTTCACCATCAAATACTCTCTAATCCACTCAAATATGGTCAAGATTGGCCTCTCTTGTGTCTATATGGTGTTGTTAAAGATTTCACAAAGGTTATTCAGTAGAATATCACACTTTGAATAACCGTTAAAGTGTGATCTTGACAACTGAGAAGGTGGTTTATCACTTAGTCATTCTAAACACTTCACATCCAACTCTTCAATCTCTTGCATTGCTCTGTCAAACTCTGCATTTGTAGTTGCCATGGCTGCAACCAGCCCTCTCTTAAGGGCTAATCCTTTCAACCCAGTTGTCTTCATATTTTCATGTAGGTGTTGACAGAAAACGTATTGTAAGCACCTGGAAATATATTCTCAAAGGCTGGTATAAGTCCTTTTTTCTTGTTTGATATAAAGGTGTAGACATCATCTCTTTCAATGCACAAATCCTCTTTTAGATTCATTAAAAACCACTCACATGATTGCTTGGATTCTGAACCCACTACTACATAGGCTAATGAGAACAGTTGATTGTTTTGAAACTGTTGTCAACAAGATCCCACCGTACGGATCCATTAACTCCGATTATAGGTCAACAACCGTTGAGAAATTCTTGTTTTAATTCCTTAAAGCATATGTAAATCCTATCAAGTTTTTTTTTTTCCACTTGCATTAGTTTCATCACTCAATCCCATTGACACTATTGATCCAGGATTCTTCATCCTCAAAGCATGTGCATAGTCCTAGAGACTAGCATACCGATCATCAAAATCCCTTTAATGTCTTGTAAACCTTTTTTTTTTGCTCTATAAGCCTGGAAAGGGGATACATGACACCTAATCTCCCTTATAGCCTCATTTCTACAACCCTTTCACATTCCTTTTAGGATCAGCCCTAAAAGCATCTATATACTTCTTTGAAAGCCACACTGAATTTACAAGTTTAACATCATAAGACACCCCACATTGATGATTAAGGTCATACTTTCTAAAAGAAGCTTTTTTTTTTCTTTTTTATCTTCAGGGCATTAATATGCCAGCTATAACCATCTTGCCCACACTTAGCATACATTCTTCTCTTATTATTGCTTGTTATTTTTAAATTTCTTTTTGACCTAATTGCATGGGAGTAAATTGCTTCACTAAACTCATTTCTAGTACAGAAAATCATACCAATCTCAAAAGTGGGATCAAATGTTTCATTAGGGTTGAAAACATGATATGATGACTCCTTGTTATCCTCAATTGACCCTAAATCAAAATCAAAGTCATCACTACTAATTTCTATTCCATTTTCCAACTTAAGAGTCTGAAGATGTTATGTTCATATCATTCACACCATGATCTATGTGTCAAAATTGTTGTCATCACTATCATCATCAGCAACGATCTACATTGTAATTACTATCAGAAAAGTCACTATCTTCTTCAATTATGTTGTTCATTAATGCATCGGTTTCATCATTGGTACAACCATGACACCCTTTCTCTTATCAATTTCATTAACTGCCTCCCCCATCATCAATGTTTTTTTGGCCCAGAATCACAAAGTGTAGAGTCTAAGTACATACAAACATTCCTTTCATGGCCATCAAATAACTGAAACAAATCAGTTTAAAATAACAACAGTTTAAATTTTCTTAACATATCAATTCTGTAGAAACTCTTCACCCCTATGTATCCCAATTCTTTTACAAATTTTTTTAATAGAACCTAAAGAAACAGTATCTACATCCACAAAGTCAAAAAATGCTAACTTTTCCACCCCTATATTGTGCACAAATTCACTTGCATGAAATATTCTAATTGTGGTTAACTCTTTATGTTCACCTGGGAATTTAAAAAAGAAATAATCTTATCATACAGTACAAATAAGAACCACAAAAACTTGGGTTTTGGTTTACAAGTAAGATTCAACAATTTTATCTGTTAATTTTTGGAGATCCAGTCTAGGGTTAGGGCAGAAAAGGAAAAATCGAATTTGGGAAAAAGTTAATTGTTTTTCTTATTGTGAAAAGGTGAAAATGTTTTACCTCAACCCCCCGTGCCAAGAACGCGCAATTTTGGGTGGGACCAAGGTTGAGTTAATATTCACGTGCCAACCACGGGATACTTCCGTTAAAAATTTAACGGTGGTGTCAACTGTGATACCAAATATGCAGTTCCTCGAAATTGTATTATATGTATGGTATGATTATTTAATAAGGTCCCGTTTACTTTGATGTATTAGCCTGAATAAAAAAAATTAGTATAGGATAATATATTGTTTACTTTCATGTATGGGGACCATATACAATTACAGGGCCTTGCATTAATTACTGTTACACTTGCATCAAAAGTCATGTAAGTTACTGTTACACTTGCATTAATTACAGTGGTATAAGTTATCATGTAATTTGTACAACAATAAATGCAGGGGGCAAAAGTCCATCTTACCCTCAAATAATAGTGGAATAGGTGTCATTAATGTAGCTCACCTACCAACATTACACTAAACAAACCCATTTCCTCATCTTGTTTGGGTGATTCGCAGTAGAGGCCAAGAAGACCAAATCTAGGTGAGTGCTTCGTCTTTCTCCTCTTCTTGTTGGACTCCATTTTTATTCTAAAGTTCATACTAGTTAAGAACATACATTTAACCGATTAAGATAGTAATTTTTTGCACTATATGCTTGAATGTGACAATTGTTATTTATTTTTATTTATTTTAATGTTTTGATGTGGTTTACTAATAAAATATCTTCACATTTGCTTTCGGGTGTATATTGTTATAGACCTGAGCTCCATTTGAAGGTATGTTTGAATTTATGTTTCTTTTTTTTTTTTTTTTATCAATTTTCGCACTGTTATTACCATTTAATTGTCGCATTGTTATTCGCACTTTTGGTGACGGCTTGAGACTGTTTTTTATATTTTTCGTACTTTATAGAATTAGTTATGTTTGTATATTTGAAGGATGTGTATTGTGTGGTACATTCATGATTTATTGTTTTTATAATATTGTTAAATTATATCTAGGTTTTACAAAATTTTTTGTGACTAGAATAATGTCAATATTCTACTCGGGTTTTACAGAAAGTGTAATTACCTTTAATTGCAATATTGAAAACCATAAAATATGAGCACTGTTTTTATAGTATTAATTTGTGGTAGTGGAAATATTATTATTATGCGATAAAAAATTCATATGTTATGCAGTGGTTAGTGGTTTTTGATGCATATTTTTTTGTAAATGTTTCCGTTAAGTACTTTTAAAATTTTAATGGTAGGATGTGGTTTCAAGAAAAACTAGAGGCTCTTAGTGCAATCCAAGAATTTTTGGTCGATGCCTTGAAGATGTTAAGGATGTTTTATCGGTGGTTTCATTTTTTGAGGTCTCAATTGAAAATATTAGAGCTAGACCTGGGCTAAGTTATAGTTTAAAACCTCGAGTTCCGGCACAAGTACATGTAATGAGATGTTTAGTAGAAATTACTGACATATCTTGCGTTGATAATCTCCGAATGAATAAAAATGCATTTGGAAGGTTGTGTCTCTTGTTGCAAAATCAAGGGGGTTTAAAGGACACTAAACATTGTCATCACGTACTTAATGCAGTTTTGAGACTATATCACTATTACTAGCCAAAGCTATGCCCGTACCTGAGGACAGAACATGCCGTAGATGGAAGTAGTTTGAGGTTAGTACCAAATACTTATTTTATGCTGATTTCTATTCTCCATGTAAAAAATAATTTTGGTTTTAATTACATCAAACTAACTACTCTAACTTACCTTGTGCAAGGGATGTTTGGGGGCATTGGATAGGACATACATTGACGTACGTGTTCCACATGAAGATAAATCACGATATCACACACGTAAAGGGTCTGTTTCCCTTAATGTGGTTGGCGTGTGCGATAGAGACATGCGGTCCATATACATTTTAACTGGGTGGGAGGGTAGTGCGGCTGACGACCGATTCTTCGGGACGCTATCAGTAGACCGACTGGGTTGAAAATCCCTAGAGGTAATAAATACTAACTAATTACGATTTTGTTTATGTCTTGGTTGATAAAATAGCTATTGAGTACATTTATTTCGGTTTTAACCTTGTAGGAAATTATTACTTGGCTGATAGTGGATAGAGAAATGGCGAAGGGTTCTTATCACCATACCGGGGAGTGAGGTACCATTTAAAATAATGGAAATCCGACCGCAAATGCACCACAAAATCCTGAAGAATATTTCAATATGAAGCATGTTGCGGTCCGTAACGTTATTGAAAGGACTTTCGATTTACTTAAGGCTGGGCAGTCTTGCGGTGCAGAATCAAATTAGCATGGTATGTTGTCTATTGCATAACTATATACAAATGAAAATGCCCGTTGATCTAATTGAACAAATATTGAATGAAGAGTTCATTAGCGAAGATGACGTAATACTGAGTACTTAGGAACTATAGATTCTAACCCTGTTTGGAACATTTGGAGGGATGACTTAGCAATGAGAATGTACAATGCTTGGCGTGGAGAGTCTTGAACGTGTTGTTGTTATATATTGTTCTACTATGTTTCATGTTCTAATTGTGGAGTTTTTAATTGTTACTAAATGTTTGATGAAGTGTGTGAGCTTAGTCTGTATTTTTTTCTGGACGATATGTTATTTCTTTGTTGATGTATCTTGGTTTCAAATGAAATTTGAAGTGTACTTTCTCTGTATGACTCATTGTTTGATTATGCATGTGTCATAGTTAGATACTTATTTGTTGTGTACTGTTTTTGTTGTCTTAGTGATCCATGGAAGATGATAAAATCATTATGGGTCGGCGGCCGGAGGGTGGGGGGGGGGGGGGGAGAACAATGGTAAGGGTATCAGATGTGTTTGGTCATGTAAGGAAGAGGAGGTACTTCTTGACTGTTTACATGAGATTGTTCGCACTAGTTGAAAGTACGATAATGGGTTCCGAACTGGATACTTGGGAGTCTTAGAACAAATGATCTGTAAGCGATTACCGGAGAGTGGACTGAAATCAGAACCTCACATTAGCTCGAAGATTCATGTTTGGAAACGAACATATGGTAGTATTTCTAATATGCTTGCAGATCTGGGTTCGACTGGAACGATACTTCTCACACTATCGAGGTCTCGGACGTTGTATTTGAGAACTATGCAAAGGTTAGATGCTCTTTAATGTAAATTTTCTATATGCAATTGGAACTATGAAACCCTTGCTTATGTGTCTTTAACATTGTTAATTTTTCGGTTGATCCTTTCGTGAAGTTGCTGTGTTTCAAGTCGTTTCCCTACTATCCTCATGGTGTGAAATATTTTGAAAAGATCGAGCTACGGGACAACATGCTATGGTTGTGATGGTGCATCCAACAATGTAAGTACTGAACCTGTTTCTACGACACCAGAGTACTACAATCCTAGCCCTGACCCAACCTCAATGTTGCACCTAATGACACTGAACGTCATTCCTCCAAGAAACGCAAGTATTCAACAGTTACAGTTGATCAAAAATTAGATCAAAAGTTTGATACTTTTGTTAGTGTCACTGATAACCATTGAGGTGACATTGCTAAACGTTTCGGGACAGAGTCAGATGAGTCATAGGCCCGCCGACAAGTTTGGGCATCCATTGAGATAATGATTGAATTAACCTTAGAGGAGAAATGTTGGACATCTGGAAAACTTGTCAACAACAAGCCGATTTTGACTTATTCTTAACTATGTCTGAGGTGGCTAGAGTTGCCTTTGTGAAGATGATGGTTGACGGGAAAGTGTGACTTCTTCGGTAGGTACATGGATACACTTCTTTTTGTGAATGCATAAACAGTTAACCTACTCGTATTATTTTGGGGTCTATGCAAGTGAATGCATTCTGTAGGATCTTATTATCTAACTAATCTACTTAGACGAGCATGTAATAGTTTGTGGAATGCTTCGACCACGTTGTGAACGTGTACATTAATTATTCTAACCTTGGAGTGTCGAGGTATCCTTTCAAACAATTATGCATTATAGTGAATAGACCTTTTCTTGGAGAAATGATGCACATCATTAGGTTTGACGAGTTCTGTTATTTCTGTAGGTTTGAATGTCTTCTTGGATGAATGATGATTCTGTGTGAATCATGAATTTGATGGATATCACTTGCTATGAGAATGCAACTGGACATATTTTAGTAACAGAATGTATGTAGGAATGCAATTTCGTGTTCGTGAATATAATTCGATTGTGTATAATATTTCTGTTTGTTTAAATAAATCGGCTGGACATCACTTGGTCTAATATTTGTATCTATTTAAATGTGTTCCAACATAATCATTTATATAAGATTTTGAACTAAACAAAAATCGATTTATAATATTCTATCAAGATTACTGAAGCTAATCTAGTGTACTCAAGCATAACAAAGATGACTGCATCTAATGTATTCTATTCAAGCGTAATTAACGTTTATTATATTCAAGCATAAAAATGTAGTATAATCAAATATGCTATGTTCAAGCATAACAATTTTTAATATTAAACTTGTTCAGAACCTTTGCAAAATTTTGCACGCAAGAATTCAAAAACTAACACAAACTTGATTAAAACGATTTTGACAATATTCGGTACATCAACAACCGTAAGAAACATTAGGAAAAGATAAAGGACGGGACAACGTAAACACAACAAACACTTAAAATTACATTAAAAATTCCATGAACGACTAAAATAACTCTGAACGTCAACTGCAATGTTTCATCGCAACCACCTTTCAAATTTCATCCGAACCCGACGACAAGTCAACGATCTCATCCACATCTATCATCACCATATTATCTCGTGAACCACTCGGGCCAGCTTTATTTTCATTTTTAGAAATACTTGACTTACATCCTTGGAACATAGCTTTTAGTTCATTGAGTGCTTCAACGTTTGTGAGAGATTCGACATTGTGGGTACCATCCATGGTTTTATCTCATAGGGCGTCAATGAAACATTGATTGTGTGCCGGCATCCATACAGGGGTATACAAATATTTTTGTTAACAACGCGGTGAATGTGGAGGTTTGGGGACGTAATTCCAACACACGTTGGTTACGGCTTTGTGGCGAGGAGAAGGGTTTGAACAAGTCATTCTTTATGGCTTTTAAATACAAGAAAATTTAGAGAATAAATTCACAAGAATTACGAACTTGATCAAAATTGTGTACCACCAAATGCGCTCTATCATGCTCGGTTTTGAAGGCAAGAAAGTAATAGAACCATACAATATTCCTACGTGAAAGAGTATAAAGTGAAAATACCAACATTGACAACCATACACTATGTCATGCAAGAATCATTCTCGGTTTTGCGCCTTTCCAAGCCTGCCAAAGGCTGCACTTTTCCCTTCGCAGTGGACAAGACTTGACAAACCAAATGCAAAAAGTGAAAGCTCATAACATAGTGAAAAACACATAATGAAATTTCATTGAAAAATGAGAACATGCTCGGTTTATTAAAAGGACATTACACAATCAATTAAAATGATCCTTACATATTAAATGGTCCTTACATAAGAAAGGGAGGTCAAACATCAATCTAAATGCTATATCGATGAAATTACGTACAAAGGGAATATTGACATTAACATACACAACATCCAAGAATTTTTAATTACTCATCCGAATTTTTATCTGAAGGGGGTGAAAGATTGTTGACATCCATTTCATCATTACGGGCTCCGTTAGCACGATTCGGTGTATTGAGTTCATCATCTTCGAATACTTCTCGAGCAGGATTATGAAACACGATTACCATTGATTCCCATGAAGGATGTGGAAGATTCACGTACACCTTTACATTCCAAGATTTCTGAACGATAAGGTCCCAAATATGTTGTTCAGCATGAAGTCCCCTTATGGCACAGTTATAGGACACACCAGAAAAACTTAAAATCCATGAGAATGAAAGGAATCGATTAAACAAACGCCTTAATCTGGATTCATAGAAACCATAATCGAAAGACAAACCGTATTCTTTATTGGTTTTGCGCATTGCTTAGCATATAGAATAATAATCGGGATAACCTAGCTCATTTAGACCGATTGCAATTAGATCGATAAGAGTGTCCATGAAGGTTTTCTCCATTTCAACGGTCCAATTATTGTTGTAAATGTAGCGACAATGTAATAGAATAGTTTTTTGTGATAGAATAGTTTCAAAGTGAATTCGTATATACTACCACCAGATAATAACAAATATATATACTTGGAAATAAATGTGAAAGATGAATTGTCATGTCTACCAACTATTACAAATTGAGAGAAACATTCACGTGAAAGAATCAGTCCAAAATGTATATGGTTGACAAGAAAGAAGGCTGCCACATTGAAATTCACTTTTCATACAATGTAAGGATGAGAAATGAAATATATTCCATTACAAAGGTAATAAGAATGCTCATAACAAAACCTACACCATAGTACACATCTATACAAGCATGCATGAGGTTTCTTGTCATTCACATATTCCTAAAAGAAAACTCACTACTTTCAAACTTTATTTATATATAAAGCTAATATTACGAGAAGGATACAAATAAGAACATAGCAACAAGTAGACTTATTTTCTTATGTCGTAAGGCCTTCCTCAGTTGACCTTGTAGCATTGCAATTTCAGCCTCGTTCTCGTGAGCATTTATTTTTTTTAATAAATCAAGATTACAACAACACTACGATTATACACCGGGGGGTCCATCCATTCGAAAATACAACACTAACGATCTTGAAATGTTGACACGTAAGGTAGGTAAACACAGGACAAAAGTAGGATAAAATAAAAAATCATACATTTGTGCCTGAGCAACCACGAAAGCAACGCCCTGGATTTGTGTTAGTCCAAGATGTTTTTGTGACGATAATATTGCCACATAAGCATGACTCGGCACTTCCGCAAATATTAGAAGCCAGACGGCGACTAGTATTCGTATTCCCAAAATTACATCATTTCTAGAAGTCCAAGATGTACTTCGACCGTTTGACATTATATAGTGAAAGCTGTAAAATAATTTGTAAAAGGATGTTATAACTTCACTTCAAAATCGAACGCTAATTAAAAATTTTCAAAAATAAAAAACAATACGAAAGAAAGAAAGAAAATTCGCAAATTAAAAGAAAATTTTGCAAATTTCGCATAATACGAAATAAAAATTTCAAAATTATAAAAAAATCCATGCCGATTTCGCAAACCACAAGCAAAAACTCGAAATAAAGAAAAGAAAATAAAAAAAATTAAACAATTTTCACATGAAATACAAACCACAAATTAAAGGAGAGCAAAGAATTGAAAAATAATTACCTGATTTGCACTCACAGTAGCCGAGCTTATTTCGTCAACAAGAGAGGTACAACAGGTAAAGTTTGAATAAGGGCTTTTTTTGCAATGGGGGGGGGGGGGGTTTGAAAATGCTTATCTCTATATTGCCATCCAACACAAGTAAATACAACAAAGTAAACACTTCACAGATTTTATCAGAATTTAATGATACATGTAAGTAAATATCTTACAATTTATACAGGGTTTTTCAATCATTCATTTAGTTCAAGATAATTGTATCACTCGTTTAATTCCATCAAAGTAAACGGGGCCCAAATTTATTGTTTGTTTACTTCATCGTATTGAAAGTGTGATTGAAATGAGATATTATATTTTAAGTGATTATTAGGCAAAATTTCAAATTGCCCCTTTATTTTGATTTTTTGATATATTTTAAAAATTCAAAAGATCTGCCCATCCTCAATTGTTCTTCTTCTTTGATTGCACAAGAGTGTATGCCCTAATCCCTTTCAAAAAACCTAATCCCAGTGTATGCCCTAATCCCTTTCTATTTTCCGCCATTCAAAAAACCTTTCCTCTGTGCCTTCCGCCACCTCCGTCGCAGCCACCATCCCCCCGCCTTGTGCCGCAACCACCTCCCCCTCCCCTCGGCCTTCTACCGCCTCTGTCGTAGCCTACGCTTCCGTTCAACTGAGGAAGCCCACCTGTTGTGGCCCAGGACTCCGTTTACCTAAGGATGGTCAGCTCTCTATTCACCTGCATTTTGAAGCTACTCCTCCAAGGTAAGTAATATTTTTTTAGGCGAAATCTGTGTTTTCTTTTTTCTTTTATTACTTTGTGATTTCTGAAATTTAGAAATTTGAATTTATGCTGTTGAATTATCAGAATTTTCTGAAATTTCGATATTGTGAAAATTGTGACTTCTGATGGTGAAATTTTTTAGGAAAATTATTGGTATTTAGTACTCGTGTTGTGAGAAACTTATAAAATAATATGAACAACAATATAATTTCATATAATAGACCACAAAAAAAATAAAATTAGAAAAATATATTATAATATAAACTGATTTAGTAAACCATAAAATACCAAGAAAAGATATAATATAAAGCACTTTAAAAAATACTATGAAACACTATATATTTAATATAAAACACTTTAATAATCTATAAAATACTAAAATATAATACACAATAATTTGAGAAACTGTAAAAAATTATATTCATGTTTACAAAATATAATACAGACAAATTTAATCTTATCAATGTTTATATTTATTATATGTTTATAAAATGTGTGATAGTTGATTTGACCACTGCCAAGTACCAACGTCATTAAATAGGCAGTAATTTGGTTGGTTCAAGTGAATTAAAAAAGTATTTTATGTAATCTTAAGTACACATATTTATTATGAAGAGAAGTTTGATTGACTACCTATCTTTGAAATGACTCTATAATATTTTGTAGGGTAAATTACAGCTACATCCCTTGAGATTTGACATAGTTACAAATAACCTCTCGTTGTTTAAAAAATTAAAAATACCCCCTGAGGTTTGTAACGTCTAACAAATAACCCATTTTCATCCATTTTTATGGGTGAGCTGACCAAAATGCCCTTATGAACTGAGTTGTTTTTTAAGGTAAATTATATCTACCTCCCCTGAGGTTTGACATAATTACAAATACCCCCTCATTGTTTGAAAAGTTACAAATATCCCCCTAAGGTTTGTAATTTTTAACCAAAGGCCTAAAATTGACCATTTTGCCCTTAATTTTTTTATTAGAATTGTAGAAAAATCACCCGAGGCAAATTGCATTATCTCCCCTCTGTGTAAAAAATTTAAAAAACCTCTCCATGCGCATTATAGTCCAAAAAATTTAAGAATTAAATAAAAAATAATTCAATGTATAAGGGCATTTTGGTCATTTTTCCCATAAAAATGGATGAAAATGGGTTATTTGTTAGACGATCACAAACCTCAGGGGGGTATTTGTAATTTCTCAAACAACAAGGGGGTATTTGTAATTATGCCAAACCTCAAGGAGGTAGATGTAATTTACCCTATTTTTTATTTAATTCTTAATATTTTTTTGGACTAAAATGCACAAGGAGAGGTTTTTTAAGTGTTTTACACAGAGGAGCAATAATGCAATTTGCCTCGGCTGATTTTTTTACAATTGTAATAAAACATGGTCAATTTCAGACCTTTGGTTTAAAATTGCAAACTACAGTGGGGTATTTGTAATTTTTCAAACAATGAGGGGATATTTGTAATTATGCCAAACTTAGGGGAGGTGGTTGTAATTTACCTTATTTTGTATTTATTGATGTGCTAAGTTTGGTGGAGAATTAATTTGCCTACAATTAAGATATCCATTCACATATAGGTGTTTGTGCACACTTCCTCTCTATTTATATGGCTACATCAAATTGTTTATTCACACTTATTAAAAAGTTTTAATACTACACATTACTACGCATTACACAACGTCTGATTCATTGCAAGATGGTTACTTTATATGGTACGGGGTGGACCAAAGAAATAGAGTATGTCTTTCTTAATGTACTTGTCGAGCTTGTCAGAAATGGTGATTTTGAAAGGGGTGCCCCTAATAAACAATCCATCATAAGTACAATGGTAGCTATAAACGAGACTTTAGGTTTGAATGTGAGCTTCAAGTTTTGCATGAAACAATTGCGATATCTGCATGTACGACATGAAGTGTTCAACTGAATTATCAATATGCCGAATGTCATAATATAGAGTACATAAAAAAATAAAATAATTGTGAAAGAACACACACTTGAATAATAAAAGATAATAAAAAATATATATTACAACACCCAAGAAGACAAATATATATATATATATATATATATTCTTATTCCTAAGGACTACAATGATAGGAAAAGACCATATATTTTGAAGCTCTAACCTTTTATCAGACAAAAATTCCTCAACATCATTAAAGTAACACTTTTTTCTTTAAAGCATAAACACAAAGGCGGTGCTTACTTTGGTGTATGAGATAACTGGGTGATACGATAAATAGATGTTAAAATTGTGAAAAAGAAATCTCGCTATTTATTGTAGGTAGTTTACTTTTTTTTGGAGAAAGCAATGATTTCATAAATATAAATTCAAAAGCGATACCAGCTAATCATCTGAACTCTCAGGTCTCTCAAAGCTAAACAGGAAAGCAAAACAACAAAGACTGGGGAAAGAAAAAAGAATTACCCCACCGCCAGGGTAGATAATGGTCATGCTCCTCAAACTATCACGTCATGGTATCTATATATTTGCTTAACCAATTCCAAAGGCGACAAGTTGGAAGTCTCGAAGAGGAATCAATTCCTATTCCACCACAAGCTCCAACAGAGTACCAAGAACAACCTGAAGTCTGGAGGCTCCAAGTCGCCCTTAAACCCCATCTTATACACGTCTCAATCAATGGGGAAACAATCCTCCGAATGAATATTTGCCAGTGTCCAACTTTGTTTCGCAGACTTGCAGTTTTACAAGACATGGAAAACGGAGTCCTCCTCCTAAGCACACCTCACGCACTCCAGTGAGGCCTGTAGGCCATGCTTTCTTAAGTGTAGGTTAACAAGAAGGGCCTCCTTGCACGCTCTCCATGTAAAAAGACGGATTTTTGGAGGAACCTTCCTTTTAAGTAGAATCGCCATGCATCCTCCCCCCTCCCAACTCAAATTCATCGGTACAAAAGTGCTTGCATTCTCTTCTAGCTGCAGAGCCAGAGTATAGGAACTCCGGACTGTGAACCTCCCTTTGGGACCATAGTGCCAAATTAACACATTCTCTATGACTTTGCCACCTATTGACACGTCCAGAATTGTTGGCGCTTCATAGTCAGAAAACTCCTCCCGAATTGGGTCTTTATTCTAGGATACACCATCTTCCCGGAGCAGTTGGATAATCGTCGCTCTTATCCCCAGCGCACGAGGGGCCACTGTTGGCCTAAAGGTCGAGGGTCTACACAGCCAAGAGTCCTGAATGATGTGCACGCTGCCTCCATCACCAATTTTCCACCTTAGGCCATACTGCAGCAAGATTTTTGCATCATAAATGGACCTCCAAGTAAAGGAGGCGTGGTCACCACACCTTGCCTCAAAAAAGTTAGTGTGCTGAAAGTATTGTGCTTCAGAAGTTTGGTTAGGGTACTATTCGGTTTAGTAACAATGCGCCAGGCTTGTTTAGCAAGTAGCGCCGAGTTGAATGCCCGTAAACTCCAAAATCCCAATCTTCCCTCTCGCTTACCTTTGGACAACCTAACCCATGCATCCCAATGAATTTTTCGGTCCATCCGTGTTGCCAAAAGAATTTTGTAGCCATTCCTTTGATTTCATGCAACAGCCTATCCGGAATACAGAAGTAGCTCATCACGAACGGGGGGATAGCTTGGATGATTGTCTTGATAAGAACTTCCCTACCCGCCTAGGAGAGATGTTTTGTTATCTAATTCTGAATCTTAGACCACACCCAATCATTCAAGCAAGCAAACACCTCCTTCAATGAGCGCCCAATTGATGGTAGACCTAGATATTTATCATCCTTGTATATTACCGTTACACCTAAAAGGGCGGCCAAATCCTCGTGCCTCAGCCTCAACACGTTTTTGCAAAATACTACTGCTAACTTCTCAAGGCTAACCTTCAGTACGGACACCTCTTCGAAGTTAGCCAAGGGTTGTCGGATGTAGACCATGCTCCCTTGGTGGCTTGGCTGTAAATTAACGTGTCCATAGCAAACAAGAGATAGGAAATTGTGGGTGAGCCTCGGCTAATTGCAACCCCCTGAACATGGTCGTTCCTTTCCTCCTTCAAGATCATGTTGCTAAGAACTTCTGCATAGGAGAAATATATAGGGGGACAAGGGGTCACCTTGACGGATTCTCCTTGCTAGTTGAATGAACCCGAATTGGTTGCCATCAAGCATAACAGAGTAGGAGACTGTTGAAACACAAATCATTATAAGTGAAACAAAGTGTGGATGAAAACCTATCCTAAGTAAAACCCTCTCAAGAAAGCACAACTCAAGCTGGTCATAGGTCTTAGTGATGTCGAGCTTTAAAGCCACATGGCCTATCTTCCCCCAATGCTACAAGAAAATGATGCACTTCATAATGCAATAAGAATGTTATTAGTGAACCTACCAAGCACAAATCAAATTGAGAGTAAGAAATGAGACTATCTAACAAAGACTTTAATGGTTAGCAATGGCCTTGGGCGCAATCTTATACTTCAGCTTCGCTTTCGTGAAGGTGCATGCATTTTCCCTTTTGCTCTACGGCCCCTTCGATGTGTAACTAGTTTGTTTGTGGTACATGACAAGTTGAACTGAAAAGGAACATTAATCTGAGTTGTTTCCACTAGAGGCTTCACCTGATGATGCCCCTCCATGATTACTGGGATCCTCCCAATGCAGGATGCATGGATGAGTGGACTAGGGTCTCTGGTACCTGAGTATTCTCTTCCACCATATCCATCCATGCAAATAGATCTCCCCTTCCTCACCTACACGCTTCCCACCATGTTGCAGACTCACGACCGGTACCGAAGCCATCTCAAAAGTCTCTGATGGTGAGCTTAAGCCTCCGCATAGTCTTGTTCCCTTTCCTTTCTATTGTCTCCCAGTATTATTGGACATAGAGCCAAAATGTTCGTTGACTCTTTTTAACATTATCAACGGCTAGATAAGATGCGGGGAAAGAAAAAACCTATTATCACTATTTTTGGTGAACCTGGTAAGTATACTAGGTCCACATCACTATATGGGTGTGCAAATTTTGTTATCACTATGAACCTTTCTAACATATGTTTTATTTATATAACGCTTTATGAACATTATTATTATGTAATGAAAATATTGATAGTTGTTAGTGAGATTCAATATTCCGAAAAAGAGCTAATATGTGTTTCTAGTTGTGATGCTTCTTCATATTTTTCGGTTTTTTTTTTTTTTTTTTTTTTTTTGGGATGGGAAACGCTGATTGAAAGTAGCAGGGGATGTGGAAAAAGGAAATATATTCCTTCAGCCCAACTATAGCATGCATTTCCCATGCCTGAGTCGTGTCTCCATTGTTGTCTCATTTATTATAATTACTCCTATTGGAACAAATGATTTGACCACACATGATGAATATAAACTTTTTAGATTTTATTCCCCGCTATTTTGTAATCTAAATTGTATATTTTCATGATGCCTCCTAAATCATGCATAACTATTTAAGACTCTTGTATACACAACAACATTCATTTGTATACCCAATTCTGCCTGACATGCACCACAAAAAAATGGAGCAACTTTTTCTAAAATCTTGTTTAACATATTCAAGTTGGCAATAGTGAAGTTGGTTGGCTCTCCGAACATGTATGCAATTAGGAGTGGAATGATTGAGGTCAATAACTTTTATGGAAAATTGTACAACTATCGGTTTTGTGATGAGAGAGTAAGGCGGCTTTGCGAAAGGTATCTTGTGTTTTATTGGATCATAGTCCTTTTGGTTTAGTATGGAATCCATCTATGAGCGAAATATCAGTCGACTAGCATGTTTGGGACCAAGCTTGCGAGGTACGTTCATGTTTCAAGTACAATTACTTGCATTTTTATACATGTTCTATAGCATTAACATTAGTTTTTTAATATAGAAGAAAAGTCTTGCAAAGGTCTATGTCAATAGAGCTAATCCTACATGGGATCAACTTGGCAAATAGGATAAAGGAGAGTCAGGTTGTTCGCGTAAATAAGTCGCACCATCTTTGGAGAACCTGAGAGTCCCAAAATCACAGATGAGGATGAAGAAGATGTCTTTGATGATCGGCTCCTATTCCTAAACCGGTTTTCATTCATATATCATCAAGCAATGATGACAACTAAGAATGAAGATTAGACAATTGTGATTGCTAGGCGTTTGAGGATATTAAAACATTTGTGCAAGTTAACAATTATAAGTTAGGTGATATGCATGCTTTAAAGGACTTCTATATTGTCACTATTCATGAGTTTTCCATAATTATATTGTAGGGTTGGGTTTGGCATGAGTTTCAGTAAGCATCAAAGATTTTAGGTAGTTTTTATGTTTTGGGCAATATCAGTTAATTAGTTGCAACATTGTAGCAAGTTAATCATGTATTAGGTGTGAATCTGTGGTGTTCGTTTGTATGCATGATGTATAATTGGGCTAGGATGTTTAATATCTATTTTATTTTCAGTTTGTAGTTTGAACCTATGTTCCTAAGCGCAAAATATAAACAATGCACAAATGCAGGTTCATAAGCACAAAATATAAATTTCCACAGTTATATTAAAATATTTGAAATTACTTGTAAACTATAAACAATGCACAAAATAATACCTAATATAAAATACATCCTACATATAAATGATATAATAATAATAATAATAATAATAATAATAATGATGATAATAATAATAATAATAATAATAATAATAATAATAATAATAATAATAATAATAATAATAATAATAATAATAATAATAATAAGCATTATATACCACATCAAAATTCAATTTGTTTCTTGAGAAGACAAATCAATCATATCATATGACCTAAAAGTTAGTTGTAAGTAAACATAGCTACGAGGCTACACTGACAATAATCCATCGTTTTTCCAGTATAGTCTTGAACGACATTCCAAAAGGGCCATAATATACTTTCATCATCTAAAACAAAATTCAAAGTAGACCATGACCATAAATGTTTGGGGAACAAGGTTAATAGAATATTATCAAAACACAACACATAACATGTTCATATAACAAGTTGGTTAGATGGCGCTGTCTAACATCAATTTCACTAGTAATGTACGAGCAGAATATGACATTGTGAAGAACATATCTATATCAATGTTGTTGTTGACAAGTTTTTTAGCAACTTTGCATTTTTGGTAATGGTCATGAAAGAATCGGGTATGGCTCGGGAACGCAACGGAAGCGTAAAAAACGTTAATTAAAGCATAATATAAAACGGGTTCAAAGGGGTGTTCCCTTTCAAGTTCCCGGGCTTTCGATATTTGTCATAGCATAAATAAAGAAGGAGAAGATCCTGGACATGTGGCTAAAGGAAGAAAACAAAAAGATACATGAAAATGTAAAGAAAACCTACTTTTTTGTTTACTACACGTATAACCGGTACGTGCGTTGTTTCCTTTCCGTTTCTCCTTCCGTTCACTTGAGAATTCAACATAGAACTCCTCTAATTTGTCCACACCATACTATAGAATAGATCTCTAATCTATTGCTTGATAGAAGTAGAGAAAAGAAGAAGAAACACTTCCAAAACAACATTATTGTTTAGTGCCTTTTGGAATGTTTTTAGTTCAATTCTTTCCAAAACGTATGACACAAAAAGGAGAGTTTTTCAGAGAATTTTGGAGAGTATTTTGATGGAGAAATCTGTGCAAGCCAAAGCCATTCAAGTTATGTGAATGGTTTTGTGTATGTAGAGTTTTTGAATTCAAAATTCAACGTCTATTGTTAACTTCCAAAGCAACCTACATACACTCACCACTCTCTACATAAACATGCAATATTATAGCAAATAAAACCACCCACCAAACCATATAAAGGCTGGTCACATGTGCCTCACATGTGGAAGATTTTAATTCTTCCTTCACTTGCTATAAATTGAATTTTTCCACGGACTAGGACTACTAGTCTTGGACTTTTATTTAATATAATTAAATTAAGTCCAAAAAAAGTCCATTGGGCATTAATTAATCCAATTAATCTGAATCCAATTGAAGCCCATAAGTTTATTTAATCCAATTAAATAAACATAAGTCCGAACTCTAATTAATTGATCCAATCAATTAATTAATCCAAACCCGATAAATTAATCCAATTAATTTAAAGGTTCTAAGTCCAAAAATTAATTAATCCAATTAACTAATTCTTTGACCATCCATCAAATGAATTTCCAAATAAATGATCCAATCATTTATTTTTCTCCTTGAATTAATTTAATCCAATTAAATTAATTCGCTTCTTGTAGAATTAATTCCAAATTAATTCTATCAATTCCATAGTGATTTGTGTGTAACTCTTTAGGTTCACCCTCAGCTAGACTTGGGCTTGTGTCCAACACAATTGGTCAATTAAATCTAATTTAATTAACTATTTTCCAATTAACCATTAATCAGAAAACGCCCATCATCATGGGTGGCCGTCTAGCAACGATCCATGGCACTAGAGACTAGGTGAATGTTGGCATGAACGTTTAGGCTCCCGAGTTCCATACAAGTACGGTCCTTCCATCATCCATCTCCCGGTCTAAGTCCAGGGCATGGAATTGGGCGTTGGTTCCCATCCTAGACTAGACAACTATGCTCAATAACTCGAGACACGTTTTCTCTATTGATCAACGTTGGAAACCATTTCCTACTCGACCAATCGCTGTGGCCACAGAGTTAAAGAGTTTAAACCGTCTCAGAGCGCATAGGAGACTCGACTGTCATATTCTGACAGGTGACGGATCCTATCTTGGAATCTACCGTCCTCAATACATACTCCGAGTACACTAGATAAGGCTTATGATAAACGTATCCCAGATACGGACATCTCTTGCCAGACCCTAGATACAACCTTCATATGCATGTGACTGCCATGATTCCTCAAGTCCGAGGACTAATCTCGTACTATCGGAGCCGAGAATTCCAGTCATACCGACCAAGCCTCCAAGGCTTCCATACGATGATTTCCGCGAGTCAGTTCAGTCAGCTAACACCCTTGTCAACTAACCCACTAATATTGTATAGACACCCAACGTCTGTCGCTGATAAAACACGACACTCATCCAATGAATGCAATCCTTAGTGCAAGTTTCTATAGGACCCTCGATGCCCTGTCTCATGGTCCTCGACTTGAAACGTTTCAGACCAACCCTCAGAAGTTGGTTTCATAGCTGCCATCCAATGCGCAGTCCAACTACATGGGTTATCCAATTGGTCTGTGGGCATTTGTTGTGACGTTAAAATGCCGTTTAACGTAATCAGTAAGCACAACAAACACATAGTGCCACGGATGAATACTTACTATATTCATCAAGTCAATAAAGATTGCTAAATAGTACCCCAAAATCGCCAATCCAATTGGCTTTCTGGTCACCTATTCTAACAATCTCCCACTTGACCTAAAGCCAATCACCCATATTACTCAGACTTATCTGAGCATCAGTAATCTACGATATCCGGCTTGATCTCACGGGTCTACCTTATTTCTGCCAAGATGATGCGGTCCAACCGCACGTCACCTCTTCATACCATCACTCCAAGCAGATGGTACTGTCTAAGAATTTTCCTAGATCCGTGATGAGATCTCGGTCCTATAGCTTGTGCTACAACCATGTTGTTATCCTCCAAGGTAACTACTGGCTAGCCCGTGCTAGGCACCACACCCAACCATTGGATGTGTTTTTTCTCCAAACCACTCTCCAGAGCACCTTCTAAAGTTGCTATGCATTCAACTTTCATAGTCCGTCGTGGTGTCCCGCTTGAAACCTTTCCAAGCCACCACCTTACCATTAAGCCTGAATATATGTTCATACTAAGACTAGATATTATTCACATGATCCTGGAAGGTAGTATCGCTATAGCCTTCCAGAATCAACTCTCCATAGAACTTGCATTAAGAACACTTCTTTAATCATTATTCAGGTATTAAAGACTGTTCTCAACAACAGTCTACGACCTTCTCGGTACACACCCGATTTTTGTCATTACGCCCAAAGCATACACAACATCAGGTGCAATGCACCAAACAACATACTCGCTTACGACAAAGACGTAGGGGATGTCAAACATCTGAGCTTCCTCATCAACCAACCCTAACTGAGTCTTGGACAGCTTAACCCTATATATAGGAATCCAATTCCTTTCATGGAGAATTGCGTGAACAACGTTCGTGTTTTAGTGTTTCCTAACATTTTAAATTCATTTCAAATGAATAAAACGTTACACACTTAAACACTAGGAACACAACTAAACTCCCACTGACCCTCAAAGCTCGTTAGTGATCGAGTCATACCCCGCATGAACTCATCAAAACGAATATTCCAGTTACATAGAGTTTCAAACCTAGTGTGAATTCCATGTTGAATTACATGGCTCCAAGCCATTGATTCAATCCAATGTCCAACATTGCTTCTCCTTATGTCTTTTAGATTATAATCCAATTGACCGGACTGACCCAGAAACCTGTACCTCTCAGGTATCTAGGATATTCTGGTCATCCTTAGGAGAACTGGAATATAGTCAGTGAGCAAACCTGATTTCAAATGATGTTTGCAATATCATACTGAGGTGTCGTTCTACTTGATTCCTCAAGGAGCTACTCCTCACACCGGTTATCCTCTGAAATCTAATTTCCCTTAGGACAACACAAACCTGTGTAAACCTAGTTTGCCTCCCACTAGTCCCTTGACGTAAGCAAGACCATCATACATACTCAAGTACTTTGTAGGATACAGGTTTGCCATGCCATATCCAATATGGTATCTGGGCCACGATCTTTAGAAAGTGCCATGTTTTACAACTTGGCTACTATCTTAAGAACATGCCTAGATGGGCCAAGGTAGTTCAGTGAAAACACCAATCGAACCATGTCCAACAAGGTTCGATTCCTCCCTTATCAGAGACGTCGTTCAATTGTGGCGCTCCATGAAGAATTTCACTGAGTGAGAATTCCATTCCCATTTAGATACATCAAGAGCTCCTACTAAATACACATCACTCGATCAATCAAAGGTTAATTTTGCAACCAATTTGGTTCCCACTTCAAATCTAATTCCCTGAGCCTTCCAAAAGCCCTTAGACTTGTGAACCCTCTTCTGGTCTTGTGTATTCAGTGACCCACAGATGTCTGACTGGATCCAATCCAACAGACCACTAGCAAGCATACTTTGTTCTACAAAGAGCTTCTTGGCCATCTTCCTGCTCAGGAAGGACTTGCAAGCTAGCAGGCTGAAATTGTCTATTTCTAGACTCCTTAAATCTACTAACCTCCTTATCCTATCTAGAGGAATGTGACCTAGCTTTGCATGCCAAATCTGTGAGTTTATCTTGATTATCCATTACATCATTTGTTTGAGCATTCATAATCTAATTATCGGATAGTATTGAAACAATTATGCAAATAACCTAGCAAACATGAATAATCATTCTTTGTCAAATAAAAGAAGCTTTCATTGATCAAAAAGATGTAATCCTCATTGTCCAACAATAGAAAAACATAAGTTTGATCATACTAGGTTACATAATTGTGACCTATCAACTCTATCCTAACATGATCACTGATAGTTAAGCCTTATTAGTCCTATAGCTTCTATGGCAATAGCCCAGCCGTTGCCTAGCTTTAGAGCCATCTCCGTCTTACCCTTCTACTCTTTTCCATCACCTGCAAGCCATTTGCAGATATGAGCTCTACAGCTGGTATCCAATACCCAAGAGTAGAATAATAATCATGTTAAAGCTCAAATCAAATGTACCTTGGTTGGAGAGGAGTTTAGGACCCTCCCTATTCCAATGCCCCTTATCACGACAATATATGCAAACATCTTTTTCAATCCTTGATTGCCGAACCGCCTTCCTCTTTCCTTTGCCCATGCCCAGCATGGCAATAGGAGCCTCTGTGCGCTTGCAGCGGCTGATTTTGTCTTACCCTTCTTCCTCCTCCAGCGTCCGGCCCCTTTGCCTTTCGCTCTTGAGGTTGAGGCCTCCCCTACCAGTACCGACGACGCAGACTTTTCAATCATTGCCTCGTGTTGGACCAACATGTTCATCAACTCATGAAGGTCTTTTTCAAGCCCATTCATGTTATAGTTAATGATAAACGGGTCAAAAGAGGGAGGAAGAGACTGAAGGATCACGTCGATGTACGTTTCTTTTCCACGATCAACTCGGAGGTCTTTGAGCTTCTCCACTAGGGATAGCATCATCACTCCATGCTGGTGTACAGATAACCCTTCTATCATCTTAGCTCCGAAAAATGCCTTCGTCGCAACATATCTAATATGCCGGTCTGGTACCGCATAAACATCTTTCATGCAGAGCATTATCGAGCTGACATCATCCAGCCGATCATACTGTTTCTGGATCTCATTAGTCATAGATGTCAGTATGACGCTGCGGACCTTGCGGTTGTCCTCCTGCCATACATTGAACGTCAAACGCTCTTCTGACGAGGACCCCTCCGGCAAGATCCGAGGAAGAGGCTTATCCAAAATGTAAGCCTGGTTTTCGAAATCGAGGACAATCCTCAGATTTCGCAGTCAATCATTATAGTTTGTTCCGTCAAATTTATAGTCTCAAGAATAACAGCGAGTGGATTCTTAGACATCTATATTCAAAATGTAAAGCATAAATTTAGTAGATTATTATAATATTGAATTCAAGTTAAAACATAGTCTTTAGTCATTAACCCCTCCCACTATTTCTTCAAAAAGCCCACCACTCTCAAGTGGAGTTTTCGGAAAACCATTTCCTAGTGGGCTTGGAGTCCACAAACTCAATTCTCCATGCCCCACTTTTACGATTCACGTGGGAAAGACTTTGTGGGAGGTATCCAATACCATTCTCATCCAATGAGATCCACAAGATATTTTGTCTCGCCTCTTCACATGATCCCAAGGACTCCAAGCGAATCATGTTACTTAGCGTTAGGCCCGACCCATCAACCAAATGAATATCTCAACTATCGCCCCCACGACTCGTGAGACAGGGAAATAGGAGTATATTTCATTCATTCACAACAACAGTGCAACTTTCTTCCATTCCAAACGTGCCACGACTCGTGAGACCACGAATGGGTGAAAGTAGCTTCCTCACTACATTGCTATGGATGGAAGGCTTGGAATAATCAAACCATTTGATTTTAATTCCATTTTGGGCCTAATATTTACTTAGACCATCCAAGTGAGAGTTGTAGTTTATTAAGATCGAGACCTCATCATTATTAGTATTTTGCATGCTCAAGTTTTAAACATTTAATGTAAATAGATGCATTCCAAACACATCATACATCAAAGCATTAAAACATTAAACACATGCAAAAGAAACCTAGCACGCCCCTGTAGGATGATCACAAGCCCGTTCCTAAGTGATCCACTGAGCCCGCAGTGGATCTATGGTCAATCTAGGGTAAGCCTACACTATTACAATTTTTACATTCCATTATCATTCTAATGGGGCCTTGTAAAATCCTCCTTTTTTCTTCTTGACCTTCCACCGTGGGCTCCGTCCACCGGACCTTCATCTCCTTTGAAGCTTACATTTAATAAAATAAATCCTCACAAACTAATCTACTCTCATTACAACTTAAAAGAAACCCGAATCAGAAGTTGGGGGGAGTACATTAATAGAGAGGAAGCAAGCCTTATTATTCCAAGGCTAAAAACGAAAGAAGGAATAAAAAAACAAAGAGGCACGCAGGCCTCACCCAACAATAAATTAAACCATACATAGGCCAAAAAGGGCTAGTGATCATCCTTATTGTTTATCAAATAAACAACAACAAAATACATTTATATCTAATATAAACATGTCAAGCATATAAATACATCCCATGCATTTATAAATAGATATCCAATATCTAAAATAATAAACATAATAAAATGCAGAAAATAACATATTAATAATTCAATTAAAAATATGGATATCAACTATACATCCAATATAAAAATATTTTTTTTTGTTTGAAAACCATTTCAAAAATAATCTAAGGCATAAAAAATAATTTTAGAAAAATCAATTTTAACTAAAATTAAAATATGCCAAAATTAATAATTTCATAAAACTAGCAAAAATAAGAAAAATCCAATTTTCCAGAAAAAACAGCACAAAACAGTGTTGTCGGCCGGCCGTCCCAGACGACCGTGCGCGCGGCGCGCGTGCGGATGCCCGCGCACGCCTGCCGGCCGCGCGCGCTTGCTGCCCCTGTCGGGCGGCTGACACCGTTTTTCACTTTTTCTCTTTTTTTTTTTTTTTTTGAATTTCTGCTATAAAACTGAAACATAAACATGCATTTACAGAAAATCCAATTCTCAAAAATGCATGGATATCCATAATTTCAAAAGCAAAATTAACACATTTTCTACACATATTATCATGCATTAAAGCCATAAATCATGCTTTCCAAAAGCAATTTAAACATGTTCTTCATGCTCAACACATAATAACATGTAAATCATATAGCCACAACACCGAACGGGGCTCTGATACCACTGAAAGAATCGGGTACGGCCCGGGAACGCAACGGAAGCGTAAAAAAACGTTAATTAAAGCATAATATAAAACGGGTTCAAAGGGGTGTTCCCTTTGAAGTTTTCGGGCGTTCAGTGTTTGTCATAGCATAAATAAACAAGGAGAAGACGCTGGACATGTGGCTAAAGGAAGAAATCAAAAAGATACATGAAAATATAAAGAAAACCTACCTTTTTGTTTACTACACGTATAACCGGTACGTGCGTTGTTTCCTTTCCGTTTCTCCTTCCGTTCACTTGAGAATTCAACATAGAACTCCTCTAATTTGTCCACACCACACTATTGAATAGATCTCTAATCTATTGCTAGATAGAAGTAGAAAAAAGAAGAAGAAACACTTCCAAAACAACACTATTGTTTAGTGCCTTTTGGAATGTTTTTAGTTCAATCCTTTCCAAAAGGTATGAACATAAAAAGGAGAGTTTTTCTTAGAATTTTAGAGATTATTTAGATGGAAAAATTCGTGCAAGACAAAGCCATTCAAGTTATGTGAATGGTTTTGTGTATATAGAGTTGTTGAATTCAAAATTCAACTTCTATGGTTAACTTCCAAAGCAACCTACATACACTCACCACTCTCTACATAAACATGCAACATTATAGCAAATAAAACCACCCACCAAACCATATAAAGGCTGGTCACATGTGCCTCACATGTGGAAGATTTTAATTCTTCCTTCACTTGCTATAAATTGAATTTTTCCATGGACTAGGACTTCTAGTCTTGGACTTTTATTTAATATAATTAAATTAAGTCCAAACAAAGTCCATTCGACATTAATTAATCCAATTAATCTCAATCCAATTGAAGCCCATAAGTTATTTAATCCAATTAAATAAACATAAGTCCGAACTCTAATTAATTGATCCAATCAATTAATTAATCCAAACCCGATAAATTAATTCAATTAATTTAAAGGTTTTAAGTCCAAAAATTAACTAATCCAATTAACTAATTCTTGGACCATCCATCAAATGGATTTCCAAATAAATGATCCAATCATTTATTTTTCTCTTTGAATTAATTTAATCCAATTAATTTAATCCAATTAAATTAATTCGCTTCTTCTAGAATTAATTCCAAATTAATTCTACCAATTCCATAGTGATTTGTGTGTAACTCTTTAGGTTCACCCTCAGCTAGACTTGGGCTTGTGTCCAACACAATTGGTCAATTAAATCCAATTTAATTAACTATTTTTCAATTAACCATTAATCGAAAAAACGCCCGTCACTATGGGTGGCCGTCTAACAATTGTCCATGGCACTAGAGACTAGATGAATGTTGGCGTGAACGTTTAGGCTCCGGAGTTCCATACGAGTACGGTCCTTCCATCATCCATCTCCTGGTCTAAGTCTAGGGCATGGAATTGGGCGTTGGTTCCCATCCTGGACTAGACAACTATGCTCAATAACTCGAGACACGTTTTCTCTATTGATCAACGTAGGAAATCATTCCCTACTCGACCAATCAATGTGGCCACAGACTTAAAGAGCTTAAACCGTCTCAGAGCGCATAGGAGACTCGACTGTCATATTCTGACAGGTGACGGATCTTATCTTGGAATCTACCATCCTCAATACATACTCCGACTACACTGGATAAGGCTTATGATAAACGTATCCCAGATACGGACATCTCTTGCCAGACCCTAGATACAACCTTCATATGCATGTGACTGTCATGATTCCTCAAGTCCGAGGACTAATCTCGTACTATCAGAGTCGAGAATTTCAGTCATACCGACCAAGCCTCCAAGGCTTCCATATGATGATTCCCGTGAGTCAGTTCAGTCAGCTAACACCCTTGTCAACTAACCCACTAATATTGCATAGACATCTAACGTCTGTCGCCGATGAAACACGACACTCATCCAATGAATGCAATCCTTAGTGCAAGTTTCTATAGGACCCTCGATGCCCTGTCTCGAGGTCCTCGACTTGGAACGTTTCAAACCAACCCTCTGAAGTTGGTTTCATAGCTGTTATCCAATGCGCAGCCCAACTACATGGGTTACCCAATTGGTCTGTAGGCATTTGTTGTGATGTTAAAATGCCATTTAACGTAATCAGTAATCACAACAAACACATAGTGCCACGGATGAATACTTACTATATTCATCAAGTCAATAAAGATTGCTAAATAGTACCCCAAAATCTCCAATCCAATTGGCTTTCTGGTCACCTATTCTAATAGGTCAAACCTATAATAATATCTATTGCATACCAAATAGTGTTTTGAGCTTCGAATTCCTCATATTCTAATCCAAAACACTTTGACAAAACCTAGACATTTGTCATTCGTGTTGACAAAGATGTCAATTTTTTGTCAACTTGTATCAATCAGCGTATTGATTATTTAGTATTTCTCTGAACTAACCTTATTCAATGGAATAACAACATTTTCCATGCCAAAATTACCGTTACCAAATGCAGACATGAAACTACTATCATCTCCAAATAGGATGGGATTGAGACTCGGAACATAATATTCGGGAGGTCACGGGCATCGATTCAGTCCTCACCTCTTGAAAGGCTCCAAGCATGTCCCCATATGTTCTTTAATGGATTTGTCCTCACATAAAATATCGCACCTAGATGGATAATGGGAAAATGACTTCAATCGCAAGGATCATACATATGGATCGATGTACAACAAAATGCAGATCAATCATACATTCATTCAAATATTTTCTATTGAAACTGATTAAGCATTACCTCACCTTTATGTAGTTTTCAAGCACTAGAGTTTTCAACAACAATTATGGTCACCTAGTCATCCAACCAAACCTATCAGAGAGAACATATACTGACAATGCACCTGTACATTTTTCTCCACACGTGTTTTTTTAAACTAATATACAAGTTAGACTTCAGTCCACTGTTTGGGCATATTTTGGCCATTATTGGGTTCAATGCACCAAGATAACCCATCCTAAAATCATTGTTACATTTCCACCGGCCAAGATAATTTCATTGAGACTAACAAGAAATGATTCCTACACACTCAAAACTTGACGTAACTGTTGTTCATCTTTCTTATCCTTAGACAATGAACTACATTGCTCCACTCATCGCGAGGTTAACTATGAAACCAAGAGACATATGAAAACTCATTACTTGAACAACATTGCATAATAATATAAGTCAAATTAATCACCAAAGATTCATTCAGATTTATCACTAGAATATAAGATCCAAAGATTAACATTTGACTATATATTACTTAAATAAAAGTCAAACTAATCACCAAAGATTAACTACGGCATGTTTAGAAGCAATGGTAAACATTTTAATCATCATTTAAAGATCAAAAGAAAATGAGGTTCTTGACACGAGTTTATAGTTTGGAAAATAGAGAATATGCAATTCACTCATATTTGACCCGTCCATGTGTTACACACTAGATTCGTACCGACGGTGCCCAAATATTCTACATTATCTCTATCCATTTGTGATGAACTCTCAGGAACCAAATGTTAAATATATAGGGTCATCAGGCATTTCTTGATGCATGAAGTTATGCAGAAGATAATCATTATATTTGTTTTCATTGTGGTCCATCTTAAAGATAAGCTGAAACAGAGGGTATGTATAGGTTGAATTGACTTGGGTTGTTTTTGTGTATTTTACACTGTAGAAAATACGATATAAAAGTGATTCTTACTTGTTTTTGGGTTGTTTTGCAGTCTTTGTCCTAGTTTAGATTCTTCTTTTCTTTTATTTCATTTCGCGGGCCTAACCCTAAATCTTGTCAAGACATCAACCCCCATCCCTACCCTACATTGGATGCCGCCGTTCGTCGAGCAGGCGCCCACGCCCAACACATGCCACCGCTCAACGACATTTTTGCAAGGTGTCTCAGCCGCCCACGTACAAGCGGTTTCCAAGGCCACCGCCCATAGACACGCCTCACTCTCTCCCATTTGATTCGTGATATTGGTTTTATTTTTTTAGTTTAGTTCATGTTATTTCATGTGATTGAGAGTATAGTGGAGTACGACTCCACCATTTTGGCTCAGTTGATTTGTACTTTGCTGAATATTTTGCAGCAGTTTGTAGTTTAACTGTTGGTACCTCATTTTATAAATATTTCACTGTTTGTCATGTGAAGCCTATCTCTTTGCTTTCAGATTCTATATATTAAGCTATTACATTAGTTGAAGAGCACTTCCATTTGAGCATTTATAAACGCTATGGGGGTAGGTAATGGTTGTTTGTAAAATTGGGGCGCGGAGCTAAGTACAAACCAACCACCAAGTCTAGCATTCATTGTTCGTAGCCGTTCTTCCATTCATCTACAATTTGCTATTACTAGATTATTGTTAATAAGGTACTTATCTATGATTTTCTCACAATATCTGAACTTGATGTGTTGGTATTTATGTGTTTTCTTATACTATATTGATTGTGCTTGCCTACCGTGTATGTGATTTTTTCCCACGTTGGAAATTATGCTATTTGTGTGCGTTCAGTCATATGGAACAAGATTTTGTCCTTTCAATTCCTTCTTTGTTGGTATTTTAGTTTTGTTTCGTGGACTTTAGGTGGAGTTTTCTTGTTGTATTCTTTGCTTCTAATTCTGAAATTCCTCTTAATTTCATTTGATGGGGTGGTGTGTTTGAAAATTTTACAAAATAATAGGAGGTACTTTTATGTTGAAGAATGTTATTTTGAAGTTGTTGAGTTGAAACTATTTTATTGGTTTCGAGAAATTGCATAATCACCTTTTGAGGGTGAACAAAATGGGGGAAAATTAAGAGCTTATGCAAAAGGACTGTTGATTTTTCTTGTTTTCCTAGTTGCCCACAACTTATTTAAGTCTTAATAAAAGTTCTTTTCTCTAAGTGTGGAGGCAAAATGTAGATGGTTTTTGTTACAACCAAACATAAATTGTTTTTGGTTGTATTTGATTACGGAGTTCGACAGGAGTTGCTTTTAGTGTATTTCTCTTATAATCTAACAACTTTACTATATATAATGCATTAATATTATATATGTTTCAATAACTAAGTGTTTGCCAAATAATAAAAAAAAGTAAATGATAAGTTTTTTAGTACTAAAGGTAAGGTACTAATTAAAATAATATATTAATTTCTATTCTATGTATTATATATAACTAGTTATTACCCCATGCCCAGGCGTGGAAAAATTGTATTTTTTTTTTAAATATAACTAGATACAATTATAGATAATATTCTTTTACAATTAAATTAAGTAAATAATTTATAATTAAAGTTAAGGTGATTAATAAGTATAAAAGTACACAAGTATTTTGAACCCTAAAATCAATTTAAATATTTTACTAATTCTATTTACCTATAAATAGTGGGTGAATATTTTTAGATAAAAATCCAATGATAATTATCTAAATATAAATAAATGCTCATTTTGTAAGCGGAAAAAAAAATTATGGATGGCTAACAAAGTATGTTAATCACAAGCAGGGTTGTATGTCTAATAAATAAATAAAAATTATAAACAATTCAAATTGTAAAATAAAAAAATTAGTAGTTGATAAGTAGTTCGAATTTTATATATAAAATAAGTATAAAAATACTAAAGTATTGTTTAATATCAAAATGAATTTTAGATTGTTTTACAACTAATTTATCTAAATAAATTTATATTTTGGATAAAGAAAAGTAGTCTTACACTTATCTACATTTAAATAAAAATAGAAATTATTTTTTAGTATGGTAAAATAAAATGTAAAGAAGCTATCCAAGTATATGCATGTGTGGCGCTTACTTAGATAGTTTTTATGTTTACGTTTTATTATATATAAATGAGCGTTAAATTTTTCTGTTTTCTGACGAGGTACTTAACTTATCTGAGATCCCACATAGAAGCATCAACTAAGCAATAACATGGAGCATCGGCTCGTGCATTATGGGACCGTTTTGTCTATCACTACACACAAGAACAGGTCCCTGACAAGTTCTATGTGTTGAAAGAGTGATTTCGCCAGTTTCACGTAATTAGAGAGATACTAGGGATTCGTTATGATGCAGAGACATTTCACATGGATTTTTCAAGCGAATTACGTGGTCTTACGACATTGGCATGTTCTGTCGTTAAGAATATGTTGAATCAAGTTTTACAATAGAAATTGAGCTCTTTATATCTATTGCAATATTGATTATTATTTTCCACTCTAAACAGTTGCCTTGGCCCCAACATTACTATCAGTGCCCAGAGCCGCATTACCCTAGCATGTGTGAGGTGTGGGGAGCGCCTCGAGGACCACATGTTTCACCAGAGGAGCGTAGTGATGCACAGTGTGGAGACAACAATAACAATGTTGGTAGTCAGACGAGGGGCGCGAAATATGTGTCCATCGTCATTTTGGATTCCACTGCCCCTACCGTACAACTCATATTCATGTTGGCAGTTGGGATGCAGTTAGGCAGGTGGCTCACGAGGTTGGTAGCCCACGGCTGGCGCGGATCGTGTCATTAGCACCTCATTGAAGACTAGACATGGGCTCGGCGGTCGGCAACATTAGATCATGGAGGGTACACTGCTAGTGAGCGTGACAGTACAGCTCGATCGTTGTAGCCACACGGACCGCAACCACAGCCTCATGATGGTTCTTAGGCATACACTTGCATTTCTAAATTATGCTTTTGTTAAATTGCATATCATATTCCACATAATTATCAAACTTAGGGATGATGGAAATATGACTTTGTTTTGATTACGTGTAATCTCAAATCATGTTTGTGTGTCTTGCAAATATGATCTAATTGTACAATTCCCTCTTAATTTTTCCAAATTATGTTTAATCTCAACGGTCATATTTTTATAGGTGTGATCATTCAGCCATTATGAATTTGTTGCATTGGCTAGTATGAATATTCGCTACATGTGCCAAATCGGTAGCAGATACAGGTTGAAAGTTAACAAGCCTCGAGTGTAAAAGTTGCTAATTGTTCGTATACGAGGTTTGGTTTGGACATATTATATTAGTTTGGATTGTGGTTTATATTTTAATAAAATTTATCGCTTATTACTTGAACAAAAGAAGTAGTGCTTTAATGCAATCATCAACTTCAAGGGTTTTTCTGTAAATAATAATTTTATTTATTAATAGAAAATTATTATTTTGTAAAAAAATAAGAAAAAATTAATAAATTAGTTACCACGCAAATAATATTAATATAATATACACAACTCAACCCACTTACAAACAAAACTGTATATACAAATTTTAATACATATAAAGGAAACAACAATGAACAGTGAATTTTGTCCCCCAGAAAATAAAATGAAACATACAACAATTAGTTTAAACTATTTTAAATTATTTTCAAAAACAAATCAAACATACACACTCTTTCCAAAATATTTTTATTTATCTCTATTTTTCTCTCTTTCTCCACAAAACAAAACAAGACGCTCCAAAAATGAACTCATACCCTATGAATATGTCATTATTATTCCGTTTTGAGTTTTAGTTGAGTAAAATGGGAGAATACGTCAGATAGCCAAATGAGATTTAAGTATTCCGAATCTCTGTTCAATGACGTTACTAGCATTTGAATATTTCATGTTGAAATTTTTTTCATGATTCTGCAGTGCATAACGGCCAGTCTACCATTCCTTCAAATGATATCTGACACCCCTGTATGGCACATGAAAACTATCCATGTTCGTGTATCCACTATCACAAAGATAGTGTTCCCTGTAACAAAAATAAACATCAATCAATACCTACGATGTGTATATCTAATTAAGCAATATTCTTTACAAGAATTTAACTACGTAGTCAATATTTAGAACAATTACAATGGGGTATCTTCAAACCATTTTGCCTATGAATAGCATCACGCAGTACTCTACTGTCAACCGCACTTTCCTAACCCGCCAGGACATATATGAACTTCAAATCTCTATCACAAACACCAAACACATCAACAAATATCGAACCTTTACACGTATGATAACGTCCCTTGTTATCTCTGGCACCTTGACATCTATGTATGTTTGGCCTAGTACTCCCAAACAACCCTGGTGGGAGTAGAAAAAGGATAACAATGTTAGGTTGTATATGATTATAACTTATTATTACACTGTGATATGCACAATATATCAGTTACCTCAAATCATCGCCACCTAGGGCAAGTGTTGTTTGCTAGAAAGGAGTTTGATTTCGTTAGCAATAATGGATGAATCCTCGGTACGACATCCAAAACTGTGTCCAAGGATACTAAGAAATATGGCAACTTGTTCGGAAATGATGACATGCTTTTTAAATAATAACCCTCCCATATATATGTCGTAAAATATAGCATAGCCTACCGAAAGCATTACAACTCATGTCAGACCTGTTCCTGACATTTTTGTGGCCCTAGGGCGAGAAAGAAAAAAGAGGCCCCTAACGAAGCATATATAAAATAGGTTAATCCATGGCTATAACCTTCTTTATTATAATCTTAGCTGATCAAGGCCTTAACAAATAATATGTCATATACCAAAAAAAAAAAAAAAAAAAGCACAAGAAAGTAGCAATATGAAAGCGAGTAAATAATATTACTAACAAGAACCTCAAGAAAAAAAAAAGTACAATCATATATAATAATTATTAAAATAGTCAAACTCATAAAATAAGTTAATTAACCAACTCTAATTTAAATAGTCAAACTCATAAAATATTCCGATTAAACAACACATCGATCAATATAAATTATAATTAGTAAATGAACTAATCAAATAATATAATTATATAAATTAATAATAATTAAAAATCTAAAAGATTCGCACAAAGCATCTACACAAAACCATTACAATTGATTAAACATAGAAAGCAAATAAATGAATAAAAAAGTTCAATAATACAATAAGTCAAATTTCAATAATTACTGGATGCACATTAATACTTCAAATGATTTTGGAAAGAAAAAAATAAAGGAGGCGTATAGTCCTCAATACTGCAAGAAGAACATCATAATAATTTCAACATCAAAATAATATGCTAAATTCTTACCAGGGTGAAACAAATTATCAGATTCTTTGAAAATTTTGATAGAGCAAGCCGAAAGTAGATTTTTCATAAAAAGTGGAGAAGTGATGTTTAAAATCTTCCAGTTTTGGAACAAATTATGAGAATCCTTGAGAATATCTGATAAGAGAGTACGTAGAAAGGTAAGAAGTCGGTTTGCAAGAGACCTTTCAATTCCTAATTACTTGTAGTATTTTTATTGAATATAAACATAATTAATTATTCATAATAATAATAGAAGGGTAATTTGGGTTGGGTGGAGGCCCCCGAGGGTTGAGCCCTGAGCCATCGCCTTAGGCGGCCCACCCTCAGGAACGTCTCTGACTCATGTGTAGATTATCCACACATGATACGTTATTGATTTGAATTAACCTTTTCATTATTCTAAGTTGGTGAGGAACTTGATTCCTAAAGCCATACGTTAAAGTCCGCCTCGTACAAATATAATCTAGTTAGACCCTCTGACTCCGATAGAAATGATAAAACATGATTAACATCTTCATCGTATCAACCATAAACTCTTGGATTGCATCATAATTTCAATTCTTTCTACGAATCGCATCCTAACACAAACACAACGCGAGTAGTTCACAATTCTAATGAATACATAGATAAAATTTGATTGACAAAAATCTAACAAAATACCACAAACCGAGTCATACATGTTTAATTCAAATAAGGCTTAATATGTATTGAAATAATTTATTTACATACACAACAAAAAAAAAGATGGTGAAAAGACAATCAAAATAAGTAAACATACACCAAAAAAAAAAAAAAAAAACAATAGTCGCCAAGTTAAGCTTCATATATAGTCTAGTTAATCAATACCAAAAAAAAAAAAAAAAATCAAATACGGGGAACAAACAAATATTATCATGCTCCTATATCATGACTAGGGTTTAGGGAAAAAGGTGAACCTTTGAATTTCGTAGCTTCAGTGAATCTCTACGAAATTCCCTGTCTGAAAACAAGTTCAATCTGTGACCAAAAAAGTTATAGTTATAATTAAAATTTTCTATTTTTTTATTATTAAAAAAAATCTATCATTTTACAAATATTTTATTTAGTTTTAAAAAAAAAATTCACATTTAAAAAATATTTTGTATAATTTTCTATAAATTTTGTATTTTTTTTTTGTTATTTGTAAAATATTAGTCTATTATTTTTAAAAAATTATGTTATTATTTTTCAGAAAATTTTGTTTTTTCTGTTAGTAAGAAAAAAAAATCTATTTTGTACAAATTTTTCTGTTCTTTTTAAAAATATTTCATAATTTTTTTTAAAAAAATCTGTCTTTTTTTTTAAATTTATGTTATTTTTTAAAAAATTTTGTTATGTACTTATTATTGAAAAACTTAAGATAATTAGAATAATTATGAAATGTTGGGACTTAGTATTTAATTTTGGGATTTAGAATATATACATTATTGGAAAATTTTCAATAAATTTATAATTATCAGATTAATTCTAAGATTTAATATACATTTTAAAAAATAAGTTTGAGATTTAGTATGCATTTTAGAAAAAAAATTCAATGATTAGATTAATTAAATAATTATTAGGTAAAAAAATTGTTAATTACATTATATAAAACTAATATTTTGAAAAAAATTGTAGTTTATGTCTAGTAGAGATTTGCCTCAATGAGGAGGTGAACGAGGCCGCAGCCGTTACCTGTCGGTTTCACCACCACCAGCGGCTATTGCTTCCCAGGTTGGGGAAGCAGCGTTCCTACCACCCCCACCACCACCATTGGTTGAGCCTCAACTACCGCACCAATGACAGATCCAAATGTAGACCCGTCTACTCCGGTACCAGCCACACAGGAGGCCGGACCATCTACTACCGCACCGGCGGTAGGTCCGGCCCGTCCATGGGCTGCACCATCCCTAGCACCACCAGTCCCTGCACCATCAACGCGCCGGTATATCACCCTCGCTAAAGCCAGGTACCATTTTTTTAAATTTTTATTATTTATTTGGATTTTTTCCATAAGCACTAATTAATATGTTATTTCAGGGTTGAGCGCAAGATACACGAGCGCATCAACGAGGTGGTGCGAGGCCATTATCCCCACCCTTGGGGATGTTTGCGCTAGGTGTCGCCAGAGCACCAGCACTTCTGGTTCGAGAGTGTGAAGGTACTTTTTTTTATTTATATTTAATGGTACAAATTTAAATTTTTTTGTTAAATATTTTAACAATGTTGTCTTTATTTGTGATATTGCGGATGACGTATTGATGGGGCTGTGACAATGAGTCCATGTTCCACGTATTGCACATGTTCACATGGAAGTTCATCCCCAAGCGCTTCACTCTAGCAAAACAGTCTCTGTTGAAGCCGATGTGGCTGGTGAACGAGTCTGACGCCAGCTCCTACTGTATTGAACCAGTGAGGAGTTCAAGAACGAGTCAGCCAAGAACAAGGCCAACCGATCAGCCAACCTTGCGGCATCATCTACAGTCTACCGTGGGAGTTCTTCCTCAGTCGACATGCACAAGATAAAGATGGTAAGTATTTTTTTTAAAACTTTTGTCAATATTAAATAATAAAAGGCATAATTATATTTAGACCCCCTGACTTATAGTCTATTTACACAAACCACCCATGCCTTTTGCATAATTACAGAAACCACCCTTAATAGCCAAAAAATAGGGGTAGTCTGTGTAATAAAGTCGATACTTTTTAGGGGTGTAAGTGTAATTTTATAAAAAAAAATATGGGTGATTTGTGTAAATAATGCTTACATTCTAGTGGGTGTATGTGTAATTATCAAAAGATAGGGGTGGTTTGTGTAAACAGACCATAGGTTAGGGGGTGTAAATATAACTATCCCTAAATAAAAACTTAACTAACTGTTCCTTTCTTGTACAGGAGGCACAACTCGGTCAGCCAGTGAAGCAGGTTGAGTTATTCTCCAGATGGTACAAGAAGAAGGCCGATGGCCGCTGGAACGGCTTGAAGACAACAGAGGTGGCGGTAAGAAATTATACTTTAAAATTTTTTTCCTTTAATGTTTTGCAATAATAATAATATTTTGCTTTGTTTTCTAGGAGACGTTCCAAAAACTGCTGGAGAATCACCAGCCTCAGGCCACGGCCAATTCTCTGTATATTCCAGCCGAATCGGAGGGCTCGGTGGCGATGACAGAACAAGATCCATGGCTGGTAGTGGTCCGGGGCAAGAACAAGGATCATGTATTCAGCCTTGGTTCTGAGTCCCACGGCCTTACCCAGCCTATACTCCGGCATCGCCACCATCGGACATGGAGCATAGGATCGTCGGACTCGAGATGATGATGGTCGACATGATGGTGAAGTCCATGCAGACCAACACCTCCATTTGTCGGCCCGTCACAGCCTCCGACAGATCCCTGTGCCCTAGACAATGCCGATATGGACGACGATGAGGCGAATGGGGTGTAGATTTAGGATTTTTTTTTAATATTTGTAATTAAAATGGATAATATTTTTATTAATATATATTTTTTTTAATTATGCATATTTTTGTGTGAATTGCATAACATCATTCAATATTTAATTATTCAACCAAATTTTTAAAAAAATAATTAATAATTTTTTATTTATATAAATAATTATTATAAAATAAAAAAAATAAATAATCAATAATTTAGGAACAGTCTTTTGCGTGGTTAGGAAATGCTAAAATATCGAGTGAGCCGTTCCAATCATGGATCCCACAAACTCAACCATCGTTCCTAAAACCGTTCATCAATAGCATTCCAAATAAGGGACAAACTGTGCATTATTTTACCCTAAAGTTAATGATTATATATCATTATTGTCGCTCCAAATACACATCCTAAACCCATGTCAACAGTGTATTCCAAATAAAGATCAGCATCATTCCTAAGTACATTCCAAAGTTAGGTTCAACTAGAGTTTTATTTACCATTCAAATATCTATCACTCGGATAAAAATAAACCATTTCACAATGTATTCCAAATTGAGTGGAAAAAATGCATCTTTCATACATTAAAATTGATGAATTAGAGTTGCAAAGAACGTTTCAAATTATGTCAAAAATATATCATTTAACCGTTCCAAATATTAATTGAGCGTTCCAAATACAAAAATTACATATTCACACAGAGAAACATAATCAGGAACAATATCTAGCTTGTGCATCAAAAACAGTGTCAAATAGGAATGGTCACTGTTTTACCATTCCTAAATATTAGGAACACCGTTAATTAAGATAGATGGTCTCCCGTTCCATTACCGTTCCAAATGCCGGTCCATGTTCATCCAGTGAGTTTTTTCCATTCCAAAGTTTTAAAAAAAAAAATGTTCTTAAGCCCGTCACAATTCCCGCAATTTTTTTATTTTTTATTTTTTAAGTGTGAACCAATTTGAAAATTTAAAACATCTAATCTAAAAGGTCTGAATTGGAGTGAAGTACACAAATTACACTAAAAGATAATGATAATACCTAAAAACAATTATGACTCATGCACTTTTATCAACCCGACGCCGATCCCATCAATTACTTGAAATCACAATCGTAGATCAAAGGCTAAAGAATAATCCAAATTATGCTACATGAATTCATATATTCCTTGATACGAGGGCTAAATAGTCCAAATTATGTAAGTAGTAAATACTTTTCGTTATCCATTCATTAAAGGTAGATGTTTTTTTTTTATTTATTTACTTAGATCTAACCCTTTAATCCCTATACCCTCATGATTTTAGATTAATCTAAGTATCAAAGAGTTTCAATTGAGTTCACCAAACAAGTTCAACGGTTTCACGTTTAGGTCTAGATCCAAGATCATAGTCCCATAATGTAATTTCGATGGTCATCGCAATTACCAACTCAATTTAGATCATCTAAGACCAAATATGTATCAGTCACAAATGTGTCTACGATCAACTTAGCATATAAAATTATAGGAAAAATTGCAATTTGCATCCTGTAACTTAGTGGTGGTGGCAATTTTGGTTTGCATGAATTGATTTTCGTAATTTAATCATGTAACTTTGAAAATTTGATAATTTTGGTCCCATTTGACTAGAAAGTCTCAATTTTAAAGGTCATGTGCCCAACACATGCATTTTTCTGGCTAAAAAGGATCAATATTGCGAAAATCAATTCGTGGAGGACCAAAATTGTCACCCCTAAGTTACACGATCAAAATTGTAATTTTTTCATTTTTTTAGTCCATTTGTTCAGCACTGCCCTTAACATACCCCCTGCTAGAGGCATGTTGTTCTGCGGTTCTTGAAAATTATATCTTAATGACTCTAATTATTTGAATTATGGACATAAATTTATTAATTCTCTCTGAGGGAAGTAAAAATATAGGTGAATTTTGGGTAAAAAATAATATTCTTATTGTCTACTTGTTCAGCACTACCCTCGCCAAACCCGTGCCGAGCATGTTGATTTGTGAAACTTGAAAAATATATTTTTAAGTCTCTAATTTTTCAATTAAATGTGTTATTAATTTATTTTTCTCTATGAAAATATAGTGAAATTTACAGCAAAAAATACGAGCTTTTTTAATCTTTTGTTCCACACTGCCCTCAACACATCCCATGCTAGGGCATGTTGATTTGTGGTGCTTGAAAATTATATATTTATGGCTCTATTTTTTTTTAAGTATGGACTTTATAATTCGTTACTTCTCTAAGAGGAGTAAAAGTTGATGAAGTTTTAATGAAAAAAAATAATACTTTTATGATCTACTTGTTTAGTACAATCCTCGCCAAATTCCATGTTGGGGGCATGTTGATTTGCGAAGCTTGATAAATATATTTTTAAGGCTCTAATTTATCAATTTTGGACGTTACTAAATTTTGTTCTGTATGAGGAGTAAAAGAATAGTGTAATTTTCAGCAAAAAATACAAGTTGATTAGGGAAAATTTTCAATTTTTGGGGGTGGCAATTTTGGTCCTGCATGAATTGATTTTTGTAATTGAGTACTCTAAAAAAACTTGAAAATTTGATAATTTTGATCCTATAAGCCCCAATTATAATATATCTCGGAGAAATTGCAATTTACGTCCCACGAGTTAGCTCCTTTGCGATTTTGGTCTCATGTTTTTGAACTTACCACATTGCACCCATGACTCCATAAAAAATGCAATTTTAGTTATAAATCTTAATTCCGCTAAATTCTTAACGAAAACAACACATACATGGAACGAGCTCCGTTAAATTTTGAGGGGAATTAAAGTTGTTTCCATCAAAAAAAAAAAAATTAAAAGAATCAAGACGTGTTCTACAATTGCAAATTTCTTGGAGTTATGGGATGCAATATGTGATTCCAAAAATAATGGGACCAAAATCCCAAAAAAGCCAACTTATGAAACGTAAAATACAATTTTTCTTAAGATTTTAGTCAAATTGACTAATTAGAACCCTATTCACACCAATCTAATTAATGACCATGCGACCAAACCAATTCAACTCGACCCGCGTCTATTCTCCGAACACATGAGTTGCCACGTACAATTTTATCATCAATGTAATAATTTTTTTTTAATCTTAATATCAAAGTATATAATCAAACCCTAAAATATTGTCAACATCGGTCGTCCACACAAGAAAACTAACTATTCCCGTCGAATCCAAGCCAACAGAAATGCACAAACTATACATATAAACATTCCTTATGCACAGCATCTTTTTCAAAAATCGACTAGTCTTGAACAGAAAGGCAGATAAAGATGGGGATATCGACTCTTGGTGGTGGTGGTGGTGGGGATATAGTAATTAAAATTTGAATATATACACAAAAGGATAGAAGCCTTTTTGTAGTGTTGTTAGGACAGTTTTTGTCATGAGGGTTTGTAGATATATATGTTGTGTAGTGGGATCAAAATCATTCCGAAGTTGCAAGAAAAAGAGGGCCAACTTTCCATAAGTCCCCCTCTCTTTTTGGGGTTGCACTTTTGCATTGCATGTCGCCTTATGAACAAGATTAATGCCTCTCACGTCCAACCATTTCCGATTTACACTAATTACTTTTTTCTTGGAGATCAGACCCCTCCCATTTCTGTCTGTGGCCTCTCTCTCTCTCTCTCTCTCTCTCTCTCTCTCTCTCTCATCATCCAAACACCACCACTTTATCTCACTCAAATACCTATTTCTCATCATTTCAATTTTTGGAAATGCTTTCATATTCCATCTCTTTGATTGCTCTTTTTTTTTTTTTTCCTTTTCGCAATAAGAAATATAATTTTTTTGTTACAATTCATTACTAGGGTAAAAAAAAAATACAAAATACAAATTAATTACGGTTCTACAATGGTCATTAGCAGTTTTTTTCGCAAGTAAGCTCAAAACATTAGTCATAGCTAAAATCATGACAAATATTTTCACCATAGCGAAAAACCATAGCAAATATTAATTAATCGTGATAAAAGTTTGAGTTTTCACATTGATTTTGTTTGACTATGGTTAATAGCATTGATTAGATTAGCTACGGTTTTTAAATCATCGTCATTTATAGTGTAGCAAAAAATTAATTTTTTGTATTATTTTTTGGGTTTTATTATTTGTTATATGTATGATATGATATATATATATATATATATAATTATGTTGTACGAATGATCAGTTTGATCTTACTGAAGAAATTGATTTTGGACAGATAAGTGAATGTACACTTGTTAAAATCGAAATATCGAATGTAATAATTGAGAAATTTCATTAAACAGTCTCATAATTACAACATCAATTAAGTGAAAAGATTCCTTTATAGTTGGTTGTAGGTGATCTATTGGTTCAAATTTCTTGAACTAGTCCAATCTTGGGATCATGTAAGAAAAAATAATTCATGTCCCAAAGTCTTAAAGTACCTAGATTAGGGCAATATAATACTCCTCGTGTATAGATACATCTAATTAGTAATTTGGGGAAAATGCATTTTTTCATTAAATTCTATACACTTTTACCGGGGAAATTCTAGCTCAGACTTGATTCAGTCAAACCTAAATCAATCATATAGCAAGTTGCCATGTGATTGATGTACAGTTGAGGAAAAGTGATCAATCTCATAGCAAGTGTATCATACTTGCTACATGATTGGTTTAGTTCGGCCAAACCTGGTCCAGGTTAGAATTTTTCCTTTTACTCCTATCATTTATGAGATTCTTCAAAATAGCCCCATAACTTTAACAAAATTCATTTTCAATCCTCTACCAACTCCTATTAAAAACTTGACAGATTAAACTACTTCCGAGTCACATGGTCATTTTTTTCCATTCTGAAATATAACAACCACTTAACTTGCACTTGTTTTTTCCTGTCGATTTCCTAACGAGAGTTGACAGGAAAACTAAAATGAGACTTTTACAAATTATAGGACTATTTTCAACAATTTCATAAAGAATGAGACCAAAAATACACTTGATCTAAGTTACGGAATAAAAAATAAAAAAAATACAACTTCCCATAATAATTTTATAAATGTTGTTTCACAAACTGATGACCGCCGTAAGGTATACACATGAACATCAGATTCGTTAATCCAAATATATATATATATATATATACTATGTCTACAAGTATTGTAAGATAGTACACACAGAAACCCATGTGTGTGTGTGTGTTTTTCTTTGATACATAGAGGCAGCTAGCTAGTGTTGACCAGTTGGTGAAATTGGGAAAGACAAAAATGTAGGGTTGAGGTCATGCATTGCCGAAAGCGCAGGCACGCTTCATTCACTGAAACTGAAATATTGCAACATGCATTTCGAATTCAGAGAAAAAAAATACAAAAAAAGAAAGAGTATATAATATAAAAATATAGTTATAATAAAATAAATAATGGTATGGAAGGTAAGAGGATTGGTGTACTTAAATTGTTGCATGTCACAAACCCCTAAATATTCCATTCTTTTCTATGCCTTTTATTTATTTCTTCTTTCATTTGCTGACACATTTCCCCCTCCCCATCATTACCACAGACCCCCTTATTCCTGACACTACCCAATCACATTGTCCTACACATCTATATATATATATATATATATTTATAATATTTAAGGGGTAATAGTATTTTTCTTCTGGTACTTAATTTTTTTTTATTTTGATCATATTATGGAATTCTCACTTTTGGTTCTGTAACTTTTAAAAAGTAGTACATTTTATCTTATTTCACATTTCATTAGATATTTAACTAAAAAAATCACATGGCCGTTAAATATATGGAACGAAAAGTGTTGTTTTTTTTAAAGTAATGGGACTAAAAGTGATAATCTTGTAACGTAGGAGACCAAAAACGAAAATATCCTAACGGCCACGTACTAAACACGTGACATTTTTCGTTAAAATATTTAACGAAAAGGTGTTATGGGTCAAAAGTGCTACGTTTTAGAAGCTATAGGACCAAAAGTGATAATTTCGTAATCAATGAGACCGAAAGTCAAGAAGCGTTAAATTACAAGGCAAAAATGCTATTTCCCCTATAATCCAACTCCTCAAATATAAAATTTAAAAAAATAAAAAAATCATGAAAAATACCAATTAATCAGGACTGGGCAACAGTTATTATTTCTATAAACGAGTTTATAATATTAACTACAACTAAAAACTATATATGATAAATACTTTTATAATGGATAAAATCATAACAAAATTTTAAAATAACCATTTTACTTCCTATAATGCTTTACATTTATTGATAATTGCATCATCTCATATAGAAATCTTGTTTGCTGGACTGGCTTTGTTGCAATTTACTCCTATAATTATAGAGGGATGACATTTTTATCCAGAAAAAAATAGGAAATAGCAATTAAAAATACTATTTTTTTTATAAAAAAAGTCGCACGTTTAGGACAAATTTCGCTGAAAGTCGTACAAGTTGCTGAAAATGGATTTTTGATTTAGAAATTCTTTTATTTTCAAAAAAAGATATGGATGTGACCCGTTGAAAATTCAAATAGAATAATTAATACTTTTGTCTACTTATATTTTTAGAAGTTCACATCAGCATATATGTTAGCTGAAAAATTCAAATCCCAAAACCAAAAATCAATTTCTACTGGCAATGTGCAAATTTTCATTAATTAGTGTCCTTAATTGCTAATTCATGTTTTTGCATAAACAAAAAAGGGCACTTCTCTATTTTTAACAGGACCAAAATTACAATTATAGGCTGCTAGATCTATACCATTAACCTACCCTAGTGCAAAGAAAAATAGTTAAAAATTACCTGAAAATTGACTTGGGAAATCATCTTTTTGCCTTTTACTCTTTCTTTTTGAGTCCACTTATTCCCCATGCACAAACATAGTCATGCATGCTCGAGGGTAGGATGGTCCCAAAAAGGTTTAGTGTGGAGTAACCTGGACTTTGAACTGCATGTCCATAACAAGAAAAATTAACCAGATAAGGTTGCAAAATTTAATTTGCATGCTCATGTTATATATATATATATATATAATATATATATTTTCTGTATCCCTTATTCTCAATTTTGAATTAATAATTTTGATGGGACTTGAATATAATATGTCAGATATATATAAATTGTGTAAACTTTTCTCTGTCACTATAAAAAATTTGAAATTTTTGTCAAGAATGATTACACTACAAGAAAAATGCTCAATAGCAACGAAAAAAGTTTAGCGTCGAGTTAATTAGTAAGTAAAATTCTCATTGCTAATGCATTATTTAGTAGAAGAAATTTACTTGCTAATTAATTTAGCAACGGCAATTTACTTACTAACAAATTTAGCAACGAATTTTAAAATATATATTAAGTAGTGTAGATTTGCAACGAGATTTTACTTGCTAATTAGTTCGACGCTAATTTCAGCAACAAATTTTTTTCGTTTCTATTAGGCTATTTTCTTATAGTGTTAGCAGGGTTATAAATAGAAAAATCATAGTGAATACTAAATAACAACGATAATGACTATTAGTCGATGTTTTTACAAGCAAAGTAAAAACATTAGCCGTAACTAAAATTATTTCATTGTTGTATTGCTATACCTAAAACCATAATAAATGTTGATTGACCATTGTCAGCACCTAAGTATTTTGCATTTTGTTTAATCTAGTAGTGTTTTACATATGATTTTGAAATCGTAGCCATTTATAATATAGACCAACAGAATACCAACTTTAAAATTTCTTCTACAACTTGAATTACGAATGAACTTTTCTTTTGATATGCCGTGTATCATGAACCACGGATCGATCTAAACCTATTCTCTCTACTGCAATGAGACTATGTTCGTCAAGAGAAGAAAATCATTGTTTTCTTCAACGTCCATGCTACTCTAAACCCCCAAAGTTAATTATTTGGTGGTTCTCCACCAAATAAATTTGTATTTTGATGTGTAAGATCTTTGGTATTTTCTATTTTGAATAAGAGAATAACCAAAAGAATGTATAGCTCATGCATCACTTAATTTTGTGAATTTTCTGTTTATAGTAGAGTCATAGTACTTATAACGAACTTCAAACTCCGTTTTTGGACTATATATATATATTCATTTTACCAACTGATAATTAATAAAATACACTTAGTTAATATCCGTCTCATCAATTTATGACAAGATGAACCAAATCATATAATTATCTTTAGCTGTGAATAAATAATCTACATATAATATAGAGAATAATCTTTTTTTTTTTGTATCATTTATATAGTGTCAAATCCGAATTTCTTCTTTTAGGTTATCATGATAATAATTACATGTTTGCACCATCATTGTGTGTTTATTCCTCTTTTGTTGACAATCTTAGGAATTTCTTCAGCCCTACACATACATGAAACGTGATGGGTCCCTATGAAATTATGTAGGGGAGAAATAATTATATAAGTCATATTCAAAAAAATATATTGATTTTAAGTTGTGATACAACCATTCCAACAAACATATCATTTGTTATATAGTCATGCAAAATATAACTCATTATTAACACCAAACCTAAATCTCATGCAAGTCCCATTAGTCTTAAAGCAAATCTCAGAGGTCAATTTGGTCAAAGTTAAGTGAATTTAATATACAAATTCTTTATTTATATATCATGATCAGTCGTCATGACATATCGTTTCTACGTTTATATAGTAAATAATTTTTTATTCTTTAAAATATATAACACTACAAGAAAGTAGTTTAATAGCAACGAAAAAATTTGTTGCTGAAATCAGCGTCGAACTAATTAGCAAGTAAAATTCTCGTTGCTAATTTATACTATTTAATATATATTTTAAACAATTCGTTGCTAAATTTGTTAGCAAGTAAGTTTTCGTTGCTAAATTAATTAGCAAATAAATTTTGTATATTAAATAATGCATTAGCAACGAGAATTTTACTTACTAATTAGCTCGACGCTGAACTTTTTTCGTTGCTATTGAGTGTTTTTAATTCTTGTAGTATAATAAATACGAATAAACTAAAGACATAAAGAAAGAAAAGAAAACTAACTTATCAGTTGATGTAAAACTTGAGGAGTTGAATAAGTTAATTATCATATCAACTGAAAGACATTTTGGGATCATAAAAAATTATTACAGCGGTATCAAAACTTCCACTGTATATCTATAGCACATCTTTTGTTTATAATAGTATAGATGTTAATAATACTAATATTCAAAATCAATATAATTTTTAATTAGGGTGTTTCAAAATAATACTTCATTCTTTTAAATGTTTTTACCCTCCTAAAAGCAAAAATGTAAATACAATTACTGCTTTTAAAAGTGATAATTAATGTAATGATATATTCTCTATGCATGATTCAAATTTATTATTTCTGTGTTCCTCTTTCTTAATATTCCAAAATAAGATTCAAGTTTATTTCTTCAAAGATATCCTCTCACTTAAAGGAAATATATTGTATGACTACTTCTGAATACACTATATGAAACATGTCTTTTGTTATTGTTAATTTGAAGGTTAATTACACTTAAATAGACTCTCTTAAAAAACCCTGATTGTTTGTGTTTCAATTTTTAGGGAAAATATGTAATTTTAATTTTTTATAGTTAAGTTTTCGTGTCAAATGAAAATAGATTTGAATTAGTTAATGAGATTGTGTTTTATATTGAATTGTGATGTCAAATCAATATATTTTCAATAAAAATACGTATAAATACATATATTTTCACTTTAATCAATGTTTCAAAAATTAAAAATGATAACACAATCAAACAAGTCTGAACTCGAAACTTTTGAATCACTCCCTCTGAAAATTCCCCGTTTACAAATCCATTCCTTCCGTTAGAGTTTCGATGAAAATACCGACGCAAAAAAAAAAAAGACTCAATAAAATAATTTGATGTTAAAATTTGCGTCGAGCTAATTAGTAAATAATATTTTTGTTGCTAATCTACACTAGTTAATATATATTTTAAACAATTCATTGCTAAATTCGTTAGCATGAAAATTTTCTTTGCTAAGTGTATTAGTAAGTAAATTTCTTGTACTAAATAGTGTAAATTAGCAACGAGAATTTTACTTACTAATTAGTTCAACGATAATTTTTCTCATTGCTATTGAGTCATCTTCTTGTATTGTGAATTCCATCACAACATTTAGAAGTAACGAATATACAACTTTATTTTATTTATAATTAGAACAAATTTTGTACTCGTATTGACTTACATTTAAAAATTGGATAAATTACAGTGACACCCTTTGAAATTAAACCAAAATACACAAATACCCCATATTTTATAAAATTACAACTACACTCCCTGAAGTTACAGTTGTATTACACACCCAATTTAGAAGCAAAACTTACACTATATAATACTCCTGAAAAATATTAAACTAACACCCCTAACGAGGTGTAGCTGTAATTTTACAATATTTATGTATAATTGGACCTAAACTCAGTGAATTCCTAGTAAGGATAAAAGAATAGGGTAAATTATAGTTACTTTCCTTGAGCTTTAGCATAATTACAAATATTCCCTCGCTGTTTGACAAATTACAAATCCCCCCTTGAGGTTTGTAACTGCCTAACAAATAACCCATTTTCATCCATTTTTATGAGTGAACTGACCAAAATGGCCTTATGCACTGAATTATTTTTTATTTAATTCTTAAAATTTTTGGGACTACAATGCGCAAGGAGAGATTTCTTAAGTTTTTTACACAGAGGAGCAATATGTAATGCAATTTGTCCCGACTGATTTTTCTATAATTTTAATAAAAAATTTAAGGGCAAAATGATCAATTTCAGTCATTTGATTAACAATTAAAAACCTCAATAATTATTTGTAATTTTTTAAACAATGAGAGAGTACTTGTAATTATGTCAAATTTTGAGAGAGGTGACTTTAATTTACCCTAAAAAATATAATAATTGTACTAAAAATAAAATGAAATCGAATGAATGAAAAAAAAAAAAAAAAGAAAGAAAAAGAAAAGAAAAGAAAGAAGCAAGCAAAGGGTGTTGGCCCGTTACCTCGTGAAAGGCAAAGTGAAAGAGTCATGCGGAGGAATATAAATAACGGCGTACAAAGAAGCAACCTTACCTCGAACTTCCCGACATCGCAGCGTTGGGGGCCATCAAATTCCACGCCTGCATGGACGTGCGTGGCCTGCTTGCTGACTGCTGACCTGGACTTTTCTGTGGGCCCCATGAACCTGACAACGCGTGCTAAAACCCCCCTCCCTTGTGGGCCCCGCATTCAATACTCTATCAGAATGAATCCCCACGTACAATTTAAATTATTCTTTCTTCTTTCTTTTTTTTTTTTTCTAATTAACCATCATTACGTTCTTTTACTAAATTATAATTATCATAATAATCTTAATTATCAACGCTTTAATCATAGTTTTGCTGGACCTCTTCTTCCCAATTATTATTTTAATCTTCTTTTTACGTGGGTCGTACAGAATTTCTGGTAGCTGATTTAATTGAGAGCTAATTATTATTTTTCTTTTATTATTATTATTATTGTTTTTGTTTTTTTGCTTTTCTTTTGTTTCTTTCTGGGTTTTGTATTGTGGGGTAGGGGTAAAGGTACGTTTTGTAATTATTATTTGTTGCCAAGTGTTTTTTACTCACTTTTTTTATTGCACAAAGGTGAAAATATTGGGAAAAAAGGATGGTGCAAAAATGTATAAATCACTGTCTGGTTTTGTTTCCATTCTTGATTTTCAGTAAAAATATGCGTGTTTTAAATTTCGCATGTGTTCAAAATATATTTAAATTAGTCTGATGAGATTGTAATTTAATTTTATCAGCAATTTGAATGAAATTGATGATGTCAGTTTTTGTTGTTAGTGATATCAAATCAATGATATTTTATTTTTGTTCAAAATTATTAGTGATATCATATCAATATTTTTATTATAGAAAAATATAATATTAATTTATTAAGTTAACAACTGAAAAAAATTATATATGTATGCATATATATTATAATACTAGAGATGAGGATGACGGTAAACACTTTCAGTGAGAAAATATGAACAAATATATCGTTGCTCCTACCATTTGTTTGTGTTTTTATTTTCAATTTTCAATTTCAGTAAAAATATGTATGTATTTTTATTTTTGTATAGATTTTCACGTGAGGTGAAAATACATTTAAATTAGTTTATAACATTGTGTTTTATATCGAATTGTGATGTCAAATTAATATATTTTAAATAAGTATTTATAAACAAACATAATTATTGTTACAAAAATTGAAAATGAAAACGCAAACAAACTGGGCTGAAAATAAAAATACACAAGAAATGGAGCTAATGACCAGCATGTAGAAACACAAGAAACAAGGGTGTAGTATAGGCTGTAATATGCATTTATGATTTCAATTCACATATCTACATAATGCCTCAAGTGTAGTAATGCTGCCAAGTAAAAGTATTGACGAAACCATCAGTTTATACATACCATATTTGTTTCAACATTTGTGCCAATGGAAACTATAAGACTTCCCGACTTCAATTGAATTAGCATTTCTTGCAATGTTTTCTCAGTTACTCAGGTCATATTCCATGTCTTTTCAGGAGCACGATTACCATGGGATCGCAGAACCAGTTGGGAATCAGCACAGACGGGCGGTGGGGCTATGGTGGGTTGACAGAACGAATGTAAAGGATGTGCAATTGCGTTGACCACAACGTTACAAAGAAGTAGAACAGTGCCTCTGTGACAGACAGATAATCACATGCATATATATGGTGCTTTTGTATCAATCAGCTCTACTTTTCACATTCATCTGCAGAATATAGTCCAACACTTTGTACAACAGCAAACATGACAGGATTTAAGGGCCCGTTCTCACCAGATTATAAGGAGACCAAAATATATCACTTTTCCAGATATCAATCTTTCAAGAATAAAGAAGTGGGATACTGCCTGTTTCGTTTAGTCTAATATGTCTCCAGGCAAGCTCTGCAATAGATTATGAGTGGAGAGATGGACCTGATTCGGTAGCCACATGCTTGTTAGTGCAGGAATGATAATACACCTATGCTAACTGATGGATGTTTGATAGTGTTTGCAAGATAAATTTCGAAAAGTTCATCCTGTAAAGAATTTGTTAGTGTGCTTTGACAAATAAATGCATCAATGCTAAAATCAGTAAGTGCCGATTGCTTCTGTTGCATCCATATGCTGAAGTAAAGCATAAGATCAATCTACAGTTAGAGCAGGACTCTTTTGAGCAAATTCTATAGTTTTTCAATTGCATGTAAGAACTACTGAATTACCTCCATTGCTTGTTAAGAGTTGGACGCTTTCAGATCTTCCTCCACAAGATACTCAAGCGCGTGTGGACACGCAGAAGATGACCTATGATAGAGCAAGTGACGTTTATGAACAAAGCCTTTTGGGTAGGGAACTTGCACATGTAGAAGAATAAGAAGAGTAGAAGCTTGCTCACTAATTTCATTTTGATGATTCTAATGTTATCTTAAGTGTTGCGAATGAAGCCAGAAGGCAAAGAGAACCGTTTCCTCCACAAACATTGATTGTTAAATGGTTGGGACATGAGATACAGTAGTGTTCTTGGAGAATGCAATCCAAGGGAATCCTCTTGCAACATCTGAGGAATTTTCCAATGTGTCCGAGCCACGGGTGGCTTGTTGCTGCAAATTTCCTATCTTCTCAGATAATCCTATATTCAAGCGACGTCATACTCAGAATATAATTGATAAATAATACAGCTTTGAACACTAACACAGTAGAAAACTATGAATAGTTGCTACACAACGATAGATGCGAAGAGCACAAAAAATACTATCTACCAACTACTGAAAAAAGGGTCTAATTCAAGCGATATTTTAATGCAGATTATCCTAGACCTTAAAGATCATAGATAAATGATCAGTTTGTTACTATAATTGTCATAGATTATTCAAGCAATCTACAAAATTGAATCTTTTGATTATCTGGGCTCAGAGATGCTTTCCAAGGTTGTATTACTCAGAGAAGAATATCTCTTTAACCTGCTCAGGGTGTGTTTGCTACTGATACTGGGATATCAAAGAGATGTTCTACTAGTCAATCTGTGTTTTTTTTTCTTTTCTTTTTTCCTTGCCCCCATTTTTCTCCATCAATCAACTTTCTCAATATGTACATAAAAGATAGTAAATCCTAATCATAGTCTTATGCGGAACATACAATATTTTGCCAGTATCAACAGTGATTAGTTGATTCCTCCAAACACTTTGAGTCAACATTTCTAGAAATTGCAAATGGTTAAACTCGTCATCCTCTAATGGCCAAGGGACCAGGCCCATCTAACTCCAACTTCCCCTTCACCCCCAGCTGTCACTAGGAACAACGAAGATAAGGAAGAAAGAAAAGAAAGCACAGACAACCTATTCCCTGAACTTAAATTGCAATGATGATCTAAAATCTTTGGTTTAGCTCCTAATGGACACAACAACAAAATTAACAGCGCCGCTATTCCCTGAACTTAAACTGCAATGGTGATTTAAGATCTGTGGTTTAGCCCTTCAATGGACACACCCACGAATTAATATCGGTAGCATCAAACAAATAAAACTAATCTACCTTAGATATATCCATCTTCAGTTAAATAAATAACGGAAAACAATTTCTTCTGCCAGTGAACACTGACAATTTTAAGTTTTACACATAAAGGATATCTTCACTTAACATACTTTATAAACAAATTGTATTGACTTTTATTCAGATTAGCATACTATTATGGTATGGATTAGCTAAAAGAATTTCTAGTTGGTCTTTCAATTCTCTTCTGCAGCATGATTACAACAATAAACCATACTGTAAGATAAGCTATTGCTTTCATTGGAACAAAGATGCATCAGATGATTAAATATGTTAATGTTGTACACTGGCAAGATATCAAATAATAAGATGCCACAAAACGCAAAAACTGCACAGAAAATTATGACGCAAGGCAACAGTAGGATGGAGGCAGGTTAGAGGGAAAACGAAACTTTGCAAGGTCAAGGAAACACAATCATGTTCCGTCCACTAAACCGTATATATTTCCTGATACTTAATAAAGTGTTCATTTCATGCGTCAACAACTGAAAATTGATCAACCAAATAAAAGTATCAGTCGTAGTCAACATTGGTAGCCGGATCAGTCTCCCTGTGAAGTAAAATCCATTATAACCTTCAGGAATCTTGGTTTTTACTTTGCGTAGAAGCACTTTAACCTTTCAACTATTGATGATTAATATCATTATACACCAAAAGAAGTGAGTGGTTCGGCATTTATATTAGCACACATGAGATGTGATTACAAAATAGTCAATTATACATAATAATGATATTGCAATGAAGATTAAGAGATAAGGACAGGCTACCTTTGAAGCACTGTCACAGTATAATTAGAGTCTTCCCTTAAAGTTTTCCATTGTACCCCATAATTTGTCGCAAAACAAGTAATCCAAATTAGGAGAAAAATAAGCTTGACATTATAGAAAAATTCTTTCCCATCCACATATTTAACAATATCTTCAGCTATAAGAAGACATAGGAGCTGATTAGTTTTGTCTTCATTCACCAATTTCAGTTTTTAATGAGAAACGTGTGTTTTGAATTTGTATAGGTTTTCTTGCAAAAATGAAAATATGTTTTTGGATTGATTTATTAGATCGTTCTTACATTGTTAGTGATGTCGAATAGATACAGTTTTTTATCTGAATGAAATTGATAGTTTTATTTCTTATTGTTAGTGATGTGATGTCAATGCATTACTGAAAATGTATATTATCAATTTATTATGTTATTGATTGCAAAAAGTTGTATGTGTATGGATATACGTATAAAAATGTAATTATTGAGATGAGAATATAGAGAAAAGCATTTCCAGTGAAAATACGTGTCTTTAATCCCATCACTGTTTTGAAAACTGAAAATTGAAAATGAAATGACACCAAACAAGGGCTGAGAATGTTAGATGTTAACAATCATTTGTTGCTCGAAAACAAAAAGTTCCCCCAAATGGTTTGATATATTTGAATGGAAAAAGCCTTCAACAACTACAGCCTTCAAGTTCGTGTGCATTGGAAGATGAAACTATTGGCAATTGTTCGCATATTTTGGAAATTTTTATGCATCCAAAGCAGAAATTAGATTCCTCACCCAGATCTTGTTTATTGTATTGTAGAGATACAATGATAAACAGATCTAAATAAATTGAACATAGATCAGGATCACTTGATATAAGTTCAAATTTATTAGTTGTTTGCATATTGGTACTCGGGCAAATTCTTGAAACATACCGTTCTATTGAAAAAGAAACAAATAGAAAAGCGAGAAAGTGAAGAGTGTTAGGTCGCAAGGGGTAAAGAACAGATGGAAGAGTAAAGCAAAAGAAAGAGAATTGTGGTGTCTCCTTTACAGTTAGTCATTCTGGAGAAGAAAACTGTTTACTGTTTCAATAAAAAAGAAAAACCGTCCAATTAAGTTCTGCTATAATTTGTGTTCACCGAAGGGCTTTCTATTAGGCTTTTTGATCTATTAAGCAAAGATTTGCCAAGGTTTCTTCCTTTTCTTTTTGGCAAGTGTTTTCTTTCCATTATACCATAAGAGCACCTTTATACCTCCTTCCATGATCTCTCTCCCTATCACAGAGTCACCCTAAGTCCAAATAGAAAACAAAGGCATATCTAACAACTGGCCTCATATATTGAGACACAGATCAAGGAGGAAAGATTTGTTTGGTGAGAATGTTCACCTTCTGAATGTCCGCAACACCACTAGTCCCCAGTTATATAGCATAAAAATTATGGAACAATTAGTTTCATTAATTAATAAAATAAAATTAAGTTCGGGAAAGGCTAACTTCATAACATAGAAATGTTTCATCACATAGCGTGGGATCTGAAATCATTGGTTTCCCCAGATGGAACTAAATCAGCATAATAGAATTCACAAGACACCTATTAAAATCAATGACTCCATTTAGAATATGTCATCCAATAAGATTAATTTGAGATTAAGTAGATGCCTGAATTAAATACTAAAAATGAATGTCGATAGCTTACATTGTTTCATGAAGTAAAAATAGGGACATTTCAGATTTTGTACTGTGAACAGGAACTTAAAAATGATTTTCTTTAAGTACTTATGAGAGTGCAAGATAAGGCATCTTACTTGAACAAGGACACCAGCCGTAAATAGAAATGTCTAGGTATGGACATGAGCAAACAAATGCTGTTGATAGCCTGTCCAGAGGACAATTCAAGGACGACTTCTGGAGACCCTTTGATTTCCGTGCTGTAAATATTAAAAATCTGAAAGAGAACGATAAATTTTTCAAGACTTTGTGATTGACACAATAATCGATAAGCACTAGAGAAATATGAATCTTCCAAAAAGTTGTTAGGACTTTTTGATATACCTATCTATCCCTAATAGTAATTTATTACTATTAATAACTACTAAATAATAGAAAAGGGCATATTTTCAACTTTATCAGTTTTAAATGGTACAATTTCAATATAATAGCAGGTTTCCTTTTCTATGTCAAACTCTTCTTCAAAAAGCTTGGTGTTTGCATTGTTTATGTCATGTTCTTTAGATACCTCCAATTTATGAGGGAAACCAATTTCATAATATTGAACAAAAATAAAGTATATAATAGGAGATTGAGTATGTATACTAGGAATGCTTGTGACGATTTGATTGATTCTATTTCCTAATTTAGGCTCTCTTTGTATGTATAATTACATATATTTATACATTGAGTACAAACACATAGAGAAATCCTTTTCCCTCTTGTCTTCATGGTACCGAAGCAAATCTGCCTATGACGTGGGATCTGTAGTATTTGATCTTTGACTAAGCCCGTGCTACTCCAAGGGGGAGTTTGCTTTACCCAACTCCCTCTTTGATAACAAGGCAGAAAACCCCTACCGGACACTCATTAGTTTCGAATGAAGCATGCCTTATCAAGCACCTACTTCTAGCGAATAAATTGGATTTTAATAAGCCTTTCCTTCTTCTTTCACAACCGCCTTCTTATCATCTGTTGAAAAGGTCTCAATATGGATCAATTCTTTCTATCATGAACTCGAGCAATCTTATTCCTGTTTCATATTTATAACCTTTTATAGGTGTATTTTGATCATTAGTACTAACCGAGTTATCGAGCGGATTAGCACACCCGATAGGGCCACTAAGTTGTTGAAGGATTTCGCCTGGAAACGGGATGGGATTCTATCAGCCGAACTCAAAGAAACTTCAAAGCTGGGCTGAAACCTTTTCCCCCTATGTCAGGTTGCCATCCTGAGGAGAAAGAGCGGCGTGGACACCATCCCATTTCAACCAAAAATACAACCCTGTCAAATGTATCTAACCTTCCTTCCTTATGAGTGGAAATCCAATCACTTAAGGTTAAAGATAGGGGCCGGGCGGGCAGTGAAGGCTCATTTAGTAGACAGCGAGCGAGCAGCAAGCACCTACTCCTATCAAAATGAAAAACAGCAAGCGGAACTTGAAGAAGCCCCTTTCTACAAACCTTTCTAGTTTAGTTTATTAAGAGAAGCTCGAAGAGCTTTCTTCGCATGCTTGAGCGCATCCCCTTTCTATTAGTAAGGTTGTCAAAGGACTTTCCTTTGAGTGCCCAAGTGTGCAACCTTCTCATTTCTGCCCAAGAGTCCAAAAAGTTTCTATCAAAGAAAGCCCCAGTAGGTGACATGTGACATCGCCTTGACCTCCGGCCACCTCCTCCAGCATCATCCCAAGACCAACCTATACTTGTGGCTAGTTTGTTGATAGCTAGGTCTACAATTGTGGTTTGTTTTTTCTTGAGCTCGACTTGCATTCTTTAATGCCTTCTTTTGCTTATGTAAGCCCTTTTGCGTGATTTAGGCTATTTTTCCCAATGGATAACGAACAAAAGACTATGGTTATGACTGACATACTACTAGACATGTCTAGAATAACTTAACACAAGTTGGTACCATCTATTTGGATTGGTGTAAAACTGTTAGAATTTAATAAAGAAGCATTTTCAAAGATAATCATCTCACTGATGACCTCCCAACCGATAAGTCTCGCAAAGATAACGCTAAATTGTTTTTACTAATTTGAAATTCCTTGGTACATGTATACCCATATTATATTGTATTATGTTGCACAGACAGGCATACACATATTATATAATCTATACATTTATACAATATACAGAAGTATGAATGCCGTAAGTGTTTGTTTCTATTGTGTCATTGTGACAAGACATTCATACCAAGTATCTTTTAATAATAAATAAGAATTAGATCATTGAAAAAATAAAGTTTTACTAAAGAAGGAAACTATTTAATATCCCTAGTTCTTCTAACTTACCTAGATATAATTTTAGAATGAACAACATTTCTAGCTAAAACAAAATAAAAATCTATATCTATATCTATAATATATAAAAGTGTGAATCTTATACAGGTTGGATATGGCTTTAGATGGTGTCATGTTGAATAACTTGGCCACCATTTCTAACACATATGAAAGCGAAAGAGGTAACCATCATGAATCGAATCAAATCATATCCAACAAGATTTGTGTCCTTCATTCATGCACCACTCAGAGAGAATCTCATTATTTTTTAAGTATTTCAGGAAGTCTCCACTTAATACTCTTCACTTTGATCGGGTCGATTTAGTTCTCTACCTCAAGTTTGAGTTTTTTGGACCTTTCAAAAGCTTAAGACTTGAACTTCATTAGGTACACAACCAAAGAGTGACTGAGTGAGCAATCATTGATGAAAGTTATGATTGACAGATTTATAGCTCCGTTACTTTGTCTTATAATGGTGTTTGTTATCATTTTCTCTTGACAAGATTCACAAGTTGAAGGAGTATCCAAATCGTCTATTTCTAGATTGTTGGAGTAAATAATCTTTTTCATCTTATCTTTCGAAATATGATCTAACCTAGCATGTTTATTTTAAGTTGAATATTCATAATCAAATCATAATCATGAATAGTACACAAATCATTTGCGAAAACACCAAGTGAACTTTGACGAAAAATATATTTAAGAAAAAAGCCTTCACTTGGTTAAATAACATTTAATTATACTATCCATTAACATCCTTATTAACTACAAATTATTAAAAACAAAGAATAAGAGATGCAGCAGAGAATGAAAATCTAGACTTAGAAGGACAGGGAAAGGGAAAATATATAGAACCTTATGTTTTTGGAAATAATATAAAATGATTGAATCCAGAAAACATGGAGAAGAGAAAAACTCCCATTTCCACCTCCCAATTAAAAAAAGAAAAGAAAGAAAGTGTATATCATCATGTCCAGGTCATCTGAACTCTGAAATGCATTTTTTTCTAGATGGATTAACGGTTTCTCTCAGGAAACAAATAAATAGAAGAATCAAAAGGGCAATGACATTTACAAGGGGTTCTATGGACACATATAAGCTGGTACTATTATTTCCCTCATCACAGTAAACCATTTAAATAACTAAAGTAGAATAGCATATTTTTATTCTATAAAATTGTAAAGTCTCATATGTGAGCAGTCCAAAGCTTCAACTCTAGCAGGCTTTCAATTGTTAAGGCCACATCTGTAAATTATTCTCCATCATTAAAATTATAAATGATGTAACTGAAGAGGCACTCCTACATATTTCCCAGGATTAAGCAATTGCAAACACATGCCCTGCATATTTATGGATATGAGAGTGTTCGAAGAAGGCAGACATGTCCATAGATCCATAATGGTGTCAAACTAATTTTGAATGAAGGCTGAAATCATCTGAAGATTGACACAAGTCACACAAATTAAACTATAGCATGTTAAAAGAACTACATAGCAGACAAATGAACCAGCTTATGGATATGTGAGATTGTGGACGAAAGCACACACATGTCAGATCTATAATGATCTTAAACTAGTTATAAGTGAAGACTGAGATACTTTGAAGTTGACAAAACATTGAACTTAGCATGCGAGAGACAAGGCGGAAGCAAATGAACCAGCAACGAATTAGAAATTGACAAGAAAGATGACATACTAACAGAAAAGAAACATATAAACTACAAGGACATTACACTTTGTATACTTTAGTATGCAATGTTGTGAACTAAGATAACAAACCTGTTGTAGGTTCTGGATCCTCTTTTTAAGATGACTAGTCCAATCACTGTTACTGCTGATGCTTCTGTTCACTGAGGAAAAGAAGTAATTTGAAACCTTCCACATTGGTTAACCATACAAGACCATAGGTATTCTAAGTAATACCATTTACTGAATTAGTACTAGTATATGGTCTTAATCTTCAACATTCCAATCAACTTCCCCCAAAAGACTTATCATGTAATGTTGCTGCAAGCATAAGAACTTCAGCTCTCGAGTTGAATCAGAAATTATAATCCCAAGAAATTAAAACAGATGCACATTAGAATGAAACCTAATTCTTTTTACCTGCAGACCTGAACTATTCAACAGGAAGCTTTTGAAAGTAGCTTGCCAACAAAGGGACAATGGAGTTCAAAAATTGGTGCTGTTGAAGAACTCTGTACAACTCATAAGGTATCACCAGTAATCATTGCAAGAACAGACACCATCTTCAAAGTGATGAAACCGGTTTATATCTCTAATAACAATTTCTCTGCATACCAACTTCGATACAACCTTAATTGCAACATGACAGTCGGTACATACACGCAGATTTTTAATTATGCGGATAGGGCTTCCAATAGGCATTCTAAGAAGAGCATAAGCTAAAGCTATTCTTTCACTGTGAAGCCACAAAAGACGGGCCTTTTCATCCTCTTCCACATCAAGCAAAACAGCATCATGATTAGGAGCATAACCTAGTGTTCTGCTTCTGAAGTTCAACCATTCCAGCATACCACGAATTAATTTGTTATCTGGGTGTGAATCATCTCCAACAGCGAAATAGTGAACCATTCCCTGGTTCTCAATCCAACTAAGTCCTGGTTCCTTCTTTACTCGTTTCTTCCTCATGCTTTTCCTAACAAATGCAACATTATCCCAACTTTTCGCGGTTGCATATATGTTTGATAATAGCACATAAGTTGATTCATCTTGAGGTTCCATCTCAAGCACATGCTCAGCAGCAAATCTTCCAAGCTCAATGTTTTTGTGTGCAACACAAGCCCCAAGTAAAGCACGCCATACCATAACACTAGGCTCACCTGGAATTTCGTCTATCAACTTTATAGCCCTGTCAAGATGACCTAATCTCCCCAGAAGTGATACCATACAAGTATAGTGCTCCATGCAAGGTTCAATACCATAGTCCTCTTGCATGGAAATGAAATAAGATTGGCCTTGGTCTAATGATCCTGTGTTGCTGCATGCTGAAAGCACAGCAACGAACGTCAGCTGATTAGGTGTGATGTCAGTTTCCCGCATACTCTCAAAGATTTTCAGAGCCTCAGCACCAAGACCATGCATTGAGTATGCCGAGATCATCGAGTTCCAGGAAACAACATCTCGCTTACTCATAGTGTCAAAAACGGTACGAGCATCCCTAATTCGTCCACACTTTGCATACATATCAATTAGAGCATTGCTGACAGCATCATCTCCATCATACAGGGTTTTGATAGTCATTGTATGTATCTGAATGCCAGCCTCCAAAGCAGCCAAACTGGCAGAAGCACGAAGCAAGCTGGAGTATGTTACCTCAGTTGCTTGCACTTGCTCGTCACACATATTTATGAACAGTAAGAAGGCCTTCTCTGCATCTCCTATTTGAACATACCCAACTATCATTGTATTCCATGACACCTCATTTTTGTTTTTGGACTCCACAAACAAATTCATTGAAGCCTCAATATTTCCACATTTAGCATACACATCCATGAGGGCATTCAAAACAAATACATTTAGATCAAGACCGACCTTGAGCACGTGGCAGTGGATTTGTGTTCCCAATTCCAGGCACCCTACTGTAGCACAAGCTTGAAGCACACTAGCTAAAGTGAATTGGTTAGGGCATACCAATGCTTTCCTCATTTGAAGAAACAAATCCAAGGCCTCCTCACAATAGTCACTCTGTGAGTACCGAGCAATCATGAAACTCCATGGGACAACATCAGCTTTAGGTATCTCCTCAAAAACTTGTCTAGCATCCTCAATGTCCCCCGACCTAGTGTATAAGTCAAGTAATGAAACACCTACATAGGGATCCATCTCATAACAAGTCTTTAAAACACAGCCATGAACACTCTTTCCCACACCAACAGCCTCAAGTCCAAGACAAGCCTTAACGACACTTGCAAAAGTAAAATTATTTGGCAGTAGACCTTCCATCCTCATTAGATTAAAGAGATCTAATGCCTCCTCAAAACAATCATTCTCAGCATAACAAGCCACCATCCCTGTCCAACAAACCATATCCTTTTCAATAATCCCCTTGAACACTTCCTTAGCAGCAGTCACAAACCCACAAACTGAATAAGCATCAATAAGAGCTGTCCCGACAAAGGCATTAGTATCATGGCCAAGCTTATGAATACAAGCGTGAATGCACCATCCCAATTCCACCCAATCCATGCTCACAAGCAACTTCAAGATAGTGGTGAAGACAAATGGATTAAGCTCATGACCCTCCTTACGCAACCTGAAAAACAAATCAACTGCTTGATCATATTCTTCTAATTGTGCAAAGCCCTGAACCATAGTAACAAAAGAAACAACATTTCTGTCAGGCATTTCATCGAACAACTTAATCCCATCCGTCAGAAGCCCAGTTTTCAAGTAAAAATTTAACAAAATGTTGCGAGCAAATAAGTCCAAACAGTTTCCTCTCTTCAGGGCGTGGCAGTGGATGATTTTTCCTTTCGCAGGCTCGTCATTTTTTATGCATTGCTGGAGCAATCCCGCATATAAATGAGAATCAAACTCTGCATTCGAGGACGGTAATAATTCCTTGCTCATGGGCTCGTCTCGACATACTTGAGCAACCAACGATGAGAAATGATACTGTAGAAATGAAAATATATAGGGTGGCCGATGCTCCGCGAAGTATCTCCATTGGTGCAGCACTTTGTAGCATTTGAATAAGATCATGCGGAGAGTTCTAACCAGAAAGACAAATTGTGGGTCTCTTAGAATAATTTCTGCGTGTCCAAACAACTCCTTTGCTAGTTCCAGTAATCTGTGGTGAATACAATGGCTACAAAAACAACTTTAGTGAAAAAAATGAACATCACTTGAGCTAATGAAAATATGGCAGAAAATCCACTAACCTTTATCAGTTCAAGTTTACGCCCATCCAGAAAAAGCCACGATCCACATCTACAATACTCCAGGAAAAGATACAAGAACTATCAGAATAGCCTCAGATTTTCTCCGAAGGCAGAATCCGGTTTACAGAAAACAGGGGCTACCAAATTGTTAAAGCATTCAAGAAAGTATAAGATACGGCGGGACGGGTGCACAATAGAGAGTTTGAGGGATTGAAAAATTATTAAATAGAGGGAAATAATTCATACCGTATCCATTTTTTGTTCTGAAGTGATTGTCATTTTTAGTCCTATATCTTTTAAAAAATATTACTTTCGATTATGTAATACTTTTTTTTAGAATTTTATTACAAAGTGCCACGTGGCCGTTAAGTGCATGTAATCAAAAGTATTATTTTTTAAAAATTGTGGGACAAAAAGTGAAAATTTCATAATATATGAAATCAAAAATGAAAAACTCATAACATATGAGACCAAAAGCGTAAAGGTCTTAAAAGTTAACAAAAAGGTGGTATGGTACCAAAAGTGCTACTTTTTAAAAGTTACGGAATCAAAAGTGAAAATTCCATAATTAATGAGATTAAATGGAAATGCCTTAAGTTACAAGACAAAAAGTGTTATTTTTTCATTAAATAATTATTAGAATATTTTTATTTATAAATTTGATTAGTTCTGATTTAATAATAAATAATAGAAATAATAATTGATGCCTGATAAAAATAAATTTTCATATAGTAAACAATTAATATATATATATATATTATTATAAAAAGAAAACTTTTGCGGTACTAATCTTTAATACACAAATTTATCCTTTAATTAATTTCTTCCTTTCAAAAAAATTATCAAAATATTAATTTTAATATTTTTTAATAATATCATAATTACATTTTCCCCCTTAATCTCTTGCTCCATGTTTCTCCCACACCTTATTTCTTCATATTTCTTTTCTCAAACTTTCATATTTTTAGAAACACACAATTACAATTTACTTTTTCTCTCTTAGTTCATTTCATGTTTCTTTCTTCTTACCAACTTTTTCCTTTCACATCCTTTTACATCACGATTGTTTCTTTTCACAAATTTCATTCTTTTTTTATCTCAATTTAAGTATTCTCAAATTATAGGACTCATATTATATTTTACGAACATAATTATATATGATATTAGCTTATGCGGTTGGTGGATATACTCATAATCTTAGCAGTGAAAATTGAAATGTATAAGGAAGAACTTCGATATATTCCAAGAAACATACCCTGTGTTTGGTTTCGTTTTAATTTAGGCCATCTCCAAGATGGTCCAAAAACAATATGTTTGTTTTAGCCCCAAAATACCATATTTTGGTATTTTGAGATTTTTGGCCCCTTCCCCAAAAAACAAAACAATATATATATAATAATATATTAAATAATTCAATCCACTTACTAACAAATAAATATTAATATATACATATATACATTCAAAAAATAAATAAAAAAGATATGATTTAACAATAAACAGTATTTTTTGTCTCCTAAATATACAACACAATACATACAATATTTTATTTACACTATTTTAAACCATCTCCAAAAATAAATCCAAACATACACCGTTTTCCAATATACACTTATTAATCTTTATTTTTCTCTCTCTATTTCTACAAATCAAAACAAAACAACTGAAAAACAAAACCAAACATAAGGTAAGATGTATTTTATTGGTTTTCCTAATGTGAAGGGTGTAGTGATGCTAATTCGATAATATATTATCTAGATCTTAAGTCTACATCAAGATGTCTTTGTGCATGGATGTGTTGCTATTATACGGGCCTCTAAAAGACAAACTATCATTTCAAGAAGTATCATGGAGTCCGAATTAATAGCTGGGAAAATTATGTTTATAATCCGTTAAGTATATTTAATATTAATTTTAATTCAGTAATTATGTTAATTTTTTTCTAAATTCAGTAACTTGCAAAATTAATAAGATTTAGTCCGAATTAAGGTTTTTTACTCAATTTTCCGATGATATTTTGAAGGATAAATTGCATAAAAATCCCTCATGTTTTAAAAATTTAGCTAAAACCCCCCCCATGTTAAAAATATAAACAAAAAACCCCCTGTGTTTTGAAAAAATGAAGCACACTTTTCCTTGCCGTTAACTCCCTTTAACGGTGTTAAATTTTTGCTTGATTTGCCCGTTATACCCTTATTTTCTTAGCATTGATCTTCATAAGTTACAAATGGACGATCCAAATTTACTGATTTTAAAATATATTTTTTATTTATATATTTACACAATAATATTATATATATTATACATATATAATATGTATGTATATATAATTTAATTACACCGGCCGCCGTTGGCGGCAGCCGGTGTTGCCGCGTCTGCGGGCGACGGCGCAAGCATCGCCGTTGCCCATTCTGCTTGGGAGACGACGATCGCCCAGGCGCCGTCGCCCAGATCTACGGGTGACGTGGTCACCCAACCGTGAAATGGGCAACCTCGTCGTCGCCCTCGATCTCGACGATGAAGGTCGCCCATTCTGCTTGGGCGACGGCAACGACGGCCGCCCAAGCGCCGGCGTCGCAGCGACAGCTGGCGGTGGTGGTATTTTTAAAAAATATTTCTATTTTTAAAACTTAAGTTCATATAATTTAATTTTTTTCCAAAAATAGAAATATATAAAAAGTATTAAAATTTTATTTTAAATAAATTTTAATATTATTTATAATAAATAAGATGTCATATAATTTTATGTATTTTAATATTTGGTTAATATGTACTTTAATATTTGGGTAATATTCTCTATAAATAAATATAATTTATTGAAATATATATAAATTAATCATAATTTAATTTAATTAATAATATACAATTATAACTAATTTTATTATTTATATAGATATTTAGATTTGAATTTTAGTATATTAATTTTTGAATTGTATTTTTCAATATATTAAAAAAAATTAAATTAAATAATATATAATATCAAAAGACATATTTAAATATCAATAAGGGGGCAAAATAGACATTAACACACTTAAAATAACCCAAAAAATACCGAAAACGAAGCCCATTAGCGCATCAGGTGCGTGTCAACCACTCTCCGTCAATTTCTGACGGAGAGGAACTTTTTGCTATATTTTCAAGAACACGGGGGGTTTTTTGCCTATAAGCATAACACAGGGGGATTTCACGCTATTTCACTAAAACACAGGGGGTGTTATGTACTTTACCCTATTTTGAAAATCAATCGAAAAATGCACACATGGCAACTATTTGGTTAATTTACTGCAACTTATATACGTGTACAACCACATTTATTAGTTACACTTGTACAACCACATGTATTAGGTGGCATTCAAATTAAAATCTACCTCATTTCAATTGTTATGTAAGTTTAAAAATTCTCAAAATATATCCAGTTGACATGTCATGTAATATTTCCGGCCAAGAAATAAAAAATCGACCACCGGAGGACTAAATTTCATCAATTTTGCAAGTTACTGGACTTTAAAAAAAATGGGTATAGTTACCGAACTAAAATTAATATTGGGCATACTTAACGAACTAAAAAAATAATTTTCCCTTAATAGCTTTACATATAACTTGTACTAATGTTGAGTGGTTAAGAAATTTCTTAGTACACACCACTTTTTAAACCAATGCCTACTATTTCTATTCATCGTGATTGTAAAGTTGTTATTGAGCTTGTGAAACAGACCAACTCCGATGAAAGAAATGGGGTTTAATGCAATTTACCCCTTGTGATAGTGCAAATGAGCAAATTACCTCCCTAAGAAAAAAAAAATAGCAATTTACCTCCCTGTGTTTTCCAAAATGAAGTAATTTACCTCCATGCCCAGGGAGGTAAATTGCTTCATTTGGAAAAACACAGGGGGGTAAATTGCTATTTATTTTTTCATAGGGGGATAATTTGCACATTTGCAATATCACAGGGGGGTTGCTTGCATTTTTCCTGAAAGAAATGTGATATCATTTATCAAATCTGAAAAGAACTTGGCTGATAATTTGGCCAAATATCTATCGAAAAGGAGTGTTCTGAACCAGCAAGATGGATGGGGAGTTATCTCCGGTAATAACCTAACTTATATGATTGGAATCCTATAGAAAAAGTTTAATCAATGGAAACTACCCGTAACGCGTAATTATATCTAGCATTATTTCAACGAAAAGTGTCCAAGAGACACCTCCTTTTCAACTCCAAAGTAAAGTGCTATATAGTATAAGTCCCCGTATTCATGCGTATCTTTGGAGGGATCACCTAAGTGGAAATTGCCATGAGACCATGGTTATAAATATGGACAAACCCTAGAGACTTTTATGACAATGAAGTTAGTGCATATGACCACTAAAAGCATAACCCGTTACAAACAAATACTCATTGCTATGGGTGTGAAATATTGAAATTTGGCCTAAAAAGACCTAATTCAAGTCCAATTATGGTTTTCTCAAATTTATATTTTCGTCACTAAACGTAGGCTCAAGCTCAGGAGGCTCCTATACTTATTGCATAACATTATGTTTTCCATTTATTTTATGTTGATCTATATTACATTTATAAAGTTTTAAATTTTGTGGGAATTGTCATATTATTAAAAGCTTTGAAACTTCATTATTTAAATAACTATTTGTAACTCGTACCCTTCGTATATATGTATAGACATTACAATCTCCCTATATTTATACATATGTTACAAAAACTATTTTCTCATTATTATTATGAATATATAGGTTACAAAATAATATTTTTGGTTATAATTGGTATTACGGCTATGATCTGGATCGCTACCTGCGATTTCTAGCAAGTACCTCACTAAGCGATCTTGAGATGCTTCCCAGACTTGAGTGTCCCTGAGAAGAAAATACATCAAGCTAGGCGGGATGGTCTTCGGCGAAAATCCTCCGATGGTTAAGTCAATATAAGTCAAGATGGCGATATGGCGATCCAACGTGATAAATGCGGTCGAATATAACTCCAATAACTTACCATAAATGCTGTGGGATATGTGTATTTATAAGGTCAAGTGTGTGTACCTGCCTGATCCACGTGGATTCATCTCAAGGCTTGATTTGTCACATAATCAAGGGCCTAGATCTTGAGTACTCAGCATCGAATACGGTTTGGGTCGGGTCGCGTGGCCCAACTCAGTGGAGTTATGCGCGAATCTTGAAGCTTTTAAGAAAATTTGGTTCTTTTTCAAGACTATTTATATCTGAAAATGAAGAATCAGAAAACAAAGAATCTAATAGTTGTGAAGGAAATTGTGATTATTATGAAGCTTTATATCATGCTAACGGTTATTTGTATTAACAAAAGAAGACAATTTTATGCTAGATCTTATAGATAAAATTTCAGATATAGATGAGAAAAAGGAAATGTTACAAAAATATTTAGAATCTTATAAGGATCGAAAAAACAAGAAAAAATTAAAGTTAAAAGAACCAGATATTAAGAATTTTAAAGAATAATGAATAGAGTTAAAAATTCTAACACTACAAGAGGCTTCAGAGACGGAAATCAGAGACGGAAAAATATCTGTCACTAATTTCCACCTTTCAGAGATAGGTTCACAGACGGAAAATTTATCTATCTTGAAATCATAAAAAAAATAAAAAATATGGACAGATTTTTTTCGGATTGAAATTTTGACAAAAAAAAAATGAGAATAAAAATATAAAAGATTTTCCGTCTCTGATTCCAACTCTGAATAAAAAAAGTTTAGACAGAAATATTCCATCATAAAATCCCAAATTTTAAGACAAAATCAAAGACGGATTTGTAGTATCTTTTTTTGAAAAGTTTTATTTTTTGATTCTGTTAATAATTTTAAAGCTTAAATTACAAAAAAGGAAAAAAATCATTCCCACCCAAAACACAAAAGCCCTCTCCGACGCTTCCTCCTATCTGCCTCGCCTCTTCTACCTGCACCCGTCGTCTGCCGTAGCTACTGATACCGCTGCCGCCGCCACTGAAACCAACGGCGACATCATCGTCTTCGGTGCAGCGAGACCACATTCGACATTGTCGTCTTCGTTGCCACTGATTCTGTATTTTAAATCTCTAATTTCATTCTTCCCTTTTTCATTTCAACAGTTCACATTTTTACGAGGTACAATGTTTTATCAATTTCAATCTTTTCCTTATTCATATAAGATTTTGGTGTAATTTTTGAACTTTTGGTTGCTTAGTGTTTATGTTCATAAGGATCTGGTGCTGTGTGAATTTCTAAGGTTTATTCACAACTCTATTTCTGTTGTTTAGCTTAATCGAATTCAAGGCTATGTATATGATGTGGAGAATGACTAAACTTGTTACAATGAAATCTCGTCGTCTTCGAACACTCCCATCGAGAAACTCTTGCCGTAAATTGATTTCTGCTGGTATATGTAATATTCTTCCTCATTGAATGTTGGTATTCCAGAGGTGATGCTGCTAGCACGGCGGCCAGGTTTCTACTGCATAAAGATTGTAAAGTTGTTGTTGCTAGGACTCTGTGTGAGAATTATCTATAGTCCTCTTGTGCGGTAAGTTTAAGTCTCAATTTTGTATAAGATTGACTCATTCATCTGGTAGCTTAGCTCGGTTTTTCCCCTTCATGATAATCTTGGTTAATGAATGCACAAACTTTATTGTAGCTTCATCTTGATGGAACAGAGAAGTGTCAATTTGTTGTAACGTGTAATGCTCTCTCTCTCTCTCTATAGATTCTGTAGCCTTTTGATTGTGTGTTGTAGCCGAGGAAAATGCCTTTTTCTGTTTTCTCCTCCAACTTGTGTCTTTTTTCTGTCAGAATATGCACGTAGCAGATACTGCCAAATACTCTAAGATGTTTGGCTGAAGGTTTCTTTCCGCGCCACGCTTCTATCGGTGTCATGTTCTGAACAGCCTTAGTGGGACACCTGTTTAGTAGATAGACTGCAGTGTAGACTGCTTCTGCCCAAAAAGCTTTTGGCAAGTGCTTCTCTTCCAGCATCGATCTTGCCATTTCCATGACGGTTCTGTTCTTTCTTTCCGATACTCCGTTTTGTTGAGGATTATAAGTGACAGTAGTTTGATGTTCGATCCCCTCTTCTACGCAACACTTGTCAAACTCTGAGTTGTTTTATTCTTTTCCTCGATCACTTCTGATGACTTTTATGCTTCGGCCACTTTGGTTCTCCACAAGATTTTTGAACTTCTTGAAAATTTTAAAGACTTCAGACTTTTCCCGCATGAAGTATACCCAGGTCATTCTGGAGTAGTCATCTATAAATAGGATGAAATATCTGTTTTGCTCATGTGATGGAGTCCTCATCGGTCCGCAGACGTCCGTATGAATGAGTTCCAAGACTGCTTCAGCTCTCCAGGAGGTTCCTGAAGGGAATGGTTTCTTGTGTTGTTTCCCTTGTAGACAGGCTTCACAAGCTCCCTCGACAGCTTGGATTTATGGTAAGTCTGTCATCATCTTCTTCTGATGTAGTGTTTTTAAGCCTTGAAAATTGAAGTGGCCTAGCCTCCGGTGCCATAGCCATGACTGGTCCTCCTGTGTTTTCATAGTTGTGCCGCCCAGATATTGGAGTTGTACTGGGAAGCATCTGTGCTCCTTCATCCTTACTTTAGCAATTATAAGAGTTTTATCTTTGTTGTCATAAATAGTGCACGAATCTCCTCCAAAGTGTAGAGTATATCCTTTCTCCATCATCTGGCCAACACTGAACAAATTTGTTCTGAGGTCAGGGATGTACATAACATCATTAATGATGCGTGTACCTTTTCTTGTGTTGATAGCGACTGATCCTTTTCCCTCGACCTTCACAATGTGGTTGTCCCTGATTTTGACGTTTGTCTTGTATGGCTCCTCTAATTTTTGAAAGGCTCCTTTGTTGTATGCCATATGGTTGCTAGCAGCGCTATCAATATACCAGGTAGCATCTCCTGATTCGGCTACTGAGTTCCATGTGAAGAATAATTGATCACTGCTAGGATTTTCTTCAATGCAATTAGCTTGATGATTCCCTTTGAGCCTACAATCTTTTTCGACGTGTCCAAACCTTTTGCAGTTTCGACATTGAGGCTTCCCACGGAAGTAACAATCCTTCTCAAGATGATTTGTTCTTTTACAAATACGACATGTCATGTATTTTCCTTTATTCTGCTTCTTCTTGTCTCCCATTGTGCTTTTAAAATTTTCTTCTTTTCTATTGGAATTCTGAGACCTCATATTTAATTTAGACTGAAAAGCATTTTCAAGAGAATTTTCTTCTCGCCTACTTTGCCTTTTCGCGTATGCCTCAAGTGAACCAACTAACTCGGTGACAGTTAGTGTGGTGATATCTTTTGTTTCTTCAATAGTTGTTACTATTAGGTCATACTTTTCAGTGACACTTATGAGCAATTTTTCTACGATCCTTTTTTCTGGTATATCCTCCCCATAGGCTTTTAATTGATTCACCAATTCACGTACTTTTGTATAATATTCATCAATTATCTCAGAACCTTCATTTTCATATTTTCAAAATCTCTTCTAAGAGTTTGAAGTTCAATGATACGCACCTTGGCACTGCCTTGATATTCCTTTTGCAAAATGTTCAATGCTTCTTTTGCTGATGTAGCAACACTAATTCTTGAAAAAATATGGTCTGCCACTGCTGTTTGGATGTAATATAGAGCCTCCGAATCCTTTGCCTTCTTATTCTCCAATTTACCTTTCTCTTTCGATGATGAAGTGGAACTATCTTCCGGCAGAGCAACCCCTTCTTCTACTATCTCCCATAGTTTTTGAGATTGAAAATAAGTTTTTATTTTAATGGCCCAATAGTCATAGTTTTGGCCGGAGAAAATGGGGACAGAAATTTGTTTGGCTGACGAGGACATGGTGGTTGGACAATAGAACTAGTGTGATGAGAAAGTATTTAAGATAAGAGTACACGCCCAGTATATGATCGGACGTGGCTCTGATACTACTGTTAGTATTTTATTGTAGAAAAGGGGATTGATGGTTGAAGGAATATTAGTTTGATTAGTTTGGGATTTGGAGAAAAATGCTAGTATAGAAGGAAAGGTGAACAACAAAAGAAGAATGAGAGCTAAGAGGATTTGGAGAGGAAACTTAGTAGCTTTGTATTGGTTTTTTCTCTACCCAAACTCCACATCTTTCAAGCCTATTTATACTAGTCCATAGAATATTCTTGAAATAGCATTTGTGGTCAAAATTAATTGCTTGCTCAATAAGCTTTGAGCATTCTAGAATATCTAAGATTTTTCTTTAACTATTGTTTTCTAGAGATTTCTTCAAAAATATCTAAGGTATTTCTAAACACTAAATACATTATTTCTAATAAGATGTATAGATACTAATAACATGATTTTTTTGTTCTTACATGAATTCTGTTGTTACTGATTTGTATTTTGCATTATTTTTTAGGTCTTATTAAGATTGTGAAGAAGTATGATAAACAAACTGGGAGATGTTGAGTCTACCTCTACCTCTTACTTGGCTTGCCTTTCACCAACTCTTCTTCACAACTAAACTTCTAACAAGACTAGTTTGTGGATACAAGGAAAAATCTTGAGATCCTCTTTCCACTGGAAACAGAGGTTGTAGAATAAACTGTTGTTACAGGGATGATAAGTCATGCTGACATATCAGATGTTTTGTTGATCAGGAAGAAACTGAGTTATATACCAGAGCACCCTTGCTGGAATAGGTGATATACAAGCACTAAAAAAGGCAAATTCCACCAGTAATCCTTTATCTGTTATATATGTTTGGAAGCCAAGATGATGAGAGCAATGGGACTGTACCAACAGAAAACTTGCCTTGCCACTCTTGGTGACTTGCACGGGGTAGAGGATGAATGTGAAGATGTCGCAGCTAATTTCTACAAATATGTATAAATATACTATGCAATAGGTTGTCAATAAAAGCTACCTTGTTGACAAAGTTGAATTCTATTTTTGTTGAGTATGGACTTAACATTTTTTAAATTGAAAAACTACAAGTTATGTATGACCAATATGTTTGCTTAAGTATATGCTTTGTGTATAGAAAATTTATAACATGTTCTAAGTTAAGATTTAGAGGTGAGACTTCACAATGTAAACAAATTTAAAAATGAAATTGAATATGTATCTTTTGTCTTTAGTTAGGGATGTATTTGGAGATTGATACAACCCAGAATCAAAGACGGAATTAAAGATAGATTATCTTGGGGAGACTCACAAATTTAGAGACAGAATCAAAGTCGGATTAAAGATGGATTCAAAGACGGATTTTGACTAAGTTTATTTAAATAGAGACGGAGATAAAGATGGATTTCTGGCCGTCTCAAAATGTCAGCGGCAGATTTGTCTACGGAATCAGCCATTGGACTTTCAGCTACAATTTTTTTGGCGGAACATTTCCGTCTCTGATTCTTTTAGAGACGGAATTGTAGGTTTCAAAGACGGAAAAATCTGTCTCTGAAACCCTGTTTTCTTGTAGTGTAATGTGTCTATTTCTACAACCTTAGAAACCTCTACTTCAAAATTAAGGCATGGAGTAAAAATTCTAAAACAAGAATTAAAATCTAGAGTTTCTGCTCTTGAGATTAAATCTCATAATTATTTGTCTAGTGATGATGAAGAAGAAATAAGAGTTGAAAAAGATGATTTATTGCAATAGGAGAAGTTAAACTCTTTAACTTTTGTTAATATGATTGACATAGTTATAACCCATGAATGGCGGACAACAATTAGTATTGTTGTGCATAAAGAATATTATTTTTCTGCTATTGCCATGATAGATTCAGGGGCAGATTTAAACTGCATTAATGAAGGTTCAGTACCCTCTAGATATTTTTCGAAAACAACTGAAGTGCTTAATGCCGCAAATGGAAGAAAATTACTAGTAAAATATAAATTACCAAACACCGTTGTTTGTAATAAAAGAATTTGTCTAAAAATGCCATTTATAATGGTAAAAAATCTTTCTCATGATGTGATACTGGGAGATCCTTTTCTTCACATGCTTTATCCAATTAAAGAAACATCTAATGGGGGAATTACAAGTATAGTAAAGGGAAATGAATTAAATTCAATTTTGTTACTCAGCCAAAATATCATGAAATAGACATAATTCAAAAAACAACTGAAAGAAAAGAAAAAATTTTAAATTCTTTATCTCAAGAGATTAGTTATAAGAAATTAAAAGAAAAAATTTCTTCTCCTTATTTTCAAAATGAAGTTAAGGATTTAAAATCTTATATTGAGAAAACTATTTGCTCCGAAATTCCTAATGCTTTCCGGGAAAGGAAAAAACATGTTCTCTCCTTACCTTATGAGGTAGATTTTAAACAAAGTCAAATTCCAACTAAGGCTAGACCTATTGCCATGGGTCTTAGACATTTAGAAATATGCAAAAAGGAAATAGAGGAGTTATTACTTAAAAAACTTGTAAGGCCATCTCAAAGTCCTTGGAGTTGCCCTGCATTTTATGTGGAGAATGCAACAGAACTTGAAAGAGGAGTTCCCAGGTTAGTTATAAACTACAAACCTCTAAACAAAGTTTTAAGGTGGATTAGATATCCAATCCCAAATAAAAAGGACCTTTTGAATAGGCTTTATTCAACTAAGGTTATGTCAAAATTTGACCTGAAATCAGGATTTTGGCAAATCCAAATAAAAGGAAGAAGACCGTTATAAAACAACTTTCGCTGTCCCTTTCGGCCATTATGAATGGAACATTATGCCTTTCGGGCTTAAGAATGCCCCTTTAGAATTCCAATGACATATTTAATGCTTATACAACATTTATAATAGTTTACATTGATAATGTTATAATATTTTCATAATCTATTGAGCAACATTTTAAGCATTTAAAAATATTTATAGATGTTGTTATGAGAGCAGGATAAGTTGTTTCTGCTAAGAAAATTAAACTTTTTCAAACTGAGATAAAATTTCTAGAGCACATTATTAAAGAAGGGACTATCTTTCCTATAAATAGAGCTATAATATTTGCTAAAAGATTTCCTGACGAAATCAAAGATAAAAATCAATTACAAAGGTTTCTTGGAAGTCTAAATTATGTTGCTGAATTCTATAAAGATTTGGCTTATGATGCCAAACCATTATTTGAAAGACTCAAGAAAAATCCTCCAAATTGGACCACCGAACATACTAATGCTGTTCGGAAAATTAAAGCAAGGATTAAAGAAATTCCTTGTCTTGCTATTTTCAAACCCAGCTGATTTCAAAATTGTTGAGACTGATGCATCCGACGTTGGACATGGAGGAATTCTTAAACAAAGGATTAATAATAAAGAATCATTGGTAAGATTTACCTCAGGAGTATCGAGAGGACCTAGAGTTAATTACTCTACAGTTAAAAAGAAAATTTTGTCTATTGTTTTGTGCATTCAAAAATTTGAAAGTGATTTATTGAATCAAAAATTTCTGTTGCGAGTTGATTGCAAAAGAAATATTACAAAAGGATGTTAAAAATTTAGCATCAAAACAAATTTTTGCTAGATGACAAGCCATATTATCTGTATTTAATTTCGATATCGAGTTTATCAAGGGATCACATAATTCCTTACCTGATTTCTTAACTTGTGAATTCTTACAGGAAAAGCAATGAATAAAGATAAAGCGTCATCAAGCAAAAGTAATATTAACCTAAATAAATTTCAACCATATAAACTAGCATTTGAAAAAGATAGTAAAACTTTGAGAGAGGAAACTTTAAAAGCTGTTCCTGAAGAAAATAGGTTAAGAGAAGATGCCTACAAAATAACAGTAAAATCTGTTTCTGCAAAAGAGTATGTTTATCCATACATTCCAATTTCTACTAATTGGATATCTCCTATTGAAGAAAAATACATGCATTTATCCTCAGAAGAAGTTATGAACTTCTATCTAAAAAGATTTACAGACCCTTTTCTCTGTCCAAAAGATTTCTTGTGTTATCAAGATATTTTAACAAGTACTGGATCAATACAATTTGATTCCACCTTAAGATCATGTGGAGAATGGGCCTTCTCAAAAGCCTATATTATTAGGGTTATTACACCCGAACAATGGGAAGGGGATTTATATCGATTGAAAGAAATTATGCCTGATACCAAGCATCCTCATAGGAATAAATTATATTTCAATTATATCAAAGCATGGGATATTGCCCTCTATTATGAAAATAGACAGAGAAAACATAGTTGGTTTATGTAGTTCAAAGAACTTAAAACATTTAATTTCCCTCAATGGTTCATTTGTTGGTTTGCAAATTGGGGATTATATTCCATTATTTTACCGCATAAAATTAGATTGGTTTATGAAGACTTTATCAAGACCAATGTGTCAATGAAAGCTCATGGGCTTACGTTTACAACTCTTTATCGAATTCCATGGATTATTCGGTGGGGTGTAATTGTCTCAATGAGGACATTCCAAAAGTCGGGAGAAAGCTTTGAAAATATTCCTTATTTAGGAAGAAGGATACTTATTAAATGGTGGGATAAATTTGAATTTTTCAAAGACTCAGTCTTCTCCATAAGAGGTATCATTGACTTGGAACCAGTTACACCAATTAGACCAACAAAATCGAAAAAGGAAATTTCTAAAGTTTTATAGGAATTGCTTTCAAGTGCATCAAAGAAAGATTTGAAAACTCAAATCAAAGAATTGCTCGAGTCATCAGATGAAGAGATGAGCCATAATACAGAGCAATCAAACCCTATTAAGTTCACTTTCGTAGTGTTCAAGCCAAATGCTTCTATTAATTTGATTTTCTATATATATAATAGATATGTTAGTATATTTGATTTTAAATTTTAGTTTGGATAAATAATTACCTTTTTGAATATAATAATTACGGTATGGTTGAATATCAACACATCTATAAGAAATATATGTAGACATACACGTACCTTTAGGATCTATAAGATCCTTTTGCCGAGACCAGGGATGAGATCTTCTTCTAGTCTTATCCTCCTCCTCAGAACCACATCGAATGGCTCTGATACCACCAGAGTACCAGAACTAAGAACTATAGAATTATTATCTTGCATGGGGTCTGATTGCTCTGTATTCTAGCTAATCTCTTCATCTTCTTTATCTGATGACTCGAGCAATTCTTTTATTTGAGTTTTCAAATATTTCTTTGATGCACTTGAAAGCAATTCCTTTAAAACTTCAGAAATTTTCTTTTTTTGATTTTGCTGGTCTAATCGGTTTAACTGGTTCCAAGTCAATGATACCTCTTATAGAGAAAACGAGTCTTTGAAAAATTCAAATTTATCCCACCATTTAATAAGTATCCGTCTTCCTAAATAAGGAATATTTTCAAAGCTTTCTCCCAACTTTTGGAATGTCCTCTTTGAGACAATTACATCCCACCGAATAATTCATGGAATTTGATAAAGAGTTGTAAACATAAGCCCATGAGCTTTCATTGACACATTGGTCTTGACAAAGTCTTCTTAAACCAATCTAATTTTATGCGGTAAAATAATGAGATATAATCCCCAATTTGCAAACCAACAAATGAACCATTGAGCGAAATTAAATGTTTTAAGTTCTTTGAACTGCATAAACCAACTATGTTTTCTCTGTCTATTATCATAACAGTGTGCAATATCCCATGCTTTGAGATAATAAAAATAATTGAAATAGGTTTCTGTACTACTAAATTGAAAAGTTCTCTCTTGATTCTGGTTGTCCTACTCGAGGCATTGCCCTATAAAGGCTTTTTCGGAGCAATTTATTCCTATGAGGATGCTTGGTATCAGGCACAATTTCTTTAAATCAATATAAATCTCCTTCCCATTGTTTAGGTGTAATAACCCTAATAATATAGGCTTTCGAGAAGGCTCATTGTCCACCTGATCTTAAGGCGGAATCAAATTGTACGGATCCAGTACTTGTTCAAATGTCTTGATAACACAAGAAATCTTTTGGGTAGACAAAAGGGTCTGTAAAATTTTTTAGATGTACGTTCATAACTTCTTCCGAGTATAAATGCATATATTTTCCTTCTATAGGAGATATCCAATTAGTAGAAATTGAAACGTATGGATAAACATACACCTTTGCAGAAGCGGATTTTACTGCTATTTCGTAAACATCTTCTTTTAACCTATCTTTTTCAGAAACAACTTTTAAAGCTTCCTCTCTCAATGTTTTACTATGTTTTTCAAATGCTAGTTTATATGGTTTAAACTTATTTAGGTTAATATTACCTTTGCTTGATGATGCTTTATCTTTATTCATTGCTTTCCCAAAAAGAATTCACAAGTTAAGAAATCAGATAAGGAATTATGTGATCTCTTAATAAACTCAATATCTAAATCAAATACAGATAATATGGCTTGCCATCTTAGCAAAAATTTGTTTTGATGCTAAATTTTTAACATCCTTTTGTAATATTTCTTTTGAAATCAACTCTCAACAGAAATTTTTGATTCAATAAATCACTTTCAAATTTTTGAATGCACAAAACAATAGATAAAATTTCCTTTTTAACTGTAGAGTAATTAATTCTAGGTCCTCTCGATACTCCTGGGGTAAATCTTACCAATGATTCTTTATTATTAATCCTTTGTTTAAAAATTCCTCCATATCCCACGTCGGATGCATCAATCTCAACAATTTTGAAAGCATCTGGGTTTGAAATAGCAAGACAAGGAATTTCTTTACTCCTTGCTTTAATTTTCCTAACAACATTAGTATGTTTAGTGCTCCAATTTGGAGAATTTTTCTTGAGTCTTTCAAATAATGGTTTGGCATCATAAGCCAAATCTTTATAGAATTCAACAATATAATTTAGACTTCCAATAAACCTTTCTAATTGATTTTTATCTTCGATTTCATCAGGAAATTTTTCAGCAAATATTATAGCTCTATCTATAGGAAAGATAGTCCCTTTTTTAATAATGTCCCCTAAAAATTTTATCTCAATTTGAAAAAGTTTAATTTTCTTAGCAGAAACAACTAATCATGCTCCCATAACATCTATAAGTATTTTAAAATGCTTAAAATGTTGCTCAATAAATTTTGAAAATATTAGACAATCATCAATAAACCATTATAAATGTTGTATAAGCATTAAATATGTCATTCATAATCCTTTGGAATTCTGAAGGGGCATTCTTAAGCCCGAGAGGCATAACGTTCCATTCATGATGGCCGAAAGGGACAGTGAAAGCTGTTTTATAACGGTCTTCTTCCTTTATTTGGATTTGTCGAATCCTGATTTCATGTCAAATTTTGACATAACCTTGGTTGAATAAAGCCTATTCAAAAGGTCCTTTTTATTTGGGATTGAATATTTAATCCACCTCAAAACTTTGTTTAAATGTTTGTAGTTTATAACTGACCTGAAAACTCATCTTTCAAGTTCTGCTACATTCTCCACGTAAGATCCAGGACAACTCCAAGGACTTTGAGATGGCCTTATATATTTTTTAAGCAATAACTCCTCTATTTCCTTTGTGCATATTTCTAAATGTCCAGGACGCATGGCAATAGGTCTAGCCTTAGTTGGAATTTAACTTTCTTTAAAATCTACCTCATAAGGTAAGGAGACAACATGTTTTTTCCTTTCACAGAAAGGATGAAGGAGCACAGATGCTTCCCACTACAACTCCAATATCCGAGCGGCACAACTATGAAAACACAGAAGGACCAGTCATGGCTATGGCACCGGAGGCTAGGCCACTTCAATTTTCAAGGCTTAAAAACACTACATCAGAAGAAGATGATGACAGACTTACCACAAATCCAAGCTGTCGAGGGAGCTTGTGAAGCCTGTCTACAAGGGAAACAACACAAGAAGCCATTCCCTTCAGGAACCTCCTGGAGAGCTAAAGCAGCCTTGAAACTCATTCATACGGACGTCTGCGGACCGATGAGGACTCCATCACATGAGCAAAACAGATATTTCATCCTATTTATCGATGACTACTCCAGAATGACCTGGGTATGCTTCATGCGGGAAAAGTCTGAAGTCTTTAAAATTTTCAAGAAGTTCAAAAATCTTGTGGAGAACCAAAGTGGCCGAAGCATAAAAGTCATCAGAAGTGATCGAGGAAAAGAATACAACAACTCAGAGTTTGACAAGTTTTGCGAAGAAGAGGGGATCGAACATCAAACTACTGTCAGTTATAATCCTCAACAAAACGGAGTCTCGGAAAGAAAGAACAGAACCGTCATGGAAATGGCAAGATCGATGCTGGAAGAGAAGCACTTGCCAAAAGCTTTTTGGGCAGAAGCAGTCTACACTGCAGTCTATCTACTAAACAGGTGTCCCACTAAGGCTGTTCAGAACATGACACTGATAGAAGCGTGGAGCGAAAAGAAACCTTCAGCCAAACATCTTAGAGTATTTGGCAGTATCTGCTACGTGCATATTCCGACAAAAAAAAGACACAAGCTGGAGGAGAAAACAGAAAAATGCATCTTCCTCGGCTACAACACACAATCAAAAGGCTACAGAATCTACAACCTAAAAACCAAGAAACTAATCATCAGCAGAGATGTTGAGTTCGATGAAGATGTTATGTGGAACTGGGATGAAAACAAAATAGAAAGACAAACTGTAATGATTCCCAAGGCGACACCTCCACGACAACAAAAAGAAGAAGGCATAGACCAAACAGAGATGGAGAGAATGAACCTTCAAGCACCGGGATCGCCCAGAAGGCCATCTCAAACAGAAGAGACTGAGGAAGAAACTCCACCAAAAAGAACAAAGCTTCTAAGCGATATATATGAAACATGCAACTTCATCATGCTGGAACTAGAGAATTTTGAGGTCGCTGCAAAACATAAAGTATGGGTCCAAGCAATGGAAGAAGAAATCAAGATGATCGAAAAGAACAAGACATGAGAGCTCGCAGACAGGCCGAAAGACAAAGAAGTAATAGGAGTAAAGTGGATCTATAAGACAAAGTTGAATGCAGATGGATCTATACAGAAGCACAAGGCTTGACTGGTAGCAAAAGGATATTCTCAACTTCCAGGTATTGACTACACTGAAACTTTTGCTCCAGTAGCTCGTTTAGATACAATAAGAGCTCTTGTTGCTATAGCAGCAAATAAGAAGTGGAAAATATATCAAATGGACGTAAAGTCTACATTTCTAAATGGCTACATCGATGAAGAAATTTATGTGGAACAACTTCAAGGATTCGTTGCGAGAGGCCATGAAGAAAAAGTCTTGAGGTTGAAGAAAGCACTTTATGGGCTCAAACAAGCACCAAGAGCCTGGTACAGCAGAATAGATAACTACTTCATGGATCGAGGATTTCAGAGGAGCCTGAGCGAGCCTACTCTCTACATAAAGAGCCAAGGTAATGATCTACTAATTGTTTCCTTATATGTAGATGATCTCATATATACAGGAAACAATGAGAAGATGATTCGAGACTTCAAAGAAGACATGATGAAGACATTCGAGATGAGTGACCTTGGCCTAATGCATTTCTTTCTCGGAATTGAGATAAATCAAGAGAAAGAGGGAATATTTATATGTCAAAAGAAGTACACAGAGACTCTACTTAAGAAGTTCAAAATGGAAAGCTGCAAGACAATTACTACTCCTTTGGTCACCGGCGAAAAGTACAAGAAATAAGACGGAGCAGAAAAGGTCGATGGCTCCATCTACAGAAGTCTGATTGGAAGCCTACTATATCTAACTGCCACAAGACCGGATATTATGTTCGCTACAAGTCTACTATCAAGATTTATGCAGAGTCCGAGCCAAGTACACTATGGAGCAGCAAAAAGAATTCTAAGATACTTACGAGGAACGCAAGATTTTGGAATATGGTACAGGTCCACCAATGATGCAAAGTTGGTTGGATACACAGATAGTGACTGGGCAGGATCAGCTGACGACATGAAAAGTACATCAGGCTATACCTTCTCACTTGGCTCAGGAATATTCTCATGGGCTTCCAAGAAACAAGCTACCGTGGCACAATCCTCAGCAGAAGCAGAATACATTGCAGCTGCTGCAACAACAAATCAAGCTACTTGGCTTAGAAGGATTCTAGAAGACATAGGGAAGAAGCAAAAGGAGCCCACGACAATCTACTGCGATAACAAGTCAGCGATAGCCATAACAAAAAATCCGGTGCAGCATTGTAGAACTAAACACATCGACATTAAGTACCACTCTCTTCGGGAAGCAACTACCAGAGGAGAGATTGAACTCAAGTATTGCAGCACGGAAGAACAACTAGCAGATATGCTTACTAAAGCACTGACGCGTAACAAGTTCGAAGAACTACGCCTGAAGATCGGTATCTCACATAAACACATTAAGGGGGAGTATTAGAAATAATGTGTTTAGTGTTTAGAAATACCTTAGATATTTTTGAAGAAATCTCTAGAAAACAATATTCTAGAATGCTCAAGCAATTAATTTTGACCACAAATGCTATTTCAAGAATGTTCTATGGACTAGTATAAATAGGCTTGAAAGATGTGGAGTTTGGGTAGAGAAAAAATTAGCAATGCAAAGCTACTAAGTTTCCTCTCCAAATCCTCTTAGCTCTCATTTTTCTTTTGTTGATCACTTTTCCTTCTATACTAGCCTTGTTCTCCAAATTTCAAACTAATTAAACTAATATTCCTTCAACTATCAATCCCCTTTTCTACAATAAAATACTAACACTTATATATCATTTTGCTCCCTACAGACAAAGAGTGTCACTGGATAGTACAGTTTTTACTGCTTATGAACCACTTTAGATTTCCAAAACTGGACCATTAAAGACCAATAATCTTAACAAAGAATTAGTGTCCTTCCTAAACTAAAAGCATAAATCACTCCATGGATAACCCTTCTTTCCTAGACATCCGATCACGGCTAGATAGTAAAACTACTTCATAAACTAAAAGGACTGTTTATCAAAAAGTTCTTACACAACCAGGGTATAAAAGAAACAGCAAGCACACCACATGGGTATCATTAAAGTGCTGGGCTAAACCTTACTGTTTGTTGTTCGCAGAGCAGGTGCATATAAGAATTTTCCATTTTATCCACTATCAGAGGGATGTACATAATACCAGCCACTATCAGGTCCTATTGAGGCGAATCATGCAGGACAAATTCCAGCCATTCTCAATTCTAATAAAGCTGTTCTATATAGTAGGAGAACTCCAATCCTATGCATAAACGAGTAACATAAAACGAGAAAAATACAATTACCCCCCTTGTGATATGCAAAATGTGCAAAAAAAACCCATGTGAAAAAATAAAATAACAATTTACCCCATGTATTTTAAAAAATGGAGCAAAAAACCCCTAAAAAAGAAGCAAAAAACCCCGTGAGGGGATTATTTGCTGCATTTTGAATTGCATTTTGAATAACACAGGGTAAATTACTAATTATTTTTTCACGGGAGTAATTGTTCTTTTTGGTTAACACTGGGGAAATTGCATTTAACCCAACATAAAACATAAATAAAACAACTAAACTACTGAACTACAAAAATGAATAACGCAAAAGAAAATAATAGGCAACTGAACCACAATTCAAAAGCGGCAATGTCCATAGTCAAATAAATCAATCAACATATCAATATAGCATCCTATTTCAGCGTACTGCTTTGGAGCCTGAAATAAGGATATAAAAGAACAATGATTCAATTACAAAAAACCTAAAGCAGCATGGGAGGCGAAATTGAACCTGAAGCAGACGCGAGCGAGAGCTGATGGAGGCAATTTCAGTTTTTCAGCATCGATTTGAGCAGGCAGTAGATGGATTGAAGGCTGCGCGCGTTCTTACTGCGTGTGTTCGTCTGCTGATGAAAGAGAAAATAGTGGGGAGCGGACGAAAAATGATTGGGGAAAGAGAAAATAGTTTATAATCTTTACACATAGGGAGAGGAAGAAAGAGAAAATAGTTTTTTCTTTTTTAATTTCAATATAAAATAGTTTTAATAAAGTCATTTTCTTTAGGTTGTTTGTAATTAAGTGAACTTGAAATATTTGAAATATGATAGTTATATAAAAAATAATTTATCATCTCGGAATATCTTTTTAGTTTAATTAATTATTTGAAGGAATATAAATATTCTACTTATTTTTGTATATAGAAAATCAAAATTCTATATTTTTTTTTATTTTTTAATAAATGTAAAAGTTCTACTGATTAGTTTTTATGTATATTTCTAATGTTTAGAGATAGATGCAATGATAGAGATAAGAAGCAAGTTAGTAATAATTGTAATTTTATATTATCATAGACAAAATTAGATATTTAGAACGAAAATCCTTATTCAAAATTTCCTTCTCTGTTTCCTATCAGAGTTTTTGATTCAGAGACGGAAAAATTCTCTCTCAAATTACAAAATAATAAGAAATGAAAATAGAGACGGACCAAAAAAAGAGTAAGTTCAGACAATTTTTAGCTATATGTCTCTAATACTAAAATTCATAACCTTAGAGTCGGAAATTTCCATCTCTAGAATTACAAAATAATTCGAATGGAAATAAAGATGGACAAAATAAAAAATAAAATCCAGACAATTCGTAGCTAGATTTGTCTCTAATACTAAAATTTTATAACCTTTGAGACGGAAATAAAGACAAAAACTTTGGACCTTATGTAAATTCAGCGGAAGAATATATACGTGGCTAAATCAATCTTTGATTTTAAAATTTGTTAATAATTTAAGAAAATATACTTTTCGGCCAAAATATATATGTCTCTAACTTTTCGATACAATGTTTTCTTGTAGTGTAAGGACGAGAAAAGAAAGGTGTACCCGTAAAAGTAGAAAAACTAAATTTGAAAAGGTTTTCATGAACAAGTTCGAAATTATGAGTTTGAGTGCCAACAGATATATGGGTATTTATTTAATTTATGTAAGTGTGTAAGTTTACTGTAATTTATTTTATTGTTCTTAGCTATTTTTATATATCAGTCGGATATTAATTTTTTGATTGAATATATTGCTGAATTGATTGAGATATTAATGTAATTATATAATTTGAAAAGAAAAGTTGAGGATTTGGATTACGAAAACAAGCGTTTTTTTTTTTTTTTTTTTTGAACACTTGAAATATATTTATATATAAGACAAAAGTAGGAATAAGTTTTAGGTTTTACAAACTACACAACGTAACAGAAGACCTAATATAGTAATGATTGTCCCTTAAAACATGATTCAATAGAAACGGAGGGCAATCGTCAAAAACTTCAAAGGACCGAGATGAAACACCGTAGTTTGCTAAGCAGTCTGCAACTTGATTAACTTCGCGAAAGCCAAAAGATAGTTTCGTGTTTTGGAACTTAGATAATCTCGTCCGGCAGGCTTTGAGAAAGTTCTCCATCGTCCGAGACTCCTGAGGTCGATGCTTCATCATGCTGTGTATCACAAAAGTTGAGTCAGATTGAATACAAAGGTTTGTGATTTCATGTGCTGCTGCAAGTTTCAAACCGAGCCACAGGGCCCAAATTTCAGCTTTGTTATTCGATACATAGCCAATATACGCTGCAAAAGCTGTGATGAAATTTCCATCCCAGTCTCTGATTACTCCGCCAGCTCCTGCATGCCCTGGATTGCCTTTGGAGGCTCCATCAATATTAAGTTTAAACCAATTCTCTGGTGGTTTTTCCCATTTGATAATTTTAATATTAGGAATTCTAGGTATAGGGATAATATTGTAGAAGTTATTTAGTCTGTTGATACTGTTTATTAAGATCCCAAAGTTCGGCGATTTACTATGAAATATAAATTCATTCCTAGTTTTCCAGATAGTCCAATAAGAGTGTAGAATATTGTTCAGGATGTTTGTGTTATGTTTAAAGGTATAGAGGAAAAGCAACATATTTGTAGAGTTTAATGTAGGTAGATTTATATATAACGGCCGAAGAAAGGTGCATTTAGACATCAGATGAGGAATATTTTCTTTATCAGTTTTGCACATAATACAAATACTGCTATTAACAATTTTCTTTTTTTCAAGGTTGTCTAGAGTTTGGAGGGCGTTGTGACAAAGGAGCCATGCAAAGAATTTGATGCGAGGTAATGTTTTGCATTTCCAAATAATATTCCATGGAAGGTGAGGGCCTTGCAGAAGACCATCTTCTTTAAGTAATTGTAAGTATGCACTTTTGATAGAAAATTTACCGGATTCATTCCATAGCCATTAAATGTCATCCTTTAGACCATATTTGGGAATTGGAATACTGAGGATGTGATCAATGAGATCGGGATTGTTTGGAAGGGTGTGTTGTAGGAGATTAATATTCCAATAGGGGAAAGTGTTGGTAGTGAATTTACTCACTTTCAGATTCGGTTCAAATTGGTAGTTTGGGGTTACAATCTCCTTTATTGAGAATTTAGAGACCCATTTATCAGTCCAGAATTTAGTAGTCTTCCCATTACCAATATCCCAAAAAATAGAATTTCTAATAAAAGGAATAGTTTTGTAGATACTTTTCCAGATAACACTATGATTGTTACTGCGCTTGGAATCAAGGAAATTTGTTTTAGGAAAGTATTTAGATTTAAGGACAGTTACCCAAAGTTCATTAGATTTGGTAAGGATGTGCCATCCTAGTTTGATTGTGAAAGCTTTGTTTAGCATTCTGAGATTTCTAATTCCTAGGCCACCGTACTCTGTAGGTAAACAGGTAGATTTCCAATTAACAAGGCTTTTTTTATTGGTATTGAGGCTAGAGTTCCAGAGGAATTTCTTGCAAAGTGTCGAAATTTTATCAATCGTTCCTGCTGGAATAGGATAGGTGGACATAGCATATTGAGGTATACTAGTAAGGACATGTTTAATTAATGTATTTCTGCCAGAATATGATAAGAAATTATTATACCAAGTAGATATTTTGGATTGGACTTTGCTAACCACATCACTAAAAAGACTTTTATTAAACTTGCTAATATTCAGATAAAGTCCTAGGTATTTGTCTTCTTTGTTTGCTCTGTTAATGTTTAGAATTCTCATGATATCCTTTTGTCTTAAACGAGGTGTATTAGGGGTGAAAATGATCTTTGATTTCTCCTAATTAATCTTTAGGCCAGAATATTCATAAAATTCGAAAAGGCATTTTTGAATATTTAGAGTGGAAGAGTGAGTAGCTTGGCTAAAAAGGAAGCAGTCATCTGCGAAACAGAGAATCGGTATATCAGGTCCGTTTTTGCCAATCTTAAAAGGTTTTACAATTTCAGATTTTGTTAAACTGATCATCTTCTGAATAAGGAGATCCAAACATAGGATAAAAATATAAGGGGACAAAGGATCTCCTTGTCTGATACCCCTTTTTGGGTTGAAAGGTTCGGACACAAGTCCATTAACAGAAATAGAATAATTAACAGAAGTAATGCAAGTCATAATGCGATTAATAAGAGTGTCAGGAAAATTATAGATACGTAAGGTGTGTTTAATGAATTTCCATTCAATTTTGTCATACGCTTTTTCTAAGTCCAATTTGATGGCCATGAAACATTTGTTGTGATTACTTTTCTTTTTCTGTTTCATTGTGTGTAGAATTTCATGAGCTATAATAAGGTTATCACTGGTATTTCTAGAGGGTAGAAAAGCATTTTGATATGGAGAAATGAGATTAATAATAAGAGGTCTGAGACGATTAACTATGATATTCGAAATGATTTTGTAGATTACATTACATAAACTAATAGGTCGGAAATCCTTAATGTTTTGGGGGTTTTGTTTTTTAGGAATAAGAATGATTCTAGTTTCATTAATCCTTTTTTCCATTTGGCCTGAGTTGAAAAAATCTTTAACTAGAGGGATGATTACTAGTTTTATAGAATGCCAAAAAAATTGGTAAAAATGGCTATTATAACCATCGGGTCCTGAGGCTTTGTTAGGGCCTATTTTTCTGACTGCCTCCCAAATTTCTTCATCACTGACCTCCTTAGTGAGGTTATTATGTTGCTCAGAATTAAGCTTAGAAAACGAATTTATATTATAGCAGCTCATGTTGTTATTAGAATTTGAAAAAATGTCAACATAGTCATTCCGGACTGAATGAAGAATATCATTGGAATTATAAATCCAGTTGTTAGAAGGATCTTTTAAACCTTGGATGAAATTTATTCATCTTCTATTATTGGCAAAAGCGTGGTAGAACCTAGTGTTATTGTCACCTTCAAGTTTCCATTTTATGTGAGCCCTTTGTGCCCAATATTGTTCTTTGGTATTTAACAGGAATTGTAGTTTGTCCCTCAGTGAATTTTCTTTAAGAAGCAAGGAGTTGTTGGGAGTGACAGATAAACAATGCATAGTACGCTGAAGCTCTTGTGTAATATGTTGAATCTTGTAGTCTAAGTTACCAATAACTCTTTTTTTCCAAGTGATAGAATGCTCAGTGAGATAATCAATTCTATTCAGGAAGATTTTGCCATATAAAAGTTTATTAGGCTGACTGTAATCCTGCCAGATATTGTGGACTAAGTTTTTATAACTGTCATATCTAGACCAAGAAGTCTCATATCGAAAGATTTTTTTTCGTTTATCCGAGAGTTCTGTATTAAGTAAAAGTGGTGAGTGGTCAGACACTGAAGCAACTAAGTGGAGGACCTTAGAGTCAGGGTATTGCATGATCCATTCTTCATTACCTAGTACTCTATCTAGCCTTTCACAAATGAATGATCTACCATAGCGTCTATTAGACCAAGTGTAACGGTGACCTGTAAAGCCTAAATCAACAAGTTTGCATGAATTAACACATTCTCTGAAACCCCTCATTCTATTATCCATAGGAATATTCCCGCCAAGTTTTTCTTTTTTGTCTAGTATGTTATTAAAGTCACCTAAGACAATCCAGGGTGTGCTAGCTGTTGAAGCGATAAGCTTGAGTTCAGACCACACCTGGTGTTGTTGGGTTAGTTGTGGGTGGTTGTACACAGCTGTAAGTTGAAATGGTGCTCCACCTCCGATGAGAGTTGCCTCAACATGTATAGTTCTCTAAGATGTAAAACTATGATTCATGAGTACTGTGTCTGTTCTCCACATGATCCACATACCTCCTGATAGTCCTGTAGGGGACGCCACAACTGAGGCGTCGAAATTTAAGCGCCTGATGATTGGTCGTGATCTGTCAGCTTGTAAGCGAGTATCAAGGATCACCACAATGTGGGGAGTGTGCCTGTTAATTAGCGATCTAGCCACAGTTAGAAATTCCGGACGGGAAACTCCCCTACTATTCCATGCAAGGATCTTCATTAAAGGATTGACTGGTGCTGGGATGAGGGGCTGAAAACCGTTGGTCATTTCCATGTTCTGTGCGACGTGTCCGTTTAGGGATATAGCAGTGGGTTGGGGGGCTGGCTGAACGCTTGGCAAGGGATAAAGTTGGATGTGAAATTGTGTTTCCCTGTCTCTGTCCGTTGCAAAAGCCTCTCGTTCTTGGCTTACGTTTATGATCACTCGTGGATTATTTGGTGGGCTGATGAAAACATGTGGGACTTGATGGTATGGCTGAATGATGTACTCGTATTGACCCAGTGTGATTAGGTTGCTTCTTGCTCTGAGGGTTGACATTCGGAGAGCGTCTTCTGTTTGATTTCCTTCCCTTGTGTTTGTTGGGGCTTGGTTCCTTTGTAGAGAATTTGAATTCTGGTTCGAAGCCTGGCGGAAATTGGGCCTCTGGACTGGCCGCGGTATAACTCTTCTCGGAATGTGACCGTTGGATGGTAGTAGAATCGTTGATTGTGCTAGTGGTTCTTGGTTCTGTTCCTGAGTGGGGTTGTTCTGTGCAGCATTGTTGGTTGGTGTGGTTTGTAGATTTGGTGAGTTCTGTGGTATTCCCAGCCTTAGAGTCGGGCTTGGGGGACGTTGGTTGTTTGTCTGTGACAATGTTGGTATTGAGGGTGCCATTGTTTGGAGTAAGATCAGAGGATGGAGAAGAGTTCTGGTTTGTAGCAGAAGGGGAATGTGAAGGGTTTGTAGTTTGCATGGCATGTTTAATATATAGGGGATTGCATGCTTGAATCTTGGGACAAGTATGATCATCAGCAGATGACGTAGGCGCATGTTCTTTGGTTATTTGTAATTGGAGGGTTTCGTGGAGCAAGCTGCATCATCCTATCCCCGGAAGCCATTGCCCCCAACGCCGCAACCTAGCACAGATCTGGGTGCCCTGAGGATGGATGGAGGAATTGTTAGTGTAGGTGACCAAAAAGCCAATTGGTTGGTTGTTTTATAATCTACTATAAATGATTTGTCGTGTTACATTATATGATTTCACGGACAAAGCCCATAGACCTATTAAACCAACGAATTTGGGTCGCACATTTGATGGCGACTATGGACTTGCATTAAGTGATGCATTCATATGATGAGCATCGCATTTTTATCTCGACTGAAGTATGATGTTTGTGCACTTTAGTAAGTACTTGACAAGTGGGTTGTCAAGTTCATCGAATTTACTCACAGGAGTTGCCATATGGAAGCCTTATGTGGTATGATCGGTATCACTAGAACTTTTTAGCTACGATAGTACAAAAATTAGTCCTCCAATGTGAGGACTCACAGCAGCCTTGTGTTTGGGGCGGTTGTGTCTTGTTCCTGGTTGATGTGATTGCAGTATTATGTGGTTGTCAAAAGCCTTGGCCCAGTGCAGTCAAAACGTACATGGAGGTTGATGCATTCTAAGAAGAAATCCATCACCCATCATAAGATGATGGAATTCTCCTACATCCTCTGACTTAGCTAATCTCTAGAAGTTTGTGGCCATAGTTGTTGATCAAATAGAAAAGTAGTTCAATGTTGATTAATGAGAAATACAATCAAGAGTGAAGACGTCGTTATTGAAGTCAAGTATGGGAACTCATTTAGAAGTCCGTGCCTTAAGCTTTGATCGAGAGATAGCTTGATGGAAGTGAAAGTGTGGATCGGCTCGGGAAAACCCGGCTGAAGCGTTAAAATAAAAGCAAAACAAAAACATGTAAATCTGGATTAGAGGTGTACCTTTGATTTTTCCGGGCGTTTGGTGTATAACATGCATGATAAAAACAAGAATATCATGTAGGCCGTAGAATCGAAAAGACAAAAACAAGATGCAAGGTATGTAAATAGGCACTTACCTTCGTAGTCTCCTTTTCACGGCTTCAGGCATTGTTCTTCCTCCGGATTTCTCACCCCAAGATTTTTGCCAAGAAATCCTCTAAGATATCCATTCAATCCACCGGGAAACTATATCTTCTTGTGCTAGCAAGAAGAAAGAGGGAAGAAGCATGTCAATCCAGTATTATTGATTAACGTGATTAACACCTTAATGTTCTTCCTTGATTAAAATCAAGAAGAACAATAGAGTTCTTGGAGAATGAGAGAGAGAGAGAGAGAGAGAGAGAGAGGCAATGAGATTTGAGAGAGAAAGGGAAGGAGAAAATCGGCTAGTGTGTATTCCTATACATATAGAATGGCCTAGTCATGTATATGCACTAACATGTAGTTACCTTCCAAAGAGCCACCTTTCTCAACTTCCATATAGATGGCTGAAAATTAGGAATAAATCTAGGTCATCCATTCTCTTAATCTAGATCAAATCTTGACCACCCATCTCTATTGACTTGGATCAAGTCAAACTCGGCTTGGGCTAGGCTTTAATTGGATAGGATTTATTTACATTAAATTAAATAAACCCAAAGGTCCATTGGACTTTATATTAAATCTAATTTAATAAACAAGCCCAATATTAAAATCTCCATCTTTTTTAATCTAATTAAAAAGACCCACATCCACTCTCTTTAATTTATAATCCAATTTATAAGTGGATCGTCCCAGGAGGAAGCGCGATAATTAAAAACAAGAAACATAAATTATGCTTTAAATAACGGAATTTAAAGAACTTGTTCAAGGGGTGTTTCCTTGAACCTCCCTAGAGTTCGGTGTATCTCATGAATAAAAGAAAAACATGTAGTGTTCATGGAGGCCATAGGGTTGTAACGTAGAGAACAAGGAAACGAGACTTACCCGTTGTAGTCCTTCTTTATACTGTTACACGCGTTGTTCCACGTTTTGTCATCGAGATTCCAAAATAGGAACCCTCTAAATCGTCCACACAATTCACCGGTCTTGATTTTTCGTGCTAGCAAGAGATCAAGTAGAATAAGGGACGATGAATCAACCTAGCGTTATGAATTAACGTGATCGATTTGTCTAGTGTTCCTTTGTATCGAAGACAAGAAAACTAGGCTTTCTTGGAGTGAAGGGATGAGAGGGGACAAGATTGAGAGGAGAGGGTGGTCGGCCGTGTGTGTATGAGAGATGAATGTGGAGATTACTATGTGTGTGTGTGTGTGTGTGTGGGTTTTAAGTATTTATAGGAAAAGGGTTTTCCTATTCCTACTCAAACTTTCTTAGGAGAGGCACACTTTGACTAGGATTTTGACCTAGTCAAATCCTAGTCAACTTAGGCTTATGATTAAGTGAAACTCAATCATGGCCCTTCATCTCATCAAGCCCTCTAGAATCAATCTCGTCCGTCCATCGTTTGATGGGCTTTATTGAATATTTTAAATCCTATTTAAAATAGTCCATTGGACTTCTAATAAATATCAAATAAATATTTGAGCCATTTCCCCAATTCCATAAATCCTATTTATGAGTCAAGTCTATTTAATCTAATTAAAGACTTGACACTCCAAGAAGAGAATCATATTAATCTAATTAAATTGTTCGATCTCCCGGAATTAATCCCAAATTCATTTCTCTGTTACCGGTGAATTGTGTGTGACTCTTTAGGTTCACCCTCAGCTAGACTTGGCTGAATTTTCAATCATCATATGACGGGAACTTGTCCGTCACCATGGGTGGCCGTCTAGCAACGGTTTATGGCACTAGAGAGTAGGTAAATTTTACGGCATGAACATTTAGGCTCTTGAGCACGTATGTCCTTCCGTCTACTACCTCACAGCCATAGTTTAGGGTATGGACTTTGGATGTCATACCCATTCTTGACCTAAGCCTAGGCTCATCCACGCTAAAGGTCATTGGGATCCCATCCCACTATTCAGTCACTGTGACCATAGATTTATGGAGGACGAGTCTCAGAGTATATGTGAGACACTACCGTTAATCATTTGACAGGAGACAGATTCTATCTTGGGACCTATTGTCCATACTACACATCTTAACTGCACTAGATAGGGCTTATAGTAATCGAGTCTCTCGACTTGGTAGCCTCTTGCCGAACCTAAGATGCAGGCATGGTGTGTATGTGACCACAGTAGTCCCTTAAGTCCGAGGACCAATCTCGTACTGTTGGAACCGAGAATCCAAGTCATACCGACCAACCTACTCAAGGTTTCCCATATGACGATTCCCACGAGTCACCTCAGTCAGCCGGCACTGAGCTGACTAACCCACTAGTATTGCATGGACGACTCTAGTCACTCGTCGATGAAACACGACTGCAATCACCTAGTGCAAGTCTCGAATGGACCTTCGATACCCAATCTCGAGGTCCTTTGACTTGGAGTATTTTAGACTGATCCACAGAAACTGATTTCATGACTTGCCATCCTATGCCCAGTCCAGTTTCTTGGATCAACCTTTCGGTCTGTAGGTCTTGGTTGTGCATTGAATAGTTATATATATTAAAGCAGTAAGTGAACACATTCAAAGTATTAATGCCATAACTGAACATCACTTTTATTCAGAATGAACTTTATTTAAACACCTAATGCCAGAAATAGGTTACATAAGCCTAACAAGATTGGCTTCACGTTCACCTATTCTAACAGGAAGGACCGTACTTGTACGAAACTTGGGGCCTAGATGTTCACACCAACATTCACCTAGTCTCTAGTGCCATAGACCATTGCTAGACAGCCACCCATGGTGGTGGACTTTTCTGGTTACATTGGTTAATCAGAAATGATTAATTAAATTAGATTTAATTAATTGTGTGGAATACAAGCCCAATTCTAGTTGAGGGTGAACCTAAAGGGTCACACACAAATCACTGCGGAAGTGATGGAATTAATTTAGAATTAATTCCAGAAGAAACGAATTAATTTGATTGGATTAAATTAATTCATAGAGAATAATAATTGGACCATTTATTTGGGATAATCCATTAGATGGATGGGCCAAAAATTTAATTAATTGGATTGATGAAAATTTTGGGCTTAGCCTCTTAAATTAATTGGATTAATTTCAAATAGGCTTGGACTAATTGATTACTGGATTGGAATCATTAATTAATTAGTAGATGGACTTATTTTAATGGATTGTATTCATTAATTAGTGCATAAATGCTTGAATTAATTAGTTGGACTAATTAATGGATTGGTCTTGATAAATAAATTGGATTTATTAATTGAGTATATTTGGACTTGTGTATTTATTTAATTGGATTAAATATTTATATGGGTTTTCTATTGGGTATTTATTTAATTGGATTAAATAAACCCAATAGATTAAATATTAGGCTTGAATTAATCTGTTTGACAAAATAAATCAAGCCCGAGCCAAATGTTTAGCCCTAGCCGCCAAGCATACTAAATCAAAGAATTATTCTACGAGAGAAAGAAAAGGAAAGTGGGTCGCTTTACGTAGCTCACTACTCGACCACTAAGAGATATTTTAGCACAACGAGTGCAACTATGTGATTGGTGGAGAGGTTACTAAGTTAAGTGGGATAGTGGTTGAAGATGAGAATTAGATTTACATTCTCAATACTATCTCTTTTTTCCTTAGGTGAGAGATACGACAACAGACTCTGCACTAGCATAGTGAATTTTTTCTTTGTGTGATATTTCTTTTTCTCTCCACAATATGGATACACATTCATGGTGTGAGTGCGTTTTGCGTCTCTATATCTCACATACCGACGGTTTTTCCTGAAAAGGAAATTTTGAAAATCCCATCCTTTATTCTCCATGATTTCACGTTCTCCTTGAATTAGATTCAAGTTGAGAACAAAGAAATTTCGGATGCACTAATTAATAGTGTGATTCGAAATTTCGTTCTTTCCACCTATCTTGCCTTTTCTAGCAACAGGGTTAGATCCCACTTCCTAATGTGGTGTGGACTAGCTTTAGAGGGGTTCTACTTTGAACCCTCTATGTGAATTAATCAGGAGAAGGAGATTTGGAGTCAATGTGAGTAGCCGATCAGAACATAAACGAGAAGGTATATTTTCGTGGTTACATTTTCCGTTCTCTTTGTATCCTTTGCCACTTGTTAAACGCAGGTACACTTTATATTTTTTATTTCTGCGTTTGTAATTGCAACGAGCGCTCGGAAATGATCTGCTAGGTCAGGGAATGCATGGACATTTGTTTTCTTGCAATGTTCATTTGCTGCTAAGTGGCTTTGGATCATTAATGGGGCAATCAGATGGAAATGACTAGCCCAAAATTTGGCCAAATGGTATACTATGGGCGACAACAAAGTGGAGAGGTCGACATTTGTTTAGTGAGGCAAAGCATGGGTGCTTGCATCGTTGGTTTATCATATTTGGCAGGAGAGAAATGTGCAGATATTTTAGCATATGGCAAGGGAACCGAATTTCATCACTACATTGGTTTTAGAACAGATATGGCAGAAACTACTAGCACGTTTATAGACCGAATTCAATTGAAGTAGCAGCTGTGTATAAAATTTGGAGGATAGCTTGGCACCGATAGCTCTGCCATCGTAGCACTTGTGGTACATTGCTATTTTATTAATGAAATTTACCTTATACCAAAAAGTATTTATTAGGGATAAATACACTTCCCCCATTAAACTATACAGTATGTCACATTTAGGCTCCTAAACAAATTAACGTATCATTTACCCCCTTGGAATAAATATTTGGACAAAATTGCCCTTATGCTTAGGTTAGCCTGGATCCTCAACAGTAAGAACTATGCCAAAAAGGCCCAGATTATAGCCATCTGATGCCTAAGCCAGTGAGGTCGCCCTGAAGGAATAAGGAAGGTCATAAGAAAGTAATAGGTAGCAAAAGTTGTGCCTGGAGCATGGATGACTAGTATTGATAGATTTCTTGAGTTGTACGATTTCATGTAAACTACAGGCCTAGAAATGATAGAATGGCATCCTAAGACCGTATATACCCGGATTTTATTTAGGCCAGGTAAAAATGACCCAAATAAGGAGATGTGGATCTTGGTCTATTTTGTAATTAAGGGAATAACTGAGGGCTTTCATACATTTACGACCTTGAGGTAGCCCCACATCATATTTTCTATCATTTTGTACTAGAAAACAAACAAGGTAACATTAAAATTATTTTAAATTATCAAAAAAATAAAGTCAAAAACTTATTATAAAAACACGCATCAAAGAAGAACAAGAATGAAATTCCTTTTAGATGCCAATATCCAAACTTACTTCCGCTGTTGATCTGATGAGCCCTAAATTCTTTGCTTTGTATTAATGAACAAGGGAGAATGGTCTGGACCAAGTGTTGAAAGGTGAGTAACCGATGCTCGACGGAATTTAGAACTTCAATTCGTAGACACACATACTCGATCTATCCTAGCTTTAACTATATGAGGAAATTCTCTTTTGTTACTCCACACAGCAATGTATCGCCATTGTATCCAATATCAAGCAAAGAATAATCATCAAGCTCTATGCAAAATTTGGTTATTTGACTCTATTGGCTCGGTAGCCTACAAATCTTCTTGTTTTGATGGAGAACTTCGACAAAATCATACAAAACTAATCTCTCTTTGATTGGCTACCAAGAAACATGAGAACTCACCAAGAATTTATACATTTGAAGCATCTGATTCTCCTTAGACTTCGGTAAACCTCCTGCCATCTATATCACTGTCGTAGAAACATTCACATGATATGACACAATGAAAAAGATTGAAGAAAAACATCTAATTTCTTATTCCATACACCACCTGAGCGAACCGAGCTTCAACACAAAAACCTTACATATCAAATTATACATCATATCGTCAATCCTCTTCGTCTTACATTTTGTTTCTATGAGGAGGATTAGTGAAGAGTGATGTTGGCAAATAATTTTGCCCTAGTTTACGAACTGTCTAGGACCCCCCGAGCCTGGCAGTTTCAGCTGAGAACGATCACTGTGAACGATAGGGTTGTGTTGCAACTTTAGTCATTGAATCTGGTCCGTCAATCAACTCTCTGCATTGTCAGATCCGCTGATCAGAAAATCATAAAAGCACTACAATATCTTTTGCTTTCCTGGCTAATTGTGGTAGAAATCGAGATCTTTCTCGTGTATTTTCTACGGGGTTTTCTAGTAAATGGGTTGGTATGAATTGAGGAGGCAAAGTGGAGGGGAACTTGGTGGAGGTTGGTTTCGGTAAGGAGATGCTCCATGGATTGTGTAGTATTATTGAGCGTAGGGGTGGGATTTGAGTGCATAGGTGAGTGTTTGCATGTGATTGGGGGCTAAGAGTGTACAGGAAAGTGGTTGCATGAGGTTGGGTTCATCGAGGGCATGGCTGGAGGTTTGCATGGGGTTGATTTTCTTGAGTGCATGGGCGGAAATTTGCATGATGAGCTGTGATTGTTCAGTAGGGAGTGGATCGTTCAAAGAGGGTAAGCTGGACGATCAATGTTGCTAACGTTGGGGGGGTGTTGTGGGTAGTAAGTAAGTGGGGTAGGTGCAAGGGGGTGTACTTAGGTTGGTGGGTGTCTATTTGAGGGTCATAGGATGCTTTAGATGACCTAAATGTGGAAGGAAATGGGTTTCCTTATCTGCTGATGAATTTGTGAGAATATCTCTAGGAGAAGTGTGCGAGGAGCCAGAAAAATCACCAATGGATTCATTAGTTGTATTAACATCCACCAATTTCATTGCTTGATTAGTGACTTTCCGAACTCGTAAGGGTTCAAAATAATTAATACCACGTCTGTGAAAATGATTATATGCATGAATCTCATTTTGTCGAATGATGAAAAAATTTTCTTATATGTTGATCCACAATCAAAACGTTGTGAACGGTCCTCTTGTTAAAATGGATGACCATGAAGCCAGTCTGATTAGGCTAATGTAACTTATGTCTGAAAAATTTCAGACTTTTAATAAATTGCAATGAATAAGAAAGTGATATTCATTTGGCTTATACTTTGTCTGTGTTCACTTTACTGCTTTATTATAACTGTTCACTGCACAAACAAAGCCCACAGACTGAAAACACATTCCGGGAAACTGGAACGACGCATTGGATGGTAGGTTCATGAAATCAGTTTCGCCGGATCGGTCTGAAATTCTCCAAGTTGAAAAATCTCGAGACAGGGCATCGAGAATCCATTTGAGACTTGCACTAAGCATCTGCTGTCGTGTTTCATCGACAAGTGACGAGGCTCGTCCATGCAGTGTTAGTGGGTCAGCCAACTAGGTGGCAGTTGACTGAGGTGACTCGCGGGAACCGTCATATGGAAGACCTTGAGTAGGGTTAGTAAGGTATGACCTGTGTTCCCGGTTCCAACAGTACAAGTTGATCCTTGGACTTGAAGGATTACTAAGATCACCTGCACACAATGCCTGTATCTTAGGTATGGCGAGAGACTGCCAAGTCGTAGTTACTGAGTAGTCATAAGCCTTATCTGGTACAGTCAAGATGTGCAGCGTGACAGTAGATCCCGAGAGAGGATCCATCTCCTATTAGAGGGCTGACAGTGACATCTCACTTCATTCAGAGACTCGTCCCTTATAAATCTGTGGCCACAGTAACTGAACAGAAGGGTAGGACCCCGGTGACGTTTAGTAAGGATGAGGCAAGGCTTAGGTCTAAAATGGGCACCTACGTTTCCATGCCCTAGACCCTAAGTGGTGAGATTGAAGATGGAAGGATAAAAGTATTGTAGAGCCTAAATGTTCACGCCAAGTACATTCACCTAGTCTCTAGTGCCATGGACTGTTGCTAGACAGCCACCCATGGTAACGGACGAATTCCTGTCATAGGATGGTTGGGAATTCGACCAAGTCTAGCTGAGGGTGAACCTAAAGAGTCACACACAATCCGCACACATAAAGTATTTAATTTGGAATTAGATTTGGAGAGGTAGGACGATTAAATTGGATTTAATTGGTTCTCTTTTTCTTGGGAAGTCAATTCCTTTAATTAGATTAAGAGGAATTAACTAAATAAATAAATTAGATTTATTGGAATTAATTATGTGGGCTTAAAATAAATAATATTATTTATTCTATTTATTTATAGCCACATGGATTATTTAAATAAGATTTAAATATTCCATAGAATAAATAGATGGTTGAGATTAAAAGAAGAGATAAATGGCTAGGATTGATTTGACCAATCCAAGACCTAGTTTGACTAGGACTTTGACTAGGTCAAAATCCTACTCAAATTAATATTCTAAAGTTGGAGTTTGAAGAGGAATAGGATTCCTCCTCTATATATACTCCTAGGGTTTCGCTTTAGAAAGGATGATGAGAATTCAAGAAACACACACACACACCCCTCTCTCATCTCTCCCTTAGGCTCGGCCACTTTCCTCATTTTTCCCAAGAATTATTTTGGTTCTTTTGTTTCATACAATTGAACCTAAGGAGGATTGATCACGTTAATTCATAACGTTTGGTCTATCCATCCTCTCTAAATTAAATACACTTGATTTTTTGCTAGCATGGGGATCAAGATACGTGGGCGGATTGCGTGTACGATTTAGAGGGTCTCAATTCGAGATCTTGGTGCAAAACGGGGAATAATGCAAGTAGCGGTTTGAAGACAAAACGACGACCGGGTAGGTTACTACGTTTTGCTATTTTCGATTTCTACAACCCTATGGCCTCCATGATTTGTATGTTCTTTATTTTAGTCATGAGATACACCGAATGCCTGGGAGGTTCAAGGGAACACCCCTTGAACGTGTTATTTTAATTCATGTTTATGCATGCTTTAAATTTTGCAATTCTTTTTATATCGCGTTTTCGCATTCGCGCTCCTCCCGAGACGATCCACACACCTACCACAGTCTTTCACCTCTCTTGCTGGCCTTTGGAAAATAGATGTCGCTCTAATCCAGGGTCCATATGGAGTGTTATTGTCGGGGTCCTTGAAACCAGCTAGTATTTTTTTCTCACAAAATCTAGAAAGGTGGCCCAAGGTCTTGTGTAAGTAACTAAAATTGGATAGTCTTTCATAGGTCAAAAAGAGGGTGATAACATCGCTAATAGGGAATCAAATTTTCAGGACTCTCATGAGTGGTTTATTGAGATTGAGTTGGACCCAAAGATGTAATGTCGAGCTCTAATTCCTGTAATTGTCCGTGTTCAACATCCATGAACGTATCCATTCAATTTCCAATATATTCTGCAATATCCCTTGTTATTTTTCGGATAAGAAGATCATGAACATGAAAATAGAAAACACACCAACTTAAGTCAACCCCTAATGGATTTTCGTCATCGCCCACTTTATTGAGTATCATGATGTTCTTTTCAATCCGTTGTCCGAGGGCGTTTGTGTTCCTTCCACTCGCTGTCCGACATCAAGTAGGGGGCAGGCAATCTTTGGAGAATTTGGGTCTTTAGAGTCACGAGGGGCGCCAAACGGTAATCAGCAGGAGGGATCTCGGAGTGAGCCTTTGGCGGATAGTGTGCAGGTGGCTCAGGTAGGGCATGACACTACATCGGCCGTTCACGACGACCCAGAAAGGATGCCAAGGTTTGATGTTTTTAGATAAAGGGAAAGGCCAGCTTGCTGACGATGAGCCACAAGGGGAGTTCATGCTCCAGGATATCACGGTTGCTGGGGGTATTGAACCTGATCAAAACATGGCGATGGAGACAGAATTAGTGAATATCCCTCTTACCTTTTCGACACGTGGTACAGGATGGCGAGGTAAGGGCCGCAGGAGGTGGGGGAGCGGTATTCAGGCCAAGTTGGGTGCTCGAAACAGGGAGCGAGAGATCACTATTATTAAGTCGGAACCTGTCACTGGGCATCTGAGTAAGTGGCATATGCAATTGGTGGATGAGGACTCTGATACAATATCGACGGAGACTGTGGCGCAGTCACGCTGCACGCCATAAAAATACTTAGCTAGGACTGTCAGGGGATGGAACCCCCTTAGACAGTTCGCACCCTCACGAAGCTAGTTCAGCTTCATAGTCCCGGATTGGTTTTTCTCTCCAAAACCAAGTATAACAATAGGAGATACGACAAGCTTAAAGAACGTCTAAATTACTTTGGTGTTGGTGTTAATTCTCATGATAGGTCGGGGGGACTCTTTTTGATGTGGCAAAAAGATGTCGATGTTTAGGTTCAATTGTATTCCATGATACACATTGATGCATTGGTAAAAGGGGACTCAGATAAAGAGCGATGGCGGTTTACGGGGTTCTATGGGCATCCGGAGCCAACGAGGCGCAAGGAATCATGGACATGGCTGCGTTATCTTGGCACGATCCCCGTCCGCGCATGGCTTTGTGTTGGGGACTTTAATGAAATTTTGCATCAACACGAAAAGATGGGGCTGAACGCACGTGCGGGTTGGCAAATTTTGGACTTTTGGAAATGCCTGGACGACTGCGGGTTGCACGACATGAGGTTCCGGGGTGATGCATTCACTTGGTGCAATGGGTGCGAAGAGCCACGCACGATAAGGGCACGTCTCGACTGCGCCTACTGCAGTCAGAACTGGGCGTGCCTTTTCCCTCAAGCATTGGTCCTGCACGAAGCTATTACGGGGTCGGACCATTCAATTATCTGGGTGGACCTCTTCCCCGGTGTAACGTTGACGGATAAACGCAGAAAACGACGATTTCGATTCGAGACGATGTGGGCACGCACAACAGAGTACAGTAGCGTGATTCAACATTGTTGGGACACTGGGACAATGGCTGATCCCCAACAAAATATTGTGGAACAAATCAGAGGTTGTAGACCGGGTTTAATTTAATGGGACAGAACGGTTTTCCGGAACACTAGACAGCGGTTGAAGGAAGTTGACGAGCAGATTTGTGCCCTTGCCACATGCGCCCTCACAACTAATACAACGTCGCGGCTTGTCGAGCTGCATCGGGAGATGGATGAGCTATCCTCTAGAGAGGAACTCATGTGGAAACAATGCTTGAAGGCTCTTCGGCTGCATGAGGATGACAGGAACATGACGTTCTTTCACGCCAAGGCAACCGAGCGTAAAATTCGGAAGGAAATCCATACTCTCTGTGATGAAACGGGCAACAACGTTAGTGGCAGCATGGCTATTCAGTGGGTGGTTTTGCGTTATTTTGAGAACCTATTCCAGTCTATGTAGCCCAAGCCGGATGTGATTCGTGAGGTTGTCGATACAATGGAGGTCCGCGTCACTGAGGCCACGAATGAGGCGCTTTTCCAGCCGTTCACAATTGAGGAGATCACTCTGGCACTGAAGAAAATGCACCCCCTCAAAGCACCCGGGCTGCGCGGTATGTCTCTTCTCTTTTTCCAAAATTATGACCATATCATTGGTCCTACTGTCTCTGCTTGTGTCCTTGATATCCTGAATAATTGTACGTTAGAACCACTACTGAATTACACCCATATAGTGCTCCTCCCTAAATGTCCTAATCCCGAGAACATAACCCAATTCCAGCCTATTAACCTGTGCAATGTCGTCTACAAGATTGCATCCAAGACAATAGCGAACAGACTCAAACCTATTCTAGACTCGTTAATTTCCCCTACACAATCAACCTTTGTCCCAGGTCGTTTAATCACGGACAATGTCCTTATAGGCTACGAGATCAACCACTTCCTCATGCATAAAACCCACGGTAAAATTGTTGTGCGTCCCCAAACTTGACATCAGTAAAGCCTACGACCGGGTGGAGTGGAGTTTCCTTCAAAGCGTGTTACTTAGAGTAGGTTTTCATCCGAAATTTGTGGCTCTCATTATGATGTGTGTTACTACGGTTTCTTTTTCTTTTTGGCTTAACGGGGAACCGTTTGGCTTCATTTGGCCTGAACGGGGGATCCGTCAAGGCGATCCTTTGTCTCCATATTTATTTCTCTTCTGTGCAGAAGCCCTTAGCCATTTGGTGAGCCAAGTCGAAACGCAAGTGATCACCCAAAGAGTCTCGGTCTCACGCACAACGCCTCGTGTGTCACACCTCCTCTTAGCTGACGATACTATGATCTTTTGCAAAGCCACGCTCGAAGCGGTACAATGCATCAACAGGATACTGTCAACTTTCAAGGCGGCATCAGTGCTGAAGACTAATCTGGATAAACCGGCCATGGTCTTTAGCAAGAACACTCCTGAAATGGTGTGGGAGGCCCTCACAGTGATCCTTGGGGTGTAGGAAAAGAATAAACACGAGAAGTATCTTGGGCTCTCAACGACGGTGGGCCGTTTGAAGGCTGAGGTGTTCGATTGGATGAAGGGTAGGATGTGGAGCAAACTAAACAAGTAGATTACGAGGAAGCTTTCGCAAGCCGGCCGGGCGGTGCTCATTAAGACAGTGTTTCAAGCGATTCCGAATTACGTAATGACTTGCATTTTGCTTCCTAACACGTTGTTGAGGGAGATGGACGGACTGATGGACGACGTCTTTTGGCACGCCGAAGGAGAAACGAAGATCCATGGGCTTGCCTAGCGCAAACTATGCCAAGAAAAAGGGGCCGAGGGCCTGGGGTTCCACCACCTGAAGGAGTACAACGAGCCCATGCTAGCCAAACAAGCATGGCGGCTCGTAATGCAGCCAAACAACTTGCTACACCAGGTCTTCCATAAAAAATACATTCCAAACGCGACCTTTTTCGATGCGACGACTGGCCACTGCTCCTCATTCACTTGAGGGTCGCTCCTGAGAACAAGGGACCTACTTGTAGCGGGGCTGAGATGGCTGATTGGGTACGGCCGCAGCGTGCTCATCTAGGTGTTCCGTGGCTACCGCTACCACACTCATTCCAGCCAGTTTGCCCGTCTAAGACGATGCCTCGCTCCGCGACTGTCGCTGCTCTGATCACGGGCACAACTTGGAATGAGGAACTAGTTCGTGAGGAATTCCTACCTTTGGATGCGGACTGCATACTGTCTATTCCCTTGCAAACAGACAGCCGGTCGGCCGAGATGGTGTGGCACTATGATAAGCACGACAATTTTACGGTTGAGAGTGAGTATTCCTTTGCGCACACCCTTGCATCCGCAGGCGGCTCCTCTGGTACCTCAAGAAGCTGGGACTTTATATGAAAATCTTGCCTTCCCCCGAAGGTAAAGCTATCCGTATGGCGCGCTTGCCTCAATTCACTGCCAATGGTCTTGAATATCAGGAGCAGGGGCGGAGGTGGAGGATGCGATACACGTGTTGGCACTATGCCTGTTTGCAAGGTTGGTCTGGGCTATATCATCCATCCCTTGGGCAATAGTTGCACCTGCCACGGAGGATGTGGAGAGCTGGTTTAGAAGGATACGGAGCATGGGGGCTCGACAAGATTTCGAACTTGCGGCTATGACCAGTTGGGCAATCTGGTATAATAAGAACATGAAGGTCTTTGAAGGTGCTGGCACACAAGGTTGTGGAGTTGGGCTGACGCCAGACAGACCTCGGCGGGGCAGAGTCGTCTATGACCCTGGCTGAATTTTAATAGGAGTGTCTTAGGATACAACACTGTTATGGTCTCTCTCTCTCTCTCTCTCTCTCTCTCTCTCTCTCTCTCTCTCTCTCTTTTTGTCTTACTGCTTTTAGTCTTTGCAGTTGGGTTTTGAGCATTGGTTTTGGATATTTTTCCGGCAATAAAATCACCGTCTTTTTCTCAAAAAAAAAAAAAAATATATCAAAGGAGAGCACCAATTTGATGTCCCAATTTTTGATCTACCAATTTTATTTTTATTTTAAATTTTATTTATTTATTTTATTTTTTCACTTTCCATGTTAAAATAACTACTTCTCCCAAACTTATCACCCCACTCCTCTATATTTTTCTTTGTATATAGATTTTCTTTTATCCATTTATTCTCTCTATTTATTTTACCCAATTCTATTTTGATCATAAATTATTAATTTAATAAAAATATTATTGTATTTGCACAAGCATCGAGTGTGCATTTTCGACTAGTACCAATTTATTTTGTTTTTAGTTCCTTCATTAATCTTAAATGTTTGTTTGGTTGGAGCGAAAATTGATATACAAGAAAAGGGAAAGTAAAAGAGAATTTATAAGAAAAAGTTTGGTATTTGGTTATGGAGAATAGAAGGAAAAGTAAAGTTAGATGCATATGAAATTCCTTTAGAGTCCTATTTATTTTTGTTAAAAGTTGAATAGAAAAGTGGAAGTACAAAGCTAAAAAAAACAAAAGAAGTACCCAATTTATTTTTATTTAGAGTATGTTTGGTTGGGGGAAAAAGTGGATGAACAGGAGAAGTGGAAGTAAAAGATAATGTATACGAAAAAATTTTAGTGTTCGGTTTGGGGGAGAGATGGGGGGGGGGGGGAAGTAAATTTGGATTTGTATGAAACCCTTCGGGGTCCAATTTTGTTTCCGTTCGGAATTGGGCGGCAAAATGGAAGTATAAGGCCAGAAAAATAAGAAAATACATATTTTATTTTTGTTTACTCTATTTGCCCATATATATATATATTTCCCTCCAATTATTTTTTTCCTTCCCATTGATAATACCGTACATAATCGTCAGAGAAAAGATAACCAAATCGTTGGAAAAATTACTACGTCGAAGTCAACAATCCGGTAAACATACTTTGCATTTGCAATTTTTTAAAATAATTTATTGCTAATTTTCTATTAATCTTGATTAAATAATCATTTTTCCTAATCGTGTTCCCTCTTTCCACCGCCGGCACATGTAATTTTTATTTTATTTAAACTGAATAATTTAGAATAAATGAACAATATTTATTTTGGTGAACATTTTTATTAATAAAAAAGATTATTGTTCTTGTTTGATATATATTTTATTACTAAAGTTTTTAGATCTTTGATATTAGTATAATATTAACTTATTTATTTTTTAATACAAAATGAAGAGAAAGGGTAAACTGTAAAATTACAAAAAATAGTCTTTTCTTCGCAATCTAATTTTCTCGTACCACACAAGGGGAAGTATTTGAAATTTACTCCTCTTCCAATCACACCAAACAACTTGAAGGAAAACTATTATTCTTTACCTCCTCTTTCCCTTTCCCCTTCCCCTTCCCCTTCCCCTTTCCCTTCCCCTCCCCCTCCCCCTTTCACTTCCCTTTTATCTCATTTGAACCAAATGAACCCTTATTCTATTACCTATACATATAATTTTTCTACAAATCTCTTTTCCGTCTCCCGCTAATAACAACCCTCACACCCTCATATTATCATGCTTTGTAGGGTATTTTTGTTAATGATAAAAGGCGGATATTTGAATTTGAATTCTGTATTTAAAAGCTTGGGTGGTAATTTTTATTTGATTGAAACATAATAGTTTAGAATAATTAACATCGCTTCATTTTATTGGAGATATTGACATAATAAATAGGGTGAAATACACTTTGTTCAGACAAAATTACCCTCATATCATATATATTTATATCATCTGTAATATATTTTTAGTATTTCCTCAACAAAATATTCTTTTATATTTTTCACCTTAAATCATCACGAATTTATTCCTTAACTAGAGCAAAACATATTTTTTAATTATAGTATGAAAAAGTAATTAATAACTCAACAATTATTAAACTTAAAGTAATAAATTATTATAATAGATACACGACTAATGCTAAACATAAGGAAAAAAAATTCGTTGTTTAAACTAAAATTTCAGTTACTAACTAACAAAAATATGAGTTTTGGCACTTAAAAAGACAAGAAAAAGTACATCTAAATTAACTTAAATATACTTTTCAAACAATTCTACATAATCTTTAGCTTTGGAAATTTAAATGGCTTAAGTAATTAATCTTTTTCTATATTATAACTAAAATAAGCATTAGAGTGCAAACTGAATTTAAGGTTCTAAGTATTTATAAAAAAATATCCACTACATAGATATTTTTCTATGCGGATTTGACCTAAGCAAACTTTTTATATTTTGAATACACATTATTTTGGTGTCATCTTGGGAAACCACTAGATTTGTTTTTCCTTGAGATCTGTGAAAAATAATGGAGAACCCCTAAGATATCTGTGGCTAGTCTATTTGGGACCCAAGTAAACCTCACGGGAGTAAACCTCCCCTGAGAGGAACATTACTGTTTTGCACTCAAATCTAGGTAGAATGTTTCAAAAGTGGGCAACAAAGATGAGGATTGATAGAGTGCCACGTGAGGTTATTGAAAGATTATGAATCAGCTCAAAAACGTAACGAAAGCGTGAAAATAACAAAAATTAAAGCAACAATAGAATTAAATTTGGATTAAAAGGGTGTACAGTATACATTGAATTCCAAATTTTTGCAGCCACAACTTGTCCGAAGTTGTAGTCGTTCTTGAATAGCTAGGTATAGAATGAAGGTATTCCTAGGAATGCAAAGTGGTCCACGGAGCAGAGATGCCAAAATCACTTATTGCTGCCTAGGTCAAATCAATTGCAGCACTTGCGACAGCTGAATCCTTGCCCGAAGCACACCTCCATGTTATTGCATCCAGGGTTTGTGGATGCTAGGGAGGTTCTGTTGAATCTCATGCAGCAAGTGAGGCATTGTTCGGGGCTAATTTCAACACCCGTCCTCTATAATAGCCGATAACTTGGAAGATGCATCCAAGCTCGAATTTAGGGCACCGCAAACATGGTGATGCTGCAGAATACCGAGATGATGCCACGGGTCCTGTTGGAATAAGTTGTCACACATACAATTATAGTACTCGTTTTGAAATAACAATCAGGTTTGATAAACAGTTTTGAAACCAAAACACAAGAAACATGTTGGAACCAATTTATAAGAAATAGTTACAAATACTGTTATAACGATAAAGTAAAACATACAATGAGAATGTGTCGTAACAATTCTCGGTCTAATAATTTCACCAAACTGAATCACAGATATAATCTGATTGCCTTGAAGAAATTATACGTCCCCTTCCGAATGTGCACACGGGTACTACGCAACTTCTTCCAAGATAAGACAATTTCAGTTCTAACGGTATGCACTTTATCAAAGAACACCTTGAAACAACATTTAGTAGCCTTTTGAAAACTTAAGCTGTGAAGCTCAAAATTTGCAGGGCAAGAACTCGGATTTTTATGATGTAAAATCGAGAGTGAGAGAGGTTTGAGATCTATGAACTTGTGTTCGTGTTGGTATGTCAAAGTGAGAATTTTTCAGCCTTATATAGGCTGAAAAATCAGCCATCAATTGCAGCATTAAACAGGCGAATTAAACACCATTAAAACAGGTCATAAATCCAGTCATTAAGCTGATTAAATTCAACCATATCAGCCACATTTTTGAATGAAAAAAACAGATTTTTCAGTCAAATATTTCAGGTAATAAACCTGATTTTAATAGCATTAAATAGGTTTTAAAATTGAAAAATCGAATTTAACTAAGCTTTAAAACATATTTTGACCAAAATTATGAAAAATAATTTTCAAATATTTTTGCTGCAAAAAGATAGTTACTGAGACTGAGACATTTGCCCTAACGCTCACGCCGGAGTCGGGCGGGGAGGCGGCGGCGGTGCGCGTGTGGGGCAACCTCATGTTCACTTTAGTCTCCATAACACTTCAAACACAAATTAAACATTGAACTTAATATAAGGAGTTTAAGTTATCCTTAAACTTTCAATGTGGGACAACCTTGAGTGTAAAACACTCACCCCCCATATATACCTTATATCCTTATCAAAGCTCCACACTTTTCCATCATATTCCTATGTGGGACAAGTGTAATCCCTCTATTTCTCTCACCATCTAATCTATGGATTCACATGTAATTGAACCCATATTTTAGAATAATTTGTTACAAATTAACATTAAAATGTCAATTACAACAATCCCCCACAAATCCATAGATTTGAACTCAAGCTTCAGTGTCTTGCTTTCAGCAATGGTACCTTCCGGTTTGAACCACTTCCTAAGTTATCTAACGTCATCTGTCACCGGGTCAAATGGAACTAAGCCTTGAATTTGAGCCCGTGGTTGTGACAGCGTCTGTCAATAACAGCAAGCCACCGGCTTTGTGTTGATCTTTAGGGTTGACACGTTAGGCCATGTGTCCTGATCCTGTTCATTGAATGCTTTCAGGAATAACTCAATTCCGTAGTTGCGGCCAAACAACTACATTCACTTAGTTGGGTGTCTCCAGGGATGCACTGCTTAGCATTTAGTCTATAAAGACTTGACCCCATTCAGAGTTAAAACTCTTACTATACTTGCAATATCAGCACCTTCCAGAATTACAGGGGACAGACTCCAGATACAAAGTATCAGTCTATTTTTGGTGCTCTGATATCCCCTACGACTTGTTAATACGACATTGAACCTTCTTTATGGGATCTTCACTTGGAAGATTGGGTTGCCATTGTAGTTATATCACTGATGGATTTTCTGTCCCATCCCTAATCTGGATTTTTGTACTTGTGGCAGATCTAATCCTTTCGTCAAAGGATCAGCCACATTGTCCTTTCTTCACACAAAGTCAATGCCTATAACTCTGTCTGACACTAATGCCCTTATAGACTTTGGATGTGTCTTTTCGTCTTTTGATTGCATTTACGACTCCAAACCTTTGCTATTGTGGTCTAACTATCACAATATACAACAATAGGTGGAAGAGGCTGGCTTACAATGGGAAGTTGTAGTACAACCTATACAACCATTCTGCCTCGGTACCAGTCGTATCCAACGCACATAACTCGGCTTCAAAAGTAAACCGGGTTATCAAAGTCTGTTTTGCAGACTTCCAGGAGGCTGCGCCCCCACTTAAGGTAAATACATATCCTGAACACCCATTAGTTCCGGAGTTTTTGGCTATCCAGCTAGCATCATTGTAACCCTCCAAAACAACAGGGAATCTGCCATAATGAATGGACAGTGACACTGTGCCCTTAAGGTACTTTAGTACCCTATCCAAAGTTCCCCAATGAGTTTTGTCCGGACAACTAGTGTATCTAGCCAGCTTCGAGACAGAAAATGAAATATCTGGTCTCATGCCATTTGCTAGATACTGTAAACTCCCAATAATTTGGGAATACCTTAGTTGTGCAATAGGTACACCACTTTCATTTTTTAATAAAGCCACAGAAGGATCATATGGTGTCTTAGCAATTCTACTGTTCTGATAGCCAAATTTCTCAATTATCTTCTCAACATAGTGAGATTGAGAAATAGCTATCCATCAGTTGAACGAATCAACTTGATGCCAAGAATTACATTAGCCTCACCCATATCCTTCACTTCAAACTTATTTTTCAAAAATGACTTGGTTTCTGTTATTATGTCTAAAGAAGATCCTATTAATAGAATATCATCTACATACAGGCATAAAATGATAATTTTATCTCCTTTACATTTGTCATTCTCATTCACGGTGAAACCAAATGCAAGAATAGTTTTATCAAACTTTTCATGCCACTATTTGGGTGCTTGTTTAAGTCCATAAAGAGACTTAACAAGTTTACAAATCTTGTGCTCATTACCATGAGCTACAAATCCCTTAGGCTGGTCCATGTATATCTCTTCCTTTAGTTCACCATACAAGAAGGCTGTTTTCACATCCATCTGGTGAACCAGAAGATTATACACTAAAGTCAATGCTATAAGCACCCGGATTGTAGTCAACCGAGCTACCGGAGAATAGGTATCGAAATAGTGTATTCCCTCCTTTTGTTTAAACCCCTTGGCCACTAATCTGGACCTTATCAATGGTCCCATCAAGTTTCAGTTTCTTCTTAAAGATCCACATACACCCAATTGTAGTACACCCCGGAGAGAGATCGACGAGCACCCATGTCCTGTTGGAGACAATGGAGTCCATCTCGCTTTTGACAGCTTCATTCCAATGCTTGACTTCAGAAAAAGCCATAACATCTTTGAAGGTTACAGGCTCGTCCTCGATATTGTAAGCGACAAAGTCATTTCCAAAATCCTTAACGATCCTAGCTCTCTTACTCCGTCTAGGTTCATCTGACTCTTCATGAGTCAGACTAGTACTATTAGGATTAACCCCCAAATTGTCATCTTTTTCACATGTTCAGGAATATAAGCAGAGGCAAGTGAATTATCAAGTGAATCACTTGGAGGTATTCCCGTTTTCATGGGAAATACATCTTCCAAGAAAGTAGCATCACGAAATTCAACTATTGTGTTGACCTTAATGCTTGAAATTTCTGATTTAATAACCAAAAATCTCAGTGTAACTTGTCTCCACATAGCCGAAGAACACAACATCAACAGTCTTAGGGCCCGATTTCTTTCTCTTGTGTTCAGGGACCAGTACCTTTGCTAGGCACCCCCACACTCGAAAGTATTTGAGGCTTGACTTCCTCCCTTTCCATAACTCGAAAGGAGTACTCGTATTGTGTTTCAGAGGGACTCTATTCAGAATATGGCAAGCCGTATTCAAAGCCTCTCCCCACAAATACTTTGGTAACCCAGAGGTTAATAAAGGACTATTAATCATGTCTTTAAAGGTTCTATTCTTTCGTTCAGTTATTCCATTAGATGAAGGGGAATATGGAGGAGTCTCTTCATGAATTATGTAAAAAGTTTGGCAATATTTATTAAACTTACTCAACTCATATTCTCATCCTCTATCAGACCTTAATTGTTTAAGTTTCTTACCAGTTTGGGATTCTGCTTCATTTTTAAACAAAATAAATTTATCTAATGGTTCATCTTTATTACGCATGAGAAACACATAACAATATCTACTACAATAATCTATAAAGGTTATAAAATATCCCTTATGGTCCCTAGTCAAAATCCCATTGAACTGACAAATATCAGTGTGAACTAAATCAAGTATTTCTGAATTCCTTTCAACTGATTGATAGGGTTTCCCAACTTGTTTAGCTTCTACACAAATTCCATATTTGTGACCTTGTTCAATTTCATGACTAGGCATTAAATCAAGATTCATTATTCGTTTGATTGAACCCAAATTCAAATGACCTAATCTACTCTGCCATAGAGAAGTAGATTCGACATTCAAAACAATAGAATCAGAAACTACAATATCATTGCTAACACTTTCTTTTTCCCGAAAATTAAATTGGCCCTTGGTTGATGCGTCACAGGCATCTTGTGGCTCTGATTCCTGTTCTCTTCCTCAATGCTTATCGTGACCATAAAATCATCCAGAGATATTCTCCCTTTCTGATGCTTGAGTGTCATGCCAAAAATTTCTCAAGACTTAGAAAATTTATCCACTATGGCCATGACCAGAAACTTCTCGGGAAGCTTCATCTCAGCATCAGATAGAGAATGCTCAAGATTGATGATCTCATAAGTCTGTTCAGTTACAGACTTTCCCTCGACAATCTGATACCTCATGAACTTGGAAACAAAATACTTTTTGGGCCCTTGCTCTTCAGTATTATATTTCCTGTCCAACTCATCCCACAACGATTTTGTGTAAGAGTCGGAACAATAGACATCAAAGAGCGTATTTGACATTGCTGACAAAATAGCTCCTCGGCCTATTTCATCCCGCTCGATCCACTGAGCAATCTCAGCTGTCTTAGGATCGATTTCAGTTGGTTCAGAAACAAGTCACCTGAATAACCGACAAAAGTCCCTTCATCGTCAGCCATATTTTCATTCGTTGTTGCCAACATTTGAAAAACTGGCCAGAAACTTTTTCGGCATCCCGGATAAGTCGACTTTTAGGGCGATCAAAATAGCGACGGAAATTGCATTAGCCATCTTAAATAATTAAGAAGCAGAAAGTAAATCACAGATTTTAAAAACCAAAATCTGAATTTTATAAAATCAAAAAATAGCAAATGTTTCTGTTCCAAAGGAAAACCCGATTTTTCAAAACCTATAATTTCTTCAAGATTGTTGGAATAAGTTGTCACACAGACAATCGTAGTAATCGTTTTGAAATAACAATCAGATTTGATATACAGTTTTGAAACCAAAACACAAGAAACACGTTGGAACCAATTTATAAGAAATAGTTAGAATTACTGTTATAACGATAAAGTAAAACTTACAATGAGAATTGTATCGTAACAATTCTCGATCAAATAATTTCACCAAACCGAATCACAGATAATCTGCTTTCCTTGAAGAAATTATACGTCCCGTTCCGGATGTGCACAGGGGTATTACACAACTTCCCCCAAGATAAGACGGTTTTAGTTCTAACGGTATGCACTTTACCGAAAAATACCTCGAAACAACACTCAGTAGCCTTTTGAAAACTTAAGCTGTAAAGCTCGAAATTTGCAGGGCAAGAACTCGGACTTTTAAGATGTAAAACCGAGAGTGAGAGAGGTTTGAGATCTATGAATTTGTGTTCGTGTTGGTATGTCAAAGTGAGAATTTTCAGCCTTATATAGGCTGAAAAATCAGCCATCAATTACAGTATTAAACAGGCGAATTAAACACCATTAAAATGGGTCAAAAATCCGATTATTAAACTGATTAAATTTAGCCATAACCGCCGCCGCCTGCCCGTGCCGAGACGGGCGGGCGGCGGCTGTGGCGCGCGTAGCGCAACCCATGTTCACTCTAGTCTCCATAACACTTCAAACACAAATTGAACATTGAACTTAATATAAGGAGTTTAAGTTATCCTTAAACTTTCAATGTGGGACAACCTTGAGTGTAAAACACTCACCCCCACATACACCTTATATCCTTATCAAGGATCCACACTTTTCCATCATATTCCTATGTTGGAAAAGTGTAGTTCCTCTATTTCTCTCACCATCTAATCTATGGATTCACATGTAATTGAACCCATATTATAAAACAATTTGTTGTTATAAATTAACATTAAAATGTTAATTACAACAGGTCCTTCCATAGCCATATATGCTCTCCGGTGCCAATTCGAAATTGTATGGCAGGCAGTATACGTTTTCTTAGCTTAAGAATCTTCCTCCAACCCAAGACCCCCTTGCCCCCAAAACTGTCCAAACCGATTCATCATGAATTTGTATTTCTAATCTATTGCTCCCATATAGAGCTACCATCATTACTCACAACAGCTCATAGATGCCTACGTATCAAAGCTTTGTTAACATTAGCAATTGACACAATCCCCAAGGCCCCGACTTCCAGTGGTGCACAAACTTGTTCCCAAGCTACGTTGGCCAAGCATCTATCCCCTCTTCCAACCCATAGGAATAGTCAAATCTTTTGTTCAATCAGGGCAGTGACACCTTTAGGTAGTAGAAATGGTAGCCCAATAGGTTTGAAAGGATAGAAGAACCGACTTGATCAATTGGAGCCTCCCAACAAAAGAGAAATGCTTGGAGTTCCAAGCATCAATCTGTGTATCAATTTTCCCCAGAAGTGACGCACAATCAGCTATCTTAAGTCTTGAAGCCACTAGATGCACCCCAAATATTTGATAGGCAAGTTACCTATCGAAAATCCCATGCATTATGTTTGATTTTATTTTTGGAATGTTTTGTTTTGTTTTGTGGAGATGGAGAGAGAAAATAAAGATAAATAAGTGTGTGTTAGAGATAGGGTGTATGTTTGGGTTTGTTTGGAGTTAATTTTAAATAGTGTAAAAAAATATATTGTATGTATTGTATTGTATATTAAGAGACAAAAAACACTATTTATTATCAAATCATGTCTCTTTTATATATTTTTATATATGTATATTTATATAGTAATATTTGTTTTGTTTGTATGTATTGTTTTGTATATGGGGAGACAAAAATACTGTTTATTGTCATATCAAGTCTCTTTTATATATTATAAATGTATATATGCATATAGCAATATTTATTTATTTGTAGGTGGATGTATGTATATATGAGAGTATGTGCCAAAATTATCCAAAATACCCAGTAAAAGTGTTTTGAGTAATATTATGTTTGATTTTGTTTTCTCACCATTTCGAAAATAAAGAGAAAATGAACCCAAACATAGGAATGAGATCTTGCAACACAGCAACAACGCCTTCAACTGCTTTTGATAGAATAGTATGACTTTTGTCTCCATTACCCTCCCATAAAAAGAGGTCAAAGAAGACTTGAAAAACCTGTTTTTATGGCTCTAATTGAGCCCTCAGCAACTCTGCAAAATAGCAACAAATCATCAGTAAATGCTAGCATAAACATATCTAATTCTTTACATCTCTAATGGTACTGAAATCCTGCCATAAGTGTTATATGTTGTTTAGTGATAGCATGAAACAGTTCTATAACCAAAACAAAGAGGTATGAAGAGATACGGTCTCCTTGTCCCATTCCACGTGCTTCATGGAAAAAACCATGCGTTGCCCATTCAATAGAATTGAATATGGGACTGTCGTTACACACTGCATATCCACTGAATAACAACATGAGGGAAAGCCATAATCCTCAAAACAACTTCTAGAAAATCCCATTCCATTGTATAATATGCTTTCCGAATATCAATCGCCATAACACACCGAGGGGGAAGTTGACGCTGGTTATAGCCAGAAAGTAATTCTTGTGCAAGGAGCATGTTATCACTAATTTTCCTTCCTGAAATAAAAGCATTTTGATTATTATCCAGAAGGTGTCCATTAGGGGTTGAAGCCTATGTACCAACACTTTAAATAATCTTAAAGATAACGTTACAACATGCAATAGGTCAAAATTCAACTGCTGTGCAAGGGAGTTGTACCTTTGGAATCAATGCTAAGAATGTTGAACTGCCTCAGTGACTTTCCTCCCCACAATGCTCCACGCCTTCATAAGAAGCATGCCAAAAACCATCTGGCCCCGAGGGCCTTGTCATCATCGATGGAGAAGCAACTTATCTAATAAATATTATTTTTTCTTGTTTGATGCGTATTTTATTAGTAAGTTTTTCAAATTTGATTTTAAATTTTTAGTAACTTCAATTTATTTTAAAATAATATTAATTTATTTTTTAGTACAAAATAAAGAGAAATGATTAATCGGTAAAATTACAAAAAGTAGTAATTCCTTCTTAATCTATTTTCTCGTACCAAACAATATGGACATATTTGAAACTTAATTTCCTTCCAATCCAACTAAATAATTTTTTTTAAAAAAAAATAACTATTCTTTTTTCTCTCTTCATCTTTTCACTTCTCCTTTCCTCTCGAATACTAAAAGTGAGGTTAGTTGTAATGTTGCAAGAAATTAAAAGATGATTCAACAAGCAAAATGAAGAGAATTCGACAATAAATGAAATATTCGATTTACTAATTATGATTTGGACACAATCACCAATACATACAATTCGATCCAAGATGATCAATAGTTGCACAAGTGTACTTTTAGAGTTTACTCAAATTCAAGATCCTCCCAAATGAAAGGGTTGAACCCCTATTTATACTACTATTCTATTTATAGTAAGCATTGTATATTATCTTCATTGCCCTCCGTCTTTATATCCTAGGGTATAAATGGAAACATTTTATGGGGGCGATAGGGTCTTCTCCTTGCTCTTTCAATAATGGTGGAGCTTCCATGAATTAAGCTCTAATGGCATGATTTTCTCCATGATCTTCATCAATATTCCTTGATATTCTCTCATTTAATGGAGAGAAATAAATATAAGTTGACTTCTTATTTTTCTCCATGTCAACTGCCCCCTCAAGTTCCAAGCATTTGGAAAAGGAATAATTGGAACTTGGTAAATAGAATCTATTCAATTTGGTTAGTCCATCTTTTCCAGGAATAAGGGAATAGTTACAACTTTGGCAAGCAGAATCTTTCTTTTTTGGAAACTTCTTCATCTTCTCCATCTATATATACGTATTTCATTCATTCGATTTAGAACTTTTTGAGCTTTGTTCGTCGTTCACTCCTTCTTGACTCGTGCTTCCTCTTAGGCTTGGGTGTGCTAGCTCCTTCGTCTTCTTCCGAATGTCAAACCGTAAAGGTACTTTTTAATCGTTCTTTTTTCTCGTTGTTTCGTTCGTATTTTATTTTTCGCGTGATTGCTTGCTTCTTCTCCTCTTGATTATAGTCGATAATTTTTGCTAGGGAGTTATGGAGTCTTCTCGTAGGTCTAATGGGGTTCGTCTCGGCCACGGGGGAGGGGGGGGGGTTGAGGCGAAGAGAATGATGTTGGTCGGAGCCTTGGAGGGCTCGGCCAGCAGGCTGGTCGAGGCGCGCCCGACCGTGGGGGCCGAGAGGGTCTTCCTTGGCTCAGCGGTCAGGGGTCTTCCTTTCGCTCTTCTACTCTTCCTTTGGGTGAGGGTTCATCACGTCGTCCTACTCTTAATCCTCCTCGCTCTTCTGATGTGATTGTTCTAGATGGTGATGATGATAGCTTTGCGTTAGAGGTTATTGAGGCCATCCGTAATCTTCCTGATTGCCCGACCGATTCTCTAGATGTTTCTTTTGAGTCTAACTCATCTTTTCCCAAGGGGGTAGGTTCTAAAGCTCCTTTAACTGTTTCCACTGAACTTGGGGGGGAATGTTCTTCAGCTCCTAGGTCTCGTTGTAGGATTATGGATGTAGATGTGTGTGATAGTGTTATTGGTTTAGAAGAGCTTCGTTTATTGGAGGCTAACTATAACTCTTCTCCTCTGGTGGAATTTCTTCTTTCTTCTTGTGGGGATCATGTCAAGTCTCCTCCATCAGGTTTTTTCACGGTATACTCGATATATATTTCCTCGAGCTTTACTCTTCCTCCTCACCCTTTATTAGTGGAGATTATTCGTAGTGTTGGCGTGAGTGTGAGTCAACTTACCCCCAATGCCTTCATGTTCTTTTTGGGATTTCTTCATCGCTTTAGTGAGTTAGACTTGTCCCCTTTTGTAGAAGCTTTCCACACCCTTTTTTCCGTCAAAAAGGTAGTGAACGACTCTTTCTTCTATTTTTATCCTCGCAATGGTTGCAAGTTTTTGGAGGGTTGTACTTCATCTCGGGGTCCTTGGAAGGAGAGGTTTCTTTATGTTCGAGATTCTGATTGGGGTTTGTCTGCTCCTTGGGTTGATTCCTCGCTTGATTTCCCCCCGAGCGACGACCTCAAGATGTCTTATATAGGGACTGGTTTGTTTGATCAAGTCTTCAATGTGACGGGCTTGTTCTCAGATGGTATCCCTTTTAATCTTTTTTCTTACTTTACTTTTTTCCTTTTACTTATTATCTGTAGCTTATGCTTTTTTATTTTTTTGATTTTCAGGCAAGAAGTTGTCTTTGGAGGATGTTCGCCGGTTTAAAGCCTCGCGGGAGGGTAGCCCCTCCGGGACTTTAGCCTGAGCTCGCCCTCTTCCTCCTCCTTCGCCACCGCATGGCAAAGGTGAAAGGCGGGGTTCCAGTCCTTCACGGGCGAGGGATGCTTCTGGTGGGCGGCGTTCTCCTCCTCCGAGTTCCGGCGGAAGTGGTTCGAAGCGTCTGCGAGATGCCTCCTCTGATTGTCCTTCTCATGGTATGGGAAAAGGATATTTCACCTATGGGTCCAATCGATGCGGGGATGTTTTTTCGTATTGGGACACAACCGACGTCCAGATAGCGAGGGAGAAACTTCGTCCTATGATTAGTGAGTTTGATGTGTCTAAGTTTTCTTTCCTCTCAGATGATGGTTTTGTGAACATGCTCTGCGGGGAGTCTGCCAGGGTGCATATTTTCTTGCGTTGCTTTTTGTTTCAGTTTAAGATTTTGGTAGTGTTTTTTATTTCTTTCTTTTTTGTAGGTTAACACCTTGGCGGAGGTGGCTTCCAAGCGTTTTGGGAAGTATCAAGAAGAGATAAGCCGTTTGACTTCAACCTTGGCTGAATCCACCAAAGCTAAGGAATGCTTGGAGGGTGAGCTTGCTGATGCTGTTGCGCTTGGGAAGGAACTTAGGGATTCTCTTAACTGAGAAGTCAACTCCGGTTCCCGATTCCTCAAATCTGATGCTGGGAAACTTTACTTGGAGTGCGTCAAGGCTGATTTTAGAGAGGAGTTTGAGAAGTCTGGGGACTTTGAGCTTGCTGCACTTGCCAAGGCCGAAGAGGTTTATGACCAGACTATTAGGGAGTGTCGTGTGACCTTGCATTCCAGCGGTCGCTTTCCTGGGGAGGACTTCCTATTTCTCGACCCCTCGGTGGCAGAGCTTGGAGGGCCGGAAGTTGAGGGGGGAGCCATTGAGAATGGGAGGCTGTGACTACTGCAGCCGATGTACCTGCAGTTGATGCCCCATAGTATGATAGGATTACTTGTTTTAGTATTCTCTTCTGACTTTGAGATTCCGTTGTTATCTCGGGGTATTTCCCCTCTTACCTTTTCTTTATGTTGATGTCATGGAGATTTTTATGCATACTTATATATGTTAGTGTTTCTGCTTTAAAGCTTTTCCTTTTTAAATTTTTCTTTAGGAGTTCCCATTCTATGGAACTCTTTGTGTTTATAGAGGATTTTTTCGGTCTTTTTCACTCGGGGGGGGGGGACCTCTCCTCAAGGTAGTTTTTTAGCCTTATTCTTCCGGACTGCCACGTTTCGAACAACCTTTTGGAAATTTTATTACAAGTATTATTGCATAATGTTGGTGTGGAATATCACGCGTGGGTAATTGAAAATAGAAACACATCACAACGAATTTATTCAAGGGAAATCAAGATTTTTATTCAATGGGAAAGAAACGGTTAAACATAATATTTTTTCCGGTTTTTTGAATTCCAAGTTCGAGGGAGCGGGCTTCCATCTTCCCTCTTTAATTTATATATACCTGGACCCACTACCTCTGTCACTATGTAGGGGCCGTCCCACTTGGCATCTAATTTTTCGACGGGTCCCAATGCTTTAGTCTTCCGTAGCACCAATTCCCCTTCTTGAAAACCTCGGGGACGTACCTTGCCATCATATGCCTTAGACATTAAGCGTTTGTATGCTTGGATCCTTCTTTCTGCTGCCTCCCTCGTTTCTTCAATCAGATCCAAGTCCTCCCCTTCTCGCTTGAGAGTTTTGCTCTTCGTCGTAGGTTTTTGCTCTCCAAGTTTCCTCCCCTATTTCTGCAAGGAGCACGGCTTCCGTCCAATATACCAAGTTGAAAGGGGATTCTTTTGTTGATTCTCTAGGAGTGGTGTAGTATGCCCATAGAACTCCTGGAAGTTCGTGCACCCAATTTCCTTTAGCCTTTCCTAAATTCGTCTTCAACTGATGAAGGATGGTTTGATTTGTCACTTCAGCTTGGCCATTCGCTTGGGGGCTGTTTACTGATGTGAATAGTTACTTTATCTTCAACTCCCCTAGCCAACTCTTCAACTTGTTTCCTTGGAACTGGGTTCCGTTATCTGTGACTATTGCTCTGGGAATGCCAAACCGGCAGATGATGTTTTGCCACACAAACTTGATGACGTCTTTCTCGCTGATACTTGATAGGGGTTCCGCCTCTACCCACTTAGTGAAGTAATCAACTGCTACGATTAGGTATTCCTTCTGTCCGACCGCTCGAGGTAGCTTCCCCACTGTGTCCACCCCCACATGTCGAATGGGCAAGGACTTTCTATTGTTTTCATAAATGCGGCGAGATTATGCAAGTGGTTAGCGTGCTTTTGGTAGGGGGAGCATGCGCAAACCAAAGTTGATGCATTTTCCAACATAGTCGGCTAGTAATATCCTTGCCGTAAAACTTTTTTGGCCAAGGATCGAGCCCCTGAATGGTTTTCGCAGCTGCCTTCATGTATTTCCCGGAGGACGTATTCGGCTCGTTCGCGGTCTAAGCATTTCACAACAGCGTGGAGAATCCTCTTTTTTATAGTTCTCTGTCTATAAAAGTGAACCTGGCGGATCTCATTTTTATCTTCTTGGCTTCCTTTTGTTCTGAGGCAAGATTCCTTTCGTCAAGAATTGGATGATGGGGGACTTCCACTGAGTGGTCGTATCAGCTGTTACCAGGATTTTGTTGCTTCCTCTTTGTTCGCTCCTTTCTAAGCTGATTGCTGAGTGTGTTGCTGACAGCAGGGTTATTGTTTGTTTTTTCGTAAAGTGAGCGTCACTGTCCAGCCTTGCTAGTTGGTCTGCCGCTGAATTCTGCTCCCAGGGGATTTGCTTGATGCAAAATTCTTGAAATTCTTCTTTCTCTTCTTGTAGTTTCATCAAGTATTTGGCCATCCTTTCTCGTCTTGCTTCATATTCTCCCTCCACTTGGTTAACCAAAAGTTGGGAATCACTAAATATATGTACCCGTCGGGCCCCTGCGGCGTGGATCAGCTTGCTTTCCAGTAACATTGCTTCGTATTTAGCTTCGTTGTTTGAGGCCGAGAAGGTTAGTGTGATGGCGTACTCCATGATGTCCGCTTCCGGGCTTTCGATGACTATCCCCACTCCGCTGCTTGTCGAGGTGGAGGATCCATCTACAAACATTTTCCATAGATTATGTTCGTCTTCTTCCGGCCTTGGGGCTAATTCAGAAATGAAATCTGCGAGGACTTGCGCCTTTATGGCGGGACGCAGTTGGAATTCTATTCCATATTCGCTCAGTTCTATTGCCCACTTGACCATCCTTCCTGAAGCGTTTGGGCTTGCCAGAATATGCTTCAGGGGGTGGTTTGTCAGTACCACTACTTGATGGCAGTGGAAGTACGGACGTAGTTTTCTAGAGGCTGTCACCAATGTTAAGGTCAGTTTTTCAATAGGGGGATATTTAGGTTCTGCCCCCTGCAACATCTTGCTCACGTAATATACGGGTTGGTGCTCTCTCCCTTGTGCTCTCACCAACACTATGCTCACCGCGTCCTCGGAGGCTGCCCAGTACAAGTACAATGGTTCCCCTTGTTTAGGCTTAGTCAACAGTGGAGGGCAGACAAGTACTTCTTCAAGTTCTCAAACGCTCCCTGGCATTCCTCATTCCATGTAAATTCTTCCATTTTTCTGAGTGTCTTGAAGATAGGGAGTCCTTTCTCCGCCCCTCGTGACATGAACCTGCTTAAGGCCGCCATTCTCCCTGTCAGTCTCTGAACTTTCTTTTTATTCTTTGGAGGGCTCATTTCTTGTATTGCCTTGATCTTTTCTGGGTTTGCTTCAATTCCCCTGCGCGAGACCAAGTATTCCAAAAACTTTCCTCCTTGTACGCCGAAGGTGCACTTGGAGGGATTGAGTTTCATCCCCAGTTGGTGTATGATGGTGAAGCATTCCCGTAGGTCTTGAATGTGGTCTTCCTTCCAAAGGCTTTTCACCAACATGTCATCAATATAAAATTCCATGTTCCGTCCTATCATCTATTGGAAGGCCTTGTTTACTAATCTTTGATAGGTGGCCCTAAGTGTTTTTCAGCCCCGAACGTTATCACTTGATAGCAAAATGTACCTTGCTCGGTGATGAAGCTTGTCTTCTCTTGATCTTCCACCTCAAGGGCGATTTGATTATATCCTTGGAAGGCGTCCAGGAAGGTCATCATTTCGCATCCTACCGTTGAGTCGACCAAGGCATCTATCCTTGGGAGGGAAAATAAATCTTTCGGGCACGCCTTGTTCAGATGCTCCTTCTCGACCGATTCATCGACTTGGAACATTTTAGATCAAACCATAGAGGTTGGTTTCATGGTCGCCATCATATGCGCGATCCAACCCCGTAGCACCATGATCTAAGGGCTGCAACCAAATGCATACTAATATTGTATTAAGCATAAGATGAAGATGGCCAAAGAACAATTCTTAATATTAATATTTTATTGAAAAAGATCGTTTAGAATGAGCCAACAATTGGCTTGATGGTCACCACTTCTAACAATCTCCTACTTGACCTAAAAGCCAATTGCCCATAAGCTCATGCCCATCTTCTCAAGATGCTGAGTATGTGCAATCTAGAATCAGGCTTAGGTAGCAGGTCTGCTATATTCTATATTAATGTAATGCGATCCACTATTAGCACATTTTGTTTGGATCTATAATGAGGTCTTAGCGTTCACGCTTGCATGATTGCCCCGTTTGTTATGACAAGGTATAATTACGGATTCAACAATGCTAGGTACTACACCCAACTCTTGGATGTAGTTTACATCCAAACTACTCATTTGCAGCTTCATAAGCTACAATATACTCGCTCTGTGACGTGGAATCACCGTCTAATTGACAACTCCTCGATTTAGCCAAAATACATAACCAGATTTAGATTCAGCATTGATAACATCTATTGAGCTCCCACTGACCTCTTAATACACTAATGAATCATATTTATTAATGACACAATCATACAACTTTATGACTATGAAAAATGATTATTAAACTTGGGGATGCCTATTTAAGTCCATAAATAAGCCCTTTGGAGTTTACAAACTTTTTGTTTCTCCTCTTCTGGATGTAACACCTGAAGTTGATCCATGTAGATCTCTTCCTCAACAATTCCACTAAGGAATGTGGTCTTTACATCTACTTATCATATCGCGTAGTCATAGTACATGACTATGACAAGTCGGATGGATTTGGCCATAGTCGGTGGAGAATATGTTATCTCAAAGTCCACATGGTTTCTTTGAATGTAACCTTTCACCATCAATAGGGCCATAAAGATCATTATCTCTCCATCAACTCCAAGCTCAAGCTTGTAGACCCATTTACACCGAGTGGGCCTAACTTGATTAGGTGGGTCTACAAAGTCCATAGTTTGTGGAGTATATGGAGTCCATCTTGGATTTTATGGTCTCAAGCGACTTTCCCCGAATTGATGTCTAACAATGCCTCTTCGAATGTCATTTGGATCATTATCCAATTGACTAGTCAAAGCTAGTGTATCAATAAGGTCAATATGGGATGCTACGAGCATTTCCATTACCATAGGCCGTGCATCACTCGACTCTTCGAGCTGCAACCTATCTTTTGGAGTATCGATAGAAAACCTTTCTTCGAAGAACACTGCATTTCTCAAAACAAATACTTTTGTATCGAGAGATCACAAAATACTATCCTGCAGTTTCTTTTAGATACCCAACCCAAGGTGGATCTAGTATCCAGCCAAACTCCCACTAGTCTCTCAACGTACGCAGGACACCCACATATCGTAAGATACGTGTGGGAGGGTGATTTGTCATGCCATATCTTATATGGTATTTTGGGTACGACTTTAGATGAAGCCATGTTCAATAACTTGGCGATCAATTCTAACGCATAGCCTCAAAACGAAAGAGGTAATGTAGGAGAACTCATCATGGACCGAACCATGTTCAATAAGGTTTGATTCCTCCTTTTATCCATGTCATTAAGTTGTGGCATTTGCAGGAGACGTCCACCGAGAGAGAATCCCATTCTCTTTTAGGCAATCCAATAATTCTGTATTTAAGTACTCAACACTTCGATAGGATCGAAGGTTCTTAATTTTTTGCGCTCAATATGATTTTCTACTCCTAGTTTGAACTCTTTGAACTTTTAAAACACTTCAAACTTGTACTTCATTAAGTACACATAACCTAACCGTGAGTGATCAACGGTGAAGGCTATGAAGTAAGAAAATCATCCTCAGGCCTTTGAGTACATCACAAACGTCTGTATGGATCAAATCCAAAAGATTCATGGCTTTTTGCTCTTTTGTCCGACAAATGGCTTAACAATCTCTTTTCCCTTCAGAAAAGATTCATAAGCGAAAGAGCATCCAAAAAATCTATTTCTAGATTCTTGGAGTCAATCTATCTCTTCATCTTATCCTTGGAAATGAGACATAGCCTAGCGTGCCATGTTTGTGTATATTCTTGATTCCTCCAACTTTCTTTTATGTTGAATATCCATAATCAAATTATGGTCATAATTAATATACAAACTTAATTATGAATATGGATAATACACAAAACATTTGTGTAAGCACCGAGTGAAACTTTAAAGAAAATATTTTAATAGTAAGATAATCTTCACTTGGCACAAAATACTATCCACTAACATCCTTGCTAACCACCAAGTAAATTGTTCCTATGGCTTCATCAGCAAATTTACTTGCCACTTCATAAGCCTTAGGATCACCTTTTTCTTTTTACTTTAGTCATTCGCTTCTTATTTGGTATTGCAATTTTTGCAAACATAAGCTCCATATATCTTGTAATCATATTGCTAATATGAGCTTCAAGCTTGGTATCATATACCCAAGAAATAATGTTAGCAACCATGTTAAATTTCAACATTAAAGATACTTTGGGGTGTAGCAAGACACGTCTTGCAATACCTCTTTTAATGGCTAGTTTCGTGGCAGTGGAAATACTTATTACTACTTTGGTCATTTTGGTTCATTTACTATATGAACATTAGAACTTCCTCTCACGTGTCATTGAAAGAAATCGGTGGATCGTCCCGGGAATTGCGCGAGTGCGGAAGCGCGATAAAAATAATCATACAAAAATTAAAGCATGCTTTAAATTTAAAAGTACACGCTCAAGGGGTGTGCCCTTGAGGTTCCCGGGCGTTCGGTGTATCTCATGATCATAAAGCAAATAAAGAAATCATGGAGGCCATAGAGTTGAAAATTAAAGAGGGACGAAAAGGTAAAACGAGACCTACCCGTTGTCATTTTCGTCTTCAACGTCTACTCGCGTTGTTCCCCGTTTTGCACCGAGATCTCGTTCTTGAGACCCTCCAAATCGTGACACACGATCCACCCACGTATCTTGCACGTCGTGCTAGCAACGAACAAGTGTATAATTTTTGGAGTGGACGAATCAACAACACGTTATCAATTAACGGTATTGATTCGTCTAAGTTCTAATGTTCCAAGAACAAAAGAACTAAGAAAAAAAATATATTTTCTTGTTGGAGAGAGAGGGGGCGGACGAGAGATAGGAGAAGGGGAGAGTGTGTGTTGTGTGTGTTTTCAAGAATCATCATCCTACAATTGTTGGAAGCTAGATGTTTATATAGAGGAGGAGTTTAATCCTCTTTAAACTCCAACTCTAGGTATTCTAATTTGACTAGGATTTTGACCTAGTCAAAGTCCTAGTCAAACTAGTGTTTGACCTAGTCAAACGAATCCTAGCCTTCCATCTCCGCTTTCCATCTCAACCGTTGATTTTAATTTAATGGAATATTTAAATTCCATTAAATATTCCAAAAGGCTAAAAGAATAAATATAATATAATAAACAAATATTATTATTTATTCCAAGCCCATTAAATCAACCCTTTTAATAAATTCTATTTATTAACTTAATTCCCTTTATCAAATAGAAGGAATTAATTTCTCCAAGAAAATATAGGACCCGATTAAATCTAATTTAATCATTCCTTTACTCCAATATTTAATTCCAAATTAAATACTAAGTGTGTGTGGATAGTGTGTGACTCTTTAGGTTCACCATTCAGCTAGACTTGGTCGGATTCCTAGAATCCGCCCGTTACCATGGGTGGCCATCTAGCAACGGTCCATGGCACTAGAGACTAGGTGAAATATTCAGGGATGAACATTTAGGCTCTAACAGTACACTTGTCCTTCTGTCTTCGGTCTCATCACTTAGGGTCTAGGGCACGGAAGATGCAGGTACCCATTTTGGACCTAAGTGTCGGTCTGTCCTTACTAAACGCCGCAAGGGAAACCTTCCCTTCTGTTCAGTTACTGTGGCCACAGATTTCAGGGACAAGACACAGAGAATACATGAGACTCAACTGTCAATGCCTTTTGACAGGAGACAGATCCTTTCTTGGAAACTACTGTCACTTTGTGCACCCGAGCTGCACTAGACATGGCTTATGACTACTCAAGAGTATTTTGGCAATCTCTCACCATATCTAAGATACAGATCTGATGCACAGGTAAACTCAGCAGTTCCTCAAGTCAAAGGACTTGGCCTGTACCGTTGGAACCTGGAATACACGTCATACCTTGCTGACCATACTCAAGGTCCTCCGTAAGATGGTTCCCGCGAGTCACCTCAGCCAGCTGCTTCCTAGCATGCTGACCCACTAACACTGCTTAGACGACCTTCGTCACCCGTCGATGAAATACTACAGCAGATGCTTAGTGCAAGTCTCAAAGGGAATCCCGGTACCCATTTTCGGGATTCCTTGACTTGGAGATTTCCGGACTGATTCGGCGAGACTGATTTCATGGACCTACCTCCAAGCGTAGTCCCAGTCCCCGAAATCGTTTCTCAGTCCGTGGGCTTTGTTTGCGTAGTGAACAGAAATGTAAATGCAGATATAAGTGAATATAAACAAAGTATTGCCATATGAATTTTCACTTCTTTATTCATAAATGTTTTATCAAATACTAAAGAATTGTCTAGACATAGGTTACATATTCCTGCCAAAATTGGCTTACATGGTCACCTATTCTAACAATCTCCCACTTGACCTTTAAAGCCAATTGCCCATATGCTTAATCCCCATCTTCTCAAGATGTTGCGTATGAGCGATCTGCGACATAGGCTTTGTCAGCGGGTCTGCTGTGTTGTCTGTCGAGTTGACTCGGTCCATCCAGACGTCACCTCTTCCTACCATTTCTCTAAGAAGATGGTAGCGTCTAAGAATGTGTTTGGAACGGTGATGAGATCTCGGTTCCTTTGCTTGCGCTATAGCGCCATTGTTATCACAGAAGATAACAACGGGCTCGGCGATGTTAGGCACCACACCCAACTTTTGGATGTAGTTTCTCATCCAAACCGCTTCCTTAGCAGCTTCTGAAGCTGCTATGCATTCAGCCTCTGTGGTGGAGTCAGCAATGGTTGCTTGCTTGGAACTTTTCTAAGCTACTACTCCTCCATTGAGTTTGAATACGTACCCCGATTGAGACTTGGCATCATCGTCATCAGACTGGAAGCTAGCGTCGCTAAAGCCTTCCAGAATTAGTTTTCCATTGCCATAGACTAGGAACTTGTCCTTAGTCCTCCTTAGGTACTTAAGGATGCCCTTAACAACATTCCAATGTGCCTCTCCTGCGCAGGACTGATATCTGCTTGTTACGCTCAAAGCGTACGCAATGTCAGGCCTAGTACAGTGGACCGCATATTGTATGCTATCTACGGCAGAAGCATAGGGGATGACCTTCATCCTTTCAAGTTCCTCATCAGTCTGTGGGGACTGTTTCTTGGATAACTTGATCCCATGCCTCATTGGAAGGAATCCTCGTTTGGAGTTATCCATTCGATATCTCTTTAGGACTTTCTCCATATACGAGTTTTGGGTGAGTCCTAACATCCTTTTAGATCTGTCCCTGACGATCTGGATGCCTAGGATGTAGGAGGCTTCACCCAAGCCCTTCATGGAAAACTGGGTTGACAACCATGCTTTTGTGTTTCCTAACATTCTAACGTCATTACCAATGAGCAGAATGTCATCCACATAAAGCACTAGGAACACTATTGAGCTCCCACTGACCTTCTTGTATACACAAGGGTCGGATTCGTTTTTGATGAAGTCATAACCCCGTATTACTTCATCAAAGCGAATGTTCCAACTTCGGGAGGCTTGTTTGAGGCCATAGATGGACTTCTGGAGACGACAGACTTTCTGCTCTTCTCCAGTGATTGTGAAACCCTGCGGCTGATCCATATAGATCTCTTCTTCAACGAAACCGTTGAGGAAGGCCGTTTTCACGTCCATCTGCCATATCTCATAGTCATACCATGCTGCTATGGTGAGCAGAATCCGAATGGACTTAGCCATGGCTACTGGCGAGTAGGTATCCTCAAAATCGACCCCGGGTCGTTGAGTGTATCCCTTAGCTACAAGCCTAGCCTTAAAGGTTGTGACTTCTCCATCAACGCCAAGTTTGCGCTTGTAGACCCACTTGCAGCCGACTGGCTTAACACCTTTCGGTGGATCTACAAGACTCCAAACTTGGTTCTCGCTCATGGAGTCCATTTCGGCTTTCATGGCCTTAAGCCATTTCCCGGAGTCGATGTCAGACATCGCTTCTCCATATGTCTTAGGATCGTTATCCAAAAGATCGGTCGCTCCTAGAAAGCCATATCTCACTGGAGGTCTGGACTCTCTAGTGGACCTACGGAGAACGGGAACGTCAGTGGTGACTGTGGCGCTGACTGTATCGGAGCCGGTGGTTCAGGAACCGGGGCTGGCTGTTCCTGAGGCTGTCCTTCATGCCTAGCATGTTGGACCTCTCGAGGTTGGTTAGCTCTTCGGCTGTCTATCCTGAATCCTCTAAGTGAGGGCTCCGCGGCCTCCTCTGATGGCTGGATTCCATCACTTGATTCCTCAAGGATCAGCTCATCAGGTTGGATATCCTCCGGGAAGCCTTACTCCAAGAATACTGCATTTCTTGAAACAAACACCTTTTGTTCCAAGGGGTCATAAAAGTAATAACCCGTAGTTTCTTTAGGGTATCCAACGAACCTGCATAAGCTAGACCTAGATTCTAACTTATCTCCCACTAACCTCTTGACGTATGCGGGGCTACCCCACACTTTCAAGTAGTTGTAGGATGCAGGCTTGCCGTGCCATATCTCATATGGAGCTTGGGTCAATGCACTAGTGGGTGCTAAATTCAATAATTTGGCCGCCGTTTCTAGTGCATAGCCCCAAAACGATAAGGGCAATTTGGTAAAACTCATCATGGACCCAACCATGTCCAACAGGGTTCGATTCCTCCTTTCAGAGACACCATTTAACTGTGGTGTTCCTGGAGGTGTCCATTCTTGTATTATACCATGTTCTTTTTAGATAATCTAGGAACTCCGTACTAAGGTATTCACCGCCTCGGTCCGACCGTAGGATTTTAATTTTGCAGTTGGTCTGGTTCTCCACTTCAAGTGTGAACTCTTTAAACCTCTCAAGAGCTTCAGACTTGTACCTCATCAGGTAAACATAACCATACCGTGAATGATCATCGGTGAAGGTTATGAAGTAGGAGAACCCACCTCGGGCCTGCGTCCTTAGTGGTCCACATACGTCTGTATGGACCAAGTCCAACAGACCTGTGGCAAGCCTGCTTTGTCCTACAAAGGGCTTCTTGGTCATTTTCCCTCTTAGACGGGACTCACAAGTTGGTAGATCGCTCAAGTCTCCAACCTCTAGGTTCTTTGAGTCTATCAACCCTTTCATCCTATCTTGGGATACGTGACCTAGTAGACTTGTGGCAAGCCTGTTTTGTCCTACAAGGGGCTTTTGGGTCATTTTCCTTCTTAGACAAGATTCACAAGTTGGTAGCTCATTCAAGTCCCCTACCTCTAGGTTTCTTGAATCTACCAATCTTTCCACCCTGTCTTGGGATATGTGACCTAGCCTTGCGTGCCACAGTCGTGCGTTCCCGTTTATTATCTGTTTTACGTTTGGAGAGGAGTTTTGGGGTTACTCCCTCTTCCAATGCCCTTTCTCACGGCAATTGATACATATGTCATATGCCCTCGACTGTTGCTTGGAGATAACCTTTCCCTTTCCTTTGCCTTTCCCTTCTTTGGCAATGGGAACACTCTTAGTGTTCGTAGCTGCTTTGACGGCCTTTCTCTTCCCTTTCTTATTCTTCCAACGTCCGGCACCCTTGGCTTTCGTATTAGAAGTCGAAGCACCTCCAAACAATACCGAAGGCGTGGACTTCTTAGTCGTTGCCTCGTATTGTACCAGCATATTGATCAACTCATATTGATCAGCATATTGATCGTCCCGGGAATTGCGCGAGTGCGGAAGCGCGATAAAAATAATCATACAAAAATTAAAGCATGCTTTAAATTTAAAAGTACACGCTCAAGGGGTGTGCCCTTGAGGTTCCCGGGCGTTTGGTGTATCTCATGATCATAAAGCAAATAAAGAAATCATGGAAGCCATTGAATTGAAAATTAAAGAGGGACGAAAAGGTAAAACGAGACCTACCCGTTGTCGTTTTCGTCTTCAACGGCTACTCGCGTTGTTCCCCGTTTTGCACCGAGATCTCGTTCTTGAGACCCTCCAAATCGTGACACACGATCCACCCACGTATCTTGCACGTCGTGCTAGCAACGGACAAGTGTATAATTTTTGGAGTGGACGAATCAACAATACGTTATCAATTAACGGTATTGATTCGTCTAAGTTCTAATGTTCCAAGAACAAAAGAACTAAGAAAAAATATATTTTCTTGTTGGAGAGAGAGGGGGCGGACGAGAGATAGGAGAAGGGGAGAGTGTGTGTTGTGTGTGTTTTCAAGAATCATCATCCTACAATTGTTGGAAGCTAGATGTTTATATAGAGGAGGAGTTTAATCCTCTTTAAACTCCAACTCTAGGTATTCTAATTTGACTAGGATTTTGACCTAGTCAAAGTCCTAGTCAAACTAGTGTTTGACCTAATCAAACGAATCCTAGCCTTCCATCTCCGCTTTCCATCTCAACCGTTGATTTTAATTTAATGGAATATTTAAATTCCATTAAATATTCCAAAAGGCTAAAAGAATAAATATAATATAATAAACAAATATTATTATTTATTCCAAGCCCATTAAATCAACCCTTTTAATCAATTCTATTTATTAACTTAATTCCCTTTATCAAATAGAAGGAATTAATTTCTCCAAGAAAATATAGGACCCGATTAAATCTAATTTAATCATTCCTTTACTCCAATATTTAATTCCAAATTAAATACTAAGTGTGTGTGGATAGTGTGTGACTCTTTAGGTTCACCATTCAGCTAGACTTGGTCGGATTCCTAGAATCCGCCCGTTACCATGGGTGGCCATCTAGCAACGGTCCATGGCACTAGAGACAGGTGAAATATTCGGGGATGAACATTTAGGCTCTAACAATACACTTGTCCTTCTGTCTTCGGTCTCATCACTTAGGGTCTAGGGCACGGAAGATGCAGGTACCCATTTTGGACCTAAGTGTCGGTCTGTCCTTACTAAACGCCGCAAGGGAAACCTTCCCTTCTGTTCAGTTACTGTGGCCACAGATTTCAGGGACAAGACACAGAGCATACATGAGACTCAACTGTCAATGCCTTTTGACAGGAGACAGATCCTTTCTTGGAAACTACTGTCACTTTGTGCACCCGAGCTGCACTAGACATGGCTTATGAGTACTCAAGAGTATTTTGGCAATCTCTCACCATATCTAAGATACAGACCTGATGCACAGGTAAACTCAGCAGTTCCTCAAGTCAAAGGACTTGGCCTGTACCGTTGGAACCGGGAATACACGTCATACCTTGCTGACCATACTCAAGGTCCTCCGTAAGACGGTTCCCGCGAGTCACCTCAGTCAGCTGCTTCCTAGCATGCTGACCCACTAACACTGCTTAGACGACCTTCGTCACCCGTCGATGAAATACGACAGCAGATGCTTAGTGCAAGTCTCAAAGGGAATCCCGGTACCCATTTTCGGGATTCCTTGACTTGGAGATTTCCGGACTGATTCGGCGAGACTGATTTCATGGACCTACCTCCAAGCGTAGTCCCAGTCCCCGAAATCGTTTCTCAGTCCGTGGGCTTTGTTTGCGTAGTGAACAGAAATGTAAATGCAGATATAAGTGAACGTAAACAAAGTATTGCCATATGAATTTTCACTTCTTTATTCATAAATGTTTTATCAAATACCAAAGAATTGTCTAGACATAGGTTACATATTCCTGCCAAAATTGGCTTACATGGTCACCTATTCTAACAGTCATATCATATATGCTTATCTTCCACCCTAGAATAATTCCTTCTGAGTGGGTGAAGATTAGACATATTCTAATTGAGGTGTCCGTATTACTGTAGTAAACACTTTACTTAGTGATATTACCATAACATCTAGTTTGTAAGATATCCTTTTATCCAACAATTGAATATCTCACATTTCTTGTTGGTGGATTCCTCAATTGGGTCAACTCACAGAAAATCTTTCCAAAACATATAGATTTCTTGGAACCCAAAAAATAATTTTGAAATTCACAAACCAATCAAAGTAGTGATGCTCAATTAGTGAACAAGTCACATAAAAATGGTTATGAGTGATTTTATGCATCAACAAAAATATAAGCATTCTTTCAATCAATGTTAATTTTCAATTTATGATATGGTCTTTAATCATAAATTGCTCCCACTATTTCTTCAAAATTCCATAAACCCTCATATGGATTTTCGGGAAACCTTTTCTTAGTGGGCTTGAGGTCTATCGAACTATCTCCATACCCCGCTGTTATGATTCACATGGAAATAATTCTATGGGAGGTGACTTTCACCATTCTCATCCCTATGAGATCCCCAAGATGTTTTGCCTCATTTTTCACATAATCCCAAGAACTCCAAGTGAATTATGCTACTCCATGTTAAGCCCAACCCATCAACCAAAATGACCCCCATACTATCGCCCCCCACGTCTAGTTGGACAGGGAAATAGCAGGTAATCTACTTGTTCACAGTGATAGTACAATTTTTCAGTACTTTCAAATCATTCCGCGACTCGTGAGACAATGAAGTGAAAGGTGATAACATCTCATACATCGTCACTATGGATGGAAGGCTTGGATTATCAAATCCAATTTGACTTTGTCCATCACGGGCTCAATATTTAACTTGGACATCCCAAGTGAGGGTTCAAATAATTTGTTTAGGTAAGACCTCATTACAACATTTTATTCTTAGTTTCTTGTTTATAATATATATTTACATATATATATATATCGTGTACATATGAAAATTAAAGACACATAAACAAGTATACAAGGGATCAGAGCCTAGCATGTCCCTGTTGGATGATCATGAGCCTAATCACTGAGCCTGTGGTCAATCAATTGTTTAAAGGCTCCATGATCTTCCCATATTATTTATCATATAAATACATCATATATATGCATCATATATTGTACATGAAAAATGATATATATCATATATATATGTGTATCTAGTACAACAAAAGAATTTAATCTCATATGTTATTTCACATGATGTTTTTCATGGACTGAAATTGAATTTAATTTATGGGCACTTGATTCATAGATTTCAAATTAACTTGGACTCTCCAAGTAATAATCCTAATCATATTGGGAAAAATATTTTGTTTTTCCTAATGAAGTTGCAAGAGAAAGATGACTTTTCTTCTTCAACCTTTATAAGAAAAACAAAGTTGTCTTTCTCAACTTTTGAAAAGACAAAACCAAGTTTTCCTCTTCCAATTTTTCAAGAGAAAAAAAAGTTTCTTCCTCAAACTTTGAAGATAAAAAACAAGTCTTCTTCCTTCAACTTGTGTATTCAAAATACAATTAGGATATTGATATTCTCCTCAAAATAAATATTTGGACTTTCCAAACAATAGTCCTAATCATATAAGGAATAATTTTGAATTTTTCTAATCAAATTGAAAGTGAAAAAACCAATTTTCTTTCTCAATTTTATATCCAAATATAAATTAGAAAAATAATATTTTTAACAATTTTAAAATATTTAGAATGATAAGAAAATAGAGAATATACAATAATCACCATAAAATCCGACCATGTAGGCGGAAGGTAAAATTGACCATGTAGGCGGAAGATTAAATCCGATCATGTAGGCGAAAGATTAAATCCGACCATGTAGGCGAAAGATTAAATCCGACCATGTAGGCGGAAGGTAAAACCGACCATGTAGGCGAAAGATTAAATCCGACCATGTAGGCGGAAGGTAAAACCTGTAGGCGGAAGAATCCGACCATGTAGGCGGTAGGCGAAATACCTTAGAATCAAATTTCAATAATTGAAATATGCCCCAAAAATTAAATTCAACACATCAAGAGATTAACACATAAAATTAAATACTTAAGCAATTTAATCCGATTAAATCTCATCAAACCAAAATAAATTCAATTGACTTGCATGACCGGGCTCTGACACCACTGTTAGTTTCGTATAGACCTCGAGACGCTAAACGCAGTGGAAATTAGAGTTTAAATTACAATACAATATTGTAATTAGCGATCAAATCGCCCGTCTCGTTGCTACTACGACACAGATCTTATGCATAAAGGAGTCAATTGAATTGTTTAGGATACCAACCTTGGTGTTCGTCGGTTGATGTAGATGATGTAAACTTTCTCAAGAATGATTCCCATCTAAGCAATCGGTAGAAAACGGCTACTAGTCCTTCGGTACGGTAAAATCGTTCTGATCATTCTTCACAGTAGGAACACATATGTCTTCACTCTAAAGATAGTCCACATGACCTATGATGGAATCTCCAATAACCCTATGCTAGTAGGCATTAGAGGATTTTTGGTAGATCAACGATTGATCAACGGAGAAGACAAGAAACTCATTTCTTGTCAAGAGTTGAACGAGAGCAAGAGAGCAAAGGGAGCAAATGTAGCAAAGAAATTGCAAAGCATTGTCAAGCCAACTTGTGAATGGCAAAGGTCTCCTATTTACAGACCTTCCATTGAAGAAGCAAAGTTCAACTTGTCGTCTTCTTCTTGCAAAGAGGAAGACAAGTTTGATTCTTCTTCTTACAAAAGGACAAACTTGTTTTGTCATATTAAGAAGAGAAGTTCAACTTTGCTTCTTCATCTTGCAAAGAGGAAGACAAGTTTGATTCTTCTTCTTACAAAATGACAAACTTGTTTTGTCATATTAGGAAGAGAAGTTCAACTTTGCCTCTTCTTCTTATAAAATGACAAACTTGTTTTGTCATATTAAGAAGAGAAGTTCGATTTTGCTTCTTTATCTTATGAAGACAAGTTCGACTTTCAACTTTGCTTCTTCGTTTTTCAAGAAGACAAATCCAACTTTGCTTCTTCGTCTTTCAAGAAGACAAATCCAACTTTGCTTCTTCGTTTTTAAGAAGACAAATTCAACTTTGCTTCTTCGTCTTCAAGAAGACAAATCCAACTTTGCTTCTTCGTCTTCAAGAAGACAAATCCAACTTTGCTTCTTCCTCTTCAAGAAGACAAATGGAACTTTGCTTCTTCCTCTTCAAGAAGACAAATTGAACTTTGCTTCTTCGTCTTTCAAAAAGACAAATTCAACTTTGCTTCTTCGTTTTTAAGAAGACAAATTCAACTTTGCTTCTTCGTTTTTAAGAAGACAAATTCAACTTTGCTTCTTCGTCTTCAAGAAGACAAATCCAACTTTGCTTCTTCACAAGAAAACAAATTGAACTTTGCTTCTTCAAGAAGACAAGTTCAACTTTGCTTCTTCATCTTCTCCATAATTAATCCAATTAATTATTTTCAAGAATTCCATAATGGATTTGTGTGTAACCCTTTAGGTTCACTACTAAGCTAGACTTGGGCTTGTAGCACATATACAATTTAATTAGCAAGTTATTTGCATTAGATTAATTAGATCATATCATAAGTAATCACCCTCAATTAACTCCTTAATTGGAGGGTACCCGTTACCATGGGTGGCCACCTAGCAGTAGTCCATGGCACTAGAGAATAGGTGAATCTACGTGAACCTTTAAGTTACGAGTTCCATGCAAATACAGTCCTTCCATCAAACTAATCTCCTGATCGAAGTCTAGGGCACGGAATTGCAATCGGTTCCCATCTTGGATTTCGATATCTATGTATCAACTTTACACTTTGTGCTACTCATTTATCAACATAGGAAACTCCTTTCCTAGTTGATCAACTACCGTGGCCACGGATTTTGGAGAACACAATGTAGAGAACATAGGAGATTCTTCATCATCTCATGATGAGCGATGGATCCTATCTTGGAACTCACCAACCTCCATGCATGCTCTGACTATGTCTGAAACATGGGTTTTTAACAAGTATAATAGAAATCATAGTTGCGTCAGACATGATCAAGTTATAGTCATCCTATGCACAAGGTTACTGTGGAACCTCAAGTCAAAGAACCACTTAATGCACTATCGTAACAAAGGAGAATCAAGTCATACCGATCATGCCCCACAAGGCTTCCATATGACATCTCCTACGGGCCAGTTCAGTGAACTTGATAACTCTTTATCAAGCACCCACTAAAGTGCGTAGACGTTATACATCATTGTCTATGAAACACAACAATCATCATATGAACGCATCACTTAGTGCAAGTCTCCAAGGAATCATGGTCGATGCCCCGTCTCGACCGATTCATCGACTGGGAACATTTTAGATCAAACCATAGAGATTGGTTTCATGGTCGCCATCATATGCGCGACCCAACCCCGTAGCACCATGATCTTAGGGCTTCAACCAAATACATACTAATATTGTATTAAGCATAAGATGAAGATGGCAAAGAACAATTCTTAATATTAACATTTTATTGAAAAAGATCATTCAGAATGAGCCAACAATTGGCTTGATGGTCACCACTTCTAACATAATTCCCACTGTCGGGAGATTTTCAATTCCTTCTAATCGAATCTATGATTGCTAACTGTTGATTCCTGATCGCGGCTTTGTCCTTCCACGTATTCCTTCAAATATCCTCTTTGGATTAGTTTCTTGATCTCATTTTTTAAGTGATAGCAGTCTTCCGTGCTATGCCGTCTGTCCTTGTGGAATCAGCAATATTTGTCTGACTTCAAACATTTTAGGTTATCCTTCATCTTCCTTGGCCATTGAACGATCCCTTGTTGTTCTGCTACAGCAAGAATTTCTGCCCTCGGAGCTTTGAGAGGAGTATATCTTGCAAAGCTAGTTGGGGGCATGTGTCTTTGCCCTTCCCCTTGTCCGTCTCTTCTTGGGTCTTTCTTTTCCCTCTCTCGAACTTTCCTTTTGTTTGACTGTTCCATCTTTGGTTTGCTAGCTTCTTCAATCCGGATGTATTTAGCGGCTCTTTTCATTAATTCGTCCAACGTCGAGGGTGGTTTACCAGCAATAGGTTCTCGGAAGCGTCCTCTCCGTAATCCGTGTTGCAGTATGCTTGCTAGTAGCTCATGGTTGAGGTGAGGGACTTCGAGGACGGCTCCTGAAAATCTTTGTATGTAGTCCTTAGGCTTTCTTTTTCTTGTTGTAATATGGTGAAGAGGTATGCAACGATTTTCGGATGGCTCTTATTAATGGAGAAGTGGTGTAGAAATCGTTGCGAAAGTTGTTCAAAGCTCTCGATGGTATATGCCGGCAATTGATTGAACCACGCCATAGCCCTTCCTGCCAGAGTTGTGCGAAACACTTTGCAATATCCAGCGTCGCTCATATCGAGCAAGTCTGCCTTTGCTAGAAACTTGTCTAAATGGTCCTCAGGGTCTGTTGTTCCATCATATTCTGCTAGATGTGGTAGCCTTAGTCCTTGGGGTAAAGCTTCGGCTAGTATTTGCATGGAGAATGGGCTCCTTCTGGCTGGTGCTACGGCCAGCGGGACTAGGTCTTGTGGGGCGTTCTGGAGTCGCGAGGTTTGATGGTGTGAACTATTACCTCTCACTTTTTTTGGCAGACCTTCCCCCCTCATCTCCTGCTTTGCGTCAGCCTCCCTGTTCCTCCGGGAGAGGTTGGCTGGTTGAGAAGCATGTATACTTCCTTCTTCCTCTTCCATGGACATGTCCTGGGGGCCATCCTCCCTCAATTCGTTATCCCCAGGGGCGGAGGGCGTGCCTCGGCCTCGGCGGGGGGAACGAGGGGGAGAAGGCTCTCTGGGACGGTTCGCAATAAAATGCATTATCGCTCTTTCGGCTGCTCTTGCCGACGCATCTTCAATCATCTGTTGCAGGGCTTCGGGTGTCACTTGAAGCACTGACGGTTGTGCAGCGGGCGGTGGGGCTTCGCTAACTCCGTCCCTCCTTTCTTCATGCTCCCTCCTATGGTCCTGCTGACCTAGGCTCATGTGTTCCAGGGGGGGGGGAGCTCTCCTATGTTATTCTGTGGAGCTTCTCGCCTCCGCTCTTCATTCATTTCCAAGTCTCTGGCCTTGGATCGAGTTTGCATTCTCAGTATTGTGATTGTGGCGTTCCCACAGACGGCGCCAACTTGATGTTGCAAGAAATTACAGATGATTCAACAACAAGCAAAATGAAAAGAATTCGACAATAAACGAAATATTTGAATTTATTAATTATGATTTGGGCACAATCACCAATACGTACAATTCGATCCAAGATGATCAATAGTTGCACAAGTGTACTTTTAGAGTTTACTCAAATTCAAGATCCTCCCAAATGAAGGGGTTGAACCCCTATTTATACTACTATTCTATTTACAGTAAGCATTGTATATTGTCTTCACTGCCCTCCGTCTTTATATCCTAGGGTATAAATGGTAACATTTTATGGGGGCGATAGGGTCTTCTCCTTGCACTTTCATTAATGGTGGAGCTTCCATGAATTAAGCTCTAATGGCATGATTTCCTCCATGATCTTCATCAACATTCTTTGATATTCTCTCATTTAATGGAGAGAAATAAATATAAGTTGACTTCTTATTTTTCTCCATGTCAGTTTGGAACTTTATCTATAATTTGTATTTATATAATTAATTATAAAATTATCATTACATATGCTATAGTATTTTATTTAAAATTAATTATCTTTTAACCAAACGTCCTATTACTTTGCCAAATTGGACCTAAGAATTTTTTTATATAATGTTATGTACATGCTAAGGGACAATTAACCACGTCCTTTCAACTTTTGTGGTATGGGGTCCATTTCTTTATATAAAGAGGGTCAACCTAAACCTAATTATTATTTTTGTAACATATAAACCTAATTATTTTCCAACCACTCATTTACTAGCAATTATTTTAGGTCACGAGCCTCCACTAGGAGATGCTACATAGCCTACATTTGGCTTTCTTTTGATTGGTGAACTCGCCCTGGATCAGAAGCAAACACTATTATATAGCCCTACATTTTTATTATTGGTTAGCACTTAAAGCACGTTCGCTCTACATGTATAATTAATTTTTAAATTGAACCAATAATAAAATAAATTAATTAATCAAAGTAATAAACAAATTAATATTAAATGTATATGAATAGAAATGATTAATAAAATTAATTAATAAACAAAATATTGTGAATCTCAGTGCAAAAATAATAATAATCATAGTGGCAAAATATCAAGTAATAATTTTAAAAAATGTTATAAAGTATATGTTGAGTGACAATGTAATCGTGTCATTATATAATTATTAGTGACCAAAATTATGTATATAAGTTGTCGCTATGAATTAGTGACAGAAGTATAGTAACAATTTAATGACAATAAGTCCCCTAAAAAACACAAAAAACAAAAAACTTAGTGACAATAAGTGATTAGGATAAATTACAACGGGCTCCTCTCATGAGGTTTGCATAATTATAAATACATCCCAGTTATTTAAAAAATTACAAATACCACTCTAAAATTAATAGTCGTGCAATAAATAACCCATCGGGACAACATGTTGTAGGGAAGTATTTGCTATGACTGTTAATTCCAGGGGCTATTTGTATTTTTCAAACAACTAAGGAGAATTTACAATTATGGCAAACCTCAAAAGAGCCCTTCCTACTTACTAGGTTATCAGTATATATTGTGTTACTAATTATTTCTAGTGACAATTTAGTGCAAAATATTTTGTCACTAATTATTACTAACTACAATTGTTACAAAATAATTATCACTATTAAAACTTTAAAATTCATTATTGTGACAAAACAAAAATTATTGTCACCAAATATTAATAGTTGGTGATAATATTAACATTATCACTAAATTTTTCGTTCGCTAATTTTTTATTTCCTGTAGTGTCTATTTACTAATCTCATAGTTTCATTAAGTAGTATTTGTAACATCTTTATATTATGAATAATGTAATCAGTAAATTACATTGATAGTCCCTGAATTTTATATCTAACTACACAAATGGTCACATTTTTTTATAAAATTACAAGTATCCCTAAAATCATAATTGAAATTCAATTTAACACCCTCTTAGAAGCCAAAATAAAAAAAATAAAAAAATTACACAAATACCCCTAAGATAAACTATCTTAACACCCCCTCAAGGGTGTGCTTCTAATTCTACAAATGATATGAGATATTTGCATAATTAGACTTAATTTCAAGGGGTGTTTATGTAATTTACCCTAACTTAAGTTACCAAATTATGAGCATTTTTTAATTACGAGTTCTAATTCATTCTAATAGGAAAAAAATAATAGAAGAAAAAAAAATTACTCCTCCGGCTACTTTAGGCAGTCAATTTTTATTTTTTTTATTTTTTTTTAAATGGGGAAAGGAAATGATTAATGGGACTCATGCCTAAGATTAGCGATTCTCCTTTGAACTTAGTTTTAAACCCTATGTGATTTTCGAAAAGTTTAAAAAACCCTTTATATAAAAAAAATAGGATTGATTATACTTAGACCCCCTCTGTAAATACAAAATTATATTTTTCTCCAAAAAATTTTTAGAAATTATACTTACATATCCTTAAAAAATTCTCTATTTATACCTGACCTCATACCATTAGAATTTGGACCAAAAACGTTGATGTGAACAAAAAGAATACATAAACTGTATATTAATTTTACCCATTTTTTAACATTTTCATATAATAATTTTGTATTTATAAGGGAAAAAATGTAATAATGTTAACCTTACTTCGTATGTATATGATGTGGGCAAAATAAGAAGCAGCCGGAACACCTCGAATTTCTGGAACCTCAAAGCAACCAGGAGATTAAGCTTCAAGTAGTGACATAGGCGGAGTTAATAAGAGCGGACTTCCCCTTTATATACGACCCAGGCCTAGAAACGATATGACGGAAAGGAAAAGCCTAGATACGAGGTACAACGCTGAGCAGAGAGAATGAAGAATACGCCCTCGAAAGAGTAGGAAGATTCCTACGACACGCTTTTACAAAGGATACGAGGCCGAGGATGCGATGATCTTGAGAAATGAGGGGCCTCGTATGGAGAAAATATACAACGAGATTAAGAAATCTAGAGAATCTTATCTCTATCAACCCCTTCATCATTAACACTACAAGAAAATTGAGTACTGGCAACACAATATTTACCATGGCTTAAAAACCATGGTAAATGTCAAGAAAAACCATGGCTCTTTAAAACCGTGGTTAAAACTTGATATCCACCTTGGCTAATTTGAAGCCGTGGTGGATACTTCATGTATTTTCTTTTTTTTTTCTTTTAGTTCTTTGTTGCTCTCTTCTCGTATTAGCTCTTTTTCAACTCTTTTCCAAAGTGTCACTTTCTCCTCCTCACTCCTCAGTCTCGATATCTACAGATTCTCATCTCCATTTTCTTCTTTCTAACTCATTTTCTTTCCTTTTCACTTCAAATTCATTTGTCATTCCTTTTTCATCTTAAATCTGTTTTTGTAGGTTTATATTTGAGAAAATTTCTCTTTCCATAAACCCTAAAAACACTATAGTCTAAAAATTCATCTTCAAGAGGCGATCTAGAAGACGCAGAAGAGGGGTGCCGATCAAACTTGGAGTAGAAACTTATAGTAATTTGGTTAGCATTATTTTTGATAAATTAGTTTATCGTTGTGATTGGTAATCGTATTTATATCATGTACCTCATTCCTATCTTTCTCTGAATTTCATTTGATTTGTGTGTTTCATGTTTGCTTGTTAATGAGGATCATAGAATTGTGCTTTCTCTTCGTGTCTGTGTGCTTTTTGTTGAGTGCTACAGTTTTGCCCAAATAAATGTGCTATAATTTATGAAAACTTCTCCAACTGAGTGATTAAATCTATGATATTTCAAAAATTAAGTTCTAGAATGCATGGAGGTTTCTACAATTAATTATTGCTTATTGATTTATGAAGTGTGCTGTAAATTTAGACAGCTAAACACTATGAGATATACTAATTTAGACAAGAAAAAACATGGAGGAGTTTTCAGTTTAATTCAGTTTTCAGTTTAATTTGAAATTTAAAATAAACCATTATATTCTTGTAAAATCATTTACTAATTTCTGAACTTGTTTAGACAAAATAGTTATAAGATTTTTCCTTTGTTGATAATATAGTACAGTAATATAATTGCTTTGTGAAATTCCTGTCAAATAGTATTCAACAGCTTATATGTTAAATATTACTTTGAAGAATGAAGATAGAGAACTCAAAAGAATATGAAAGATATAGAGATGTGGGCTCTTCTTGGAAGAATTTAAGGAGGCCAAACTCACCTCAAAAGATCTCTGTCAGTCAAATTTGATTAAGCAATTGTAGTATATCACTTTTCTAAGACTATAAAGTTCTTAACTACAAATCTCCTTTTCCTAGGCACTAAGTTTAAGTTGACTCCACAATCATAAATGTACTTGTTTGAGTTGTTTTTCATTTAGAAGTGGAAAAAAGAAATTCTTCTAAATAAACTGGATGCGGATGGACTTTGTAGTTGTAATGGTACTGTGTCATAATGCAATTCGATAAGGTGGTGTCATTACAGCTATAAAATCCATGACATTGAGTATAAGAAATTGTCTCTTGAATGGTCATATGCAAAAATAAAGCTTCAGGGTAATATTTGATTGAATCAGTGATGCCAGATACCATTATCTGCTACTATGTTAAGTTGTTTAGAAAGGACCTATATATTCTTGGAGCAAAGTGTTTTCTGATTAATTTTGAAAGGTATTTGCAGCTTCTTGTGTTGGGTCTTTTTGTTTTGTTTTCTTTTCTTTCTGTTGTTGGCCACCTAAAAGCAACTTTTTGTATTTTGTATTTTAGGCTTGATCATGGTTTGCTTCGGAGGAAGTTCCAAAATAGCATTATAAATAGTTCATTGGGTTTAATTGTTTGCACCATCTGAATAATTTCCACTGTGTTACTTATTTTTCTCCACCTATGATTTCCTTTCCTTCTCTATATTTTTGTTTTCTTTCTAATTTGCATAACTTTTGGACCTGGAAGACCAGAGTTGGTTCCAGTTAATTCTTCTGCTATTTTAACTTGATATTTTTCTTATTTTATTGTGATTATTTGTTCTTTATTTTGCTGAGCAATAAGGTAGCACCTCGTAGAGTTGTTGGGTTGTAGAGCAATGAAAAACTTGCTAGAAAACTTCAGGTAATGCAGAATGCAAAATTAAGTTAATATCCTTCGCTTGTTTCCGTTGTATATTTATTCCAAAATTTACTACTTGTTTGTAGTTACATATTTATATAGGCCGTTGGGAGTTTATTTATGATTGTATACAACTTAGTTGAGATAGGATTAAGAGGAAAATCTTTAGTCAATTTTGCTTGGCCTAACTTAGAGATTCCATTCTATTCTGAGTACTAAGGATATCAGAAAGCAGTATGGGCCAAATATATATCCATAAAAAGACAAGATGTTTCGCCTGTAGACCTTTGCCCTATAAGATAATAGTGTTGTACACGTAAATACTTTTGGCAGATGAGAATACTGAAAGAGCTGCTTGAGGAATCCTTGGGAATAAAATTTCAACAAAACAGTGCGGTAGATGGAATTTACTTTGAGGACGACAATGAGGTGCATTTGTATACTGCTGCAATTTATTATTTCTAATCACTCTTGCTTCATTTATGTTAATTCATATTTCAACCTCTGCAGTATGCTCCAGCGGTAGAGATTTTGGATTGCTACGGCCGATTAATGCAGAAAGTCGTGAACTGAAGTAAGTAGTAATCTTGGTTTGTACCTTTTGTGACGGAAGTGACAGCATGCTACTTCTTTTCAGTTTCAATTAACAGTGATATATACGAAGCAAATAGCTCTGATGCATGTAGAGCACCCATCTTAGCTAATGCACGACACGTGCTGTGACACCTTTTTCTTGAAGATATTCGGGAATCATATTGGTTAATGTACATTTATCATTCGGAAAGTAAGCTAGAATTTACTTGAATATCTTCTACGTGTATACTTTCCGTCTTTGTGACTAAAGAAATACCATTCCTTCTGTTCTTCATATCCCAATTTGCACCTCTCTTTAACAAAATGATGATAAGAACTACTTGTTCATACAAATTTCGTATCTGCAAACATAATTACGAGACAAGAAAAATATGGACAAATGATTTTATTAATTTAAAAAGAAAAGTGGATACAATCTCTAATTTGGATGTAATTCCCTGATTCTTCCTTTCGAACGTCAATCCAAGGGCTAATGTTTGTTCTTGGACGTTGATGTGTAATCTCTTCTCCGGATTTGTGGAGTGAATTACGTGTCACTTTGAAATTTGGTATCAAGGCTTGATGAATTTGATGCCAAGGAAGACGTGAAACTTTCGTGGTCGTGGATTTTCGTCGTGGCAGAGAGCTTTTGGACTTGGGTCCCTTTGGATTTCTTGTGTTGTATGGAGTGGCTTCTTGTCTTGTGCTCCAATGCTCTATGTAATCCTCTTTTGACTTGAGTGGTGGAGGCCCCTTTTTATAGGCGTGAGTATGGCTTAAATAACTTTGGCTCACTTCTATTGGGCTTGATCACCGTGGGCTTTGATATGAACTAGTCTTCTGATGGACTGCATTTCGAACATGCATTTGGCCCAATTTAGTCAACCCAAAATAATAACTTTATATTTATTTTGGATCGACCCATAAAATACATAATAACCCAAATTTAATATGGGTTTATAAATTTAATTTATTCACGACAAGCCCAAATTTATTATGGACTTTTATTGTGGAACCCAATTATTAGCCGATTTATTTTAGGCTTTAATTGATAATTTATTTCAAAATTTTTAACGTCAACAGATGCCCCCACTTCAAGGCTCGGCGAAGAACATGTCAAATACTGTCGAAGGCGCGACTTGAAGTATATATAAATATATATATATATATATATATTTGTTCCCACAAAATGCTCATTCCTTCGAATAGGTGCAAATATATTCCTCACAATGAAAAGAGAACTTTACTTTGAATATATATATATATATATTTCTTACTTTCTTCTCAACAGACTCAAGGAAATAATTTGAATATTTTCTTTCTTAACCTAAGAAGAAACGAGCCCTCCACGAAGCATCCAAATATTTGACAAGATCATGCACATGCAAAATCTTCCTTAATTCACTTTTCCAATTTTTCCTTGTGAATTCCCTTGGTGCGCCTTCATTCAGCTTTCCATCAAGGTTAACAAATTTCTAAGTTATGTCTTCAATTATCCTTATAAAAGGACAAGTGATATCGCAAATTTTCTCAAATCAAAGTGACGAGAGTGTATGCCAAGGACAGTTATGTCTACCGTGCGCTCGCAATTTTGACAACAAAGGTTGCTCCTAGTGCACGTCTACTTGCTTTGCTCCAACTTTAAGTGTGCCAACTCCAACCAAATTTGAGGGATCTCGACATACCACGTTTACGGGAGTTTCATCGATGAGAGGAGTTTTTTTGACTTACTTTCAAGCACACAAATACACATATTTCTCTTCACGATTTTGACTTGTATATTCCTCGTGTAAATTTGCTTGTGTTGGCAGGACTGGACTTGGAGGATCCCAACGAGCCATTCTCACGCACCGTCATTTGAAGTAGCAAGGACAACCTCAAGATCAAAAGCAATCCTTTGTACATCCATGGAGGGCCGACATCGTTCAACCATCCGAGGTTCGATCTTGCACAAGTCTTGCACATCTATTGGTGTTCCGAAGAGACGACGAAAGAAACCTTGACTCCCATTCCCACACTTCTTCTCAATCTAAGGGCTTGGTGGACAAATTTTCTCCTCGTGACGTGAAGCCGACGTTGAGTTTGCACTTTCAAGTTGTCACCTCATCATCGACAGAGCTAATGAAGAATTCCACCGTCCAAGTTCTGCAAGACATCCCTTTTCTCGGAAGACGCGCTAGGTCAACATGCAAGCAAACATTCTTCACGAAGCCGAGAATCATTCCGTCGTTCACACATTTCTCTTTCATGTGCATCGTAACAAGATCCTCACCATAGAAGAAGAGCAAGGCCATCGTCCAAGCGTCTTTCATGAAGTCGAAATCCATGTCGTTGTTCGTGCATTTCTCTTCATGTGCACCCGCTAGAAGATCTTCACCATAGAACAAGAGCAAGGCCATCGTGCAAGCATCCTTCACGAAGTCGAGATCCATGCCGCCGTTCGCGTGTCCCTTTTCAGTTGCATCGCTACAAGGACATCCTTCAAGTTTTCCTCGAGCTATGGTGCCTTATGTGACGTCCTGCCTTTCACTCAGAGAAGCTGTTAGATGAAGTTGAATCTTCATAGCTGTTCGTACTTGGGGATTTCAATGGTGAGGTCGTCTTATCTTCAAAGGAGTTGCTAGGCGATGACGCTTGTGAGGCCTCCGTGCCATGAAGTCGTGAGTGTTTACTTTTGGTGCGCCACCGACTTCTCAAGGACTTCAGACGGCATGCGCACCTCCAATTGGATCGACCTCCGTTCAAGCGGCGCCTTCTTCACGTGTTTCTTGAGCGAAAGCCGCTTTTCGATACTCGAACGACTTTGGCCGCTTCCACTTGTTGACGTTGATCATTGCCCCAAGCCGTGAAGCATTTGATGAGAAGTCTTCCTTACTTGAACGAGAAGACCCTGGCCAAGAAGTCGAAAAGAGCTTGTTCAACCTCAAAGGACGTGGTCGCCAAGAGAGAGACTTTAATGCTTGAAAACACTTTGTATTTGGCCGAGAATCCAACAGAAGGCTTTGGAGAAGATGGAAGTGCGTCTTGAAGACTCGAGACGAGATTTGACAACTTTCAATTTGTCTGTCCGAGTATTTAAAATTTAGCACTTTTTTTTTATTGCTTCAATGCCAGTCAATGTAAGAGATCATTTCTTCATAATAAAATGACTTTCATTTTTTTACTGAACTTCTCTCTGTGTTTTTGATTAAGCACTGGCTGTATTTCTTCTTGTTGCTGTTGAATATGAATGACCGCAATTTCATGAACTTTTTAAGCTCAAAAACAAACTTGGCTAACTTTAAGATAAACCAAACTTGTTTAAGGATATGACTGAACTTGAAAATAAATTCAAGCTGCCTACGTACCCAATAAAAGGATCAAATCAAAAACGTAGTTCAAAGAAACTTAAATTTTCTTTTCTTCTCATTTTTTTTTAACAGGAGGGATGCCGTACACAGTTTATACTCATGCGGGCCAGGAGTAACATGCAGTTTAGGCTCATGCATCAAGGAGCAACTTCTTCATGCATTTGTCATTTACGAGGCCGAGGCCGTATCTTTGATTTGAGCTGATGGAGGTTTCATGTTCTCCACCTTCGAGTTGTGCTTTCAGAGCGTCTTGAATCTCATTTCTGGAGATCTTCAAGTCGGAGTCTTCAGCAACACTGACGTGGTTGGATGGACGTAGCTTGATGCAGTCTTCGTCCTCTTCATTTGAAATGCTTTCTGGATCATGCAATTGTATGGCGAGGCGTCGTTTTACCTTGATTGGCTTGTTTGAAGGGATGATCAAGAATGGCGTCTTACCTCCCTGGGGCCAAGAATGATGAAGTGCTTGACTTTCACGTTTTTCTATCGACTTGTTTGTTGGGTCACGTTGACTTCTTTTCTTCAGCTGTAGCGCAGAACCATCTTCAAGGTGATTGCTCACAAGTTCGTCTAGAGTGAAGCCTAAGCCAATGCGCGGTTGGTCGATGCGGAAACTTTGTCTTCTTAACTCATGTTGTGCTTCAGTCAACCCATAGATCTTTTCACCAGTCAACTTGGGATTTAACTTGTTGAGTCGAGACGGAGCGGAGAAGTCATACCTTGCTTTCACCAATAGGTGGTAAGTTTTTGAGCTAAATACCCCCGACATTTCTTTGGGTTGATATTTCAGCAGAAGTAGTTTACTTGAGACCAACACTTGTAGACTGGTGACAAGCTCGATTTGTTCAGCTTTGACACCTTGAGGGTCATTGAATTTCACCCTACTTGATTGCTTGATTCCTTTGGATAGTGGAGGAGCATGGTCTTGTGACGAGTTTTGTTTGTCTTTGTCTTCGGACCGAACCACATAGGGGAATACTGGCGAGTAAGGTGGCCTCTTTGACTTATGACTTCTGCTTGTCGACACTTCACCGATGCTCAATTTGTCGAGCTTTTCGTCATCGCTTTTTGAAGGAGTGGGTTTGGGGTATGTTTCCCTGATTGGTTGACATACTGGGATCATTGAAGGTGTTACTTCTTGCATCTCATTTCTCTCGAGGTGGGTTTTGGCATCAACATCGTATTCCACCTTGGTGAAGGGCTTCATGTCAGCATCAGAGGCCTCCACTTGTATAAGCTCAAGACTATCTAGTTGAAGTTTTGGTGGTGCTGTCGATAGAGCATCTTCCTCGCTTTCCAAAACATGCAAGTTATTTGTTGGAGTGACGCCGACGATGTTCGTGCTCGCGGTGTCTTCATCACCCAAAGTGAGCCAATCTTTGTAACGTGACGTTTGTTGGTTTTGAGGCCTTTCACTCATTCTCTCACTTGGAGGAAACTTGACATGAGTTGTTTTGATAGCCATGGACTCTTCGACGTTAGGTGTCACAAAGTTTTCATCCTCTTGTGAGTCCTTCTTTTGGTAGTCAATTGCGAATTTAGGTTTGTGATTGGCGATGCTTATCTCCATGTTATGCGCGCAGGTAGCCAACTCCTCAAAGTTTCTTGGCTTGACCCCCTGCAAGATGTAAACAAGACCCCAATGCATACCTTGGATGCACATTTCTATCGTTGAGGCCTCCAAAAGTTTATCTTTGTAGTTCAGACTTAGAGCGCGCCAATGGTTGATGTAGTCGGTCACTGGCTCATCCTTCCACTGCCTTGCGTTGGTGAGTTCGTACATGCTCACCGTCCGACGGGTGCTATAGAAGCGGTTTAGAAATTGTCTCTCCATCTCGTCCCAACTGTCAATTGACTCGGGCTGTAGATCGTCATACCAATTGAAAGCATTTCCTTTAAGCGATCGAACGAACTGCTTCACCAAGAGGTCACCGTCAGTGCCGACGTCATTTCATGTCTCGATGAAGTGGATGATGTGTTGTTTTGGGTTCCCTCTTCTATTGAATTGTCGCAGTTCCGGTGGTTGGTATCCCATTGGCATCCTTAAGGCGTCGATGCGCTTGGTATAAGGTTTTGAATACGTAGACGAGCTTTGGGTCGTTTCGCCGTATTGGGCTTTGATGGTGTTGGCGATCATCTCCTGCAATTGTTGAACAGACCATGTAGCAATAGATGTTTCAGAATTTGTAGACGTTTGCACGAAGTCATGCGTCGGTGGTGTTTTATCCACTTACTTCTTGCTTTCAACACGGTTTGAGAAGGAGGCATGCTTGTGGTTGTCGTTGGTTTCTTCAGCGTTGTATGCTCTTGGTTGCTCATCAATTGGGCAATTTGGAGGTCTTTTTCCTCGATGATCTTCTGGAGATTAGCGATTGCTTCGGTCACTTGTGCTAGTTGTTCCTCCATTGCAATCGCGTCGCCCATCTTGGCGGGGACGACAGTGAAATGCGTGGATTTGGAGTTGATCTCGGTAGAATTTGTCGAGTTTGAACCTTTTGAAGGGATCGTGTCAACAATCTTACCCCAGGTGGAGGAGGATTGACCGGCGATAGTGGCGTTGACGATGACTTGATCCTTCTTGAGCGCCATTGAACGTTTGGATGTGTTGACTTGAACTTCGACGTAGGAGGAAGAGATGAGAGGTAGAGATTGTCCCACTAGGCGTGCCAGAAATTTGTTCACACAAAATTTCGTGTCTGCAAACATAATTACGAGATAAGAAAAATATGGATAAATGATTTTGTTAATTTAAAAAGAAAAGTGGATACAATCTCTAATTTGGATGTAATCCCCTGATTCTTCCTTCCGAATGTCAATCCAAGGGCTAATGCTTGTTCTTGGACATTGATGTGTAATCTCCTCCGGATTTGTGGATTGAACTACGTGTCACCTTGAAATTTGGTATCAAGGCTTGATGAATTTGATGCCAAGGAAGACGTGGAACCTTCGTGGTCGTGGATCTTCGTCGTGGTAGAGAGCTTTTGGACTTGGGTCCTTTTGGATTTCTTATGTTGTATGGAGTGGTTTCTTGTCTTGTGCTCCAATGCTCTATGTAATCCTCAATTGATTAGAGTGGTGGAGGCCTCTTTTTATAGGCGTGAGTAGGGCTTAAACAGCTTGGGCGCACTTCCATTGGGCTTGATCACCGTGGACTTTGACATGAACTAGTCTTCTGATGGACTGCATTTCGAACATGTATCTGGCCCAATTTAGTCAACCCAAAATAATAACTTTATATTTATTTTGGATCGACCCATGAAATACATAAAACTCAAATTTAATATGAGTTTATGTATTTAATTTATTCACGACAACCCCAAATTTATTATAAACTTTTATTTTAAACCTAGTTATTAGCCAATTTATTTCGACTTTAATTGGTAATTTATTCCAAATTTTTTAACGTCAACACTACTGATCTAGATTTCTCAGAATCGTTTAGTGCAAACATATAGTATAGGAGTGTAAGTACCTTGAATGTCCCATGGCTCAATTCTGTAGAGATCAATGTCGATGATGACATGAAGATCATGCAGGGAATTAAAACAATGCAAGAAATAGGAGTAGTATTTGTTAGCTATTGAATGAACTTCATTCATTTACAACTTACTGGAAGATATTTATAACTTTACTTGTTTGGGCTATTTGTAAAGCTACTTTTGGAGGAGAATGGATTGCAGATGGATGATCATAACTTAGATAAGTGCATGCGAATGATAAAAAAAATCCTTTGTGTTTTATGAGGAGAAATTAAAATGGGAGACTTTATGATGTGGTATCCCACCTTACCTCAACACACCCCCCCCCCCCCCCCCCACCCTGCTAGTAAAAAGTAGAAAATTTAATTAAACCCAGACCAATCCGGTAAAATTACTTAAATAATAAAAAATAAAAGAAAAATTATCAAATTGGTATTATTTTGAAAGATTTTAAAAAATAAGCAGAGTCGGGGTAAAAAAAATAAATTCTGCAAAGACGGGGACCGAGTCCCCGTCTTTTGCAGGCATTTTTTTAATGAATTGGACTGGAGCAATCAAGCCCTCTCATTTTTCTTTTCTTTTTTTTGTTAGTTATTTATTATTTATTAATTAAAGTTTTAAATAATAATTATTAATATTTAATTAAATATAATTCATAATTTAAAATTAATTAAAAATAAATGGTTAGTATTAATGGTTAATATTATCAATATTTAAAAATTAATAAATATATTTATTAATTTAGTTGGACCTAATAATATTACATTCTGTATGAAAAATAAAAAATATTATATAATTAGTAATAATTATAAATTATAATAATGACCATGAGTCCCATAAATATGGCGTTGATAGTAGTGTTGAGGTTTTTTTTCCTCGCCTATTAGTTCTATCGACTGATTCATTTTTTAAACTATGATTAATAACTATATTATTAAATTTTTAATATTCAATATATATCAAATTAATTAATATTAATCATTATATTATTAAATTAATTAATATTGACCTAATAATATTACATTCTGTACAAAACATAAAAAATATTACATAAATAGAAATAATTATAAATTGTAATAATGACCACAAGTCGCACAAGTATAGCGTTGTCACTGGTGTCGAGATACTTTTTTTTTTTTCTCACCTATCAGTTATATTGACTCATTCATTTATTAAACTATGATTAATAATTATATTATCAACTTTTTAATAATTAATATATATCAAATTGATTAATATTAAAAAATATATTATTAAATTAATTAATATTGACCTAATAATGTTACATTCTGTACGAAAAAATAAAATATATTACATAAATAGAAATAATTATAAATTATAATAATGACCACAAACCCCATAGGTATAGCGCTGGCATTGTTGTTGAGGTTCTTTTCTTTTTCCTTATCCTATCAGTTCTATCGACTCATTTATTTTTTAAACTATGACTAATAACAATATTATCAAATTTTTAATAATTAATGTATATCAAATTATTTAATATTAACAACTATATTATCAAATTAATTAATATTAATTTAGTTTATGAAATTGATATTACAAAGTTAGTGAAAGTTATAAACACTAATTCTATAATATATTATATTTTTTCGTACAGAATGTAATATTATTAGGTCATACTGAATTAATAGATAATTTATTTATTTTTATATATTAATAATATTAACTCTTAATTTTTAAATATGAAAAAAATTAACCATTAATACTAACCATTTATCTTTAATTAATTATTATTATTAACTAGATTTAATTAAGTATTAATAACTATTATTTAAAATTTTAATTAACAATTAATAAATATTTAAAAAAAATGAGGGTTGGAGTAACCCAATCCAATTGATTCAAAAATCATGTCCCGACTCTACCTATTTTTCAAAATATTTTAAAACAGCACTAATTTAATAATTTTTTAATTATTTTATATTATTTAAATAATTTCACCGACGAATCCTCTCACTTGCATATACAGTGGTTATACTGAACACAAAAGCAGTACTGTATAAGCTATATATTGATTAACTATTAGTATTTTCTGTAGAAATTGATGCAAGTGCTGATCATTTCGTGAATTAATATCTAAAGTCCAAGTGTTGATCAGGTATGTAATTCCAAGAATTCTTTGGGGGAAATAATAAGCTCTTAAAAATTAAATCAGAACTTACTCTTAACCGATGAAATTTTACACTCGCCATATAAAGAAACTGCTAACTGAATGATGCCATAACAATAATTGTAGTTCAGAGTCATAAGGGATTGTTATAAAACTCTGAAGATTATCGAGTTACATACTACTATTCATAGATATAGGGACTATAGGCTTCAATAAATATTCGTACTTCTTTTTGTTTATACTTTTGTTGCTTGTGTTGGAGCATTACGCTTTACTTTTGTATGTCTTGGGGCATGAAAAAGTCAGATGACTAGTAAAAATCAACTTGTATAGTTTATCTATAGGTCTTTACCATTACGCTTTACTTTTGTTTTCTTTATATGTTTCATGATCACAGTCTAACACAATCTCTTTCTTCTCATTAGGTTTTGAGTTGCTCAACAAGTATACAGACCACCACAAGTTTGCTCCAAGAACAATGCAATGAGATTTTTCTTTGAGGATGCTGAAATGTGAATTAGCATTGTTAAGATTTCATTATCTTTGTACTTTGATAGCATCTTCTTGATTTTAGTTAAAAAGTTTTGAATCTATTTTGAGTTTAATCTCTATCAAATGCATACAGTTTTTTGAATGAATTCCTTTTGATTGTTGATTATTCTCAAACCATTGCTAGTGAATTTGGAGTGTGTGAAACATGCAGGGGTTCCATATTAGTGTTTTATATTGTTGATAATTCACTTTTGGCCTATTTACTAATTTATTTTAATTTATTTTTTATTCCAAAATATATTTATTTATTTATATAAAAGATGTATTTGCCATGACTTCCAAGCCCTAGTAAAAAATATAACATATAGTGAACTTTTTAACCAAGGCTTTAAAGCCATGGCAATTGCCATGGTTAATACATTGGCCATGGCAGTTACCGTGGTCAATACATTGGCCATGGCTAAAAGTCATGGCAAATGTATTGGCTATCCTTGCAAATACCATGGCTTGGTAGCCATGGTGTAGCGGTTGCGAATAAGTATTAGCAACAAAAATTGATTTTTAGCCATTATTTTTGGCCATTGCGAAAATTAATTTTTTTTTGCAGTGTAAGAAAGATTTCTATGATGCACTTTATAAAAGGCGCCAAACCAAGAACATCGAACGAGCTTAAAGAAGAAGAACTCTGTTCTACAATATCTACGAGCAGATCATGAGGATATGAGAACCTTATCCTTGCCGCCCAAATCATCATTACCATGATCTTAAGATACGAGGCAAATACCAAAAATGTACCTATAAATATCCCTGAGAATTAATGCAAAGGCAGAGGCATTTATCTACTTTATTTTCACTTGAGTTACAAAATTCACCCCACATCAAATTGGCGCCGTTTGTGAGAACTTCAGATATTTCTTTTGAGTATCAGAGATACTGAAAACCCAAAACTAGGAAGGCTGCAGACTCAGCCGTTGCACCACCGCCGTCCGGCCATCGGGAAAATTTTTCGGCACGTCTCCGACCACACGTACCGCCATCTGCCAATCTATCCATGAATGCCGCACGTGTCCTCGTTCGAAACGTCATACGCCGCCACTTGCCTGTTGACCGCCAGTCGCGGTTCAAGATTCTATTTATGTTTTTTGCTCCTTCAGCCGCAGTCCTTACAACCCACAACGGCGGATCACCGCCATTCGACTCCTCTGCTCACGGCGATCATTTTGATCCATCACCCACCCATTTTGGTCAAGGCTCCGGCGATCGATAGCCCCTCCTCATGCGCGCACTACCGATCATTGTTGTCTCTCCACTATCCGTACGACCCACGACAGCACCATCATCGACGCCAAGGTAAAGAAGCATCCAAATGATTGCTAAAAAGCAATTCTTAATTTATAATTTTACTCCAAGCATCCAAATTTCTAAAAATAAATTTTTATTGGTAATTGATTGCTCTTGTCGTATTTATTTTATCAAGGTAATCGAATTTCATTTAATTTTTGCCTTATTCTAAGTTAACTCGAATAAAATTTTCGTGAATAAACTTTGAACGAGAATAAGTGAAGAAGAATACACCTCCAAGGTGATAATAAGTTATTTATTAAAGATGAGGCATGACACTTAATATGATAGATATGGGATGTCACAAACTATAAAAATTGTAATAAGTCAAATTGCGTGTGAACAATTAATTCAAGAAAAATACTAAATGCATAACAAGTGTTTAGTAAAATCCAAAACTAAAAAGATGAATTCTTAGTCATTGATCCCGAAAAATTATCTCCATATCTTTAAATCTACTTGGAAATTTATTTTCGATTATATCCAACATTTGTTGAAAGATCCGAATGCGACATATTCGACTCATTTTTTATATGATGATTATTGACTCATAAAGAGTATTTTATGTTACCTCAAACTATTACGATATGAGATTTTTCTTTCATTTTTTTGTGCAATGTTTATTGACTCTTAAATATGATACTCATGATGGCTGGAAACGACGCGGATCGCGCAATAGCGATTTGGAATTGGGCATCCAACAACCCTTCTACTTTCTCAAATTTCTCCACATGATGAAGTGACACAAATTGCGACTATCTATGAATTGGAAGACCGCGACTTTATATGAATCGGCAAGATGGCGATTGGCAGAGTTATGAGCTAAAAGAAAAATGACTTTTCATTCAAGATCACCCAATACAAAAAATAAAGATGCGACCTGATGGCCAAAAACAAGGCCGAAATACAAAAAGGGGATAACTTGAACCCCGCAAAGCAGGCCTAAGGGCCTTCGAGACTAAAAGGGAATCACTTGAACCTAAAAGGAGATAACTTGAACCCCGAAAAGCAGGCCTGAGGGCCTTAGAGACTAAAAAGGGACAACTTGGACCCTACAAAGCAGGCGTAAGGGCTTTCGAGGCTAAAAAAGGGATAACTCGGACCCCATCCAGGGGCCTTCTAAAAGTAAAAGTCGTTAGCAATGCTGAAAGGTCCAAAAAAGCCTGAAAAAGTTCTACACTCTACGAGTCTACTGAGCCTACTGAGTCAACTGATGATCCACTTCGAGCGCCAACCAAAAACCATCAATCTTGAAAATTTAAAGGGAATTCCTCAGCAACATAACAAAGTAGAGAGCTTCTTTAGCTACAGTGAAAAACAAATAGTTTCGTCTTTATTTTCTTAAAATAAAAAAGAAACTGGGGGCTCGTGATGTGGGTAAAATACGAAGCAACAGGAACACCTTGAAATTCTGGAACCTCGAAGCAACCGGGAGATTAAGCTTCAAGCACCGACATAGGCAGCATTAATATGAGGGGACTTCCCCTTTGTATACGACCCAGACCTAGAAACGAAACGAGAGAAAGAGAAAGCCTAGATACGAGGTACGATGCTGAGCAGAGAGAATTAGGAATATGCCCTCGAAAGAACAGGAAGATTCCTACAACATGCTTTTACAAAGGATACGAGGCCGAGGATGCGATGATCTTGAGAAAGGAGGGGCCTCGTATGGACAAAATATACGACGAGATTAAGACATCTAGATAATCTTATCTCTATCACACCCTTCATCATTAAGAAAGATTTCTACGATGCACTTTACAAAAGGCACCAGACCAAGAACATCGAACGGGCTTAAAGAAGAAGAACTTTGTTCTACAATATCTACGAACAGATCATGAGGATATGAGAATCTTATCCTTGCCCCAAATCATCATTACCGTGATCTTAAGATACGAGGCATACACCAAAAATGTACCTATACATATCCTTGAGAATTAATGCAAAGGCAAAGGCAATTATCCACTCTATTTTCATTTGAGTTAACAAAATTCACCCCACTTCAGTATATATTACATTTTTTCCCTTATAAGTATAAAAATATACATGAAAATATTAAATGAGGGGTAAAATTAAAAATTTCTGTAATTCTTTTTGCTTATATCAGCTTTTCTCGTCAAAAGCCTAACAGAAGGGTGTTACATGTAAATAACAAATTTTCGAAGAGGGTGTAAATATAATTTCAGAACTTTTTTTTTTGGGAAGTTTTCAGAAGGGGTCTTAATGTAATTAACCAATAAAAATATAAAGAACTTTCCTAACATTTGAAAAATAATGCAAAAACTCTTTGGGCAGGAACACAGTGTGCATCATGTTTCAAATGCTAGGGGATTTTTTTTTATCTTTTTATTTCATGTGGATATTTTTGAACTTCTCAAATTTTACAGGGGTGAAATTGTATTTAACCCTATTATAAAAGATTCTACAAATTTGAATTTATCTTGTTCTACTACTACATGCATGCTTATCCTAATTATTGACAAGCCACCTTTTCTGAATGTTTTAATTCAAACTAATTATAATCAACTTTAAAACGCAGCCAAAAATGTATAATATCTAAGTAAAATGAAAAAAGAAATGAAGCAGCCGAAATTCGACTCATAGAATTAATTATTATCCTTAAAATTTTCACGGATTTTCGATTCAAGGAGGGTGAATATTGCTGATGAGTCAATGCCTCAATGCAGGGTAAGGTTGAAGTACCAAATTTTTTTTATATATAACATGACTTAGATTTAATCCGATTTATATCACTACAAAAAGATACGGGAATTACAACGGAAATAAAAAATGATTTTTTTGATTTTTGGAAACGGTAAATAGATCACTGGATTCATTTGGGTCTCTATTAGGAACGGTTATAGAACGGGATGCTATCCGTTGAAAGGAGCGGCGTTCCTAAAAATTAGGAACGGTTGTAAGCTTACCGTTCCAAATTTGGAACTGTTTTTGGCATACGATGTGATTACGTTCCTAATTACCTTTGTGTGTATGAATTTATAATTTGTGTATTTGAAACACCTTGTTAATGGTTGGAACGGTCACATCAAATGTAATTCCCGAAATTTGGAACGGTAATTAGAACACTGTTAGGACTAGTCAGCATGTATTAGAGATACATTTTTGCACTGTTTCTAGAATGTACATTGGAACGGTCTACTATAAATATGGGGTTAGTGTTAGGAACAGTCTTGGGAACACAAATAGACCTTCTTTCCTAAGTAATCTAGAAACGGATTTTGTACTCTTTTTTTGGAATACGCCTTTGGAACAGTTATAGGTATTTTATTTAGAAGGCAAACCGTACCACGAAATCATTGAATTTGGAATAACTTTAGGAACAGCCATTCCCTAAGTTGGAATTCGGTTTAATATGCTTTTAGGAACGGCCGTGACCTAATTTGGATTGTTTTTCTATACGGTCATAGGAATGGCCGCTTCATTAAACCGGCCAATATTTGGAACAGTAACCACGATTTATATGCGCTCCATGACCGTCTAAATTATCGTTCCTAAATAAAAATTATTAATTATTTTTTATAATAATAATAATTATTATTAAAATATATATTACATTATTAATAATATTTTGACTTTGGTTTTATAGTTATTATTTAAATATGAAAAAATGTATAATTTGGAAATAAAAATTATATTAAATAAAAATATTATTCAATTTAATAATAAAAATATTTAAAAAAATCCTAAATCTACTCCCCGTCCCCCTCGTCCTGGTTCATATTGTCATCGTCTGGAGGGGGGGTCTGTAGGAGACCGTGGCGGATTGGCGGTGGAGTTATTGGTCTGAAGGGTCTTCATCATCCCCATCATATCCACCATCATCTCCTCCAGCCGAACCAGGCGATCCTCTAAGTTCGACGCTGGCGGTGGCCTTGGCGGTGGCGGTGGCGCTGGTGATGGTGAGGAAACGGTCTGGCTGAGACTGTGGGTCTCCGAACCAAGATCGAATACCCAGCCCTTGTTCTTTCCCCCGACTGCAGTCAGCCACAAGTCTTGCTCAGTCTGCGCCACCGAGCCCTCTGATTCGGCCGGACGATCCCCAGGATTGGCCATGGCCTGAGATTGGTGATTCTCCAGCAACTTCTGGAACGTCTCCTGCAAAAATAGTAAATTTTTATTATTGTTATTTTTAAACATTAAAATAAATAAATTAGAAAAGGTAATTTCCAACTTACCGCCACCTCCATTGCCCTCGGGCTGCTCCAGTCGCCGTCGGCCTTCTTCTTGTAGCATCTGGAGAATAACTCTATCTGCTTCACTGGCCGACCGAGCAGCGTCTCCTGTAAAAAGAAATGGAAAACAGTTATTACATTTTTAATTTAGTAATGATAAATACTTTAAATAAGATAAAATTTCTTACCATCTTCCTATTGTGCATATCGACGGAGGCAGAACCCCCACGGTACACAGTAGAGGATGCGGCTGAGTTGGCGGACCGGTTGGTCTTACTCTTGGCGCACTCTTCCTTGAACTCCTTGTTGTCCCATTAGAGCAGGAGCTGCCGCCAGACTTTGTTCGCCAGCCAAAGAGGCTTCACCAGAGATTATCTGGCAAGGACGAACTTCTTGCAGAGGAACTTCCCCCCAAACATGTGGAACACCTTGAACATGGATTCATCGTCGCAGTCCCACCAGTACGTCATCTGTATTAAAAGAAAAAAAGAAAATATATACTCAGATTGTTAAAAAATTGAACATAAAAATTTAATTGATACCATTTAACTGAAATTAATGTTACCTTCAAGCTCTCGAACCAGAAATGCTGGTGTTCTAGGGGCACCTAGCGCCAAACAGCCCCAAGGGTGGGGATAGTGTCCTCGCACCACCGCGTTCATGCACTCCTGTATCTTCCGATCCATCCTGAAATTATATAATAATTAGTGTGACATAAAAATAATAATTTAAATTACAGAAAAATTTAAAATATATATATATATACCTCGCGTCGGCGAGTGTGATATACTGGCGCGCGGATGGTGGCGGGAGTGGTGGGGCAAGTGGTGGTGGGGCAACCCATGGACGGGCCGGATCTACCGCCGGTGCGGGAGTGGATGGTCCGACATCCTCCTCGACGGGTGCAGTGGTAGATGGATCGTGTTGCTGGTCCGGTGCTGGTGCTGCAGGTGCCTGCTCTGCCGGTGGTGGTGGTGGAGGTGGTCGGAATACTCCTTCTCCACCCTGGGGAGCAACACCCGCCGGCGGTATGGCCGCTGATCCAAGACCGCGGCCACGTCCATCTCCTCGAGATGGAAAATCACGATCAGACATGATCTACATGTTTTTTTAAAAAATATTAGTGGTATGATTTTTTAATAAAATGTAAGTATCAATTTATTTTTTAAGGGAGATAATTTTTTAAATTTTGAAAATTCTATACTAAGTCCCACAATTAAAATGTATACTAAATTTATACTTTCCTAAAAATGTATTCTAAATTCTTTCCTAAAATGTATACTAAATTTTACTAAAATGTATACTAAATTTTTTTCTAAAATTTATTTCCCGAAATTTATTTACTAAAATGTATACTAAATTCTTTCCTAAAATGTACACTAAATTTAACATATATTTCCTAAAATATATTCTAAATCCGAAAATTTTACCCTAAATTTTCACTAAATCCTTTTATTTTCCTATATACTTATACTAAATCCCAAAATTCTTTGGAAAAAGATGATTTATATTATGAGTAAATTTTATTTCACTAGGAAATTTTAAAAAAATCAATTCAAAAAAATTAAAATGACCTAAATTTTTTTAAAAATACAGAAAATATAAAGAATTTTCAGAATTTTTTTTTAAAAACATAATTTTACAAAAATTGCAGAAAATTCAGAAAATATTTTAAATTTATAGAAAATGACATAATTTTTTTTTAAAATTTTCAGAAAATTCACAAAAATATTTTAAAATTCTGAAAAATTTACATAAAACGACATAAAAATTTTAAAATTCAGAATTTTCATAATTTTGGAAATTTACAGAAAAATTCTGAATTTTTTTTAAATTTATAGAAAATGACATAAAATTTTGGTAAATTACAGAAAAACTAGGAAATTTTTTTAAATTACAGAAAATTTTCAGAATTTTCAGAAATTTAGAAAAATTACAAAATTTTGAGAAAATATAACGAATTTCAGAAAATTCTTTAAAATTACAGAAAATTTTTTAAATTTAGAAAATTTTCAGAAAGAACAAAAAAATTACCAAATTTTCAGAATTTTAAATAATTAAAATTTTCAGATTTTTAAAACAGAAAATATTACAAATTGACACCCAAATTAACATAAACCAAACGAAAATTACAAAAATTGCACCAAAATTAACAACAGTCATATTACAGAAAAATTGACAAATTACACCAAAAATTACAACTAAATTACACTAATTAAGAGGAATTACAGAAAATACAAAATATTACAGATTAATTACAGAAAATACGAAAATTACAACTAAATCCCCTAACTAACAGAAATTACAACTAAATCCCCTAACTATACAAAAATTACATAAAAATCCTTAAATACATAAATTACATAAAAACACCCTAACTATACATAAATTACAAAAAAACATCACAGAAAAATTTTAATGAAATAAAAATTAAAGGGGGGTTTTTCAGACCCTACTTGGTAGTTGAGGCTAGCGGACGGTGGGCGTCAACGGAGGTAGTGGATGACGGTGGTGGTGGTGCGCATCAGTGATGGCAGAGGCGGCGGACGGTGGGCGCCAACGGATGAGACAGAGGCGGCTAACGGTGGGCTTCAGCGGAGGGAGAAGTAGGGGCGGAGGCAGAGGCGGAGGGTGGTGGAGGCACAGGCGGAGGTAGAGGCTGAGGGTGGTGGAGGCAGTGGCAGAGGGACGGTGGGCGTCGCGGCGGAGGTGGAGGCAGAGGCGGCGGACGTGGAGAGAATTTTGAGAGAGATTGAGAGTGAAAGATAGAGAGTGAGAGGCTGGGGCAGATAATGTGAGAAAATCGACCAAGGGTTTAATTTATATTAGAATTTTGCAATGGTCGATATTGTATCGACCGTTCCTAAGCCCAGTCCTAATACGGAAAATGATATCATTTCGGTACCAAAACAACGATGTTTTAAGACTTAGTACTACCATTGACCTAAATAGGAACGGTTAATTAATACGTCCCCTGTTACTACGACAGTTCCTAAATTGAGAAACGATGTCGTTTTGATACTTAGTACTGGTATTGACCTAAATGGGAATGGTCATTTATTATGTACTGTGTTACTAATACCGTTCCTAAAAAACAAAACGGCGTCGTTTGCAAACATGAAAATACTAATCGTTCCTATTTCCATATAGAACCGTTCCTATATGTATTGCAATGATTTTTTTACCTTCTTATATAATAAATATAAATTAAGAAAAATACGTTCCGAACACTTATCTGATTGAATATACGTATACAATTGGATGTTTAAAGAATTTAAAAAATATTTAGTAATTTCCAAAAAATAGACACACGTTCAGAATATGAAGTATATTTGTATATTTATGTTTGTTAGTAAATTACATATGTAAATGCATCCTATATTGTTATACTGCACAGCTTAATCAGGCCGTTAAAATTCCAATCAAACCGTTAGATATGATATAATACACAAAAGAATACAATTGAATGTAGTTTTTAAAAATTTAGATGTCCGGTTCTAGAGATATTGTATCCGGTCAGTATTCATCGTAATAAAAATAGTTGCATCCTTAAATTCGGGATTGCTGATTGAAAATAAGACCGTTGGATATCAATCTATATTCATAATCTTTTATGTATTTAAAAATGGTGTCGATCCGGCTCACGGATGTTGACATATGGACAGAATTAGGCAAAATACACTATATAGGAACTCAATTTGGAACGGTCGGGATTTCAGTAGGAACGGTTTGTAAGAAATTCATATAGGAACGGTTGAGTATAACATGACCGTTCCAACATTCGAATTTCCCACCAATTTTTGATTGGTTGCCAAAACAAAAATTTGGACCTTTCTTTGGAACAGTCACCCAATTATTATGACCGTTCCTAATCTGAACTTGGAGCCTATTTTTCAGTAGGCGCCAATTGAAAAATTGTACCTAGAATAGGAACGGTCTTAGGTTTATATCGACCGTTCCTAATACAAATTTTTCTCAATTTTTTTTTTAATTAGGCGGCAAATTGAAAAATTGTAACTGTAGTAGGAACGATCGTATGAAAATTCGACTGTTCCTAATTCAAATTTCCCTCGATTTTTTTGGTTTGGTGCCTATTCTAAAAAATTGATCCTGTATTAGGAACGGGTGTAGGAAATTAGGATTGTTCCTAATTCAAATTTCAGATTATCTTTTTTATTGGTGTTTATTCAAAAAATTGTACTTATAGTAGAAACGGTTGTACAATTGAATACCTATTTCAATTTTTAAAATTTAATCTGATTTCTTAAAATAATAAAAATACATATATATATAATACAATGCTTACAATAAGGTTTATAAAAAATTTAACGAGGGTGTGAATTTTCAATAAGTCTCTTCATCGGACTCAACCTCGTCAAAGCTATCTTCATCATCGGATTCACCGTCTAGCGAGCACGATGTCCCTGCTCCATGATCAACGACCAACTGTATTCCCGTTGGGTCATGTAGTTCAAATGTTTGGTTATCTGTACCAACATCCAGATTAGGTACGACTTCATCCATCTGATAGGCGACCTCGGTCCATCGCGAGTCATCGGTTACTCTTGGAGCCTTGATTTGGCAAACAACTTTCCAGTCGACTTTGTCTCTCTTCATGCTCGGGTAATCTGCATAGTAGACTTGTACTACTTGTTGAGCCAGTATGAATGGTTCATTCTTTTGGTAGAGCTTTTTGAAGTTGACATCAACAATGTGATAACGAGGGTGATCTTCATGCCTCTAACCGGATCGACCCAACGACAATTAAACAATACAATGTGCATGTTTGAAATTAGTGGGTAATCTAGCTGAATTATCTCTTTCAATATTCCGTAGAAGTCAGAATCCGTGTCTGTATATGATGAGCTTTTCACACAAACACCATAATTCATTATTGACTTCCCAACATTGTGACGTTCAATTGGAAATTGAAGCCATTGACGAAGTAAGACGGGTATGTCGTCACTTCTGCTCTAGGGCCCCAATAATGCAACTTCAACAATTAGTCGTTTGTGTGATTCAATTCGGGTTTCACCTGCAATTCATCATATAGAAATTGAAATAATTGATACAAATTGAGCAGATCGCATTTATAAGAAAGTGACACTTACACGACGCTTGAACCAATCCTTGAATTGTGTTGTCACTAGTTGATCAATTATCAGGTCCTCCGAATTATGTTGCTCGAACAGTTCATTCAAGAATGACCTGTTACAGTAAAACTGATAGTTATAAAGATACATGTACTTGAAATTGAAATGAAGGCTTGAGATAATTACGTTTGTATAAGACACTTACTCGTAGTACGGTGCAACTACTTTACAATTACACAAGACCTATTTCTCGATAACATGAAATTCCTCACCGCTCAGCCATCTCTTCTTTGAGGCTCCACCTGCTCGACCCGAGTAATTGAAAATGGACCGTACTATTCGATCGTCGTTGCTCGTGAGATCATCGTTTTGACCGGGTTTGCTTCGCTTGCAGAGAATGTGCAGTTCGAAGTAGTGAGAGAAGAAAATCCCGATTTCTTCAACAACATAAGCCTCTACAATTGACGCCTCGACGTGTGCTTTGTTTTCACTTTTTTCTTCAAATCGCGTAGGAATCTATTCATACGAGTATTTATTAAAATGCAAATTAATTTCTACTTAAAAATAATATATTTAACAGTAGTTAATTACCTCTCTAATGAGTACATCCACCTGTATTGCATGGGCCCCCCAACGCGCGCTTCATATGGAAGGCGATTAATTAGATGCTCCATTGAGTCGAAAAAAGAAGGAGGAAATATTTTCTCGACGTTGCACTGGATGACGACTACACTATCTTCCAATTATTTTACCTTGGCCACATCTAGTGTTGTTGAGCATAGGATCTGGAATAGAAAGCTCACTTCAGTCAAGGCCCCCCACACGTGCTCTGGAAGCATTTCACGGAAGGCAACCGGAATCAACTTCTACATGAATACATGACAATCAAGGCTCTTCATGCCGTGCATCCTTAACTCCTTCATGTCGACGCAACGGGCCAAGTTAGAGGCATACCCATCAGGAAACCTAAGACAACGAATCCACTCATATATCTTCTTCTTTTGATCCTTCGTCAGTTTATATACCGCTTTGGGCATCACGTTCGATCTCCTTTTCGTCCACCTCTACCTCCAGCCGATTACATATGATCTTGAGATCCTTCCGTGCATTCAGATTGTCCTTCGTTTTCCCCTTGATGTCCATCACAATATTGAATATATTATCGAAAACATTCTTCTCAATATGCATGACATCAAGATTGTGTCGTATCAGATGCGCCCCCCAGTATTCAAGCTCTCAGAAGATGCTTTTCTTCGTCCACTTATGGTCGACAACATAGCCTTCTGGTTCACTCAACGGTTGTTCGACTGCAACACTAACCGCATCGATACGGGTTCGGATATGTTCTCCAGTCAGCCTCGGACGTGCGACCTTCCTCTCCATTCGATTATTAGTGAAGGCTTTCTTATTCTTGCGATAAGGATGATCCGGTGGTAGGAACTGCCTGTGGCAGTCAAAATTGCATGCCTTCCGACCGTGTTGTAAATATAATGCCCGTGTGTCCTCCATACAAACTGGACACCCCATAACACCGACGGTACTCCATCCAGACGCCATTCCATAAGCAGGAAGGTCGTTCGTTGTCCATATCAATGCGGCCCGCATCATGAATGCCTGGTTTGTCGTAGCATCGTGCGTACGTACACCCACATTCCATAAATTCTGCAACTCCTCGATCAACAGCTCCAAGTAGACATCGATAAGACGTTTGGGATTCAATGGGCCAAGGATCACCATCTTAGGAACATATACTCAGACTTCATGCACATTCCCGGTGGGAGATTGTACGGTGTAAGTATCACGGGCCAACATGAGTAAGTTTTATCATACTGGCCGTGCGGTGCAAACCCATCCGTGCATAACTCAAGTCTAACATTACGAGGCTCAGCTGCAAAATTAGGATATGTCCGGTCAAAATGCTTCCAAGCCTCTCCATCAGACGGATGACACATGGATCCTTCCTTCGTCTGATGGCTCGCATGCCAAGTCATATGCTCTGCTATGGCCTCTGACGCATACAACCTCTGCAGCCGAGGGGTAAGCGGTAGATACCTAAGAATGGCATACGGGGACTTCTTGGATCTAATATTTCTGTCCCTGGTGGGCTTGTACCTAGCGTCTTCCCAGAACTTGCAATATTCCAAATCAATATCGTCCTTCCAGTACAACATATAACCGTTTTTGCAAGCATCAATCTTTTGAACTGGTAAACCCAATTTTCTTATCAATTTCTTCGTATTGTAATAATCGGCGGGGAAAGTGTGATTGTGGGGCATTACAGTATCAGCCCACTGGCATAAGCGATCATATGTATGCTCGGAAAAACCTCCTTCGGCCTTGATATTCACCAAAGAAGCAATTGACGCCAACTGAGAGGTGGTGCAGCCGTTCCACAACGGTTGGTCCGCAGCATGAACTACATCAAAAAAATGGTCTGACAAGCCGGATACATAATCATAGGGCCCCAAATCGTAATATGAACTAGGACCCACATCAGATGGATAATACTGAGTACCATCATCAACCGGTCCCTCCTGGTTATACGAAGACCAGAAAGACGACCCAGCGGCATCGAATACCATCCTCTGCGCCCAATCCATCTGAGCCGCATCACCCCAATGCGAACTACCCTCCTCCTGAACGGGTGGCATTTGCTGCTGCTGCATAGGGTGCGCTGTCAATGCTTCAAAATATTCCTGCACCCTCTCCTCACCATGCGAAGTCCAATTATAAATACTCTGGCATAAACCCTTTCATACACAAGTCAAAATTTACCTTGTCTGGTGTTTTGAACCTTTCGTTTTTGCACTTCCGGCAGGGACACCTAATCTTCTTCCCGTCCATATATGCACGCTGATACTGGGCTCATCCTAAAAATGTTGTAATACTATCCTCAAACTCTGGCGTCACACCCAACACGTCTCGCTCATACATCCATCTCCTCAACTGTCTTGACATGATTGATCCTACGTACACAAGCAATTCACAATAGTAATTAAATGACGAGAATATTATATATATATATATATATAACTAACATTACAGAATTTCAACTTCTTACCTGAGCAAAACACCTATCAATATCAATGCAAAATTCGCGCAGATAATTGATATGTTCGATTTTACGTATAAAGAATCAACAGGGGGAGTTAGAACAAAATGAGTTGGAGAGTAATTTATAAGAACAATGAGAATGAAGGGGGACATATATATAGAAAAATATTGGAACGGACATTGGAATATTATTTGGAACACACAACTGGCCGTTGAAATATAGTCGTTGATTCAGCTTTAGGAACGGTCTCGGGAACGGATGTAACAACGGTAATATTACCATTGTAATATAGCAGTTCTGGCATATTGGGAACGGGATTAGTCACATATATAGAGCCCATTCCTAATTGGAGCACAATTGGGAACGGTTATTGCATTACATTTTTGCTCATGGCATAAAAGGGTCTCATTTAACACTATATATTGCAACGGTCGAGAAACCGGTCCAAATAGACACAAGTTTCGAAACACCTATAGGAATGGTACGTGTTCCCGGTCAAGTAACCGTTCCAATTTTTACAGATGTGTTCCAAATGGAATACCAAAATATAACTGATCCAATTTTTGGAACGGTATTGCGATTACGTATTGGCACACATATGTTGGCATACAAATAGGAATGGTCTTGCCATTCTTACATGTTTGGACTACCATTAACGCAAAAGTGACGTCATCAACGGTTTCCCGTTCCACAACAGTTCTACCGTTCCTATTTGAAACGGTCGTGTATATTCGTTCCAATTCCCACGTTTTTTTGTAGTGTATAGGTACCGTGTTGTTATAATTTTTTAGTTTGGATTCTATTTATGTAATAAATATGGATAATGCTTTGGAAATGAGTCGAATACGCCTAAACTCCTCTTATAAAAAGACCTATGAGGAATAACGTCATTAGAACGACACCGAAAATGCCCTGATTGTAACTCTTCGATACTTAAGTTAGGAAGGTCATAAAGGAAAAAGATTTAAGGGCATAAGAAATGCTAGGTTGACAAAAGTTTTATCCAGGATATGGAGAGTGGCTATTTATAGATTTTCCTAATCATGTGATCATGTGAATTACAAATCTGAAAATGATGGGTTGGTCACGGAAAGTCAATACATATTAGGATTTTGATCGGTACAGGCGTCAGGTCGAAATGACCCAAACTAAATGGCGCGGATCTAGTGTTGTCCGCAATCTGAAATTGAACTGGGGCTATAACCATATGAGTCTTGTTAAAACCTTCAGGAGATTACCCCACGTCAATATGGATATTTTTTCTATTTTTATTATAGTTTTTGGTTTAGTAATATATTTTAGTTAATGCATATTTGATAAAAAAAAATAAAGTTTAGTAATATATCTATATATATATATATATAGTAAAACGATGATTGATCGCAATTAAATTAATTTTAATCAAATTCTGAATACTTAGAACTTTGAGATTTTTTATTAAATTAATTTTTTTCTATTGGTTGGCTTTATTTAAAATTAATATTCTAAATAATATAATTAATGTAGCATATCCCTAAATTTAAGCCTGAATATTATATCATTAAAATTTCAAAACAAAGATAGATACTTTAATCGGTTATCACTTCCACTAATCGATTTTTTCTGTGTTTCAAAGTTTAATTCTGCTCCAGTTACTACTTTCCATTACTTTTTCGAACCAACCAGCGATGTATTATCATAACCAACAAAATTCAGCAAAACACACAGCATATACTTTGGCATTACTTGGGCAATCATTTCTTCGATCTTCCTATGGCCATTATATTGTGTTGTTTGGTTGCTGTATTTTCCTATTAGAAGACAAAATTTACCATTTATAATTTCAATAGTGGAGGTAACAACTTATTTAGTATCTGTTGTTGCTTTTCTCAATTTTAAGTTAGTTTAAGTTTTTTTAATTACTACAAAATCATGCCACTTCGCTTCAAGGCAACTTACAATTCTATCAGCATATCAACATATTTATATATGAATTTTATATGTTGCTCAGTTGTAATGCATTATTTTTTCTATAGATTATATTGTTGATTTCAGTTCAATGATCTGTATGACACTTGAGTCAATTTTTTATTCAATACTATGTTATGTGATTTTTATTTATTTAAATTTTACTATTAATTTGTGTGATTTTCATTTATTTAATTTTCTAGAAGAAAAATAATGTGTTGATCATTGTATTTGAAATTGTCATACTTCCCCCTTGATGTTAACTTGATCAAGAATGATCTAAATCTATTGAGTTTTTAGGATTGCATTTATCTAAACTAAATATTGTTTTCATATTAGGTTATTATATTTTTTTTAAATCCGCCAATACTTTTCATGCTTATACAAAAAATTGCATTTCTCTAAATGAAAATATATTAGCTGTGAAGTTTTCTTATATTCAGCTTCCAATTTCATGCACTAATAGAAAGCCTTGGTTAGTGGTTACATTCATTATCATTTTTTCAAGCTGATGGCTCCATGATTTTTCATTATACTTACTCCACTTTTAATTTTTCTTGTACTGCAGGTGCAAATAAAAAACACCACATTTTCATTTCTTTTCAATTTTTTTTTATTTGGTTATCTTCATATCTTTTTTTCTTTTTATTTTTCCTTCTTTTCTTCCTTCCATAAATGAAAAGAATTGACAATTTAATACATAAATTTGAACGTGTTTTCCTATGTTTCCTTTATTAAATTTTAATATCTATTTCTCCTTTAAATATTTACTCCTTGTTTTTTTATACACCAACTTATATATATATATATAACAATATCATCTATTTAAATTTTTATTTTATAGTTTAATTTTTTTGTTCTTATTTAGATTTTTTTATTTTTCCTATAGGGAACATATTTATTTAGTGTCGAAGGTACATATTTTGTTTAACATTTGTTCGTATGATTCTACTTAAGCTGCCATTCAATTTTTATTTCTGTTTAAATATTTACACCTTTGTATCTTTTTATACATCAGCTTTATATATATATATATATATATATATATGTATGTTATAGTTCCATTCATTGTATCTTTTTATACATCAGCTTTATATATATATATATATGTTATAGTTTCATTCATTAATTTTGTATTTTTATAATTTATTTTGGTGTTCTTTTTTCAGATTTTATTTATTTTTATTTTTTAGTAACATATTTATTTAGTGTTATGAGGTACATATTTGGTTTGACATTATTTGGTATTCTACTTAGTCGGGCATTTAGCTTTTATTTTTATTTAAATATTTATCATTTTGTATCTTTTCATACACTATTTTATATATATATATATATATACTATAGTTTTATCCATTAAACTTTTATTTTATAGTGTAATTTTGTTGTTTTTTTTTTTCAAATTTCAATTTTTTAAATATTATAGTTTCATCCATTAAATTTTTGTTTTATAGTTAATTTTGTTATTCTTTTTCAGATTCAATTTTTATGTAATTAGTTTCTTGAACTATCTAAATATGTTTCTACTAAACCTATGATCATCTGCTTTGTAAATCATAAATTTACATTTACATGTAAATATATTGATGTGAGCTAAAAGAGCTCAATCAAAGTTGTCTTCTTGAGCTTGAACAGAGTGGACTTGAGTTTCTGCAAATCGGGAAAGGTGACCTGCACAAAAAGCGTTAGCACTCCGAGGCTCAAGTCGTTAAGCAGTTGAGATGAAAATAAATTTGAATGTAATATGAAAATAAGAATAATATGAAAGCAATGAGCACCAACTGTGATAAGGGTAGTTCATAGAGAGATTCAAGAGCTTAGATTGTGTAAAAGCGTTATTGAGCGAGGGTAGAAAATTTTTCCCCCCATACCAACGAAAGGAATTGGTATTTATAGAGAAGATTTCTTGAGCAGGAAGGACTCTTCATGGACTTGGACTGCATTCTCAAACCAGAACAAGTGCTCCTGCGGACCGGTGGTACCATCATATTCCGCAATGGCAGGTGTCCGACAGTTGGGAGGAAGGTCATCCGCCATGACCTCCTCACTGAACGGGATGCCGCCTTGCACCTCCAGTAGGACTTCCATCATCCTGTGTTTTCACGCCCTACAAACTTTTCTGTAAGTGCTCCAGCTGAGCCTCCCAATGAGGGGGAGCTTCATTCTACACCAAGGGAGGAGGAATTGGATCCCCCTCCAGGAGCCCGGGAGGCCTCGCTTCTTTTGGGCCCTCTGCCGCCACGGGGGAGCCCTAAGGCATCAGGGTCATAGTCGCCAAAGAGGCGGTAGTTACCGTAACAAATGCATCCTTATAGCAGATGTGATCTCTGTTGAATGGTAGCCAACAACACTAGGGACACCCTCTCGGAAAAGGTGTCTGATGAGGTGCTATCGCGTGGTTGACCTGATAATGGATTAGGGAGACCTCGAACAGGAGGTACTTTGTTGCCTCCCGGGGGTGCCTCGGCAGCCAGGAGGGCCACGAGAGGCGTCGAAGCCATGGCCATCAAATGTATAGAGCTTACCACCGCAAGCTACATCCGTGTGGCGGAGGTGATCATTTGTTGGATAGTTGCCAATAATCTAGGGGACAACTTGTTCGAAGAGGTGTCCAGGGAGATGTTGTCACATGGAGGGTCCGACAGCGGTTCAGAAGGACTAGAAAGTCCGTCCTCAGCATGCCTGGGGGGGGGGGGGGGTTCAGAGGGGCGCCCCCCCCCCCCCCCCCCCCCCCACCCATCCCCACCTGCGATGCCGGGGGGTCGATGGTGGCCTTGGCCACTTGCTGTTGGGGGTCTTAATTGTCCTTATGTCTTAGCTCTGTGTTCCCAAAGATGGTGCCAATTCATGTGAACTAAAAGAGCTTAAAGTTGTCTTCTTGGGTTTGAATGGAGTGGGCTTGATTTTCTGCAAATCGAGAAAGGGGACCTGCAAAACAAGCGTCAGCACTTCGGCATTCAAGTCAGTAAGCAATTAAGATGAAAATAAACTTGAATGTAATATGAAAATAATAATAATAATAATATGAAAGCAATGAGCATCAAGTGTACTAAGTATAGTTCACAGAGAGATTCGAGAGCTTAGAGTATGTAAAAGCGTTATTGAGCTTGCGAGGGCATAAAAATCGCCCCCCTACCCCCATACCAGCAAAGGGGGCAGGTATTTATAGACGAATTTTCTTGAGCGGGAAGGACTCTTCATGGCCTTGAACTCTCGGAAGGATCACTTACCAGCCTTCTTAGAGTCCTGCAGGGCAAGGCCTCCTGAAAAGTAGGAGGTAGTTGGCAGGAATCTTACATGGATAAGGCTAAGTCGAAGGACTCTTATCCGGACTTCTGAGCGGGGTCGGGCCTCCATTTATGGGCCTCTATGATGCATGGACACGGACACAGCGACACGGACACGACACGACACGGACACGGCGACACGAAAAATTCCGAAATAATAGGACACGACACGGCACTGACACGGTTATATTTAATATATATTTTATTATATATACTTAATTTCTCATAAAATTAAAATATGCAATATGAAAAATATTGAGATAAAACATAAAATAAGGATGTCTTCCATTTAAGTTCTTATCCAAAATACATGGTTTCAAAAAGATACATAATCAAGTAAATCATCCAAATTTCTAGTCATCCAAATGAGTTAGATCATCGGGACCATCTCTCAAATCTTCAGTAACTTCATCCACAAATAAGACAGACTCCAATTCTGGTTCATTAAGCGAGAGATTTGCAATCTCTAGAATCCCAACATCTTCTATGGTCTCAAAAGCATCTCCCGCCACATCCCACATTTTAGTGTCGCCTTGCAAGTATTGTGGAGTCTTTCTTGACAAAAGTCGAAGATTGTTATGCACAAAAACTAGATCTTGAGCACGTTGTGGAGTAATTTGCTTCCTCCTTGTCGAGTGGATGAATGCATAAGTACTCCAATTTCTCTCGCAACAAGAAGAGGAAGAAACGTGCCAAGTAACTTTAGGGAAATACTTTGAAGGTGAGGGGCTGCAGAGCCATGTACTAACCACCAGTTCATTGGATCCATTTCTCATCTATCTCGGAGAGAATCTTCATCAGCAAAGTCATCAAGGCATCCAAAAAATCTTGCAAGCTCCACGTTCACTTCTCTTCGTGTATCATCATTAGGAAAAAGACGTTTCAAACATATTTTTCTCATCCCAGAAATTTCCACATCACTTTGTGGTGGAGTGAGGTTCGGATGTTGACTCTGCCATTCTTTTGTTGAACATATATAACAAATTATAAATAATACTTTAAGAACAAGGTTGAGAAAAAATTAAGATAAAATATGTAACATTTAATAATGAAATAAATAAATGTGTTACCTTGGATTTAAGGAATGAGCAAGACAATGTAAAGGAGTGTTACTCTTGCTCCATCTATCCTCCAATACTTTGTGCACAACACCCCAAAAACTTGATTCCTCATAATCATTTTTCTTCTCATGCTTATATATTGCTCCCTTCACTTTGGATATCATATTATCCCACATGTCATAAACCAAATGCAAACAAGGCTTGTCTGTGTCACATGCTCTAAGCATCTCATAAATAGGCTCAGTGAAATCAAGAATATAATCAATCGAATCCCACCATGAATCATCCAATAATTTCTCTTTAACATTTCTTGCTTTAGTAATATCATCGTCACGATAGCAAGACCATTGCTCACTAATAACCATCATCTTTTAATTGTTGCTTTATGAGCTTAAACCTTTTCAACATAACAATGACAGAAGCAAAGCGTGTCTCAGCAACAGCAAGCAATTTCAATTTTGAGAACTCATTAAACATGGCAAGCCTCATAGAATGGTTCATGATAAAATTTCTAATCATCAAAGTTGATGCGGCAATCTCAGTGATCCAATGACATTCTTCATATGTGATTCCATTTGCCTCAGTATTCTTCGCAGCACATATACTTTCAAAGCAAGATTGAGAGTATGTACTACATATGGTGTCCAAAACACATGAGGATATGTTTGTTCAACCAATAAACCCGCCGCTTTACAAACAGCAGCATTATCTGTGATTATTTGTACTACATTAGCAACCCCAACTTCCACCATCACCTCCTTCATTAGAGTAGAGATGAACCATTTGTCTTTGTACTCTCCCTCACAATTAACAGCTCGTATAAACATCGTCCCACCCTCATTCACAGCCATAAAATTAATCAATGGTCTTCTTTGAGGATCTGTCCAACCATCACATACTAAAGTCACACCTTTTGTTTTCCATGTGTTTTTAGTATATTCAAGCAAATTCTCAATATTGGCTTTCTCTTTTTGCAACAATTTTGTCCTTAAAGAATTGTAACCTGGTGGAACATAACCAGCAATATGGTTGTTGGCAGCAAAGGAAAAGGCCCTGACGTAGTATGAATTTCGAGCAAGGTTAAAAGGAAGACCCCCCGAATAAAACATTCTTGCTATTTCACCATCTAGTTGCTCTTTAACTTGAAAGTTAAAAGATTTTTCCAAAGCACTATCACTACCAACCTTTCTTTTCTTAGATTCATATCTTTCTTGCCTAAAAGATGAGGAGTTGATTGCATCCATTGACACAGAATGAGAAGATGATCGACTAGAACTACAAAAAGAACGAGGTAAAGGAACCATTTTTTGTTGACCTCTCTCTTTTCTTTGTATTGCTTCATCTTCTAATTTTGACATCTCAACTACTTGGCCAACAGTTGCTTTCGGACATGCTTTGATTCCACTTCCTCCAATTTTCAGTAGGTGTGCTTTTACTCTCGAATATGAACCCTTATATGCTCCCTTGCAAAGATTACATGTGAAGGAAACATTTCCACCCCCTTCACTTCTTCCCGACTTCGTCACAAACATCCATAAAGGCCGAGTATCTTGAGGAGTAGAACCTCCATCGCCCCCACTATGACTTGCATTTTCCAAAGTCATTGCTCAGTTATATGGAAGTACAATTCAATTCTAAAAAGACAAAAAAACAAAAAACAAAATGATAGTCAATAACAATTAGCCAGTTAGAAGAACTAAATTCCAAGTAAATCACAAGAAAATAAAAACTTGAAAGATAATTCATACACACATATAAATAATCTTTGCAATATATTTTAGTACATTCAAATTGTCAGAACTATAGAATTTTAGGTCCATTATCATTTTTTTTATAGCATACAGGAATCGAACCGTTTTGGGTGCCTTCTGTGGATATGGATGATGAGCTTTACGCTTAGGGCTATTAACTTCTTAAATTAGGGAAAAGTTAAGCGGGTGAAGCCATATCAAATTTATCCGGAGTTGACTCATTTCAATACCAGAATATAGGAATTCTTCGAAGACCCCCAAGAAAATCAAATTTCCTTTCCTCTGAAAAATTGGAATGTGATTCTTCAATGTAATTTCAAGTCCTTGAATTCTCCAATGTAATTCAGGCTGTCCTCGTGAAAATTAATGAACATAACACAGTAAAGCAAGTTCCCATTGATGATAATAAAGAAAAAATTTGCAGAAAATCATACACATTACACACACATAAAGGTACACAAAGGATGAAAGAAGAAGAAAGTTAGAAACCTACCTTCACTGAGATAGTCTCCAGTGGATGCTCGTCCCGTCGTGCGCCGTGGCGGCGCCTCTCTCCACTCTCTAGCTGGTGAATCGATTGAGGTTTTAGAGAGAAAAAGAAAACGGGTGAGAGATAGAGAGAGAGAGAGAGAGAGAGAGAATTGGAGAGAAATAAATTGGGGATGAAAATATTTATCTTAATTACTTAATTTTACCCCAGAAATTTTTTAAAATTGCAAAAGAACCCCGCCGTGTCCTAAAACGTGTCGAACACGCCCTTCCGACACTATGTCGGTTTTTTTTCTTTTTTTTTTAAATTTTTGAACACGCCAAAGCCGTGTCTGACACGTGTCCGGGCCGTGTCCGTGTCCGACAAGTGTCCGACACTGCATCGGGTAATTTTTCGAAGTGTCCGTGCATTATAGATGGGCCTTCGTCAGGGGGCCTAGCTGGGTCAGGGTAAAAAAGTACCAATTCTATTATATCTTGACTTTCTTCAGGGGGCCTGATCTGTTCTTCCCTGGGCCTGGGGGCACAAATTGGACACTCTTGGGAGGTACTTTGAGCTTTGCTTTCCTTTGGGCTCGTGCAATCTACTTCTTTCTTTGGACCATTAGGGCCTCTTTGGGCCAGCAATATTTATGCACATCATATATATTTTCACGTGTAAGAATTCGAGTTCTTTTTCTGAAAAAATCCACACTCTTATTTGAATTTTGTTTTCTTCTTTTGCATATTTTAATATAACTAAAATTTTTGTGGACATGTTAAAATAATAATAAGTACAGATGTCAATTTAATTTCTTAATATATCTTGAGTATTATTTTTATTTTTTATTTTGTGGTTTTACTTAAAAGTTTGAAAGATATACAATACTTTCTGTTGCTTTTACCTTTTGTATTCTTTTGAATATTTAATTGTTTTTGTTTTTAAAAAACATGCTAAGGGGATAATAGTAATTTGTCAAATTTTAAGTTGAATTTAACTCATTCATTTGTTAAACTAGAAAAGATATTTACCAAACTTTCAAAAAGAAAAACTAAACAACATGGCTCACCCCCCACCCCCCTGATCACCCCCCTGTCTCTCTTGTTGTTCCTTCTCCGATGAGTACTCCATCGCCAATCCCGTCTGAGATCCTTCATACTCCAGGCCCTTCCCAAACCCTCCTCACGCCCCCCCTCCTTTGGTCCTACTCTCTGCGGCCAAAATCCCTCTTTCATAACAAACAATTCTTCATCTTCACCACTTCCACCTATAAAACAACCTCTACCAGACGAAAGAGTAACAACAAATCACCTACCAAAGTTTAAGCAAAACCAAACACAGGATGAGAGCTTGTTATACAAAAGACACCTTATGTCCTCCTCTCAGCATGCATATTTCCCTAGTTGGCTCCAAGAGTGGAAACCTTTACCCAACAACACAAGCCCAGACATGGTAGAATGCATCCGTAATCTTCCAAAGGTGAATTTATGAGAAGATGAATCACACAGAATCTTTGCCAAATGGCGAAAGACACTTATTGTTCAAACCTCTGGAATGACAAGAGTTGTTCAGGACATTGAACAACGCCTTGCTCGTATTTGGAAGTTCAGTTCCAGTATTAATTCCATTTATTTGGGTAAAGGCAACTATATCATTACCTTCCAAAACCCACAGGATTACTTCTTGGCACTAGCAGCAGGGCCGTGGTATCTGTTTAACTCCTACCTTTCTATACAACAATGGCATCCATACTTTATTCCTAGCACAAACCCCCTATCTTCCATGTTCATTTGGTTCCAACTCACGAATCTCTCTATAGAATATTATGATTTTCAAGCGCTATTCACCATCGCCAAAAGTATTGGAGATCCTATTAAGACGGACTCTCATACGCATCAGCAATCTAAAGAGAGATTCGCTAAGATATGTATAGAAATTAACACATCTTTGCCTTTACCTCCAGCAATCATCCTGGATAATCATATCCAACCCATCCATTATGAGCTTAATTTTGCCTTCTACCATGGCTGTGGAATAATTGGACACTTAGTGACATCATGCCCAAACACTAGTTTCCACCAGGAAATGCGCAAAAATCGGCCATCACTAACAACAAACAACAAAACCCCCTTCACAACCCAACCACAGACGGTGATTGGACGGTAGTCATTAATCGAAGAAGAAATAAGGGAGAGAGACAGGCACCACCATTAAACCCTTTTTTCACAAACCAAGAGTTGTCTACAACCCAATAACTCGATCCACCGTCTCAACAACAAAAACAAAAATGGATCCCCAAGACAACACAAGAAAAATTACAAAAGAATAAAAATCATGTTTCTGATACAATATCCATGAACAAAGTTTTCGGTCGTTTAGATAAGAATTTAAATGCATTGACTAATTCCTTTTCGAAGTTTTCCCACTGCAAATCTCAATATGATGAGCTAGAGAAGATACAACAAACAATGAAGGATACAGAAGATATTATCCCGCCGGAAAAGCAATTTCCGGCGATGGTGATTATACAAAAGGTTTTCATAAAAGAGGTTGAATTTTGCACATCTCTATCCACGTCACAATCGAATGAGGCGGCCTTCATAACACGTGGAAAAAAATCCTACAGATTCACCCAACTTTCAAAATGCAAAATCCACAAATGACTTGGATTACCAGAAGGTGCCAAATGAGCACCCGATTCCCCAAATCAGCAAAATACCTCACGTGCTTTAGCACATGACCACACTCATGACACAAAGGCCCACCTCCCACTTCACCCTCTTGAATCCGTACACGTAAGATAATAACCCTAATAACATGGACCCCACCTGTCTACCTTCACCAAAATTATACGCCAAATACTCATCCATGCCTAAAATAGGCTCTACTCCAACAGACTCTTCATCTTCTGTAGAAGCATCAAAACAAAACTTAAATCATGGTAGCACCATCTCGAAACATGGAGGAAAATACCCAGTCACCGAAAATGCTAACGGTCTACTCCCAACTTCCACCATTCTCACCGCCACCACCTCATCGTATTTACCCTTGAATCCCTCTAGCAACCCGAATTACCCCTTCGAGTTCAAGTCAACCCCCTCTACCACCACCAAATCTCCCTGCAAACGTACCCGCACCAACATTCCACCCACCTGCTCCAACAGCCAGAATCAGGAACAACATGATCCCCTTAGGCTCAAACGAGTTCCTATTCCAGCCCTTTCATTTAACTCCCCTGCCTCTTCCTAAGTCCATGCACGCCACAAAACACGATTCTGGAACTGTCACACGAAAGAGAAGTCTTCGCCAAAGAGCAGGAAGCCCAGTTCCGACTGTACATTCATGCTCTCGAAAGAGATTTCCAGGCATTCTTGCACATGAGTCATCTCCCAAACGAACCTGTGACACCAACAACAGCAAACCAACCTGGTTCCTCGCGCCAAACTATGCTAAACTTACCTCCCTCGATGCACATTCTAAGCTGGAATTGTAGAGAAGCTGGCAGGCCGGAGTTCATTACGACGGCAGGAGATCTTATCCACAGAGCAGCACCGCTGATCTTCATTATTTTGGACACTCGTTTGCATGCAGATAGAGCACCACCAATTATTCATTCCAGTTTACCTACAACTACAGTTTAGCTACAACTAAAATATGGTTACTCATTCCAGTTTACCTACAGCTAAATTCCTATATGACCGTAGGAGAATCCATTCACCAGTTTGCTCTCTCTGCGGTAATGATTCTGATATTATAGATCATGTATACACAAAATGTATGCTTTTCTTACCACTAGCTAATCACTTATTCCCTCATATTAACCTTATTACTGATAACAATCTGGTTTGTCTGATGCATTATTGGAGAAAACATCCGGAGAAACAGGCTTTGCTTCTTATTGTACTTAGGTATATATGGAAGATTCGTAATCAAGCTTTATTTTATAACATGCCGATAAATATATACCACAGTTGGAGGAATATCAAGACTATGATGCCAGATCAATCACAAAAGAAAATTAGGACAACCAATATTAGATGGCTGCAGTGGGTAAACCTCAAGTGAATTGGATCAAGCTCAACATTGATGGTTCCTCTTCAAACAATTCGGGTTGGTCAGGATGTGGGGGTATCTTTAGGAATCATGAAGGACAATTTATCAAGGCGTTTAGTATGGCAACTGGATTCAATACTAATTCCACGACAAAATTGTGTGCTTTACATGCAGGAATAAATATTGCTATAAATCTTGGCATGCCAAACCTTATAGTGGATACTGACTCTACTATGGTGTTTCAACTTATTTGCAAGGGAGTAGCTCAACCCAAGCACCTCATGCATCTCATGTGCAAGTGCAAAAGGAAATTGACTGAATTCCGGAATTTCCAGATCTGTTTTTGTCCCAGGGAAGTTAATCGGGCAGCAGATTTGTTGGTCAAAAACGCTGCAGCACAACATCTGGCAACATTTCAACCTTTTGTCTACCATCAATGCCCGAGGTTTTTGTTGGAGATTTTGAGTGATGATATACATCTTATATACTCTAGAACTGTCAAACAATCATATAAACTTCCCTTGCTGCAGTTGTAGATAAATAAAATGAATCTTTTGTTCTAAAAAAAAACTAGAAAATCTTTTTATGTGATTCACTTTTCCTTATAAGGGAAAAAATATAATCTACATATTAATTTGTAAGTTCTTATATTTAAACTTCTTAGTTCACTTCAAAAGATTAGCTATCAATTAATTAATTTGACTTTGCATGGCCATATTATCCTCCATTATGAGCCATACTATCCTCCATTTATATTTTACATGTTATATTGCTCCAGAAAATCTCAAAAATTGAATAGAGAGTAGTATGATGCTATAAGCCTATAGCATGTATATCAACATGACTCATTTTTTTTCTTTTTCTATTAAAAGCATAACAGTTATAACTTACTTACACATTTCAATTTATTTTGTATTCTAAGCTTTTGCATACTTTATTTTTTCATTATTATAGCTTTTTTTTTTTCACGTGTTTTCTTTTCTCTTGCTATTTTTTTATTAATGCATTTAGATTTTAGAAAAATGCCTGATAAATATTTGTTGTTTTAATCGTTGATTTATTTTTCTACAATTCATTTTTTTGTTTGGACATTAAACTTTCATGCATTAAATTTATTTGCATTGATAAAAGTTCTTTTATTCCTTCATGGCCGATAATAATGTTGTTATATTTTTGTTTTAATTGAACTTAGGCAATTAATTTTTATTTATTTTTTTTATTTTGTTCTTCATGACAATTTACTCTTTATCTTCATTTTTTTTTTTGTTCAAATTGATAAAATGATATTGAGATTTTAAAATTATTTTAATTTAATTTTTTCACCCATCTTTATTTTCTTTTTTTTTTCTTTCGGCTTTTTTCTTATAACTCATTACAACTTTTTATTCTTACTTAATATTTTAATGTTTTAATTAGTAAGAACATTTTAAACTTATGTACTTTAATATAGTTTTTAAAATGAAAGATGAATTATATAATACAAACAATAAATTTAACCAATTCTTTATTTTTATACTTTTATATAGGACTGGATATATGTAAAAGGTGATCTACATATTTAACAGAATATCATAATTGTTTGAAAGTAATTCTATAAATATATTTTAGTAAGTAAAAATATGTTGTATGTGTCAGAAGATATCATTCTAATAATAATCAAAATAGATTAAAAATCCAAACTACTGTGTCATATATATATATATATATATTTAAAATGAAAATTTTATTTTACGTAAAAGTTTTATTTATAACATAATATATTTATAAAAAAATTATTCAATTTAAAAAATATAAACATATATATGTACCTGTGTATAGCACGAGTTTTACGGTAATATATATATATATAATGTAATTGATTTATTCAGCTAATCTACAGAAACAACAAACGATGAATATCGCTATCTATTTCCTGTTAAGTCCGCGTTTGGCGAGAATCGTGTCGAAGTTAAATTACACCATAATTATTTTAACACGCAAAAGCCACATGCCCCAAAGTCTCACAACATTCACTTTTCCACAAAGTTAAGAGGGTGTTTGGCTAAAGATATATATTTAATTATAAGCTCGTCATCTTATAAAATGTAAAATCTTATTTTGAAAATTAGTTTTTTGACGTGTTTAAATATATAAAACGTGATGGTTATAAAATGTTAGTAATAAAATATTTATAATTAATTTGGAGGAGATTTTCTTTCTTTTATCAAAAGAGCTTATAAGTTGTTTCTTTTATAAAATTTATCAAACATTTTATAACATCTTATAAGATGTTTTAAAAAATCTTTTAAGCTCAACCATCTGAATATGTCAATATTAATAGGTGCTTAACACAATTTGCCTCTATGGGTGTTTGGTTAAGTTTATTTGAAAAATCTTACAAGTTCATACATCTTATTTTAGAGCTTATCAACTCTTATTTTAATTAAAAGAATTATTGAATATTTTGCAACATCTTATAAGCTATCAAACATTTCATTAAATATTTTTAAATAGTTTATAAGCTCGTCCAAACACCCTTTTTGATTCAATTTGCTCACAAATCACAAATATCATCGAAATCAAGAGTTGCTAAACGACCACCTCATTTAAAAACTTAAATTATAGGCTTGGTCCCATCAGTGGATCTATTTTCAATTTTGGTCCCATACTGTAAATGATTTGCATATTGCATCTCATATGTGCAATTTTTTTTAATTTTAGGATACAAGAGGGAAAATCATTAAACTACTAAAAGACTGATGTTTTCTCTGCTAGGTGGGTTCAAATTTGGAGGAAAAAATTAGTGGGAAAGGCTTACTTCTTCTTCTTCATCATACAAATAGCTTTTTTTTTTTTTTCCCTCTTCCATTTAGTTGGAAAAAAGTGTAAACATGGCTGCAAATGGAGAAATTTTTTGTCAATTTTTTCACGGAAGAAATTTAAGCATTATTAACATAAAATCGTGTATAAAATTTACAAAAAATTTCTCTATTTGCAGCCATGTTTATATTTTTTTCCTATTAAATGGAAGAGTGGGAAAAAAAAAAAACTTTTTATATGAGGAAGGAGAAAAAGTAAGCTTTTCCAATCAAATTTTCCCTCTAAATTTGCACCAATCTAATGGAAAAAATATCAGGCATGAGCAATTTAACGTTTTCCCTCTTCTGCCCTGAAATTGAAAAAAATATGCACATATGGGATGCAATGTATGATCCTCTACAGTACGGGATCAAAATTGTGAACAGGTCCACTTATGGGACAAAAAATATAATTTACCCCTCCCCTCACGTGCAAATCCTGCATGTGAAACATTTCTTTTGTAAATAGGTTAAGACATCTGCTGATTTGTCTTTGATATCATGTTACACGATAACCTCATCTATAAGCTTAAGCTTTTATAGAGAAATAATTCAATATTAGTATTTTAACACGCTCTCCTCGTGTACAAATCCTGCTTATGAAACATTTCTTTTATAAAACGAGTGTCAATAAGATTCGACTCCAAAACTTTTTATTTGGCCCGATATTGATACCTTATCAAATGCTCAATTTATTTAAAAATTTAAATTATTAAAAAAATTATTTAATCGCCTAACGCATAAACACATAAAAGTCAATTCCGTTGCATAAACTGTGGATGATTAATTGTAAATACAAAAAACGGTGCTAAATAAATAACATAAAAAAATTCAAAAAGATTCCTCACTATCAACATGACTAAAATGTGCCTGCAGAGGTTGTGGGAAACTAAGCAGAAAGTGCGACGAAAGAAGGACAATCGTACCTAAAATCAGTACTAAAAAACGTGCTTTACGCCGTCCCTACCAACTACAGGAGAATTCTACTTGCTTCGGAAACTTCCTCCTCTTTTAAACGTATAAACAAAGAAAACAATTATGCAGAAATTGACGTCTAACACACGCTTCTTGCGCTAATTTTGCAGGTGGGGAGTGTACAGAACCGTAGTCAGCCTGCACATAAATTCAAAAACGCGTTATATTCATAGTATTTTATACGGTGAATATACGTGAGAAAACAAAATAATGTAATAATTAAGAGTATTTAAGTTTAGATTTAGAGGAACACATTTGCGAAGAAGTTAGAAAAAAGAGATGCAACGGGTCTGTGTAAAAGCTTAAATTAAATGTTTTTTGAATTATAGCTTAAAATAAGTTAAAAGAATGTATTTTGGAAATATAATTTATGCTTATACTTCTCTTAAGTTAAGTTAAAATAGGCTAAAAGTTATAATTAAATTGGCGAGAAAGTAATTGTTGCAGCTTAAGATATTTTTTGTAAATTATTGAGTTTCTTAATGATTCTTTTGATGTTTTGTATATTTTGAAAATGTCCATCTTCGTAACGACTAATTACCCACCTAAAAGGGTAGTTAATGTTCACAAATAAGCTGGTAATTTCACCAACATTTTTTATCTAACGTTTCTATATCAACTTTTTTCTATTTATAATTATTAATTCCAAACACTCCTAATTTTTACATGTTAAACACTTACCGACTACTCTTTTAGAAAGAAATACACACTTTAAAAAAAGTATAAGGTCTTGCAGACATTTCTTATATGCATTTACACTATTTAAATCTCTTTAAATTGTTGATATTAATATTATTACACCACTATTATTAAGGGTATTATTTTTTTTTAATTATCCCTATGAAAACAGATTCTTGAAAATAAATCAATAACCACTATAAAAAAATAGAAGATTCGCGACAAAAAAATTAAGTAACAATTTTTAATATTGTCACAAATTATACATATTTAGTGACAAGAATGTTTATTTTGTTACAATAATGAATTTTATGATTTTAATAATTACTATTATTTTGTAAAAATTAGCATTAGTGACAAAAAATGTGCACAAAGTTGTCACTAAATAGAATTAATGACTCATGTATAGTGACAACAAATAATTGTTGTCACTACTGATGAGTCACTAATTGTGTTTAGTGATAACTTTATACATAATTTTTGTCACTAATTATATAGTGACAAGATAAAAAATATTGTCACTTAATATATATTTTAAGTGACAACTTTAAAATTGTCATTTAATATATTGTCACTAATATCATATTTTCTTATAGTGTATATGACCCCTGAACTTCTGGAAAAATTGCTCATTATGTCCGCATCAGCGAGTCACGTTGCCTTCTTTTTAAAAGTTTAAGGGTTACAATGTTTTTTTTTTTTTTTTTAAGGCAATCTTTTATTGTCATTTTCACGTATACATACCGGGGATTGTGTGTCGCATTTAATCCATACATTAAGTGAAATGTTAATTTTATCGGAAAAACTTTCTATTTAAATATATGTATATATATATATATATATTTATATGCAACATCTCAAAAACAAGTTATGATGAACAAATTTAGCACACAAATAGCACTAAAGGAGGTCCCAGATAGTTAATGTTGGTCTGGCCACCGTCATTATTTATGAATAATGTTGCTTCATCTAACGTTTGCATGTGGTTGTTTCTGACTTTAACATTAATTTATAATTATATATAGTACATGAAATAAAGAACAGTTATGGCACAAAATAAATAAATAATAAAACTTATACTTCAATTAATTTCCTATATTCATGAAATTTATGCACGTGACACAATTAGCTCTTTTGTATGAGATAGGACAAAATAAGATCGGATTTTCTATTCCAAATTATGTTACATTTTATATTTTAATTTTACTGAAGATCCATCTAATCAAGTGAAAGTTTTATTTAGTGTGTCAAAATTCACAATTAATCAAATTAAAAGATTAATTATTGGAAGGTTTACAAAAGTAAAGGTGTTTCTTTATATATTTTATAATACATATTTTTTATTTTTTTATTAGATGTATAACTTTAATTTGATATATTATCGTATTTTATCAATATGAAGCAATATATTATTTTTTCAAACAATAGAAGTTCACTTGACCACATTTCTAATTTAATTTTTCGATAAAAATTATTTAGAGCTTCCTAATTATTGCTCAATAAAACAAAATTTAGACATAGTGTATGTTTGGTTTTGCTATTGATTTTCAAGTACAAGCGCAATTTTTTATACCGTTGGACCCTTTTCCATAATCGCTTTTAGGATTATCTTCTATCAAAATTACATTCCCATAAAAGCTAAAATTTATAGCTTTTAATCTCATCCCATTTATTTTTGGATTAAATACAGTTTGCACTCCTGAACTATACATGTAGTCGCATTTAGGCCTTTAAAGTATGAAAGGTAACAAAAAAGCCCCTCATGATGTGGATTAATTTTTTTATAACGAAAATGCCCTTATTGTTTCCACCCCTAAAATATGGTTATTTCAATCATTCCCCTAAAACATAATTTGAATTATTATAAAAATTATATTTAACATAAACACTATCCAAAATTTATTATTTTTATAATTATATAAAATCTATGTAAACTCTATAAATTTACAGTCCTTATATTTTTTTACATAACTATTTAAAAATTTGCATAATTTTTGCTTGTATTGTTCTATATATGTTGAACTTTTCTTAAAAAATAAAATTATTGATACAATTTTAAAATATTACATCGAACATAATGCACTATAAAATATGCAAATCTATAATATAATTAATTTATAATATTCTATAATATTTTGAGTAATGATATGACATAATTTATAATATTTGGATTAAAAAAATTAATCCATACCATGAGGGGCCTTTTTGTTACCTTTCATACTTTAGGGGCCCAAATTGGATTACATGCATAGTTCATAGGTGCAAAGTGTATTTAACCCTTTATTTTTCATCTAATTTTATACCCATTGAATAATATTTTAATTCCTTCATTAACCTTAATAGAAAAACCTATTCTAAAACCTATCATTTCATCTTCTCTAATAATTATCTCATAATCAATTGTGCAATCATGAAACCAAACTAGATCTTAGTGTCTTGAAATGAGCAAAACAAAAAATAAAATGGAATTAAATAAAAAAAATAAATAGATAATAAATTCAACATTTGCACGAATTAATTAAAGGCATGTGGGATTACGTACATCATAGATATGTTGAACTCAGATGAAGTCTCTTCCACGACTACATACACGTAGGAAAAAAAAAAGTACTAATTCAGTCATTTATGTAACAAAATAATGGCAAAATTGAAAAACGCTCTATTAATATAATCAAAATAAATTGAGAATCCTTACTTTACTAAAGGAGTTTATGAGTTCATAACAACTTACTTTCGGATCCTATAAGCTCATTTTCTGAAAAAAATTATCAAATACTTTTAAAAATCTTATAAGTTTATTTTGAAAATTTTATACGGCTGCACAAATAAAATTAAATGAAATTAAATACGTTGGTTCAAATACAAATTTAAGTGACCAAAAATTAAAGTTCCTAACTGTTAAAACAAATTAAAGTTCCTAAAAAACCTCAACATTTGGCGATAAATGTGGTAAACAAATCGAGAATTTCTTTTAATAAAATTAAAAAAAGGGTGACATCGAAAAAAGGAAAGAGGGATTGTGGAGAATCGTCCGTACAATTCTTGGGAAAAAAGAAAGTATGAAAATAAACTCAATTTACTTTATATATTTCCAATATTTTGTCTTATTTAAGACCCCAAAATAAATTTTTATTTAGCAAAATCATATAAATGTAACTTGATCCAACCTTTCCTTTCGCTTCTCCAAGAACCTCTGCAAAGACTTCCTCCTTGTTATGGGTAAATCTGCATACGTACATCAAGAAATTCTTTAGTAAAGAGGAAAAAAAGCCTCTAACAATACTAAAAAATAAATTATTCCATGTATTATATATTATGGTAATAAAATCGATGCGAAAACTTAAATTTTAATTATAATTAATCAATATTTATTATGATTGTACCTATGAGTACTAAAGTATTTGTCTTAATTATTAGTTATAGCTAATACTTTGATCTCGCTAACAGAAATAATGGCTACAAATGTTACAAAGCTGTGGTTAATTAGTTAATATTCACTGCTATTTTTTACTTTTAATTATGATAATAATCATAACGAAAAATTATATTTCTTAATAATGGGCCATAAAAAAATAAATAAGTATATAAATATATATATATATATATTATCATTATTAATTATACATTACTTCTTCATTCCTTTTTATTTAATTAAATAAATAAAATCAAGTTAATATATAAGTACACACACTAGAAAAAATTTAACAGTAGCCATGGTTAAAAATTAAATAACCGTAGCAAACTGTCATTCACTACGGCCATGCAATGATTTTGATCGTGGTTTTTGCGAGTGTGGTTAAAATATTTATAATAGTTAAAAGTCATGAAGAAAATATTTGATATTACTCATAACTATGACGAAGTAGTTTCCATTGTGGATAATCTAATTTTTTCAATAATTTTTATTTAATTATAATTAATAATAATTATTATTTATTATAATTTTATCCATAACCAATAAAATTATAAATAATAATAAATTTTGTTCTAATGACACTCCCATTGGTCAGTAAGTAAAACTAACCTCCGTTAAAAGATTCCAAGAGATTTTCTTGGTTATATGAATTGGATCCCGAGTGTTCAGACAACTTGGGGACCCTTTCCTCCTCGGCCACTCTCAGAATGTCCTGTGCCTACACCCATTCACAATGCCCTAATCAGCCTATATATCTACCTGTCGAACGTAGTATACTTATCATGTAATTAAACGTATAGTTCAAAAATAATATGGAACCTATCAACAATGCAAGTTTTGCATTGTGATCGGTTTGAGTATATCAATTATACTTGTTTTGGATAAAAAATTTCTTTGATTTTCGGACAGAATCAAACTCATAAAAAGGAGAACAAACCTTACGCGGAGACACGTCGAAGACGGCAACCAATCCATTGTAGAAAATCGTCATGGGAGCAGTCTCAACATCATCATTGTACTTCTCATACCCACAATTCAGCCTACACAAACACACACACACACACACAAAAAAAAAAAAAAACAATCAAAAACAAAGAAAGAAATTGTGAAGAAAACGTGTTTTAGCGTTCATCATTACAACCAGCGTACAAACCTAAGCGTAGGATCACAAACTGCAGGCAGTAACGCTGTCCGATCAGTTTCCTTCGGAGTCGAAGGAACAGAAACTGACGACTTCTTCCCAACCCCGATCACACTCTTCACCACCTCTGGATCCATCCTCGATATAACCCCTTGTATATCTATATATATATATATATTAAATATATATAAAAATAATATTGTAACTCAAAAAAAAAGAAAAAGACATACCACGAAAGCTTCTTCTCCGCTCAAAAATGGGAGGCTTCTCCTTGTGGAAGAAATCGAGTTCAATGCCTGATTTCTCCATAGCCATTTTGAGTTCTTGGAAATTGAAGAAAATAGGCTTGCAGGGCTTCTTTATATATATATATATATATATATATATGTGTGTGTGTGTGTGTGTGTGTGTGTGTGGGAGAATATTGATTCGGGTAGATATGAAATCCTATCCGTCTAAAAGCAAAGGCACGAGGAAAATGGGAGAACAGATAATAGTACTTTAAGGTGGATTGCCCATACTTTTATAATAATAGCTTTTGTAGTGATGTGTCTATATAATAAATATTTTTTTTATGTTTTAAATTATTATAAATAAAAGTAAAATATATAAATCAATAAATTATATTATAAAATAAATAAATAAAAAAAATAAATTAATTTATGAATTAATGTAAATTTTGAAAGTTGAATAAATTAGTTATCTTATCGATCGTAGAATATTTTTGACTTTACAAAAAATTGGTGCAGCGGTATTATTTACCACCATTTGTGAGTGTAAAGAGTTTTTTTTATTTTTTTATTTTTTGTATTAGTATAGATGGATAAATCCACCACTTTTTAATGACTTTTAACGTAATTATGCGTAAATTATTTGTAATTTGAAAAATTGTACCTAATAGAATAGATATATTCCTTTGTCTAATTCATGAAATTTGCTATAATAAGTCAGTTATGGGTACACGTGAATTTTCATTCAAGTTTTTTTGATTAATATCAATAAATTTCAATGAATTTATTTGTTAGGGATAATTTTTTTAAATCTGAAAAAGGTTTATATCTAATTACACGAAACCTTCGAAAAGAAAAATGGCATAATTATCACGTTATGATATATATGCTTGCAAGAGAGTTGGTTGGAAGCGGTCGTCTCATTTATTTTTTCTTGTCACATAATTTATGAATAAAGGAAATCACGTGTTTATTACTGTTTGGAAAAAGTAAAAGCTATAAAATAGAAAGTTTTAAATAATATAAAAGTCAATGAGTATATTTTCTACGCAAAAATAATAATAAAAAAAAATCAACGCTCAACTTGCACAAAAAGTTGTAGTGATGGGAGTTAAATATATTTTTGATCTTGTAATTTTGATACTTTATTATTTTTATTTTTTATCTTTTTAGGATTGTAAAAAAATCCCGTGATTTTTTGACATTTCGCGATTTTGATCCTTCTGGTATTGGATTTTGTAAAAGTTGTCAGAATAAATCATATGCCCCTTGCGATTTTGGCATTATTATCCCTTATCTTTCTAGGGGCTGCAAAAGAGTCCTGTAACTTTTTTATATTTCGCTATTTTGGTCCTTTCAGTGCCAGATTTTGCAAAAGTTACCGAAATAAATCATGTGCTACATCATTTTTTTTTTAAATTTTTCGTTCATGTTGGAAAATGTGCACCAATCGGAACAAAATCGTCTAATTTAAATGAACTACGTAAGGCGCACATGATTTATTTCGACGATTTTTGTAAAACCCGGCACTAAAAGGATTAAAATTGCAAAATATCTAAAAGTTACAGGACTCTTTTATAATTTTAAAAAAATAAAAGATAACAAAATCAAAATATCAAAATTACTGTACCAAAATTATATTTAATCCAGTGATGGGAATCAAACAAGACCTGTATCGTAGGAGATGAAGTTTTATTCATTCAATGTATTGAGTAGGATTTGGTTTTCTAATTTAGGTCTATTAAGACAGCTTATAAATACATGGGATCAACTCATTGTATTATCATCTTAGTATTGAATATAATTCACTCATAGCACATTCGTAGCCTTTAGAACAAATAGTTATTTTTAGTTTAGTTTACTAGAAGAAAAAATGTTCGATAGAAACAGGAAAAAATTAATGTCTAGTTAATTAATAAATAAATTTTTATTGCTAATTTATAATATTTAATACAAGAAATTTAATTGTTAATATACTTAGCAACAAAAATTATTTGCTAACGAAATTAGCAACGATTGTTTAATATATATATATATATATATTCTTTATTAATTAATAGTGTAAATTAACAATGAAAATTTTATTTACTAGTAAACTCGACGTTGATTTTAACATCAAACTTTTTCGTAGCTATTAAGCTATTTTCATGTAGTGATTATCCTCTTACATCAATTAGTATAAGAGACAAATTTCGATCATTTCACCTCGACATCCAATTTATTTATTTTTTTTATATATGGCTCAACAATTTTTCAAGAAAAAAAATCCCTCTAGCCAGAGCTAGCGTGGGATTTGTTTTTGTTTTATCATTTTTTTCTCTTATTTTCTTTTCGGAAAAAAAATCAAAAAAGAGAGAAAAATATATATTTTTACAATACCCAAAACTTAATATTTTTAGAAAAAATATGTAAATGGTTTAAAGTATTAATTTTGTTTCTAGCTTAATCTAAAATATACTTTTAAAAGAAAAAAAAATTGTAATTAGGAGTTCCATAAAAGTATTCACTTGTTGGTGAAGGCTGCCCACATAATTAAATAAAATTTTCACGTGGGCTTGACTTGAGTACTTGACTGTTGTTGCGTGTCACATTTGTACTTCAAGTTAGGGTGGCCAACAACATCTATCTCCATCTTTCTAGAATTCACTAGCCAGCGTAACGACCGAGGGTCTTGGAATAATTGATGATTTATTAATCACATTAGAACAAAATATGAATTTTCATTACTATTAATTAGAGTAAATTAAAATTATCTCTATTGAGGTTTCACGAAATTAAGAATATTTTTTCATTAGTTTACAAATTACAAATATCTTCCTCATATGAAAAAAAGTATGTATACCTTAAATGGTGAGGTGGACATTACGATTTTACTCTTGTTGATCTTTTGTAAATGTTTGAAAAAATATTAAAAAAATTTAAGGGTTAACAAAATAAATAATCAATAGGAGACTTTGATTCATAAAAGTATTTTATAAAAAATTCTAAAAAAGTATGAAATTATAAATTTATAATTCAAAGTGACATTTTGTCTGTCACCATGAAAATGAAATGACAACCTAACGGAGACTAACGGAATTGACTTGTCATTAGGGGGAGAGGGGGTATTTGTAATTTTCTAAACAATGAAGATGTATATATAATTATGTCAAATTTCAGAGAAGGTAGGTGTAATTTGCCTTATTTATAATTAAGATTAATAGTAAAAGATAGTGGCGAATACTTATTAAACACGATTGCATAATGGTTATTAACCGTTTATTTTTATGAGCAATGTCCAAAATATTAGCTATAGTTAAAATACATGGCAAATATTAATTAACTATAGTCAAATCCCATTAATTTTGTTTGAGCGTGGTAGATAATGTAGGGAATGACTACTATAATCCAACACTTTTGACTAAACTTATCCATTGAGATTACCCTATCCAATTTTGACCACGCCAAGTTCTATCTTATATTTTTATTTGATTTGATTAAGCCAGATTCTTTAATTAGCTAAGAAAATATGGCTGAAAATCTCCTCAAAGCCCAAGTGCTCTTCACTATAAATAGGCTTGTTATTCTTCAATTTAAACACACCTGAGAATCGAGTACCCTCCTCTCTTCTCTTCTTTGTTTCTTTTTACATTTTGAGTGTAATTCTAGTATGCTATTCTAACTCTCTGCCACGAGTGCATGTGTTAGAGAGTAGTTGTGTTAACCTTGGAAAGCGAACGGTTTCTACGATTGCACTACGGTCGTACCGAAAATTCACTTTCAGGGCAGTGGCTTTTCCATGACACAACTTTACAGATAATATTTCCAACAATTTGAAAGTGAAATTAGTATCGGGGTAGAAAATATGGACGACACGAGGATATGTCGACGTTCGGTGTCCAGGGTTGCTAAGTAAAAAGAGAGAAGTCTCATTACATGTGGAAAGCCAACATGGAGAGCGGATCTTTTGCAGCTTCCTGGTAATATTTTATTGCGCAATTCAATCTGCCAAACAATTAGTTGTATGAAGTTTGGAGTATGATGGATATGAAGTTTGCTTGTTTACCGTGTCTTTCTGTGTGTGAAGTTTTTATTTAATCTTACTAAATGCGTGTGGGTTTGTGGTTGTTGTTTTAAATCGTGGCTCCAAAAGTGGTCATTCCTATTGCTCTAGATGATCACTTGACTTAATAGTTTTTGTCTGGAGCATGGAATATATTAAGAAGGACAAAGATTGTTATCGGAGGTTGATAATATGCTGATCCTGATGACTACATCAATCACTTGAAATTGTAACGACCATGCTGTGCTTGAGATTCATATATTTTGGCACTCTGCTATCATATTAGGATTCAAAATATAAGTATTGTGGGCAACTGAGGTTTATACAGATTGCAAGTTGTTGGTGTTTTATAACAGTATAAAAGAGTGCTAAGATTGAGTACACCTTATGCCCAGATAAATACTTCATCTTCCTTGTAGGTCATGTTGCCAATCCTAAATGGGTTAATCTTCCTCAAAATTACCCAATCTTAACTTAGAACATATGGCTCTCAAGAATTCTTGATCATGATCTCAGTAGTTAAAATAGACGAAAATAGTTTATATTCCAGCCTTTGAACCCTATCCCAGGACTCCATGTCAAATTAAGAAAATCAAAGATGGATGGAAGGAATCATGGAGTAAAAACAGTTAAAGTGACGAAACTTTTTGGTAACTCAATAGAAAAATAGTAGATTTCATAAACCAAGCAGAGAACAGATACTCTGTCATTTACACTACGTAATTCTACTAGTGGTTATGTATTTACTTTGAGTAGGGGAGCTATTTCTTGAAAACATGAAAAATAGATTTGTATTGGTTGCACTATTATGAAATCTGAATTTATAGCTCTTGTGTTAGTAGGTTAAGAAGCCGATTGGTTGAAAAACTTGGTGGGAGATGTGCCCTTGTGGGGGTCATCTGTATCGGTTTCCCTGGACTGTGATTCCCAAGCTGCCATTGGGATCGCCAAGAACTATAGAGCTCAAACCCTTAGAATGATGGAATATGGTGATAACCATATGAGAAAGCACTAAGCTAAGTGCTCGAATCCATAGCCCTATGTTTTCGGTGGTTCTAACAAGGACTTGATGGATGATCTTGACAAATTGTTGGTCAGGTAGATAGTTTCATAGCTCAGTTGTTGAGTAGTCTGTAGTAATGTGGACTTGATGAAACTATCTAGATGAGTGTGAAGGTGGACCGCCTTCTATGAAAGAAAAAGAATTCTTTCTAGATCATTCATTAGGACTCAAGGTTTTAGTGCATGGCCATAAATAGCGCTCATAGTACATATAGCGAAATAGCATACTTCAAAAAAATAATACGTGTTGCAGGGGTCTCAGCTTGAGCTATCGAAAGTTCAAGATTTATTTACTTTCTTTAGCTGAGTTGTTGCCTCACCTCATTACGCATTAATTCAACCGAAAGACATTAATGCTTAAGTATATCTCTTTCTTCCCTCAGAAACATTATTTTTTACTAGTTAGCCATTCACGGGAGAATGTAGGGAATGACTACTAGAATCCAACGCTTTTGACTAAACTTATCCATTGAGATTGCCCTATCCAATTTTGACCAAGCCAAACTCTATCTTATATCTTTATTTGATTTGATTAAGCTAGATTCTGTAATTAGTTGAGAAAATCTGGCTGAGAATCTCCTCTAAGCCCAAGTGCTCTTCACCATAAATAGGCTTGTCGTTCTTCATTTTAAATACACCTGAGAATCGAGTACTCTCCTATCTTTTCCTCATTGTTTCTTTCTACATTCTGAGTGTAATTCTAGTATGCTATTCCAACTCCCTGCCACGAGTGCACGTGTTAGAGAGTAGTTGTGTTAACCTTGGGAAGCGAACGGTTTCTATGATTGCACCACGGTCTTACCGAAATTTTACTTTCAGGACAGTGGATTTTTCCACGACACAACTTTACGGATAATATTTCCAATAGATAATATTAATTTTGTCATGGTTTTCAAGTTATAGTGATTTATAATGTAGAGAATAATTTATTTTTTTGGTATTGTCATTTAATGAATTTTTATTATAAAAAATAACTTTTATTAAATAAATTTACAGTTCTATATAATAAACTAAATGAAAAATACGTTATTTTATAGGTGGTCTAGCTTAAATTAGTTACTTTACGATATTATAAGTGCAATTATAATATTAAAATATATTATTTTAACTTTAATTTCTTTTAAATTGTGTTGAAGAGACGGGTAATTTTTAAGATAAGATATATTCTCTTAGGCTCCATTTACTTTGAGTATCGGATTAAATGAGTGATAGAATTATCTTTGAAACTAAATGAATGATAAAAAACTCAGTATTAATTGTAAGATATTTACTTACATGTATTACCATAACAGGATAAATTCTGTCAATTGTTTACTTTGATGGATACACATGCTTTGGATAGAAAAATTACCTTTGAGCCCTTTACGATCAAATTTAATAGACAAAAATCTTTTCTCCCAAATTCACCTCTAAGCACTAATTGAACGAGAAAAAGTGCATTATGGAACTTGGTTTGCTCAGTCGAAAATTGGCATGCTCCCAGGTCAAAAAACATTTTTGTGCTTACTATAAATTAATGTATGTTACATTTTTTTCCTCTTCAATAATAATGCTAATTTATTTTATCTAGGCTTTTTGTTTTTTTTTTTTTTTGTTTTAAAACATTGAATAACGGTAAGCTATTCTTTTTTTTTTTTTTGTTGCATGTGTAGATGTTGATTTGGTAAAAACTTGAGATAATTTGTTTAATAGTAGGTGGGCTTGTGTATATTTTTCAGCTCAAAATCAAGGATAGTATGGACAATTAAAATGAGGACCAACTTCACATAAGTTATTAGGATAACTTATCCCACCTCCAAAGGTGGGATGAATTATGCAATTTCAACAGTGATTAGTACAAGATTTTGATTTTATACTGAGCCCCCATATATTAAAGTAAACATTGTAATAATCTGTACTATTTTTCTTATTCAGGCTTATACATTAAAGTAAACGGGGCCTTAACTGACTAGGTAAAGTATATATTTTCTCAACTCTGGGAACAAGTTGCACCTAATCTACAATTGAGCTATATATACTGAAATTCACTCTAATCTATTTTGAATTTGAATTTACTTCTTATTCAGGAAGTAAGATGGTATTGGGTGGATGATTTTGATCGTCGGGTATTTTTTATTAGATATGATCCTGGTTGCTCTCATACAATGTTGAAGAGAATGTCCTAAATTAGGTAAAAAGAAAAAATACCCTACGGGTCAAGTCAATAGAAAGACGAGAGAAAATACCCTACGGGTCTAGATCCTACGCATGTGTTCTTTCTTTGAGCTCTTGTTGGTTGTGCCTCATTACAGTCCATGGACGTGGAATTGAGTAGACCTGGAAAGGCTTTATCAATCACCCCACTGAAAGACGGTGGATTTGTGGCATCCTTAGGGGTTTGGAATTCAAGAATCTGAATAAGAGGATTTTGTTTTTGTTGGTAGGATTATCACTCACAAATCGATTCACATGGATGCACTGTGATCGACTTTACTCACCTCTTTTAGTCCAGTTACAGGAAGGGACTTCAAAGTTTGACCAGATAATTGATTTTTGTTAAGGTTCTTTCACATCCTGGATCGGGGTTCTAGAAGGTTCTCCATGGGCGTTTGAGAGAAATCGTATCGTTCTAATATCTTTCAGTGAAAGTGAAAACCTTATGCTTGTCAGCCTTGATATGTGCTATTGTTATATACATGTTCACAATCTATCACTCATAAAGATGACAAAGGAGATGGCTTCATTGATCAGTAATCAGATAGGCTCTTTCAGAGATGTGGATATGGATTTTAATGGTAGTGCATGAGGCGCCGGTCTACGTATTCGTGCAATAATTGATATCTGAAAGCCGGTCTTGAGTGTATTGAAATTCGCTCCATTTTGGGTGACGAGCTTATGGTCACGTTGACCTATGAGCAACTTTCCAACTTTTTGGTACTTATGGGAAAGATTGGCCATCTTTTGATACCTTGTGAACACAGATTCAAAGAGGGTTTTGTCGATCCCGGAGATAATCCGCCTTATAGTCCTTGGCTACGCTCGACTTCACATATCTCCAAAATCACAAAAACAAGCAATATATTTTCTCAACCCAGTCTAGACAAATCTAGTATTTAGGACCACCGTCCTTCCGTCAACCCTCATCATTATGGTGCACAAATTTGGATCATTCTGACATACTAACCAAGCCTCTCAGTCTACGAATGTATCCTTGTCACCAAAATCTCATACTATCATAACATGCACAACCATTTGGACGTCTGCATGCACTATTTTGATTACTTTCCATCCGTCCTCCCTCCCACAGTGTCTCTCCTCATCCCTAAACAACAAATTTCCTTCACCACGAAACCCCACTTCTACTCCCATCACCACATACCTATATCTGCATCGACTATTACCCCTTGTTTTCCACCTCTTCCTCTAGACCTGGTCAGCATCCTCCTAAAATTCTCTCTATCCTTTTCCACTACAACCAATTATGCTACACTCTTGTCAAAATCTTCTTCTACCAGAAATAAAAATTCCCCACTCCTCATCTAGTAGATATATTACAGTTCCTCGGAAAAGAAAGCAAAATGATCTTCCCTCTCTCCTCATAGATTCCGATGTTTAAGGCCCATCTAAATCTCCGAAGACGGAAGGCGCTCTATTGAATATCACCAATGGCAGTTGCTATGAGTTTTCTCTGCTACAACTGCTAGGGAAATGTGGGGCCCTGAAAAGTTCCAAGACTTGGAGATATTCTCCAAACACATTGTCGAGCCTGGTTTATTTCGGAGACTAAGTATACTAGTCGTATGGATAGGTTAGAGAAAGTTTAATTTGTTTGAGTTGACAGTTGATTGCCGAGGTCAGGGAGGAGGTTTGTCACTACTTTGGGATAAGAATGTCTCAGTGATAGTCCAATCATATTCCAATATCCACATAGATGCTTATATCAATTAGCAGACATTGAACCTATCTGGCGACTTATTGGGTTTTACAGTCATGCGAAAGTCAATGGCAAAACTTGCTATTGGCAATTGTTGAGGAACCTTGTCATTCAATCCTTGAGGAATAGATATGTGTCGGGAATTTTAAAGAAATTTTGCATCAATGGATGAAGGAAGGAGGACCATCTAGATAACCATGGCAGATGAGGAACTTTCGAGAGGCACTATTAGACAGTGATTTACCGTTTTGAGAGAGCAAGCTACACTTGGTGTAATAATTAGAGAACCCTATACCGTCCAAGAATGCCTGGACAGAGCATGTGGTAAATCTAGTTGGTCCTAGTTTTTCCGAATACCACAACATGTCATCCTGAATGCATCTACTCAGACCATTTTCCAATTCTCATTGAAATTAATCCCTCCTGGGTGCATCGACCACACCAATCTCGGGTTTTTCGAATTGAGTCTGCTTCGGTGAATTTGGAATCTTGCGAACATAAGGTTACTTGTCAGTGAAAATCCGGGAGGCTTGGTTCTTATCAAAAGATTTTTCTAATAAAATCAGGTCATGTACAACAGGTTTGTTGAGCTGGCAAAAAGTGAACCCGTCCTCCACCCGCATGAAAATGAACTTTTGGGGGAGTTGTTCAGATCCAATCACAACATCAAAGTAGAGTTAATGAGACCCAGTTGAAAGGTGAATTAAAATTTTTTTATTATGCAAGAGGAAACACGATGGAGGCAACATAGCAAAAATTTGTGGTTAAGGGAGGGTGACCGCAATACTACGACTTTCCATAAGACTGCTAATAATTAAGCGACATCACTAGAATTCTATACATCGTTTGAAATGTTCAGAGGGTAAGTGGTTAACAGAAGAGCAAGATACTCGAGCACATATTGAGAGTTACTTTGATGAGGTCTTCCGGCCTTGGATTCCGTCGATCAAAGAGATCGCTACTGGTACAACTGGTTTGCAAGCTCGGCTTAATGCGGACATGGTATAGGAGCTCCTTAGACCTTATACCGAAGAGGAAATTACTATTCCCTCTTCCAAGTGGCCCTTTTGGAATCTCCGGGGCTAGGTGGTATGCCTATGGTTTTCTACCAAAAGTTCTAGCATGTTGTGAAAAATGATGTACTAGCTTGCGTGCTTCATATCTTAAACACTTGCACATTGCTGCTCGAATTTAATCACACTCATATTGCGCTTATCCCGAAATGTTCCCATGCTTGTTTACTTACCCAATTTTGCCCCATGAATTGTGCAACTTTATTATAAGGTTGCATCCAAAACCGTGTCCATTGACTCAAACCTTGATCGTATCATCTCTCCAAATCAATAAACTTTTTCCCGTGAGCGCCTTAATACGGATAATGTGTTATTGCTTTTGAGGTAAATCATTACCTTAAGCATAGGTGGGTGGGTCGCAAGGGTCACATGACTTTGAAATTATATATCAGTAATGCTTATGACAAAGTGGAGTGGTCTTTTCTTTGTGTAGTGTTGCAAAAATTAAGTTTTCCAAATTAATTTGTGTCTATAGTATCGTATTCTATTGTTATTGGTGGTCGTTAATTTGGTGCAGTAGGTTCACAGCGAGGACTCCGTTAGGGGGACCTGTTGTAACTTTACTTGTTTTTACTATGTACAAAAGCCTTTAATAGTCTTTTGCAGAGAGCTGATGAGGATCGGAATATTCGAGGTACTTAAATTTGCAGAGGGGCTCCAAGATTTCCCATATTCTTTTTGCTGATGACACACTACCTTGTTGCCAATAATTTTCGGAATCACTTCAATCTATTCAACACATCCTATCAGTCTATGGTCGCCTGTCGAGATAAGAGATTAACTTGCATAAATGCACGGTAGTCTTTAGCCGAATACTTCACAAGCCTCGCAAAGTCTAATTTTAGATCACTTTGGAGTTTGGAGGGTGATATTTAGGATTTCCATCGGTCGTGGGTAGATATAAGAAGAAAGCGTTCAGCTTAATTTGGGACATTTAGAAACATATACATGGATGGAGTGATAGACAATTTTCACATGGGGGAAGGGGAAAGGAAGTTCTAATCAAGTTTGTCCTTTAGGCTATCTTGCCATACTCCATGCCGTGCTTCCGCATTCCAGTTCCTTAGTTCAAGAAATCCATTCAATGATTACCAACTTTTCCTGGAGTTCGTTTGAATCCACAAGCTACATTGGATTGCTTGGCAAAAACTGTGCAATCGAAAGATCAAGAGAGGGTTTGGTTTCATAATCTTCAAGTGTTCAATACTGCGTTGTTGGCCAAACAAGCTTGTTGCTTGCTTACAACCCCTAATTACCTTTCAACCAAGTCCTTAAGATTCGATACCTCCCCTATGGGAATGTTCTTATTGCTACTTTAGGCTACTTGGCAAAAAATGTGCAATCGAAAGATTGAGAGGGGGCTTGATTCATAATCTTCAAGCGTTCAATACTGCATCATTGGTCAAACAAGCTTGGCGCTTACTTATAGCCCCTGATTTGCCTTTCAGTCATGTCCTCAAGGCACGATTCCTCCGCTATGGGGATGTTCTTATTGCTACTTTAGGCTACAATCCTTTTGCAACCTAGTGCAATATTATTTCATCATTAGAGGTTCTGTGAAGTGGAATTAGGTGTAGAGTTGGTCATGGCCGCACAACCCGAATCTGGAAAAATTCATGGATTCTGATTTCATAATTTTTGAACCAATTCTCCTTGTTGTATCCTTGATCCAGATTCAACCGTGGAAGAGCTTATCTCATTAGATACAAAAGATTGGAACAGATCATTGGTATAGTCTATATTTTGGCCTAGCGAGGCAGAGTCCATCCAATCAATCCCAACAAGCTGTATGGACAATCCAAAATTTTTGAAATGGCACCATTCTTATAATGGCCGATTTTCGGTATGTAGTGCCTGTTATGTTGCACTTGTATTGGAGGCACAAAATTAAGGCAGCCTTTCATCAGTCTCCTATTAGAATAGGTGATCGGAAAGCTAATTAGATTGGCCTTGATGTAATCTATGTCTGACAATTTCATTGTAATTGTAATATTGTTATATGAATAAAGTGAGTATTCATGTTTGGCAATTCCATTTGTTGTGCTTACTATTTATGTTTATTCTATTAACATCACAACAAAGCACACAGGCCATACAACCTATGTAGTTGGGTTGGAAGCTATGAAACCAACTTATAAGGGTTGGGTCTGAAATATTCCAAGTCAAGGACCTCGAGATAGGGCATCGAGGATCCTATGGAGACTTGCACTAAGGATTGCATTTATTAGATGAGTGTTGTATTTCATCAGCTTGGACGTCTATGCAATATTAGTGGGTTGGTTGACAAGGGTGTCATCTAACTGAAGTGACTCGCAGGAATCGTCATATGGAAGCCTTGGAGGCTTGGTAGGTATGGCTAGAATTCACGGCTCCGATAGTACGAGATTAGTCATTCGACTTGTGGAATCATGGTAATCACATGCATATGATGGCTGTATCTAGGATCTGACAGAAGATGTCCATATCAGGGATAGGTTCATTGTAAGCCTTATCCAGTGTAGTCGGAATATGTATTGAGGACGGTTGATTTCCAAGATAGGATCCGTCACCTGTCAATATATGACAATGGAGTCTCTTATGCGCTCTAAGACAATTTAAGTTCTTTAAGTCTGTGGCCACAACGATTGGTCGAGTAGGGAATGGTTTCCTACGTCGATCAATAGAGCAAACATGTTTCGAGTTATTGAGCATAGTTGTCTAGTCCAGGATGGAAACCAACGTCGAATTCCATGCCCTAGACTTAGACCGGGAGACAGATGATGGAAGGGTCGTACTCGTATGGAACTCGGGAGCCTAAATGTTCACACCAACATTCACCTAGTCTCTAGTGCCATGGACCATTGCTAGACGGCCACCCATGGTGACGGGCGTTTTTTGATTAATGATTAATTGAAAAATAGTTAATTAAATTAGATTTAATTCACTAATTGTATTGGACACAAGCCCCAGTCTAGCTGAGGGTGAACCTAAAGAGTCACACCCAAATCATTATGGAATTGGTAGGATTAATTTGGAATTAATTCTAAAAAAAATGAATTAGTTTAATGGGATTAAATTAATTCAAGGAATAAAATCAATGATTGGATCATTTATTGAGAAATGCATTTGATGGATGGTCCAAGATCTAATTTATTGGATTAGTTATTTTTGGACTTAGAACCTTTAAATTAATTAGATTAATTTATCGAGTTTGACTTAATTAATTGATTGGATCAATCAATTAGAGTTTGGACTTATGTTTATTTAATTGGATTAAATAAACTTTTGGGCTGCAATTGGATTGATATTGATTGGATTAATTAATGCCCAATGAACTTTATTTGGAATTAATTTAATTAGATTAAATAAAGGTCCAAAACTAGTAGTCCAAGTCCATGGAAAAATGCAAGTTATTGCAAGTTAAAGAGAAATTAAAACTTCTCCATATGAGAAGCACATGCGCTTTGACATGATGTGTTTTGAGGGAGGTTTTATGCCATCACAGTTGGTGTTGTGCAGATAGTGTGCATGTGTATGTAAGTTAGCCTTGGAGGTTGAATTTTGAATTCCATTTCCTACATACACAAAAACAATGCACATAACTTGTATGGAATACACTTGCACGAGATTTTCAGCCAAATACTCTCTAAAATCTCTGCAAAATTTCTCCTATTATTGTTCATACTTTTTGGAAAGGATTGAACAACAAAACATTCAAAAGGCACTAAACAATAGTGTTGTTTTGAATTGTTTCTTCTTCTTTTCCTCTACTTCTATCTGGCAATAGTTTAGAGGATACACTCATCCATAGTGTGGTGTGGACAAATTAGAGGGATTCTAATTTGGATCCTCAAGTGAACGGAAGGAGAAACGAAAATAAAAAGGGAACAACGCTAGTACCAGTTCTACGTGTAGTGAACAAAGGTTATTTTTCATTTACGTTACATGTACCTTTTATTTTTAATCTTTTAGGCACATGCTCAGCATGTTTATTATTATGCTCTTGACAAACACCAAACGCCCGGAAACTTCAAAGGGAGCACCCCTTTGAACCCGTTTAAAATTATGCATTATATTTATAGTTTTACGATTCCGTTGCGTTCCTGGACCGTACCCGATTCTTAGTATCAGAGCCCAGTTCGATATTGTGGCTTAAGGATTTACATGTTATAAGGTGTTAAGCATGTAGAACGTGTTTAAATTGCTTTTGAAAACCATAAATTATGGCTTTAAAGCATGATAATATGTGTAGAATATGTATTAATTTTGCTTTTAAAGTTATGGATATCTATTCATTTTTTAAGAATTGAATTTTCAATAAATGTATGTTTATATTTCAGTTTTGTAGCAGAAATTAAAAAAAAATATTGAAAAACAGCACAACAGCGTCTGCCCACTGCACCTGCCGGCCGATCACTGGCCATCAGGCCAGCCGCGCACAGGCAGTGGCCTGCCCGTTGCCTGGCATGCGTGCCGGCACGCGGCCAGGCAGTGCGCGCACGTGCGGCCGGTCGTCTGCCGACCTGAACGTATGGGTCATTTTGCATCGCTTTTCATAAAAAATTAAATTTTCTGATTTCTGCTAGTTTTATGAAAGTGTTAATTTTTTGGCATTTTTTCATTTTAGTTGAATAAATTTTTCTAAAATTATTTTATGTCTTAGATTATTTTGGAAATGGTTTTCAAACCAAAATTGTTTATACGTTGGATGTATGGGTGATATCCATTTTTTCAATTGCATTATTAATGTATTATTTTGTGCACTTGATTATGTTTATGGTTAGATATTGGATATCTTGTTATAAATGCATGGGATGTATTTATTTGTTGGCATATTTATATTTGATATAATTGTAATTTGTTGTTGTTGTTGTTTATTTGATAAACAATAAGGATGATCACTAGCCCTTTTTTGCCTATGTATGGTTTAATTTATTGTTGGGTGAGGCCTGCGTGCCTCTTTGTTTTTCTTCTCTCTATCTTTTTTAGCCTTGAAATAATAGTTTTCCTCCTCTCTTTTAATGTACTCCCCCCGACTTATAATTGGGGTTTCTTTTAAGTTGTAATGAGAGTAGATTAGGTTGTGAGGCTTTATTTTATAAAATATAAGCTTCCAAGAAGATGAAGGTCCGGTGGACCGAGCCCACGATGGAAGATCAAGAAGAACAAAAGAGGAATTTTTACAAGGCCCCATTAGAATTATAATGGGATATAAATATTGTAATAGTATAGCCCTAGTTTGACCATAGATCCACTGCGGACTCAGTGGATCACTTAGGAATGGGCTTGTGATCATCCTAACAGGGGCGTGCTAGGCTTGTTTCGCGTGTGCTTAAGTTTTTTTATGCTTTGATGTGTGGTGTGTTTGGAATGCACCTTATTACATTATTTGTATGGAACTTGAGCATGCAAAACACTAATAATGATGAGGTCTCGATCTTAATAACTTATTAACTCTCACTTTGATGGTCCAAGTAAATATTAAGCCCAAAATGAAATTAAATCAAATGGTTTGATTATTCTAAGCCTTCCATCCGTAACAATGTAATAAGGAAGCTACTTTCATCTAAAGCGTGGTCTCACTAGTCGTGGCACGTTTTGGAATGAAAGAAAGCTGCATTATTGTTACGAACAAAGGAATATGCTCTTGTTTTCCTGTCTCACGAGTCGTCGGGGGCGACACTTGAGATATGATTTGGTTGATGGGTCAGGCCGAATGCCGAAGTAGCGTGATTTGCTGGAGTCCTCGGAATCATGTGAAAGAGGTGAGGCAAAATATCTTAGGAATCTCGTTGGATGAGAATGGTATTGGATACCCACCACAAAGCTTTTTCCACATCAATCATAAAAGTGGGGCATGGAGAATTGCATTTGTGGATCCCAAGCCCACTAGAAAATGATTTTCCGAAACCCCACTTGAGGGTGGTGGGCTTTCATAGAAATAGTGGGAGGGTTGATGACTAAAGACCAAGTCATAACTTGAATTAATATTACAATTCGTTTGCTAATTTCTACTTTACATTTTGAATGTAGATGTCTAAGAATCAGTTATCTATGATTACGGAGACTAACAAATGTAATGGAACGAACTACAACGATTGACTGCGTAATCTGAGGATTGTCCTCGATTACGAAAACCAGGCTGATGTTCTGGATAAGCTATTTCCTGTAACCTTGTCGGAAGGCTCCTCGCCAGAAGAACGTTTGACGTTCGAAAAATGGCATGAGGATGACCGCAAGGTACGCAGCATCATACTGGCATCCATGACAAATGAGATCCAGAAACAGTATGATAGGCTGGACCATGCAAGCGCGATAATTCCGGTTACAAGATATGTATGCGGTTCTGGATAGGCATATTAGATATGCCGCCACAAAAGCATTCTTCGGCACCAAGATGGCTGAAGGATCCTTTGTACATGAACATGGGATCAAGATTTGGAAAAACTCGAGGATCTTAAAGTTGGGCTTGATAATGATACATATATAGATATGATCCTACAGTCTCTTCCTTCCTCTTACGACCCTTTTGTCGTAAATTATAACATGAATGGGCTTGAGAAGTCCATACACGAGTTGATTAACATGTTGACCCAGTTCAAAGTAACGACCAAAAGGTCTGCGCTGGCGATACTGGTTAGGGAGGTCATCGACCTCTAAAGCGAAAGGCAAGCAGGCCGGACGCTGGAAGAGGAAGAAGGGAAAGGCAAAAGCTGCTGTTAACACTCAGAACGCTCCTGTTTCCCCAGTGGGGATGGGAAAAGGAAACGGAAAGATTGGACCGCAGCCATCGAGGGCAAATGATGTCTGCATGCATTGCCATGGAAAATGGCACTGGAAGAGGGACTGCCCTAAGCTCCTCTCCCATAAAGGTATGTTTGTTATTGAGGTTAACATGATTACTAATTCTACTTCTTGGGTATTGGATACCGGCTGTGGAGCTCACATCTCCAATAATTTGTAGGTGCTGGAAAGAAGCTAAAAGCTAAGTAGGGACGAGGTCGTGCTGAGGCTGGGTGATGGCAAGGCTATTGCTGCAGAAGTTGTAGGTCTAGTCCACTTAGTTGTTAGTGATCAAGTTAGGATAGAATTAAACGATTGCTAATATGTCCCTAGCATGATCAAGAATATCATTGTCATACCATTGTTGGACAATGCTGGTTTTGAGTTTATGATCAATAAAAATTATTTTTATTTGATGAAAAATGGTTCTTCACATTTGCTAGGCAAGCTTAATAATGGTCTTTATATTCTTCAACAGCGTGATTTGATCATGACTGCTCAAAATAAATGAAAAATGGAAAATCTAGAAAATGCATAGATTTGGCATGCAAGGCTAGGTCACATCTCTCAAGATAAGATTAGGAGGTTGGTGGACTCAAAGAGTTTAGAAATAGATGATTTGGACCATCTACCAACCTTCATGTCTTGTCTAAAAGGGAAAATGACCAAGAAGCCCTTTGTTGGACAAAGCACGCTTGCTAATGGTCTGTTGGATTTGATCCATTCAGACATCTGTGGGCCACTAAATACACAGGCCAGAGGAGGGTTTTCTTACTTCATAACCTTTACCGATGATAACTCACGCTATGGTTATGTTTATCTTATGAGGTACAAGTCTAAGGCCTTTGAAATGTTTAAAGAGTTCAGACTTGAAGTTGAAAACCTAACTGTAGCAAAATTAAAGCCCTTCGGTCAGACCGAGGTGGTGTGTATTTGAGTGGAGAATTCTTGGATTATCTAAAAGAGAACGAGATTCTCCCTTAGTGGACTCCTCCTGGAACGCCACAACTGAACGACGTCTCTGAAAGGAGGAATCGAACCTTGTTGGACATTGTTCGATCCATGATGAGCTTTACCAAACTGCCCTTATCTTTTTGGGGTTATGCTCTTGAGACGGTGGCCAAGTTGTTAACTATGGTTCCTTCTAAGATTGTGGCCCAGACGCGATATCAGATGTGGCATGGCAGGTTTGCTTGCTATAAGTACTTGAGAGTGTTGGGTAGCCCTGCATACGTCAAGAGACTAGTGGGAGATAAACTGGACTCGAGGTCTAGCTTATGCAGGTTCATGGGTTATCCTAAGGAAACTGTGGGGTATTATTTTTATGATCCTTCTGATCAAAAGGTTTTTATCTCGAGAAACACAGTGTTCCTGGAAATGGATTTTTAGCGGATACTCGTCGTGAGGAATTGCTCCTTGAGGAATCAAGTGAGGCAATACCACAAACAGATGCAGCGACATCATCTGCGCACTGTAGTTCCCACTGACGATATTTCGGTCCTCCGAAGGTTGACTAGAGTTTCCCATCAACCTGAGAGGTATGGCTTTGTGGGTCTGGCCGGTCAGTTGAACAATGATCTAAAGACCTACGGAGAAGCGATATCGGACATCAATTCAGGAAAACGGGTTGAGGCCATGAAATCTGAAATGGACTCTATGAGTTCAAACAAGGTTTGGACCTTAGTAGATCCACCCAAGGGTGTCAAGCCCATTGGGTGTAACTGGGTCTACAAATGTAAGCTTGGAGTTTATGGGGAGGTGGCTACCTTCAAGGCCAGGCTTTTGGCAAAAGGTTATACTCAGCAACCTGCGGTCAATTTTGAGGAAACCTATTCACCCGTAGCCATGGCCAAGTCCATTCGGATTATGCTTGCCATAGCTGCATGGTATGACTATGAAATATGGCAGATGGACGTGAAACGACTTTCCTTAATAGATTTGTTGAGGAAGAGATTTATATGAATCAGCCAGAGGGTTTCACATTTGTTGGAGAAGAGCAGAAGGTCTGCCATCTCCAAAGGTCCATCTATGGTCTCAAACAAGCTTCCCGAAGTTGGAATATCCATTTTGATGAAGTCATACAGGGTTATGATTTTATCAAGAACAAGTTTGGCCCTTGTGTATATAAGAAGGTCAGTGGGAGCTCGGTTGCATTTCTAGTACTTTATGTGGACGACATCCTGCTCATTGGGAATGATGTCAAGATGTTAGGTAACACTAAAGCATGTTTGTCCAACAATTCTCCATGAAGGATTTGAGTGATCCTTCCTACATCCTAGGCATCAAGATTATCCGGGATAGATCTAAAAGAATGTTAGGAATGACTCAAACCTCGTATGTTGAGAAAGTCTTGAAGAGATTCAAGATGGAAAAATCCAAATGAGGATTCCTTCCTATGAGGCATGGGGTTAAACTATCCAAGACTCCTAAGACTGATGAGGAAGTTAGAAGGATGTTGGACATCACCTATGCTTGAACCGTAGGCAGCATACAGTATGTTGTGCAGTGCACAAGGCCCCATGTTGCCTTTGCTTTGAGCATAACGAGTAGATATCAGGCTTGTGCCGTTGAGGCTCACTGGACTGTAGTCAAGACCATTCTTAAGTACCTAAGAAGGACTAAAGATATGTTCTTGGTTTACGGTGGTGGAGAGTTGATTCTGGAAAGCTATAGTGATGCTAGCTTCCAGTCTGATGAGGACGATGCCAAGTCTCAATCTGGATTTGTATTCAGGCTGAATGGTGGTAGGGTGGCTTGGAAAAGTTCCAAGCAAGATACCACAGCTGATTCCACCATGGAAGCTGAGTACATAGCGGCTTTGGAAGCAGCTAAGGAGGCGGTTTGGATGAAAAACTACGTCCAAGAGTTGGGTGTAGTGCCTAGCATTGTCGAGCCAGTGGTTATCTTCTGGGGTAACAACGGGGCTATAACGCAAGCAAAGGAACCAATATCTCATCATCGATCCAAGGACATTCTTAGACGCTACCATCTTCTTAGAGAGATGGTGGGAAGAGGTGACGTTCGGATGGACCGAGTCACATCGACAGAAAATACGGCAGATCCCCTGACCAAACCAGTGTCGCAGGTTGCTCATACTCAGCATCTTGGGAAGATGGGTTTGAGGGTCATGAGTGAATGGCTTTAGGGTCAAGTGGGAGATTGTTAGAATAGGTGACCAGAAAGCCAATTAGATTGGCCTTGATGTAATCTATTTCTGACAATTTCATTGTAATTCTAATATTTTTATATGAATAGAGGGAGTATTCATGTTTGGAAATTCCAGTTGTTGTGGTTACTATTTATGTTTAATCCATTAAAATCACAACAAAGCCCACAGGCCAAACGTACAACCTATGTAGTTGGGCTGCACATTGGATGACAGCTACGAAACCAACTCTAAGGGTTAGGTTTGAAATGTTCCAAGTCAAGAACCTCGAGATAGGGCATCGAGGATCCTATAGAGACTTGCACTAAGGATTGCATTCATTGGATGAGTATCGTGTTTCATCACCAACAGGCTTTGGACATCTATGCAGTATTAGTGGGTTAGTTGACAAGGGTGTCAGCTGATTAAACTGACTCGCGGGAATCGTTATATGGAAGCCTTGGAGGCTTGGTCGGTATGACTAGAATTCCCTGCTCCGATAGTACGAGATTAGTCCTCGGACTTGAGGAATCATGGAAATCACATGCATATGATGACTGTATCTAGGATCTGGCAAAAGATGTCCGTATCTGCGATACGTTCATTATAAGCCTTATCCAGTGCAGTCGGAATATGTATTGAGGACGGTGGATTCCAAGATAGGATCCATCACCTGTTAGTATATGACAGTCGAGTCTCCTATGTGCTCTGAGACAGTTGAAGCTCTTTTAGTCTGTGGCCACAACGATTGGTTAGGTAATGGATTCCTACGTTGATGAATAGAGCAAACGTGTCTCGAGTTATTGAGCATAGTTGTCTAGTCCAAGATGGGAACCAATGCCCAATTCCATGTCCTAGACTTAGACCGAGAGACAGATGATGGAAGGATCGTACTTGTATGGAACTCGGGAGCCTAAATGTTCACGCCAACATTCACCTAGTCTCTAGTGCCATGGACCGCTGCTAGACGGCCACCCATGGTGACGGGCGTTTTTCGATTAATGGTTAATTGGAAAATAGTTAATTAAATTAAATTTAATTGGCCAATTGTCTTGGACACTAGCCCAAGTCTAGCTGAGGGTGAACCTAAAGAGTCACACACAAATCACTATGGAATTGGTAGGATTAATTTGGAATTAATTCTAGAAGAAGCGAATTAATTTAATTGAATTAAATTAATTAAAGGAGAAAAATAAATGATTGGATCATTTATTGGGAAATCCATTTGATGGATGGTCCAAGAATTAATTAATTGAATTATTTAATTTTTGGACTTAGAACCTTTAAATTAATTGGATTAATTTATCAGGTTTGACTTAATTAATTGATTGCATCAATTAATTAGAGTTTGGACTTATGTTTATATAATTGGATTAAATAAACTTTTGGACTTCCGTTGGATTGAGATTAATTGAATTAATTAATGTCCAATAGGCTTTTTTTGGACTTAATTTAATTAGCTTAAATAAAGGTCCAAAACTAGTAGGCCAAGTCCATGGAAAAATGCAAGTTATAGCAAGTTAAAGAGAAATTAAAACTTCTCCACATGAGAAGCACATATGCTTTGACATGATGTGTTTTGAGGGAGGTTTTATGCCATCATGGTTGGTGGTTGTGTAGATAATGTGCATGTGTATGTAAGTTAGCCTTGGAGGTTAATTTTGGAGGTTGAATTTTGAATTCAATTTCCTACATACACAAAAACAATGCACATAACTTGTATGGTATACACTTGCACGGAATTTCAGCTAAATACTCTCTAAAGTCTCTGAAAAATTTCTCCTTTTGGTGTTCATATCTTTTGGAAAGGATTGAACAACAAAATATTCAAAAGGCACTAAACAATAGTGTTGTTTTGGATTGTTTCTTCTTCTTTTTCTCTACTTCTATCTAGCAATAGATTAGAGGATACACTCATCCATAGTGTGGTGTGGACAAATAAGAGGGATTCTAATTTGAATCCTCAAGTGAACGGAAAGAGAAACAAAAACGAAAAGGGAACAACGCTAGTATCGGTTCTATGTGTAGTGAACAAATGTTGGTTTTCGCTTACGTTACATGTACCTTTTGTTTTTAATCCTTTAGCCGCATGTCCAACATGTTTATTATTATGTTATTATGTTCTTGACAAACACCGAACGCTGGGGAACTTCATAGGGAACACCCCTTTGAACTCGTTTTAAATATGCCTTAAATTTGCTTTTTACGCTTCCGTTGCGTTTTCGGACCACATCCGATTCTTTCATCTCCCCCACCCCTAGTTAGAAATTTCTATGGTCTGCTAATGTCCCGAATAAGGTAAAACGGTTTACTTGGCGTTCGTGTGAAAACACCATTCCCACTTCAGTTAATCTCAGAAAGCGTTTACCAAGTATTGAAGCTGTCTGCCCTCTTGTTATCTACCTAACAAGGATTCAAGGCATGCTGTACTCTAGGATGGTGATATCTCATTCTTCTGATGACATCGAACACTGGTTTTTCATGTTCATAAACTTTGCACAAGAGAAGAGTTTGATCTTTTCTTCATTGTGTGCTGGTGAAATTGGTCTAGTAGAAACAAGTTACTGATGGAAGGGATTCATTGGACCATGGACCAAGTTGTGCACCCAACTAGGAGACTCCGCGATGTTTTCTTACATCATGGTATGGATTCCATTTTTTCCCCGCCTATTCATTCTTCCAGTGCTTTGTCTTTTCCACCTCCAAGTACTATTAAAATTAATTTTTTATAAGGACATATTCAATGACAATGGAGAGTATGGAATTGGTATTGTGGCTAGGGACTGTTGAGGAGAATGCGTTGCTTGGAGCGTGAACATAATTTCACGAAAAAATATTTGCGGAGCTTTCCCGAAGCCGCTACGGCCCTTGAAGGAATCTTTTGACTTTGCTCATAGTTGGCCATCTATCATCTTAGAAGGAGATTATTTCAACCTGATTCAGAAACGACATTCAAGAGACTTAGATTTTTCAGATATTATCCCTTTTGTTCAGGATATTAAGACCCTCTCTCTGTTGTTTCTTCTTACAAGTTTTCTTTTATTTGTAGGGCAAATAATTATATTGCTGATGTACTTGTTATCTTCTTCTATTATCAATGAATGAGTACTATTTTGCTCTAAAAAAAGTAGGGCTTAATGATAGCTATGATTATGTTAAGAATCGAATATTGGTTATGGATCCACTACCTGGTGTAAACAAAGCCTACTTGATGAATTTAACAGTAGAGAAGCTGAGACGAGTTAATATGGATATGCTTAAATGAATTGAGAAGAATGTAATACAGGTAAGAACACGTATAGTGAAGAAGGATGGGAATATCAGTGTTGTGGTGAAATAAAAGAAATCGGTGGATAAGAGACTATTGTATGCGCTAATGTTTTACAAAAATGGATATGTGAGGGAGACATGTTTTAAGATTCATGGTTTCCAAATTGGTAAGAAAAAGCTGACTAGACAGAGAAAGAGGATGATACAAACACAAGGATAGCATACATTGTAGTAATAAGGGTAAGAAGTTGATTGTCTAGAAGACACTATATTGTTTGATGTTATGAGACTAGAGGCGGTGAAGCTTATGAATGAGGAATTACCTCTGGATCAACTGAAAGTGAACTTTGCCCAACTTAACGGTTTTGTAGGTACATATCATGATTTCTCATGTCCTAAACACGTAAGTCAATTCCTGTATCATAAATGTCGGTACCATCAATCACATGTGTGTTGACATCAAACCTTTGATAAGCATATTGTTCCAAGCAACATCTTCATACATTTGCCTAATAATTATGTTAAAATAATTGAGCACATAGGTGATGTATATCTCATAATCTCGGTCTCACACATGTTGCTATTCCACGCTTTAAGTTTAATCTCCTAGAAACAGATAAACTCTACATTTTATCTAGCATTAAGTTTGAATTTTTCTCTTCATAGTGCACTTTGCAGAATCACAGGACTAACAAGGTACTGGTTGTAGGAAGGCAAATTGGGTGATTCTATGTTTTAGAAACTGTCTTATTTTTTGCAAAATTTATAAACAAATATGTTAATACTCAATTTGTCTCATCTTGTCAGTCCATAGAAACACAAGATATCAATCTATGACATAGAAGATTAGGTCACTCTTTCTTTTTTCAATTACACATTGCTTCTAATAAACATAACATATATCTAATAAAATTGTATGTGAGGTCTATCCTCTTGCTACACAACAAAAATTATCTTTTCCATCTGTGACTCCCAATCTTTTGATGCATTTGAGCTTATACATATAGACATCTAAGGGTCCTTGTAAGCGACATACATTGTATAGATGCCATAATATTTTCATTATTGTGGATGATTATATGATATCAACATGAACATATCTCACTCATCATTAATCACTAGGTTAGTGATGTACATAGAATTTATGTGTTTATGCTATAGGAATTCACTTAAATTTAATGCCGTTTTGCATAGAATAACATAGAATTTCATCATTTTTAGTCTATTCATTTTCTCTCGGTATTGCTTTTAGGCGTTCTCCTAATTGTAGGTGTAATCTCATGGAAAAGCAAAATGATGAAATATAACACACAATTAACAAAGCAATGCAAAACGGACACAACCGAGGCAAACACAGCCCCGACCACTTTTGTCAATATGACCATGTTTGCCGACATTAGAGAACACACCCTGGTCGTGTTTCACCTTGCTGGAATTTAACGTGCCAACAGAGAAGCCATGTTTCACCTCAAAAGGTCGTGTTTAGGATTCTATAAGCTTCCCATTTTATATATTACATGCCTCAAATATTTTTAGGGGAGTAAAACATTTTTCAAATAATCACATCTTGCAATTCATCGTGTTGAAGAGCTTGGAGCAAGATGAGAAGTCCTAAGAACCATCAAGCCGGCTATGGATTAAAGGATATAATTTTTTCACATCTCTTTTTCTTCTAAAATTGTCTTTGATGTTTAGAATATGATGTTTATCGTTTTTGCTTGCTGAACTCATAGCAGAGTAGACTCTCTTATCCTACAATCAAGTTGAACCTTTTGGTAGATTAATGAAATTTTGTTAGTTTTCTTCTTTATGTTATGTGTGTTTGATTCGATTTAATTCCTAAAAGCATGATTATCTTATGAATACGTTGGCACATGTTTGCATGTTGCAACATCGAGTGAAGGGTCAAAAGGTAAAATTTTATGTTAAAAAGTTAGAAGTTAGATATAAGAGTTAACCTCGAGAGCATGCTTAGTTCTTGGGAGGGTTGCATGAATTTTCATAGACCTCAAAGGTTTTATTAACATCCATGAAAATAGATTGGTTAGTTGATTAAACATGGTGTTCCATACACTTGAACGAGGGTGAAGACATCACTAGGATAATTTCGTAAAATTAAATACATAGATTAAGAGAGAAGCTCTGATAAAGTCATTTATCAACCATTTGGGATACTTGGTTATAGACTTTCATCTACTATTGTTTTTCTTAACTCTATACTTGTTTTTAAGTAGTATAGATAAATTTCCAATACTTTTTCAATTTTGAATTGGTTATGCAAGCTGCAATAATCAGATAATCATAATAGTCTAAATGGGATCGACATATGAAGTGTTACATGACAGGTCATGCAACTTGCGATTATAATACACCAGTTAAGGGTCTTCATGCAAAATGAAATATTTAGGACAATAAAAAAACCATATTAGTGAGACTAGAGAATGATTATTAATTTTTAAGTGACAATTATCAAACTCTATTTAAAGATCTGGGTATTTTGATTAAATAATATTACATTTACACACCTCAACAAAATGGGGGTACTTGAAAGAAAACATAAACATCTTTTACAGGTTGCTACAACTATTACATTTGAAGCATGTTTACCTACAGATTCTAGAATAAATCTATATTGATTGCTACATATTTAATAAACGGGCTATCCTCACACACTCTAGGGTTGAAATCACTATTTGACCTATTGTATCGTAGGCTTTCATTTGTTAGAAAATTCATGTATTTTGTTGCCTGTGTTTTGCCACAAATGTATCTTGACATAAGCATAAATTTAATAAGTGTGCATCACAGTGCAGTTTTATTAGAATTAAATCACACATACAACCTTTGAGGAAAATGTGTAAGACCAAAGATCATCAACATAAAAGAAAACTAAGAGGGTGTTTGGCTAAGCTTTTTCAAAACATCTTATAAGCCCCTACATCTTATAAGATGTTTTAGGAGCTTATAAGATGTTAGATCTTATCTTAAATAAGCTCCTAAAGTATTTGGATAAAATAAGATATTAAAGCTTATAAGATGTTAGGCTGTTTGGTATAAAAAATGACATGATACTATTATAAGTTTTTATTTCTTGACATATTTTGTATTTAAATATTTTTAAAATAATTTTATCAATAATACACATTAGTTTAACTCCAAATAAATATGTAATAGATAATCATTTTTAAAAAATAAAAAAACGACAGATTATGACTTACAGTTTTGACTAAAAATTATATATTATGTACATTCATGCTAGTCGAATATTAATATAGATATATAATTGATGTTTTCTTTATTAATGCAATGACTATTTCTAGTCGCATAATTTATAAAGTTTTGGACTTGTATTTTTTCAGTAAATACCATATCAATAGCAATCCTATTTTTGTTTAACTATAATAATTTATTATATGATAATCAACATTTTCATTTTTTGTAATGCAAAAAAATTAAATAGCAATAAAATTCTTTAAAATCTTAGAAAGAGTGTGTGTATGTGTCTGTGTGTGTGTGTGAGAGAGAGAGAGAGAGAGAGAGAGAGAGAGAGAGAGAGAGTATGTGTGTTTGCGTGTGTGTGGAGAAAGAGGGGGAGAGAGTATGTGTGTGTGTGTGTGTGTTTGTGGAGAGAGATGTCTATGTATGTTTGTGTGTGTGTGTGTGCATGCGTGCGTGTGTGTGGAGAGAGTGTGTGCGAATAAGGATATTTTTGTCTTTTAACATATCAATCTTATAGAGCTTATAAGATCTTTTAAAAAAAAAGTTGGATAATGTTAACTTTTTTTAAAGAGCTTATAAGATCCAAAACATCTTATTTTGAAATCTTATAAGCTCTTTAAGAAAAATTTTGCCAAACAAATTTTTGGAGCTTATAAGCTTTCAAACATCTTATAAGATGTTTTGAGGAGCTCATAAGTTTAGCCAAACACCCTCTAAATCTTTATTAACAAAACAACTCTTTCATTAAGCTCAACATAGATAAGAAAATAAACACAAGCATGCACTTGGTGTTCGAAAATTATATATTCATTGATACTTAATTCATAATCCTGACTAAGAACGGCCAGGCATTACCATTACCTGCATTAGGCCGATCAGAAGCTACTTTGTTTTTATGTGGAAGCATTGGCCAGAACCTTTTTACCCCATGTGCCAGTACTGGTCAGAATGTTTTTTTCCCCATGGGGTAATAACCCTGATTAAGTCTCAATTAAGGAGGGTTTTGACTGGCACATTTTTATGAATGGGGTAATAAGCCGATTAAAGAGGGTCAAAACAAAATTATCAACTACCACCCTGTTGAGAACCTCATTGAAATGTGTCAGATAGATTTTCGACTATTCCTCCATTGAGATGGCCCAAAAAGGCTTTTATACCTGTTTAAGGGTTGGAACTAGTTCCCATTTTCAAACTATCCAAAGCATATACAGTTAAGTCGTACAAAACAGAAGCCAACAAATCTTTTACACTCAAAATTTGTTAATCCTTGAAACTAAATTCATGTCAAATATAGTGTGAAATATTTCAAGTGGAATATTCGATATAAGCAGCATATTTATGGCTACATATTTTCATATTGTTGTGTGTTTAAATTATAATTGTAAATAATTAAATTGTGATAAAATGTATGTCAAATTATTGGTTGACTACAAAATAGTATAAGCCTAAAAATTAAACCACACAATTTGGATGATATTTTGGTTTGTCATTTAATTTTTTTGCTACGGTCTATATATATATTGATTTTACTTGAAATACCATAACACTATATGAATATTAATAAGTAGCCTAGAGGAGATTACAAAAGGAAATCAGAAAAGGAGGAGGAGGAAGAAGAAGAAGAAGAAGAAGGAGAAGGAGAAAAAGAAGAAGATATTATGCCATTTTTGTCTAAGTCTTCGTAACTTTTATCATTATGTGTTTATGTAGCAAGGCGGCTCAGGATTTAGAAGGTAAAAAAATGTTGAAATGTTGAAAAAATATCACCAAAAAAGACCAGGAAGGTAAGCTCGGGCGCGTGGGTGGCTGGCTGCATTTTCATGCAATAGCTTGTTTGGTGAACGAACGCGCTAGCGCATGGGTGGTTAAATTTTATTTTTCTGTAATGAGAAATAGTTTTCATGATTTTGTTATTGTTACAGATCGTGAAAATTACAGAAAATAGTTTTTGATGCACAGAAAATTTTGAATTTTTTTGTATCTTCTGACAATACTTCTTTATCTTCGTTTGACTAGATCGAAATTTAAAATATTTTTTGAGTCTTATGCTTATTTAGTTACGTCTAAAAATTAGTTTTTCAACGTTTAAATAGGAGAACTGAGCATATTTAATGATACTAGTCATTGATAGAAATTTTCATTAGTAAATAGTGAAATATTATGATTGGACATGTGTCCTATCTCATGAGGTTCCCATTAATATTAGATACGGTGAGAATCAGACACTCTTAGCATTCTCTGTGGGGGAGCTAGAACTCTAAGAACTCCAGAAGGTTTGGCAAAGTTCAAGAGAATGAACTTTTACAAACTGGACCGAGACACACTTTGCCTCAATATTTCATGATAATGGAGAATAAACGTTTGAAGCTTCTCCATTTGGGTTATTACTTTGCCCATCACAAAGTAGAGATAAATATACTAAAAGATTTTCTTCCTGCATATTGGTGTGATAAGTTTGAGGAATTGGACAACTCAATAAGAAATGAAATGACACTTGAATAATTGAGGTTATGGATAATTAAGATATGGACGGCACGAGAGATGGAGCTCAAGATGAAGAAATCACTTTCTTTGAGAATGAACTCTGGTCCTTGTAACCTAAAGTTTGCTCCTAAAGATAGGCTTTCTATTGGAATGATCAATATGATATCTCGTCAGTATTTGCCTTCAGATAGGAGTTAACATTATTTCAAGGAGATGATTTCTTTAAATAAGCGACGCATTACGTATTGTTTATTTTGAAGTATGTATTCATGTTCAATACTTTGTTTTAAAGTTATGATATGATGACATATCTATCTCTTTGTATAGCATTATTCTTCAATATTATGGAATTGAGTGGGAGTTCTAGGTCGGAAGAATTCATATTGTACTAACCTAAAATTTATTAAATTTTGTGTATTTGCAATTATATTTATGATAAACATAGTATTTGGATAATAGATGATGATTGGGAACCATATAAACTTTTGAGTCTAAACTTTATGTTGGTTTGTCATAGATAATTTTTAGCTACATAATTGTGTATAATAAGTGAGCACTTACAAGAATAATCACCTCTAAAAACTTACAGACCATGGCATCAAAGTATACCTTGCTGACCTTAACAATGGTGACAAGTTGGATGGCGACATCTATAATACTTGGTGCCACAAGATCTGGTATGCATTGGATGAACAAGATACTTTGGAGGTCATAAACCAGATCATGCAAAATTCAGGTGTTGGCAACTTTGCTTAGCAGAGATGGGATCAAGAGGCTTACCAGGCATGGGAAGAGAAAGATTCCACTGCACGTGACATTTTGTGATTCTGTAATTGATGATCTCATTCATGAGTGTGAGAAACACCCCACTACTAATTATATCTTGGTATACCTCAAGGAGAAGTGTGGAGGTACTACTGTGACTCGACTGAGACATCAAGTTTGACAAGTATGACTAAGAAGTTGATCACAGTATCAAGAAACATTTGAAGATGATGTCAAACATGATAAGGGAATTGAAGTCAGTTGGTCATGTTCTCTCTCATGAGCAACAAGTTCAAGCACTGATCTGGTCCTTCCTGATAATTGGGGTCATTTGAAAGTCAACTTGACTCATAATAAAAGCATTAAGATTTTCTTTGATGTTGTTCACCACGTTGAGCTTGAGGATGAGCGGCTTGGTGCTTCAAAATTCATAGCAGTGCTTTTGTGGTTGAGCCTAGTTCCATAAAGACTTTGGGCTTCACTACAAAAAAATGGTCTTTTAGCGACTGTGTTTGTAATGGCATTTACGAAGGATTGTCATCTCTTTTTTTATGTTGCGACGGAAGGAAACCTGTCGGCTTAAGTGGAGTCAGAAGATGTTTTTGATGGGAGAAGAGATCCAGTCAGACCAATTATGGCAGGTAAGGACCGCTCCGATGTTTCCGTTGCAAGGTATGTTAATTGGACACTAATTTTGTGGCGGTTTTTGCAATGACATTGAGATGGATAATATTATAATATTTCTAAATATTTTGGGACGGATTGCGAGATGGATAACCGTCCCAATGTTTGCAAAAATTCGGGACACATTTTGTGACAAATGTTCATCACAAACACCACAAAACTAGCGACTCATTTGGGACGGTCATTGCAACGAAAGTTGTCGCAAATTTTGGGATGGGTTTGCGACAACATGTATTGTCACAAATTGAGACGGATTTGTGCGATGAGTGTCTTATTTTTCTATGGTAGGAATATTTATTTATTTAGTTTTTTTAATTTTGACGATTTTGTTGTTGAAAAGTTTGTCGCAAAAAGGTATATTCTTTTGCAAAAGAAAATATTAATTTTATTAGCGTTTTTAATTAAACTTTGTAAATTGAATTTAAAATTTGAATTGGAATGTATTTAAATCAAATGTAGAATTAATAAATTAAAAAATATATTAACTAAAATACTAGATTAATAAAAATAATATAATAAAATTAATTATGATTTTTTTCAAAATAGAGAAATATAAAAGAAAAAAGAATCCTATTATAAAACGGCGTTCTGCTTATGCTCCTCGTTAGCTGACTGGTGGCCATGAACGGTATCGTTAGCTGTGGTAAGGTCATCGGGTGGATGCTCGGGCGGCTTTGGATATGGTAGGACACCGAAATGTGCCATCATGTGATGCACATTCCTTTGCACTGCCTCCCTGGCCGCTCTAGTTCGGCATCCTTTGGGTCTACTGCTGGTGTAGGTGGGGCACTCCTTTGCAATAGTGCCGCAGTGGAGGTTTGGACCTTTGAGCCAAGATCGAAGACTCGGTCCTTGTTTGGGCCGCCAGTTGCACTGACCCACTACTCCTCTGTCATGGCAACTAAGGCTACTGAAGTGCAGCCTCCTAGCCATTGCCTCCTTGACAGCATGGTCCTTGAGCACCTTATGGAATATCTCTTGAAATAAGAGAAATAAATAGAAAAAAGCAAAAAATTTAATGAAATTACTTTGTGATGGAAAATGATACTTGTGTACTTACCACCACCTGCCATGCCCTTGGGCCGCGTCAATTACCACCCACCTTCTTTTTATAGCATTAGCAAAAGACTTACATCTGCTTCGACAACCTGTTGAGCTGGGACGTTGTGGAAAAATTGAAAGATGCTAGCCCCTAAAAGTAATAATTAAGCAGTTACTATTAATAATGCACTAAATCAAAGGCTACTTGCCATATTTCTTTTGTGCATCCCAATGGAGGATGACCCCCCATGGTACACAATCGACGCTAGCGTTGTGTTCGCCAGCCTATTGGCTTTATTCTTTGTGGCCTTCTCCTTGAAATCGGGGGAGGCCCAATACTTGTAGAGTTGCCGCTGGACCTCCTCAACCAACCACATAGGATGCTTCAATGAAGAAACCCTAGTGGTATTGAATGTACGATAAATGCACAATCCTGCTTGATGCTTGAACAGCTTTTGCATCTTGTTGTCAGAGCAGTCACAATAGTGCCTGAGCTGAAAGATAAAGAGACATATAAAATTATTAGTCCTGAATAATGAATTCAATTAAAGGCGCTGAAAATAAAATAAAAAAAAAAATAGGATAGGACAATAATTACCTTGAGCTACTGGAACCAGAAATGCTCCCGCTCCTGGAGATTTGTTTGTGTTTGGCCCAAGCCTGGGGAAAATGACCGCGTACCACGATGTTGATCGTGCTAATGCGATACTCTACCTGACCTGCATAAACAATTCACAATATAAATTAGTATGAAGAAAAAAATAAACTAGAAACAAAAAGGTTAAAGCAATTTAATTTACTTTCTGTGACATTCAATTTCTATGAAAATATACTTTCTAAAATCAAAGACTTACTCTTAATATGATGTGACTGCTTCATAATTGCACAATATATATGTCTCGATTATGCGACGTTTCGAACTTCTTACATATCTCTTCTTTGAAGCCCCATTTGACCGGCCATGGTGGTTGAAAGTAGAGCGTTGAATTCTATCATCGTTGCTCATGAGAACATTGTTTCCACCGGAGCTCAAAGTAGTGGAAAGTGAATAACCCAATTTTTTCGACAATGTATACCTTACAATAAGCCTCGACATGTGCTTTGTTCTTCACCTTCTTCTTCAATTCACGTAAAAACCTATGCAAATAATTATACTCACAAAATGTTTTAACTATACAAATCAAACACAACTATAGGAGTTAATAATTGTTACCTCTCAAATGGGCAATATCTACCTATACTGCATGGGACCTCCCACACGAGCCTCGTATAGCAGGTGAACAAACGGGATACTCCATCGAGTTGAAGAAAGATAGAGGAAGAATTTTCTCAAGGTTGTACCTGGTAACAGTAACAGTATCTTCTAGCTCTTGCACCTTTAATACATCTAGTTTGGCTGAAAATACAACCTGGAACAAAAGGCTGACCTCTATCAACTCGCTCCATGGAAACTTAGGAAGCATTCACGGAAAGCAACTCAACTTTTACATGAATACGTGCCAATCGTGACTCTTCATGCCGTGAAGTCTCAACTCGGCCAGTTCAACACATCTGGCAAGGTTACAGGTTTCTCCATCAGGAAACTTCAAACACTTTACCCAATCACATATCCTCTTCTTCTAGTCTTTGGTCAGGGTATATGCGGCTTTTGACATAACGTTCTATCTACGGCCGCTCACCTCAAGCTTCAAGAGTTACATATGTTCTTCACATTTTTTTGTGCATTCAGATTGTCGTTCGTTTTTCCCTTGATGACTATTCTGGTGTTGAAGATGTTTTCAAGCATATCAAGTGCGTCCCCCAGTATGGAAGATCACATAAGATGCTTTTGTTCATCCACTTGGGCTCATTGACATACCCTGGTAGGTGTGTGAATGGATCTTCAACTGAACTACTATATTTTCCACCGAATCATGGATCTCACCTCCAGTCAACCTCGGCCTTGCAATATTCCTGTCGAGCCGATTTGTAGTGAAGGATTTGTTGTTCCTCCACTATCAGTGGTCATGGGAGAGAAACTAGTTGTGGGGGTCAAACTGGTATACCTTCCTCCCATGCTGTAGATGGAATGCCCGTGTGACATCCATACGAATACGACACCCTATAATACATGCGGTGGTCCATCCAGACACCATAACATACGAGGGTAGGTCATTCACCATCCACATTAATGCCGCACGCATCATGAACGCCTGATTCGTGCCATGATCGTGCAGTCGCACACCCACATACCACAATGGCAGCAACTCCTCGATCAACAGATGCATGTATATATCGATCAAACATTTCGGATTCAACAAGCTAGGGATCACCAGAGTTAAAAATATGTACTCAATTGTCATACACATCCCTAGTGAGAGGTAGTACGGTGTCAGGATAACTGGCCAACATGAGTACGCTGGCCACAGTAACTGGGCGGTGCAAACCTATTGGTGCATAAACCCAGTCTATCATTATGAGACTTCACTGGAAAATCTGGGTGTGTTTTGATTGAAATGACTCCATGCCTCGGCATTAGAAAGATGGCATATGGAGCCCCCTCCCGTCTAATGGCTGACATGCGACTTCATGTGCTCTGCAGTCGGTGGTGAATCATACAACCTATACAGTCAGAGAGTCAATGGCAAGTACCTCAGCACGCCATACGGGGGCTTCTTACGCCGGGTATGCAACCATTTTTACACGCATCAATATTCAAGATTGGTAAACCCAATCCCTTATCATCTTGTCGTGTTGTAGTAATCGGACGAAAGGGTGTGATTACGGGGTAATGGGTCACTATCGCACTAGGACACCTGATCGTAACATCCCTAAGACATATTATGCTTGACTTTAATGTTCACCAGCCTAGCAATTGCCGAGAACTGTGAGTCATTATAATTGTTGTACAACTGTTGGCCAGCAGCATACACTACATAAAAAAAATTGATTTGACAACCCAGACACGTCATAGTCATATGATCCCTCACTATACCAAAAACTAGGACTATCTTGACCAGCATCAGTAGGATAGGAGTTCGCACCTACATCAGGTGCACTCTTGGGCTACGCCGAAAAGTATTCTGACCCAACTACATCAAAAAAATATTATTTGGTCCCAATTCATCTGTTGGTAATTACCCCAGTGTGTAGTAGTCTCCTGTGTAGTTGAGGTTTGCTAGAGAACTGGAACGGTCACTAAATCATAGTACTCTTACATCCTATCCTCACCATATGAAGTCCAATTATAATATTCCTCCACAAATGCTTTCCTACATAAATCGAACATAATCTCTTCTGTTGTTTTGAACCTTCCGTTCTTGCACTTAAGCACGGGCACCTAATCTTCTCATTGTCCATATGTGCACGCTGAAAATTGGCCAATTCTATGAAAGTCTGAACGCCATCCTCAAACTCTTGCTTAATACTCACATGCCATAGCAGGTTCTTTTCATACATTTACCCCATCAATTGTCTTAACATGATGATCACTACCTATGTATATGCATATCGATTTTGAGCTGTAAATATATAAAATTAAAAATAATAATTAAACTATACACAAACAAAGAATTCTAATTGTTACCTAGTCAATCACGGTCCACTTCCCCCAAACTCAGCTTAGAGTGAAACGGAAGGATGATGGTAATATTTAAAATATACTCGATAATCATAGAGATAAAGAGTGTGTGGTAAATTATTCAAGAGAGTGAATACAAATGAAATGAAAGTAGCATATATATATATAGAAATTTGCGACAGATTTTCCCAAAGGGCGAAGTATCGGTTGTTAAAGTGGTCGTTACTCTTGCGACGGATTACTAAATTTGGATGAAAGATGAAAGGAGTCGCAAAAACTGGAGCAAATTTGTGATGAATATTATATCTGATGTGCGCTGGAGAGTAAAATTGCACGGTAAAAATCGTAGCAATTGTAATTACCCCGCCGCAAATCCTATCATAAAATTGTGCCTAGAGGTATCCCTTGCAAAACGCCATCGCAAAAGGAGGGCGGAAAAATATTTGGAAGGATTTATTTGACTGCAGTAGACGAGCCTAACTCTATGACAGCCTTTGCCACGGGCTTTCCATCGATAGGCCGGTAAATTTTGTTTCATACCCAAGATAACGTCCTTTATCGCAAAATCGATGTAATACTTCGCGCAAGTTGGGATGGAAAATTTCCATCGAAATAAATTTTTTTGTAGTGCTTTAAGCGTAACAGGAACTGGAAAAATGGTAAGAAGGGAAAGGTGACTAGAGAATGGTCCAAGTAGAATAACCCCTACCCTAATATTGAGAACAAACATGAGGAATTTGGAGGGGGGAAGACAAAAGCAAGATGAAGTGCTACAATTACCAAGTTTTTGGCCATTTCGCTTGTAAGTGCCCTAAGCAGAAAAATGTAACACTCAATAACATTTTTCTTGAGTATTGTGTAGGTCTTTAGTACTATTTTATTAACTGAATCCTATCATGTGTAGAGTGTAGACTCAGGAGCAATAGACCATGCGACTAGATATTTTGAAGCGTTTGTGGATTTTCATCGAGTTTCTTATCGCACAAGATGGATATATGTGGGTAATGATCCTATGTTGAAGTTATAGGGATTGACACTTGCAACTGAAGTTGAATGGTGGCCAAACTCTTATTCTTCTATGCACCAGAATTTCAGCGAAATTTGGTTTCTATTGTTGTTCTTATAGGATAAGGTTTTGTTTTGACTTATCATCATGATGTGGTTAATATATGCAATAATGACACCTTTTATGATTGTGGACGTCTCATGAATGGTTTGTACTTTTGAATTGTAGGAGATAAATATTTAACTATTATGTCAATAGTTGTGTTCCCTTATATGTTTATGAATCTAGTATTGCAAATGGTGATGTCAATACTTTGCATGCTAGATTATGTCACATTGGACAAGACAGGATCAACCGATTAATTAAAGTTGGATTATTAGGTTCACTTTCTAAAGTTGATTTACTTGTGAACATTTTCTTGCTGGAAGAATGACACAAAAGCAATTTTGGAAAGTCGTTCGGGCAGAATGACCTTTGCAATTAATTCATTCAAATATTTGTTGTCCAATAAACGTAAAGGTTAGGCACAGAGCCGCGTATTTAATTAAATTTTTAGATGATTATATGCTTACGGTAATGTTTATTTGATCTCTCATAAGTCTGAAGCACTAAAGTGTTTTAGACGTCATGTGAATGAAGTAAAATCAAATGGATAGAAAGATCAAGACTTTAAGAACTGATCAAGGCTGGACATATCTATTTGATCAAGTTAAGGATCTATGTAATGAGAAAGAGATAATAAGACAACTGATTATTCCTCATATATCTCAATTAAATGGTGTTGTTAACAGAAGGAATAGGACACTGTTGGATATGATGAGGTCCATGATGGTGAAAGCTAACTTGCCAATTTTTTTTGGAAGATGCATTATTAGCTGCGACCTATATTTTCAATTGAGTGCCTTCCAAATGGGAACCATGTACTCTGCATGAACTTTGGACTAGTAGAAAACTTGATCTAAGTAACCTTAGCCCCTGCGGATCAGCTGCTTATATTCATGACTTTTCCAATAAGTTTGGCAAACTGGGTCTCGAGGAAAGAAGTGTATTTTATTAAATATTGATCACAATCTAAAGGTTACATGTTCATAAGCGAACAAGACGATGGAACCTTATTAAATCACGAAATGCAATATTTTTGTATAATGACTTTTCTAGTAGGGGAGAGATAAAGAAAAGAGAACTTTTACTAAAAGTAACTAATTCAAATAATAGCTATGTGCTAGACAGATTATTAGAAATACAAGAGGATGAGTTATCCCACATTCCTAGTGGGAGTAACTCTTGTTCCAATGAATCATCTGAATCAAAACTTCGAAACATACTAGAAAAGGTATGCCAAAACGTACTTTTGAAATTGAGGGGCATATGTTTGTCATATCTCCAATAGATGAAGAAGGGCCTAAATATATTACAGAGGTTCTATCTTGCCCTGCAAGGATAAATATAGGAAGTCAATGGAGGAAGAATTGAAGTAAATGAAATCAAATCATGTCTTGGAACTGGTTAATCTTCCATTTTGGTGAAAAGCTATCGGCATCAAGTGGATTCTCAAGATAAAGCGGAAGGATAATGGAACAATTGGGATTATTCATGTTGAGTTTTACCAATGATTTACTCCTATTCTGCAAAGCGGATTCCTACTTACTTTCCATACTCTGTGACGCCTTTGCGGAGTTTGCTGAGATGTTTGGACTTCAAGCAAGCACGGGAGAGAGCATGTTTTTCATCTCAAAAGTGGTGATGGAGCTCACAGAGATGCTGTAAGCGGTATTTGGGTTCCCTGTGGGGTCTTTGCCGATAAAATACTTGGGCGTTCCACTCATATCCTCCAAACTTACGCGGGCGGACTGTCGATCGATTCTGGAGAAAATTGACAAACGACTAGCTACCTCGGGCTCGCACAAGCTATCGTATTCAGGTCGAGTGCAACTGATCAAGTCCGTGCTATCATCCATGCACACGTACTGGTCGTCGGTATTTTTACTTACCAAGGGGATTACGCAGGAGATTGAGCAGCGGATGAGAAGGTTTCTGTGGGCTGGAGCAAACATTCGAGCTATGGCAAATGTGGCGTGGGAGCAATTGTGTTGGCTTACTGATGCGGGAGGATTAGGCATTAAGGCGGTGATCCCAACGAATAAGGAGTTGTTGAGCAAGCACCTATGGGAGGTGATAGCTAAGAACCCGACTTCTATTTAGGTGCGTTGGGCGATGGAATATCGGCTGCAGAAACATTCTATATGGACGGTGGGAGTTGGGATGGGTTCATGGAGCTGGCGAAAAATGCTAACACTGAGGGATGTATTACAGCCAGAAATACAGTACGTCCTTGGGGATGGCTAGCTTACGTGGCTTTGGCAAGACTCGTGGCACCTATTGGGCATTCTCCAACATTCGATGCCTCACCTTACACGCGCCCTCGGCCTCCCGATTGATAGTAAAAGTGAGTGAAGTTATTTTTGAGAGACACCGGCATTGGCATAGTCGGGATGTTGTCCGTTGGAGGAACCAGGGGGTTTTTTCTTCTGCTGCTGTGATGCGGATTTTCTTGCCCCCAGGAAATGTTGTTTCCTGGAGCTCCTTGTTGCATCACCCATTGAAAATTCCAAAGAATAATTTCATCTTGTGGCTTGCCGTGCAAGGAAAATTGTCGACTTTGGACAGGCCATGGCTACTGCAGCCCCAGCAAGGTTGGATATTGTGCTCGGCAAAATCAACAGGAAACGCACAACCACATCTTTTTCTCCTGTTTGTATGCCAGGCGGTTTGTTCTTCTATTGAGGTGGTGGATTCGGTGGGCTTGGCCGCATAATGATTGGTGGATGAGAATCCAGTGGGCGGCCCGTCGGTGGCGGGGGAAGCACCTACTAAATGCTGTTAACCGTTCGATACTTGCCTCGTTAGTCTACCATCTATGGGAGGAACATAACTTTCGTAGATTTCATATTGATAGACGCGATCCTGATATACTTGTAAATATGATTATTGAACAGGTCAAGCAGAAGTTGATAGCGGACCACCAACTTACCTCCTTGCAAGTTATTGGTGTATTTCGATTATGGAAGATAGCTTGGGACACTAGGACTGTATAGGATTCTTTGTACAAGTTATACGTTTTTTTAATATGAAAGTTGCCTTCCCTAAAATAAAAGCTCGACCAGTGGCAAAAGACTATACACAACAATTGGGCATTGAGTATAAAGAAACCTTTTCCCTTGTAGTGAGATTTACTTCTATTCACCTATAGTAGGCCATTGTAACTAAACTCAATTTAGAATTACCTCATATAGATGTTAAGACTATGTTTCTCAATAGAGAGCCTAAAGAAGAAATTTAGATGAAATAACCAGTAGATTTTTTCATTAAAGATCTAGAAGAAAAAATGTGTAAATTGAATAGAAGATCAATTTATGGCCTTAAGCAGACAATGGTATTTGAGATTTTATAAAGTGATAATCACACATGACTTCATCATGATAGATGAGGACCATTGTATTTATGCTAAGAGGTGTAATAGAAAGTTTGTAATTCTTTCTCTTTATGAAAATAACATATGCTTCGAATGAAAGATACGTATCATAACACTTGTTTCATACCGTGTGTGCTTAGGTAATAAGAAAATAAATCTTTTGTTTCTCATTGCATGAAGACCCAAAGGTTAATGCAAGCTCATAGCATACTTAAGACTTTTGGCTAATTCTTTAAATTTTATTTTAGTGTGGCTATTTTAACATGTCACCAATAACTATGAATGATTCGTAATGCGGTACATGGCTAGGAAAGCAACTAATGTGAAGTTGAGAGATTTGAGTATAAAAGGAAGATTGTCTTATACTAGCAATAAGTATTTATTTGTGAGCCGACTAATTATATTTGACTTAGTGGTTATGACATAATTGTGAATACATGAGAATGACACAAATAAAGTATGCTCTTCAAAAGGTAAGATGTTTGTTGATTGATGCAATAAAAGTAGTCGGGGTATAGTGAGATATATAGTCCTCAATTCCTTGTTTAGGATAGAGTTGTTATATATCCTTAAACTGTATATGATCTTAAGTTCTCATCATATGCTTGTTGGTCACATGATTCATTTACTTGTATGAAATTGGTGGTATATTGGTCTAGTCACGATGAAAGAAATATAGACCTTGCGTGCAAGTGGGTGGTTATTTGAGTTGCTTCCTGAGGGAGTGGTTATTGGAAAACCACCTCCAACTCCCACTTGGCACTACATATGTATGCACACTCGTTTTCAACAATATGTAAGAGAGAAAGAATAAGCAAAAACGCGTGAAAAGGCTTAAAGTAAATACCATAGTGAGCAAAAAAAAAAACGAGTTATCTATAACCATTTTTTTATTACTTAATCTTATTAATAATTCTTATTTATACATATTTAAAGTTAACTCATTTATTGACTTCTGATAGATTATTTTCATTCAATTAAATAAATATAATGATAAAAAATAATTTATATAATTTACTATAGTTATATTTTGGATGCTTGCATGTTGTTCATAAATTAATTGATTATTGTTGTATCAACATTTCAAGACGAACATACTGCATGGCTGCTAAAGTCTTTAGAAATTTTCGTACACTTTGACATTGGGAAGAGTTTATGCACCTAACTTAATTGGGTGAGTTCATAATTTTTTTAAAAATATTTTATAAATTATAGTAGAGTATTTGATATATTTCTAGAAAAAGATCGAACTTATAATATTTAAAAATAAAATTAATAGAAAATTTTGATAAAAAAATACTGAGTTCCTAACTTAATTTCAAAAATCTAATAAATTCTTTCAATTTGCACATATAGTTACAAAATTTTCATCTACATCTTATAAATTTTAGAATTTTACTTTATTCAAAGACTCTAAAATTTTATTTTTTAAAATAAAATATTACATTTTACAATTTCAAAAACATCATTTAAATTATGTATAATATAAGCTTGCCATTTTTTAAAAATAAAGTTAATTAATCAAACACCCTTTTACTCCATATCACAGTTGACGATTCCACTCATTTTTATAATGGGCAACTCAACAGGATATTTCACATTTTCAACTCGTCAATAATAAAACCATTTATCAGTCATCAAAGTCTAGTCAAACAAAATGGCACACAACTAAGCACTAAAAAGTATAATGATGACTCTACACATTTTATGCTTTTTCATGTTTTGTGATAGTTTTTACTTTTAAAATAAGAAAAAATTATTAAAAGAAGTTGTGAATTATAGTGCACTGAAATAAAATTGAAAAGTGGAAAAATATTGAAAGTTGAATGTTTGGAAACATATTCTAATATTTATAATTTTGTTAATAAGTTGTAAAAATTGGTAGGAAGATGATTATAACTCTTAGTTTAAACTATCTTCATTTAAACAATTCAAAAGTAAAAATTGTATATTAAAAAAATGTCCTTTTCAGTTTATTTTCATCAATAAAATAATAAATTCTTTTTTTTTGTTTTTTTCAGCTTTAATTTTAATTTCCAGTATTTCTAAGTGAAATTTTGTTTTTGTATTGGGTTTTGTGTAAGAAATGAAGATATATATGTTTGTATTAATATATTTCAAGATAGATTTTCTTATGAAAAAGCGTGATAGAATAAAAATACGTTTGGATAAAGATGTTCTGTAATAATATTTTGTATGAAAATAATTGATAAAATAAAAATATATTTGGATTAAATGTTTAAAAACTTTTATACGAAAAGACAGTAAGAGTTTATAATAATTTAATTTTGAACGGAAAAACGTGATAGAATGAGTTTTCTAAAACTTATGGTCCTAGTAAAAAAAACAAAGTCCAACCAAAACCTGATCTAACATTCTAAAATAGAATTAAATTAAAGAGTCACTTAGATCCCATTTAAAAATAGGAAATTATATTTTCCCTAAAAAAATTTTGAAATTATACTTGCATTCCTTTCGAAAATAATTCATTTACACCTGGCCCCCCTTCCGTCAGGGTTCAGACAAAAGATATTGACGTCAGCAACAAAAATACATAAAATTTTAATTTCACCCATCATTCAACATTCGCCTGTAATATTTGTATACATGTAAGGGCGTAATGGAATATATATAAAATACTGCTCCCATATTATAGCCATTGGATAGAAAATAGTCATAGATGAATGAAAAAATTAGTCATCTTTTGGTGCTTTTTTTACATTCTATATATGGAGTGAGGTTAACATTATTATTGCATCTATTTCTTGAAAATGTCTCATTCAAATACTTTATCCAGTTCTTCAATAAATATATGCAACAGTAGTGTTCACCTTACCTCTATATAGGACGTAATAAAATTCCAAAAAAATGACAATTTTTCATTCATGAACGGCTAGTTTTTATCCTATGACTATAATTTGAATAATATTTTATTATCATTTCACCATTTTTAATTTTATTACCCCCTTATCTATACTATTATATAAAAGAAACCATGTTTTTACTCACAAATGACGGTTAATGACACCGCCGCAGCACTTTTTTGTAATGCAAAAAATAACTCTCAACTGATATGATAACTACTTTATTCAACTTTTCAAATGTTATATTAATTAATAAACTAGTTTTTTTCTTTCTTTCCTTTTTTTTAATGTGATGTGTTAGTTTATATATTTTACTCTTATTTATAATATATTTTAAAGCGTAAAAAATTATTTATTATATGCACGCACGAACTGTTGGAAAAACAATTTGTCAAATAGACAATCGTAGTATCGTTTTAAAATAACAATCAGGTTTGATAAATAGTTTTGAAACCAAAACGCAAGAAACACGATGGAACCAATTTATAAAGAAACAATTAGAATTGTCGTTTTAACGATGAAATAAAACTTACAATGAGAATTGAATCGTAATAATTCTCGGTCCAATTATTTCACCAAACCGAATCACAGATATAATCTGCTTGCCTTGAAGAAATTGTACATCCCGTTCCGGATGTGCACACGGGCACTACGCAACTTCTTCTAGGATAAGACGGTTTCAGTTCTAACGGTATGCACTTTACCGAAGAACATCTCGAAACAACACTCAGTAGCTTATGAAAACTTATGAACAAAATCTCTGAATTCTGTCGGGCAAAACTTGTTCCAGAATTTGTTTCTTACAACAAATCTGAACCTTTTCTGAGAGAGACTTAGGATGAAGAGTTGAAATATTGTAAAGTGTGAATTTGAAGTGTGAAGCTATCAGCCTTATATAGGCACGGCCTTCAACAACAATCAATTGCAGCTTTAAAATGTCATTAAGCAGCCACAATAAAAGGAATTAAAATTGACATCAAACAGAATTAAAGCAAAATTAATCCTGCAATGACCAGGTCAAAAACGGACTGAAATTTTTGAAATAAACCAGCTGTTATAGGTTTTAACCTATTTAATGACAGCAAGTAAAAATCTGATTTTCAAATATAAAAACCGTTTTTGACCTTTAAAACAATTTAATTTTAATCCAGAGACTCCAAATATATATATATATATATATATTTTAATTTCTCTCACCATCTAATCTATGGATTCACATGTAATTGAACCCATATTTTAGAACAATATGTTGTTACAAATTAACATTAAAATGTCAATTACAACAATCCCCCACAAATTCATAGATTTAAACTCAAGCTTCTGTGACTTGCTTTCAGTAATGGTACCTCCCGGTTTGAACCACTACCTAAGTTATCTAACGTCAGCTGTCACCGGGTCAAATGGAACTAAGCCTTGAATTTGAGCCCGTGGTTGTGACAGCGTCTGTTAGTAACAACAAGCCACCGGCTTTGTGTTGATCTTTAGGGTTGACACGTTAGGCCATGTGTCATGATCCTGTTCGTTGAATGTTTTCAGGAATAACCCCATTCCTTAGTTGCGGCCAAACAACTACATTCACTTAGTTGGGCGTCTCCAGGGATGCACTGCTTAGCATCTCGTCTATAAAGACTTGACCCCATTTAGAGTTAAAACTCTTACTATTCTTGCAGTAACAGCACCTTCCAGAATTACAGGGGACAGACTCCAGATACAAAGTACCAGTCTATTTTTAGGTGCTCGGATATCCCCTACGACTTGTTAATACCACATTGAACCTTCTTGTGGGATCTCCACTTGGAAGGTTGGGTTGCTATCGTAGTTATATCACTGAGGGGTTTCAGTCCCATCCCTAATCTGGATTTTTGTACTTGTGACAGATCTAATCCTTTCGTCAAAGGATCAGCCACATTGTCCTTTGTTCCCACAAAGTCAATGCCTGTAACTCTGTCCGACACTAATGCCCTTATAGACTTAAGTCTAACTTGGATGTGTCTTTTTGTCTTTTGGTTGTATTTACGACTCCAAACCTTTGCTATTGTGGTCTGACTATCACAATATACAGCAATAGGTGGAAGAGGCTGGCTCACAATGGGAAGTTGTAGTAACAACCCATACAACCATTCTGCCTCGGTACCAGTCGTATCCAACGCACATAACTCGGCTTCAAAAGTAGACCGGGTTATCAAAGTCTGTTTTGCAGACTTCCAGGAGACTGCGCCCCCACCTAAGGTAAACACATATCCTGAACACCCATTAGTTCCGGAGTTTTTGGCTATCCAGCTAGCATCACTATAACCTTTCAAAACAGCAGGGAATCTGCCATAATGAATGGACAGTGACACTGTGCCCTTAAGGTACCTTAGTACCCTATCCAAAGCTAACCAATGAGTTTTGTCCGGACAACTCGTGTATCTAGCTAGCTTCGAGACAGAAAATGAAATGTCTGGTCTCGTCCCATTTGCCAGATACTGCAAACTTCCAATAATTTGGGAATACCTTAGTTGTGCAACAGGTATACCACTTTCATTTTTGAATAAAGCCACAGAAGGATCATATGGTGTCTTAGCAATTCTACTGTTCTGATAGCCAAATTTCTCAATTATCTTCTCAACATAGTGAGATTGAGAAATAGCTATCCCATCAGTTGACCGAATCAACTTGATGCCAAGAATTACATTAGCCTCACCCATATCCTTCATTTCAAACTTATTTTTCAAAAATGACTTGGTTTCCATAATAATGTCTAAAGATGATCCTATTAACAGAATATCATCCACATACATGCATAGAATGATAATTTTATCTCCTTTAATTTTACAATAAACACACTTGTCATTCTCATTCACGACGAAGCCAAACGCAAGAATAGTTTTATCAAACTTTTCATGCCACTGTTTGGGTGCTTGCTTAAGTCCATAAAGAGACTTAACAAGTTTACAAACCTTGTGCTCGTTACCATGAGCTACAAATCCCTCAGGCTGTTCCATGTATATCTCTTCCTCTAGTTCACCATACAAGAAGGCTGTTTTCACATTCATCTGGTGAACCGGTAGATTATACACTGAAGCCAATGCTATAAGCACACGGATTGTAGTCAACCGAGCTACCGGAGAATAGGTATCAAAATAGTCTATTCCCTCCTTTTGTTTAAAACCCTTAGCTACCAATCTGGCCTTAAACTTATCAACGGTCCCATCAGGTTTCAGTTTCTTCTTAAAGATCCACTTACACCCAATTGTAGTACACCCCGGAGGGAGATCGACTAACCCCCAAGTCCCGTTAGAGACAATGGAGTCCATCTCACTTTTGACAGCTTCCTTCCAATGCTTGACTTCAGAAGAAGCCATAGCATCTTTGAAGGTTACAGGCTCGTCCTCAATATTGTAAGTGACAAAGTCACTTCCAAAATCCTTGACGAATCTAGCTCTCTTACTCCGTCTAGGTTCATCTGACTCTTTATGAGTCTGACTAGTACTACTAGGATTAACCCCCACATTTGTCATCTTTTCCACATGTTCAGGAATAGAATTGGAGGCAAGTGAATCATCAAGTGAAACACTAGGAGGTATTCCCATTTTCATGGGAAATCATCTTCTAGGAAAGTAGCATCACGAAATTCGACTATTGTGTTGACCTCAATGCTTGAAATTTCTGATTAATAACTAGAAATCTCAGTGCATAACTTGTCTCCACATAGCCCAAGAACACAGCATTAATAGTCTTAGGGCCCAATTTCTTTCTCTTGTGTTCAGGGACAGTACCTTTGCTAGGTACCCCCACACTCGAAAGTATTTGAGGCTTGGCTTCCTCCCTTTCCATAACTCAAAAGGAGTACTCGTATTGTGTTTCAAAGGGACTCTATTCAGAATATGGCAAGCCATATTCAAAGCCTCTCCCCACAAATACTTAGGTAACCCAGAGGTTAACAGAAGACTGTTAATCATGTCTTTAAAGGTTCTATTCTTTCGTTCAGCTATCCCATTAGACGAAGGGGAATATGGAGGAGTCTCTTCATGAATTATGCCAAAATTTTGACAATATTCACTAAACTTACTCGACTCATATTCTCCTCCTCTATCAGACCTTAATCGTTTAAGTTTCTTACCAGTTTGGGTTTCTGCTTCATTTTTAAACAAAATAAATTTATCTAATGCTTCATCTTTATTACGCATGAGAAAGACATAACAGTATCTACTGCAATCATCTATAAAGGTTATAAAATATCGCTTGTGCTCCCTGGTCAAAATCCCATTGAACTCACAAATATCAGTGTGCACTAAATCAAGTATTTCCGAATCCCTTTCAACTGATTGATAGGGTTTCCTAACTTGTTTAGCTTCTACACAAATTTCACATTTGTGACCTCGTTCAATTTCATGACTAGGTATTAAATCAAGATTCATCATTCGTTTGATGAACCCAAATTTAAATGACCTAATCTATTATGCCACAAAGAAGTAGATTCGATATTCAAAACAATAGAATCAGATTCAGCAATATCATTGCTATCAACTCGAATTTTGAATAACCCATCAGACAAATATCCTTTGCCAACAAAAACACCAAAATATTGAATGATCACTTTATTAAATTTAAAGGATAATTCATATCCCTCACTAACTATTACAGAGCCACTGATAATGTTTCTCCTAACAGTAGGTACATGGTGAACTCTTTGCAACGACAGAATGCGTCCTGAAGGAAACTTCAAGTCCACGCTTCCTATCCCAAGTACTTCAGCTGTACTGGAGTTCCCCATGCTTACTGTCCTTCCATTGATGGCCTGATAAGACACAAATAGCGATTTCTTAGCACAAATGTGCACATTTGCGCTAGTATCAATCAACCAATCAAATAGTTCATAGATAGTAAGGAGTTCGGGTTGTACAGAAACATACCCTTCAGTTGCTCCTGAGGCGCTAGCAATTCTAGTTCCTCCCACAACCATGTTGACAACTGCCTGCCCGGACTTGGCCTTTTTATTAGGACAGTCCTTAGCCCAGTGTCCCACCTGCCCACAGTTCCATCAGGGTTTGCTTGCTTTTGGTTTCTTGTTTTTAATGACTTTGTCTTTGCCTTTATCGATGGTTTTCGAGTTCGGGTTAACCTTATTCACTTTCTTTTTCCCGATTACTAAATTGGCCTTTGGCTGATGCTCAACCGGCATCTTGTGGGTCTGGTTCCTGTGCTCTTCCTCAATGCTTATCGTGACCATAAGATCATCCAGAGATATTCTCCCTTTCTGATGCTTGAGTGTCATGCCAAAACTTTCCCAAGACTTGCGAAATTTATCTACTATGGCCATGACCAGAAACTTCTCGGGAAGCTTCATCTCAGCATCAGACAGAGAATGCTCAAGATTGATAATCTCATGCGTCTGTTCAGTTACAGACCTTCCCTCGACCATCTGATACCTCATGAACTTGGAAACATAATACTTTTCGAGCCCTTGCTCTTCAGTATTATATTTCCTGTCCAACTCATCCCACAGCGATTTTGTAGTGTAAGAATCGGAACAATAGACATCAAAGAGCGTATTTGACATCGCTGACAAAATAGCTCCTCTGCCTATTTGATCCCGCTCGGTCCACTGAGCAATCTCAGCTGTCTTAGGATCGGTTTCAGTTGGTTCAGGGCAAGTCACCTGAATAACCGACAAAAGTCCTTTCATCGTCAACCATATTTTCATTCGTTGTTGCCAACGTTTGAAAAATTGGCCTCAAAACTTTTCCGGCATCCCGGATAAGTCGACTTTTGGGGCGATCGGAATAGCGACGGAAATTGCATCGGCCATTTTAATAATTAAGAAGCAGAAAGTAAATCACAGATTTTAAAAATCAAAATCCGAAGTTTTTAAAACCACAAAACATTAACTGTTTCCGTTCCAACGAAAAAAAAAACCCCGATCTTTCAAAACCTACAATTTCTTCAAGATTGTTGGAAAAACAATTTGTCAAATAGACAATCGTAGTATCGTTTTAAAATAACAATCAGGTTTGATAAATAGTTTTGAAACCAAAGGGCAAGAAACACGATGGAACCAATTTATAAAGAAACAGTTAGAATTGTCGTTTTAACGATGAAATAAAACTTACAATGAGAATTGTATCGTAACAATTCTCGGTCCAATTATTTCACCAAACTGAATCACAGATATAATCTGCTTGCCTTGAAGAAATTGTACGTCCCGTTCCGGATATGCACACGGGTACTACGCAACTTCTTCCAGAACAATCAATTTGATATAGGAGTATACTATTATAAATGAAATAGTCCCATCTTTAAAAATAAAATAGGTAAAAAAATTCTTTAAATAAAAAGAAAAGAAAAACATGATGACTGAACTCATTAAAAAGAAGGGGCAACACGACCCTTTGAGCAGGAAGTAGTGAATTTCTTTTTTAAAAGTTTACAATGTCACATTCCTTTATTTTCTTTTTATTTAGAAACTTTTTTTTGCTATTTTTAAATGGGGGTCAAGGGCAATTAATCCAGCTGTATCAAATGTGGAAATATCAGAGGGATATGATGTGTGGGCGAATTAGAAAAGGCTACACAGATCTAATTCAAATAAAAAAATATTCGAATAAGTTTAGGTGAGTTGAGAATCTTGAACATGACCTGCAAGGCAAAAATCATAAGTATTATACTGAGAAGGCCTTCGTTACAACTTTTTGATGTTTTAAGTCAACAAAGTCGTACTAGATGAGCATGAATATCGTAAGAGAATATAAGATGTCAAAGTTGTACCTAGAGTATGAAAGATTAGTATTTATAAATATTCCGAACTATACGACTTTACATGAAATATTATATAGGAGTAATTAAGTGATTGTCGTGAGTCCGTACCCTGTGTTCAAATTGGGATGGGGCGGGTCGATAGACCCGAATACGAGAAGCACGAATCTTGACCTATTTTGTAATTAATAGAAGAGTTTGGGGTAATTGTGTTCAAGTCATTTTCTCAAGTTTAGTAATTAGCCACATAATGTCTAATTTGCATTTGTAGGGTTGAAGAGTCCACTTCTTCCTCCTCTATGGTTGTTTTAAGGGAAAAATTACATTTTTGGTCCCTATATTTTGAGTAAAAGTTAATTTTGGTCCCTGAATTTTACGTGATACGATAGAGGTTCATAGACTTCACAAATTGTTAAGATTTTAGTCCAATCATTAAAATTGAGTTTAAAAATGTTAAGTAGGAGGGAATCAATTGGACCAAACTTGTAACATTTGTAAAGATTAGGGACCAAAATCGTAACAATTTACAAAAATTAAAAAACAAAATTTTATTTCAAAAAGTTTGTGAACCAAAATTGATTTTGACCAAAAATATAAAAATCAAAATATAATTTACCCCAATTTTTATCCTCTTATATAAATTTATAAAATATTTGAAATAAGTTTTAGCTAAACGTTCTCGTTATTCAACATACAAATGCTCGTGTTTCCCATGCGCCCAAAGACAGTCACCCAAGAGCGGGTAGAGAGAGAGAGTGTTGAGTACGCTGTCTGCCACGGCCGACGACTTTTATGATATCCGCGCCAATCACCATATATTTAGGAATTCAAATTCCACGTGATTCAAATTCAATAGTTTCACTACTCTTTTTGTGTGGAAGGTTTCTGTCACCATCTTCTCATCTTCACTTGAAATTTCTACATTTCCTCTACTTTTTAGAGCATAGAACAGGAATTTGTCCCCTAAAAAAGGGAAAAAAAAAACAGAATTTGTCTAGGTCAAGAGCATAGACGGATAAATTACAATTATTTCCCTTAAAGTTTGATAAAATTACAAATATCTTATTATTGTTTCAAAATTATAAATATTCCCGACATTAACGTCCGTCTAACTACAAACTCATTATGTTAGGTTTCTATCCAATTTTTGTGCTGAACTATCTAAAATGTCATTTTCTATTATAAGTTATAATTTTATATATTTTTTAAAATTTTTTATAATATTTTTAAGGACTAATATTCTCTGTTGATTATTTATTTTATCCACTCCTAGTCTTTTTTATATTTTTTCAAATATTTTTTAAATAAAAAATTTAGTAACGGTAAAGTAGTACTTTTCGTATCGCATCTCCATCAAGGGGGTACATAATTATTTTTCATTTGAGGGAGTATTTGTATTTTTTTAAATAATGAGGGAGTATTTATAATTTTTTAAACAATGAGAGAATATTTATAACTATGTCAAATTTCAGACATGTAGTTGTAATTTACTCAAATAATAATAAATAGAAGTTTTCTTTTAAAAATGATAAAATAGACTTTCCTGACGTTGGAGATAAAAGCTTTTTTTTTTTAGAATTATTTTTTGTGTTTATACTTTTAGGGAGGGATAAATGGAACTGACCCGAATAAGGTTAGACTGAGGGGTTGCTGGCTTTCTTTCATTTCATTTGTACTTTTTTTGTTTCGTGTGGACTTTAAAATTTTCTCCTATTTAGATTTTGAAATTATCCTTTATAATATATAAATTAATATTTTTATATTGATCATATAGAGCTATCAATATTATTTTCTTTTGTAATTTTATTTTTAGTCTATCTTAGTAAAATGGAAGTACGGATGAAGGCATGCATCTATGACTTGAATTGAATTTTCTATTATAAATTAGTATTGCATCGTGTATTGTACTTAATACATATAAATCATGTATATAAAATAATTCTTTAGATAAATAGATAATATAATTTTTACATACAGCGTCTGTATTTGTATTTGTTAATTAAATACTCTTATGTTCGGATTAGGGTCGATTAATGGGTTTAATCAATTTAGAATTAGGTCCAAAATGCTTAGGTTTATGGTCAATTAATGGGTTTAATCAATTCAGAATTAGGTCCGAAATGCTTAGGTTTATTTACGAGATTCACTTACATAATCTACAAACGAAACACGTGAAAACAACACCAAAAAGCTTCGATTATAACCCTCCAATGATGAAATCAGTAAGGTCATGAGGTGTAGGGATGAGCTTGTAAGAAAAAGCAAAGGTAGATAAAATTGTACCACTAGAAAAAAAATTATTATTAGCTACATTTTTAATGACTATGGCAAAAAATTGTGGTAAATAATTATTATTAACTACGGTTAAATAAAAATCATTGCAACAATTAGCTTTTCCACCACAAAAAATTTATTTGACATGGCTAAGAGCCGTGGTAAAAATATTTGTCATGGCTTTTAGCCATGGCAAATGTTTTAGCCACCCTCAGAAAAACCACGGTCGACAACCATTGCTTGGTTGTGGTTAATGACTATTTGCTCCGACTAATTTAGTATCAACCACGGTAATTAGCCGTGGTTAAATATCATATTTCTTGTAGTGTACCCAGGGTTTGGTAGAGCGTGCATTTATAAGTATAACCAAATGATACGATTGCATGTGGATCATTGATACAGAATCAGTTGTGTGATTATGGTAAATCTGTACATAATCAGGTTCAAGTCGATTCAAGTCCGTGTTGGTACAACCGGAATAAGTAAGCACAGATAGTCCATTTTAGGCATTAAGCAACAAATTGAGGGCACTTATGTCTTTTCAGGATACCTAGGTGTAGTCTCCATGTCAAATACAATACAAAATGCGATAAAATTTATAATAAAAAAAGTAATTCAACTGTATTGCATTCTTTCATTCTCTTGAGAAATACTTGTAACTCATTTAAGTGGATAAGTGCATCAATGGCGATCAAAAGGAATCCTTGAATTGTTTTCAATTTTATCTTTACTAATTATCGTAGTCAAAAACTTTTCACTCATGCTAAGGAAATCAGAAAAGTTTATCTAATATATGTAAGATAGATAAGTTACAATGGAAAACATAAAATTTCTCCACTAATTTTTCACGACAGTTAAGTAACTTTAGTATCTTAAGAAAATAAAAATATATAGTAATAAAATTGTAAAAAGAATAAACAATTTTTGTTTTGAATAAGTATGGGAATCATACTAGATCTGCCTGTGATTGTCGATTTGTTTATAATATGAGAGTCGATCTAATTTATTTACTATTTATTTATGAAGTTTATATGAAATGAAATTTTGTTTTACAGTTTAATTCCATTTGCTTATTAGATGATAATTCAAGATACTAGCATGGGGCTATTAATAGCGTTGAGTTGATGTCGTGGAATAGCGAACTGTAAAGAAATAATATGTGTTGTAGAGGTCTCAATTTGAGCTATCGAAAGTTCAGGATTTATATCAAGTTTTTCTTGAATTGTTGTCTCACCTCACTATGCATTAATTCAACCGAAAGATATCAATGCTTAATTATATTTCTTATTTTTTTCACTCAAAAAAACGTATTTTTCAACTAGTTAGTCATTCGTGGGGGAACAACTACTAGAAGAACCTTTTCCTTGTCGCACATTGCCTTCTTATTGAACTTTCTACTTGTTTATATTAGACTTCCTTTTTGCCTTTGGTTTGATAAGTGTGGGTAGATGGATTTTGGAATAAATATCTCATGCGCCAGCCCACCTGTCCCGTCCCGGTTTGGGCTAGGCCGTGCGATTTAAATCTTTTTGGAAACACTTGAGAACCTGCACTTATCCGATTTTCCTTTTGAAAAACACTATCTTTGAATTGGTCTCAACTGTAGAGGAAAATCCGAACTTGACTTAGCCTTTTTGTTGAACGAATATAAAATTCATGGTCTGATATTTCTCAACCAATTGAGGCTCTCAGTACTCTATAATAGGTCTTGGTTGGCTTTCATTTGACACACTGCAAAACTAAGCTTCTTCTGATATGCTTCTTCTGATATTCTAAGTGATTAGTCCATTGTTCCAAACTCTCTACTCCAAATGGAGGTGTTATGGAGTATTGTTGCGTTAATTTTGGGGAGCGAAAGGATTTTACTATTGCGCCACAATAGTACAAAAATTCTGTTTTTACGACAGTGGCTTTTTACAACAACATGACGTCATTTTCTAACATAATTTATTTCCTTATTAGATTAGAGTTCGTCCATTATTAGCCCATAAGTACATGAATTAAACTCATTAGTTTATCATCTAAGCATTGAATGGAATTCTGCCAAAGAAAATTTAGAGTCTCTAGAATAGATAGTCATTTTTAGCTTAGTTTTACAAACTATTTAAACCAGCTAAACTTAAAAGATAATGTTGAATCAATTTTGTAGTAATTAAATATTGGGTAAATGTTATATTTGATCCCTTATATAAGTTTTTGTTAAGAATCACTATAAGCCCTCAAGTTCATTTCTTGACTTTAGCATTCCTAAACTTTAATTTTTGTCTCAGTTTGGTCGGCCCTGACAATTTCTCGGCAAAAATGTGGTCAGATTTTGAGTTTTGGAGGGTAAAACGGTCAATTTAAGTTGATTTTCTCACTTTAGTCTCTTAAATTTATAAAATTATCAAATTAGTCTTTAGGGACTAATTGTCAAATTTGTCGCACATCAGATAATTTTCTATTATCACACATGACTAATTTGATAATTTTATAAACTTAAGGGATTAAAGTAAATCGATCATTTTACCCTCCAAAAGGTGAAAATCCGATCATATTTTTGCCGGAAAATGGTCAGAGGAACCAAACTGAGACAAAAACTAAAGTTTTGAGATACTAAAGTCAAGATATGAACTTGAAAGACTAAACTGATTTTAAACGAAAACTTAAAGGATCAAATATAGCATTTAATATTAAAGATAACATAAAATTAGGGATAATAGTGCTCCCCCTGGCTTCAAGTGTCAACATTTTGGCAAAAACATTGATGACCGTTTGATCTTTTCCTTTTAACCCGTACAAGTGTAAGTGGTCCTTGTTTGTTCTTGGCAAAACGACTTAATCCAACTTAAGTAGAGAATACGGCTTCAAAAGGGTGTTCCTCAAGCTGCGTCATTGTCAAAGGCTTCCCCTAGCTTTTGGCCCTTCATCGAACGGTTGCATTTTTCACTGTGCGGTTGCATCTAAGATGCCACCCTGCAACTATGCAAGACGCGCTTCTAACCGCTTTAGTTAAGTCCTTGGACGATCGACGCTCTTGCTGTAATGATTGGATCGGCCCGAGAGAGGCATGGCGGAAGCGCGGGAGTTGCGAATCTCACCTAATGAGCTCGAGCTCGTAATTATTTGTATAATTTTTTTTTTATATTTTTAATTATTGGTATAATTTTTTAATAAAATTATTGTATTATTAATTATAATAGTATAGAATATGTATATATATAAATTAATTATTAGGACTTGTTAATTTAAAAAATTAGAAGAGATTACAAATAAATAATAAAATATAACATAGAATTTATATGTGTCATATTAAAAAAAATATTAAACTTACTAAATTGTTGATTAAGCTTGTTGATTTCATTATTATTATTATTATTATTATTATTATTATTATTATTATTATTATTATTATTATTATTATTATTATTATTATTATTATTATTATTATTATTATCATCATCATCATCATTATCGTCATCTTTAGATTAATTCATGGGAATTACTAAGTTTTGACATAAATTTATAAGTAAAATTTATAGATTGTATAATGTATACTATGTATTTTGATATAAATATAAGACTCACAAATAGATACAAAAATCATAAGTTAATTGTTAGGACTTGTTAATTTAAAAAAATATAAGAGGTTATAAATAGATATTAAAATATAACATAAAATTTATATGTATCATATTAAATAATTATTTTAAAGAAAATATTAAAATTTACTAAATATTGATTAAGTTTATTTTTATATAAATTATAAAGGTTATATGTATAAATAAAAGTACCAATACCATAGTTTATTATTATCTAAAATAAAATGTATGATATTGATTAATAATTATAATATATGGTTAATTTTGAGTATGAAATTGATAAAGTATTAAATATGAAATTAACATATAAAAATTCTAAACATAAAAAAAATATATAAAAAATTAAAAAAAAAGAGAGAGATAAAAGCTCGGCGAGCTTAAGAAATAGAGAGAATTGAGCTCGAGCTCGAAAAACTCAAGCTCGAGTCGAGCTCAAACTCGAGCCGGCTCGCGAAGCTCGCGAGCCGGCTCGACTCGTCTGCCACCCCTAGTTAAACCTCATCCTAGGATGAATCCTAGCCCTCCATCTCAAAACCTCTAGATCAAATCTCGTCGATCCATCCTTGATGGGCTTTATGAATGAGCCTATTTAAATCTAATTTAAATAGTCCAAAGGTCCAATGGACTCTATATTAAATCCTATTTTGTATTCCAAGCCCACTAATTAATTCACCCTTTTAATCTTAATTAAAAGGGAAGCCCATGCAGCATTAAATCCATAAATCCAATTTATGAACTCAAGCCCGATTAATACAAATTAATTCATCAAGGCTTGAATCTTCAAGAAGTATAATATAACCCTATTAAATTAAACATTCTTCCGGAATTAATTATAAATTAATTCCTTTCACATCCGGTGAAGCGGTTTAGGTTCACGCTCAATTAGACTTGGACATACTTCTTATTATCTCATAACCAAAGTAGTCCGTCAACATGGGTGGCCGTCTGGCAACGGTCCATGGTACTAGAGACTAGGTGAATGTGTAGCGTGAACATTTAGGCTCCGAGTTACATACAGGTAAGGTCCTATTATTGCCTATCTCCCGGCCTTAGTCTAGGGCATGGAATAGGATGTCGGTTCGCATCTTTGACTTAGGCATCTATGCTACAAACTTGAGATAGGTTTAACTCTATGATTGACGTAGGAAATCCTTTCTTACTCAATCAAATGCTATAGCCATAAACTTTGAGAGTCTAAACCATCTCAGAGTGCATAGGAGATCTCATTGTCATAATCTTTGATAGGGGATAGATCCTATCTTCGAATCCACTATCCTCTCTACGTACTCCAACTGCACTGAACAATGCTTATGATGGCCATGTCTTATAACACGATCACCTCTCAGCAGATCCAAGACACAACCTTCGTATGTGAGCGACTATCGTGATTTCTCAAGTCCGAGGACTAATCCCGTCCTATCGGAACCGGGAATACAAGTCATACCGACCAAACCCGTGTGCCTTCCATATGATAATTCTCGTAAGTCACCTTAGTAAGCTGACACCTTTGTCAACTAACCTACTAATATTGCATAGACGTCCAACGTCTGTCGCTGATGAAATACGATACTCATCTAATGAATGCAATCCTTAGTGCAAGTCTCTATAGGATCCTCGATACCCAATCTTGAGATCCTCGACTTGGAGTATTTCAGACCTATCTACAGAAGTTGGTTCCATGACCGCCAACCAATGTGCAGTCCAACTTCTCCGGTCTATGAGCGTTTGTTGTGACATCGAAACCATGTTCAATGCTAGCATTAAGCACAACAAACTCATCGTTGCCAATGATGAATCCATACCACATTCATTAACATAATATTAGTTTCGTTCAAATATTGACGAATAGTTCTCATTACAGCCAACCACATTGACTTTTTGGTCACCTATTCTAACACTTGTATGACCACCGGAGAAGCCCAAGCCGACTATCCTGTAAGTTTTTCGATAAGACCATATTATCATCCACAACATTAGGCGCCACCTATGACTCTTGAACAACACTCTCACATTCCATAATTTTCAGCGATCTTGCTTCAAACCGAAATTAATGACAACCATTACCAGAACACTCAAGGCAGTTGTCTGGGTTTCAATTAATTAAGGACGGTGATTAGAACACAAAGCCTCTAGATGTGTAACCGTTGGATTCAGAAATATGTTTAATTGGGGAAATTATACAACTTATTCCTATGTTTTTCACCCTTATTTTGTCTCGATATAATGCTTGTTCTTGGGTATATTTGTGCTTTTTAGGAATTTTGGTGGACAAAAGGGCAAGTGCAAGAAAGAGTCCAAACATAGAAAGAAGAGTTAAAAATTCTGCAGAAATGACTACAAGTTAGCCCGTGACCCACGGGCTAGTAGAAATCCGGTTTCAACAACGCAGGAAGCATAACCCGTGATCCACGGATTATCAGATATTCACTGGGCGGAAATTGGCAGACGAATTGACTTGCAAAAAACGAGAATTCTGATTATAGGTCAACCAAAAAGAAGTCTTATTTCATTTTTAATCTACCTTAGAGTCTTGGTTAGAATAGGACTACAAAAGAAAAAAGAGTTTTATTGCTAAATAGAGTCCTATTCCTCTCCTTCTTCAACTAGGATTCTCCCTCTATATAAAGAAGGAGGGAGGAGAAGACTGGATTCAACTTGTTTTCCAGCAATTTTCTGCATCTTTTCTCTTGTGTTTTTGCGCGAATTAGGATGAACTAATTTTCTTTTTGTGCTAAGGCTTATGGAAAGCCTAATTGATACTATGTGTTAAATATTTTTTGGATCAATCTATTGTTATTTTCGCATATCCATGAGTTATTATGTTTGTTGCTATTATTTAAGAGCTTGATCACCTCTTAGATTTTCTTAATTATGTTAATGAACCGAGAGGGAATTTAGCATAGTGGAAAGGGTAATTCATGGTATGGATTGAATGATGTGTAGACATACACAGACATGATCTATCTAGTTCCATAGGTTTTTCATAAATCTTAATGCATTATTATCACGAGTCTTGGAAAGGAGAGATCCCCTAATTCCTTGATAGTAATAGGTTCGGTATAACTCGAGAGAGTATATTGAATTAAATTAGGAAAAACCTCAGTATGCGAAAATACTTGTCTGTTTTGATTGATCCGTTAATATTGAATACGTTGTATTGATTAGGTGGACCTATAGCCGGGCCACTTCTTCTTAAATCTGCATTTTTCCTCTGACGTAATTACTTTCTACAAGTTGATTTTATTGTCTTTTAGTAGTTTCATAAAATCATTCCAATTCTCGATTGTCCAAATAATTAGGGATTAGCCATAGTTGTGGTAATTGTTTCATTAAATCCTCGTGGGATCGACATTCTTTATACTACTTGATAACTAGTATACTTGCTAGTGCGTATTTTTACAATTAAGTTTTTGGCGCCGTTACCGGGGATTTAATTCGAAATAATATCATAACTCGCTAGACTTAATTAATTTGGATTTTTCTTTGCTTTATTTTTATTTTCACCTTTTTACCTCACTTCTCTTCTTTCTTTTGGTTCACAGTTTAATGACATAAAGTGTGGTGGAGAGTTAGCACAATTCGAGCCTGAAATTGAGAGAACTTTCCGCCAACAAAGAAAGAACATCGAGAGGGGTGAAGGGAGTGGAAACTCCAACACTGAGGATCAACTTCTTCTCATAGAACCGGCCATGGCGAATGCTTTAGGGGTCGTGGAGAGGCCAATGATGGAGTATGCGTTCCCAGCAGCAGATGGGGTGACATCTAGGATTGCCAAACCTCCGATCCAAGCCAACAATTTTGAGATCAAGCCGTCCATCATTCAGATGATCCAAACACGTGAGTTTTCGGGTTTGCTTGATGAAAATCCTAATCAACATCTCTCTAACTTTCTTGAAATTTGTGATACTTTTAAGTTTAATGGTGTTAGTGATGATGCTGTTAGGCTTAGATTATTTCCGTTTTCCTTGTGTGATAAGGCCAAAGATTGGCTGCAGTCGTTGCCTGCCGGTAGTATTACAACTTGGGCAAGAATTGACACAAAAATTCCTTGCTAAATACTTTCCCCTTTCTAAAACTGCTAAATTGCTCAACGACATCACTTCTTTTGTGCAGTCAGATAGGGAATCACTATATGATGTGTGGGAACGTTTCAGGAATATGCTTAGAAAGTGCCCTCATCATGAGCTCCCAGTATGGAGACAGGTCCAGACATTCTACAATGGTCTCACGTTGGCCAACCGAGCTACCATCGATGCAGCTGCAGGTGGTACTATCATGAAGAAACTACCATCAGAGGCATTCACAATCATTGATGAGATAGCGTCCAATTTCTACTCATATTTCCAAGACCGACGAGTAGCCGGTGTCCACCAAGTTGACGCTATGAACTACGGTGTCTGCCCAGTTGGCGTCATATTTCCAACTACCATCAGTGAATGCTCCACCCATAGGACCTTCTGGCACTTGTGGTCAGATGGGCCATTTAAGTCCGGACTGCCGGGTAGGAAATACAAATGTTGCTTTTGAAGATGCTAATTTTGTTTCTCATGGTGGCAGGTCAAACTTCAATCCATACTCCAACACCTACAATCGGGGATGGCGTAGCCACCCCAATTTTTAGTGGAGTAACAACCAACAGCAAGAACCGCCGGGATACCAACAACAACCATGCCAGCAGCAGCCATCGCAGGAGAAGAAGAGCAACCTTGAAGACGTACTCTCCAATTTCATCACCGTCGCCAACACCCGTTTTCAGAACCAAGATGCATCAATCCAAAATCTCGAGGTCCAAATGGGGAAAATTGTGAGCATGTTATCCAGCAAAAAGGAGGGGCAATTTCCGAGTGACACCGAGAAAAATCCTAAGGAGCAAGTTAATGCAATCACACTCAAGAATGGGAAAATTCTCGGAGAGGAACCACCAAATGAGCACGTGGTCGAGCCACAACCGAAGAAAGTGGAGGAGCCTCAAGAGGAAACGAAAGGGAGTACTCCTAAACTCAAGCTTAATTTAGATGATGTTCCTCCATACATTCCCTACCTCGGAAGAGTTTTAAAAGCTAACTTGGATAAACAGTTTGGAAAATTCTTAGAGATGTTTAAAAAGATACGTATTAATATTCCTCTAATTGATGCACTGTCACAGATGCCAAGCTATGCTAAATTCTTGAAGGAAGTGATTTCCAATAAGAGGAAGTGGGAAGGAGGCGAGACGGTGAAGCTCAATGAAGAATGTTCGGCGATTCTCCAAAACAAGCTACCACCCAAGTTCAAGGACCCAGGGAGTTTTTCTATACCTTGCACTATAGGGAATACCAATTTTGATAAAGCTTTATGTGATCTAGGTGCTAGTGTGAATTTGATGCCATATTCTATTTTTAAGAAACTTGGAATGCATGAGCTTACTCCCACTATAATCACTTTACAACTAGCCGATAGAAGCATTAAGTATCCTAGGGGAATAGTGGAACATGTGTTGGTCAAAGTCGGCAAATTTATCATCCCCATTGATTTTATTGTGTTAGATATGGAAGAGGATAAGAATATGCCATTGATTCTAGGAAGAGCTTTTCTTGCCACAAGTAGAGCACTAATTGATGTGCAAAAAGGTCAACTCACTCTTAGAGTTAATGATGAACATATAGTCTTTGATGTGTTTAAGCCTATGAAATATCTACACAAGAATGAGCATGACATATTAGAACTGAAAATGCTGATTTTGTCTAATGTAAGAATCCCAAAGAAAATTGTTTCACAAATTCTAATGGGAATCATTTGCAGGACGTGAAAGAAGAGCATGTGGAGGTTGAAAATTTTGCAGACACGGGTCAAGAATTGAAGTCTAAACTACAAAAAGTGTTGTCGTTAAATGGAGTTACTTCCAATCACAAAGCAGAACCACTAGATGCAGCATCACCCAATCGGAACGAGAACAATAGGCTTCAACCAAACAAGAAGAAGTGGATGAAGAAGGTTAACGAGAATGCTCGAATGTACAAGGAACGCACCAAGGGGTGGCATGAATCTCATGCAAGAAAGAAAAAATTCAAGGAGCGTAAAGAGTGGCATCACAAAGGCAAGGCCCATGTTAAAGTGGATTGGCAAAGGCTCAAAGGCTATGTTGAAGAGGCGCAAAAGACTCATTCCAAAACCCCTCTCCGACTTGCAGGGGCGTGATAAGTATCCTAACGTCAAGCTAGTGACATTAAACGAGCGCTACATGGGAGGCAACCCATGATTTTTTATGTTCATCTTTTGTTTTTCTTTTGTTTTCTCTTTTTCAGTGCAGGTGATAGATTTCTGATAGCTCGTGACCCACGGACTATGCCTAGTACGTTTCTGTAATGCAAATTTCTGATAGTCCGTGACCCACGGGCTATTTGGAAAGTGTTTTTGTCCACTGCTAGGTGCTCCTCCTTCCTCACTCCAAGCATCGTTCACCGTCGTGTTGTTCTGACCAGTCTCCACCTCTTCCCGCCGCTCGGCACCCCACAATCTCAGGGATGTATCTCTTTTCCTTTATCTTCTTTAATTCCTTTGGGGCACCGACATTGAGGACAATGTCGGGTTTAAGTGTGGGGGTGGTTGATGTCCTTTGATTACATGCATATTGATGAATGTGGCTGAAGCATGATGACACTTATTTGCTATGATTCTGTGACATTTTCTGAAAATTGGAGAGGTGTTGGGCAATATGATTATGAACCTTGATACATTGCATCCCCATTTTACTCATCTCATTATGATTTATGAATGCATTGTTAGGATTGCAATAAGATACTTGACATGCATAGGAAAATTCAAACTTGCCATATGCGTGATGAATATCTTAACGATCTTGTTTTGATGAAAAAATGCTTGTGAGTAGCACACATAAGCCCTTTTGGTGAGCTTTTGAGCCTATGAGCATATATTGTATTGCTCCCTTTTGTTTGGCTATGTGATTGTCATCTTTGGCTTGATTTTCCAGAACTTGCTCGGTTATACATATCGAGACCGCATATTGAGTTGGGCATGTTGAAAATAATAAGGGCATTAGGATTGAACCAAAGTTTCTTGTTTCTAAGCCTACATAAATATCCACCCCTAGGAGCCCAATCGAGCCTAAGCCTGATTTTGTTGTTATATTAAACACAATACAAGCCATGAATAACCGTTTCTTTATCCTAAACCTTTGAACCCACTGTTAAAGGATTGAAATGACTGCTTGTGATACTCTTACCTCGTTAGTGTATAGTTCAAGTGCAAGTTTCAACCATCCCATGAAGATGTGTCCAAAGAAATGAAATTGTAGAAGAAAAAGAAAAAGAGAGAAATCAAATATCTCCCAAAAAAAAAAGGAGAAAAAGAAAAAAAAAATAGAGAAAGTATGATGCAACGTGAAGGGAAAAGCAAAGAAAGAAGAAAAAGATGGAGGACAAAGAAGGAATAAAGTGCACTTGAATTAGAAAATTCCCGCCTTTGAAAGCCTATCCAAGTAATATCATCTAATTTCTTTAACCCTAAAACCCCTCCTTTCATTCTTTTTTGTTTGTCTCCTACCCTCACCTAAAGCCCCATTACAACCCGGAAAAGACCCTTTGATTCTCACTCCAAACTCACTTCAAGCGGTGGAGATGTGATATAAGAGCAAGCCTATGGCACAATCTCGTTGAAAGCATGACTTGAGAGTTGTTGTTCACCCTTTAAATACTTTGAGCGCATTGAGTGTATCAAAAGCGAGGGTGTTTACTCACTTTGCATTTTCGATTCCGAATGGGTTGTTGAGATGGTTGTCATATCGTGTGGCCTGTGTGAATTGGTACTATGTAGTCTATCGTTTCTCTGTTGCAACTTGACAGTGAATTCACTTTGAAATATTAGCATAAGTTGAAATGAGGTGTTATGTAGAAAGAGATATTCCTTTGAGAATGATTACATTACATTGCTATATGCTTGAGGACAAGCACGGTCTAAGTGTGGGGGTATTTGATTGGGGGAAGTTATACAAGTTATTCCTATGTTTTCACCCTCATTTTGTCTCGATTAATGCTTGTTCTTGGGTATATTTGTGCTTTTTAGGAACTTTGGTGGACAAAAGGGCAAATGCAAGAAAAGATTCCAAACATAGAAAGAAGAGTCAAAAATTCTGCAGAAATGACTACAAGTTAGCCCGTGACCCACGGGCTATCAGAAATCAGGTTTCAGCAACACAGGAAGCATAACCCGTGACCAACGAGTTATCAGACATTCACTGGGCGGAAATTGGCAGACGAGTTGACTTGCAAAAAATGAGAATTCTGATTATAGGTCAACCAAAAAGAAGTCCTATTTCCTTTGTAATCTACCTTAGAGTCTTGGTTAGAATAGGACTAGAAAAGAAAAAGAGTTTTATTGCTAAATAGAGTCCTATTCCTCTCCTTCCTCAACTAGGATTCTCCCTCTATATAAAGAAGGAGGGAGGAGAAAACTGGATTCAACTTGTTTTCCAGCAATTTTCAGCATCTTTTCTCTTGTGTTTTTGCGCAAATTAGGATGAACTAATTTTCTTTTTGTGCTAAGGCTTATGGAAAGCCTAATTGATACTATGTGTTAAATATTTTTTGGATCAATCTATTGTTATTTTCGCATATCCATGAGTTATTATGTTTGTTGCTATTATTTAAGAGCTTGATCACCTCTTAGATTTTCTTAATTATGTTAATGAACCGAGAGGAAATTTAGCATAGTGGAAAGGGTAATTCATGGTATGGATTGAATGATGTGTAGACATACACAGACATGATCTATCTGGTTCCGTAGATTTTTCATAAATCTTAATGCATTATTATCACGAGTCTTGGAAAGGAAAGATCCCCTAATTCCTTGGTAGTAATAGGTTCGGTATAGCTCGAGAGAGTATATTGGATTAAATTAGGAAAAACCTCAGTATGCGAAAAATACTTGTCTGTTTTGATTGATCCGTTAATATTGAATACGTTGTATTGATTAGGTGGACCTATAGCTGTGGCACTTCTTCTTAAATCTGCGTTTTTCCTCTGACGTAATTACTTTTTACAAGTTGATTTTATTGTCTTTTAGTAGTTTCATAAAATCATTCCAATTCTCGATTGTCTAAATAATTAGGGATTAGCCATAGTTGTGGTAATTATTTTATTAAATCCTCGTGGGATCGACATTCTTTATACTACTTGATAGTTAGTATACTTGCTAGTGCGTATTTTTACAATTAATGTTTCCTCACCCCTAATTAGCACACTGTCTATCTAACGGTGCCCGAATGTATGAAGAGCCTACCTAAATCAGTTAACTAACAACTGTCTGATATAGACTAAAACTCTAGAAATTGCCATACTAGCCTCGGCGTACTTTTTTTCTTGTGCTGAAAGAGTATTTCATTAATCACCCACACAGAGCCATGAAGTTTAAAACCTTTTACTGAGATGAAGTGGCAAGGCTTAGCCCAAACAGCTTGCCACTTCATAACCTCCGGCTCACCATGAAAACCTGTGAACTGCCAATACGTCGTTCTATCCGAACAAGCTGCATCCACACCAATGTGATACTGTGAATGCAGTTGAAGTTGAACCTACATATCCTTAGTCCACCAAAGTGAAAGACCACCTGACCTACCAATCAAATGAACGCAATACCCAAAAAAACCTAAACGTGCTCAAATCATCTCCATTCGTTTAGACCACACTTCCTCTCCATCAAAAACACCATGAAGGTTTAAATTTCCTAACATATTCCTCTAGTTTTTAAATAGTGTAGGGAGCCCCAACCTGTAGTAGTTCTAGACAAAGGCGATGGGCGTGGTTGCGAGGCAGCCACCACCTTTGAACTAACTGGGTGAGGAGAATCTACATACTGGGTCAACCTCTTTTCCGTGGATCAATATGAGATGACCCCTTTTTCCGCTTACGCATACCTCCACCACATCGAGGACCAAACTGTGATCGTTGCTTCGTTCGACCTCCCTTGACATGCTGAGAGCCAACACTAAACTCAAGTGGAATAGGAACTAACTGACTATTAGTTGAGGGTCAATGTACAGAAGGATGAAAGAGAGGGTTTGGCCTGGGACTTGGCAACACTAAATTCAAAAATTAAACCCATAGGCTTGGGTCTCTATAGAATTAATCCAAATAATTTCAAAAGACTAATTGGGATTTATTTAATCTCATCAAATAAATCCTAGCCTACAACCCAATTAATTAATCCCAAAAAATAATTGAGCCTAACCCGATTTATTTAATCTCATTAAATTACCAAGTCCAAACTCTGATTAATTAATTCGTTCCAATTAAATTGATCTTATCAAAATAATTGGACCCAATCCAGATTTAATTAGTCTCATCAATTTAATCATGGGCTTCTCATCACATGGGTTCTCCCATTTTAATGATCACATAATTTAATCTCTTGAATTCTTTTAAACTCTTTAAATTAATTTCTTCCTTCAAGAATTAATTCATAATTAATTCTACTCCTTCCTTAGGTGGTGTTTTCTGTGACTCTATAGGTTCACCTCAGCTAGACTTGGGTTTGTATCAACACACAATTTAATTGGAAATTTTTTTTGCGTTTAGATTAATTAAATTATATTTAATTAATCGCTTTCAATCAACACTTAATCCAGAAGCCCTGTGACCATGGGTGGTCGCCTAGAAATGACCCATGGTACTAGAGAATAGGGGAAAATATCGTGAAATTTAAGACTTGTTGGAATAGGTGACCAGAAAGTCAATGTGGTTGGCTGTTCTGAGAACTATTTGCCGATCTTCGAATGAAAGTAATATCATATTGATGAATGTAGTAAGGATTTATCATTGGCAACGATGAGTTTATTGTGTTTACTGCTAGCATTGAACGTGGTTTTGATGTCACAATAAACGCCCAGAGATCGGATATAGGAATCGAAGAAGTTAGAAATCGCATAGGTTGGCGGTCATGGAACCAACTTCTGTGGATCAGTTTGAAACACTCCAGGTCGAGGACCTCGAGATTGGGTATCGAGGGTCCAAGAGACACTTGCACTAAGGATCGTAGATGATTTTCATCGGTGAGAAACGTAGGTTGTCCATGAGATCTTAGTGGGTTGGCTGGCAGGGGATCGACTGACTGAGGTGGCTCGGGGGAGCCGTTATATGGAAGCTATACGGGCTTGGTGGGTATGACTGGTATTCCTGATTTTGGTAGTATGAGATCAGTCCTCGAACTTGAGGAATCACGACAGTCACTTGCGTACGAAGGTTGCATCTTGGATCTGGCAAGCAGTGATTGTGTTGTAAGACATGGTCATCATAAGCCTTATCCAATGTAATCCGAGTACGTAGAGAGGATGGTGGATTCCAATAAAGAAACTGTCCCCTGTCTAAGAATCTGACAACATGTTCTCCTATGCGCTCTAAGATAGTTTGGACTCTCGAAGTCTATGGCCATAGTAGTTTATCAAGTGGGTAAGGTTCTCCTACGATGATCAAAGAGTTAAACCGATCTCGAGTATAAATCATAGATTCCTAGTCAAGGATGGGAACCGATGCCCAATTCCATGCTCCGGACTAAGGCCGAGAGACGGTTGACGGTAGGTTCGTACCCGTATGTAACTCAGAGCCTAGATGTTCATGCCACGTATCACCTAGTCTCTAGTGCCATGGGACCGTTGCTAGATGACTACCCATGGTAGCGGACTACTTTCATTAAGGTGTTACCGAAAGTATGTCCAAGTCTAGCTGAGGGTAAACCTCAACAGTAACACACGCTTCACTGGAGGTGACGGAATTAATTACGGGACGAGAATTAATTTAATGTGATTAAATTAATTTCATGGAGAGTATGCCTTACATTAATTGGATTAATTAAAGGCTTAATTAATAAATGGATTTTATGAATTTAATAAGTACCACCAATACACACACAAACACACACGAAATCTCTACATCGAAAACATACACTAAAAGACATCCATCTCTTGTCTCTCTCGTATGCGTCTCTCTCTCTCTCTCTCTCTCTCTCCAAGTCTAGTTCTTCTTGCTTCGTGCAAGTTAGAACGTGTGATACCCATCACGTTAATTTATAGCGTTGGGTCAATATCTCTCCTCCTAAACGAGTTCTTGCTAGTACAAGAGTTCATTGGTATCCGATAAATCATGTGGATGTTTTTAGAGGGTCTCTACATTGAGATCTTGGTGGAGAATTCGAGAATAATGCGTGTAGCCGAACCAAGAAAACTACGAGGGTAATATTTCCTCTTTGTGTTTTCTTGTATCCTCTCTTGGAACTCACCAGTCTTCATACATGTTCCGACTGCACTGGGACAAGGCTTATAATAACCACGTCAGAACACAATCATCTTTTTCCAGGCTGTAGATATCGTTGTCCCATATATGAGACTGGGTGGATCCTTAAGTATGAGGACAAAACCCCCTCCTATCGGATCCGAGGAGTTCAAATCATACCAACCAAGCCATACGAACTTTCATATAACGACTCCTCGCGTGTCAATTCAGTCATCTTGGAAACCTTTGTCAACCATCCACTAAAATTGTATAGACATCATACGTTTATCGACGATGAAATACAATATCCATCATATGGAAGTAGTAATTAGTGCAAGCCTCAATAGAACCCTTGATGCGCATCCTCAGGGTTCTCAGCTTAGAACATCTCTGATCCACCCTCAGAAGTTGATTTCACAATTACCAACAAATGCGCAACCCAACTTCATTGGTTGATTAGTGATATATACTTACTCATTCATTTAATTCAATATTACAAAGCAAAAAGAAATTTCTTACATAGATTACCTACATGAGACTGGAAACTGGCGTAGTTATATCTTTCCAGTACTAGCTCTCCATCGCCATACACCAAGAGCATCTCTTGAGTCCTTCGCAAGTACTTAAGGATGGTCTTGATAACAGTCTAGTCTGCTTCACCAGCATACGTCTGATACCTACTTGTGACACTCAGAGCAAACATGATATCAGGCCTTGTGCACTAGACAACATACTGTATGCTGACTATGACAGAAGCACATGGGATGTTACTTATCTTTCTGTTTTCCGCATTAATCATAGGAGACTAAGTCTTGAAAAGCTTAACCCCATGTCTCATGGGCAAGAACCTCCACCTCAAGTTTTCTATCTTAAACCTCTTCAAGACTTTCTCGATATATGAGGCTTGGTCATTCCTAACATCCTTCTAGATATATCTCTATAGATCTTGATGCCAAGGATGTAGGAATCATCACTCAAATCCTTCATGAAGAATTGCATAGAAAGCTAGGCTTCCATGTGACCTAACATCTTGACGTCATTTCAATTGAGCAAGATATCATCCACGTCGAGCACGAGTGATGCAACTTAGCTCCCATTGACCTTATTGTATACACAAGAGTCAAACTCGTTATTGACAAAATCATAACTCTTTATGACTTCGTCAAAACAAATATTCCAACTTTGGGAAGCCTGTTTCAGTCCATAACTGGACCTATGGAGATGGGATATCTTTTGCTCTTCTCCTATGGATATGAAACCCTTCGATTGATCTGTATAGTCCTCTTCCTCAACGAAACCGTTAAGGAATGTCGTTTTTACATCCATCTGCCATATTTTGTAGTCATAATATGCATATATGGCAAGCAAAATTTGAATGGACTTGATCATTACGACATGCGATTAAGTTTCCTCAAAGTCCATATCGACCCTCTGAGTATAACCTTTCACCACTAGTTTGCCCTTGAAGGTATCACCTCCCCATCGGTTCCATGTTTTTCGCTTGTAAACCCATTTACACCCAAAGGGTTTGAAGCCCTTATGTGGGTCTACCAAGGTCTATATCTTGTTGGAGCTCATGTAGTCCATCTTGCCAAGCTATTGTTACAGCACATAAACGTAGGTAGGGTTAGTTTTGGTCATTTAATGTGTGCTAAAGGAGATCAAAAGAAATTCTTGGAATTGTTTTCAATTTTATCTTTGCTAATTAGCATAGTCAAAAACTTTTCACCCAATCTATGGAAATAAGAGAAGTTTATATGATATATGTAAGATAGATAAGTTACTAGGGAAATCATAAAATTTCCCCACTAATTTTTCTCGATAGTCAAGAAAGTTTAGTATCTTAAGACAATACAAAAGTATATGATGATATAATTCTAAAATGAACAATACTGTTTTTTCTTTTTGGACAAGTGATGGAAATCATAATAGGTCTGCTTGTAATTATCGATTTGTTTATCATATGTATGAGAGTAGGTTTTATTTGTTTATTATTTATTTACGAAGTTTATATTAAATGAAGTTTTATTTTCTAGTTTAGTCTTATTTCCTTATTAGATTACTTGCGCTGGGTCATTAATAGCGCTCTGATGTGGTGAGAACTTGACTACTCTCGGATGTGTTGGCTTTGAACAGCCTGCCCCTCCAATCATCAAAGGGCAGGCTTTTATAGGGAGCAAAAAGGGCATAAGTCGTAACCAATCTCTCCTAAAAATATCTTCCTTGGATTACGTGAGGTGATATCTGGGCTTTCAAGATTGTACGCGGATCTTTATTTAAGTCGTCTTTATTCGATAGTAATGGCTTGGTTCTCACTCGGTCTCGTACGCATTCTCATCAGTAGATATCCCTTGATGCCTTTGGTCAGTACTTCCTCCGGCGTAGATTGGACTTGAGGTCTCCTGCTCATCGCTTGTACAAAATCTTCAGCTGAATATCCTTCTTGGCTTTTAAGGATTCGCGCTGTCGTGATCTTTTGGACGGATCCTATACAAGGCTGTTTCCCTGCTTTGTGCCTCATTCCTCATAGCTTCGACCTTTACTTTCTCCTCATTCGAGGAGGTTTTTTTCTTATCCATATCACTAGTCACTGAGTTTCCTCTGTCCAGCTTAGCGGGCGGGATGAAACTTTTGAATTTCAAACTATTCATTTTGGCGGCTGTGGGAAATGCATGAACCTTCTCTGTTCTATCACTTTTTATCTCTCATCATGATTATGTACAAGGTCACTGGTCTTTTTTTACTGTAGCTCGTGCACGTGGCGTCTGAGCAGGCGGCCACCTCGTTTCTTCTCCTCCTTCCTTCTGATGCGTATGTTTTTATTGTACCTGCTTGAATTTTGTACGCATTCTATAAGGACCCTTCCCCTTCTCTTTTTTCTTCCATTCAAATTCAATTCTTCCCCCGATCATCTTCCTTCAAGTCGGCATTCTCTATCTTATCCCCTTTTTCCCGAGCATAGAAGTATTTCACCCTTCCTTCTTTTACTTTTGGTCATGGTTAGTTGATTTTGGTTTTAGGTATATAGTCAGTGTAGTTCATGGAAGATTAGTATACTGTTAGAATAGGTGACCAGAAAGTCAATGTGGTTGGTTGTTCTGAGAACCATTTGTCAATCTTAGAACGAAAGTACTATTATGTTAATGAATGTAGTAAGGATTCGTCATTGCAACGATGAGTTTTTTGTGCTTACTTTTAGCATTGAACATCATTTTGATGTCACAACAAACGACCACAGACTGGACATATGAATCCAAGAAATTGGACTGTGCATAGGTTGGCGGTCATGGAACCAACTTCTATAGATAGGTCTGAAACACTCTAAGTCGATGACCTCGAGATTGGGTATCGAGGGTCCTATAGAGACTTGCACTAAGAGTTGCTTTCATTAGATGAGTACCGTGTTTCATCGGTGACAGACGTTGGACATCTATTCAATGTTAGTGGGTTAGTTGACAAGGGTGGTGTCGGTTGACTGAGGTGACTCGTGGGAATCGTCATATGAAGTTACACGGGCTTGGTCGATATGAATCTTATTCCCCGTTTCGGTAGTATGGGATTAGTTGTCGGACTTAAGGAATCACGGCAGTCGCTTACATACTAAGGCTGTATCTTGAATCTGGCAAGCGGTGATTGTGTCCTAAGACATGGCCATCATAAGCCTTGTTCAATGTAGTCGGAGTATGTACAAAGGACAGTGGATTCCAAGATAGGATCTATCCCCTATCAAAGATTATAACAACAAGATTTTCCATGCGCTCTGAGATGGTTTAGACTCTCAAAGTCTATGGCAATAGCACTTGATTGAGTGGGAAAGGATTTTCTACACCAGTCATAGAGTTAAACCTATCTCAAGTTTGAAGTATAGATGCCTAAGTCAAGGATGGAAATCGGCATCCTAATTCATGCCCTAAACTAAAGCCGGGAGACAGGCGATAGTAGTACCGTACCTGTATGTAACTTGGAGCCTAAATGTTCACCACACATATTCACCTAGTCTCCAGTGCCATGGACTGTTGCTAGACGGCCACCCATGGTGACTACTTTGGTTATGAGATAACGAGAAGTAGGTCCAAGTCTAACTGAGGGTGAACCTAAAAAGTCACACCCGCTACACCAAATTTGAAAGGAATTAATTTGGAATTAATTTTGGGAGAAGGTTTAATTTATTAAGATTAAATTATACTTCTTGGAGATCCAAGCCTTGATGGATTAATTGGATTAATAGGTCTTGAGTTCATAAACTAGATTTATGGATTTAATAAAGCATGTACTTCCCTTTTAATTAGGTTAAAAGGGTGAATTAATTAGTGAGTTTGGAATATTAAATAGGATTTAATATAAATTCCATTGGACCTTTGGACTATTTAATTTAGAATTAAATATGCCCATTCCATAAAGCCCATTGAAAAATATGTTTTCTATAAATACTCAAACACACACACACACCTCTACTAATCTCTACACATTTTGTCATCCCAAATCTCTCTCTCAATCTCTTCCACCTCTCTTCACTTCTCCAAGAATTTCCCTTAGTCCTTCTTGATTTATTCAAGGTAGAACATAAGAGACGCCGATAGCGTTAATCAATAGCGTTATATCGATGTCTCTTCTTCCCTAAATAAATTCTTGCTAGCACGAGAGTTCTTTACTATCCCGTGAAGCGTGTGGACAATTTGGAGGGTCTCTACAATGAGATCTTGGTGGCAAGACGAGGAACAATGCATGTAGCCGACTGAAGAAGACTACAAGGGTAACTTCCCTCTTTACCTTTCTTGTTCTCCAAAATTCTATGGCCTCCATGTTGTGTCTTCCTTGAACATGAGATACACCAAACACTTTATGTTTTTTATATCGCACATCCCGCGCTTCCGCCGCACCTCTCCCAGGCCGTTCTGCACGTTACAGTGATATCAGAGCCTAGTTCGGTGTATAGGCCTAGAATTCTATGTGCTATATGTGTGTTTAAGCATGCTTAATGTGTTTTAATTTACGTTTGAAGCATGTTTAGCATAGATCATGTTTAGCGTTTAATTTTGTATGGCATTTTAGATCTTGGATTTCTTGAATGTGTATATACATGTTCTTGTGTTGGAATTATCTTGTGCTTCAGAAAATTGCATGAAAATAGCAAAAAGGGGTAAAAACGGTGTACTGGAAGCAGCGGCATGCTGGCCGCGCGCATGGGGGCGCGGCCCAATGCGCGTGCAGGCAGGGGCCGGCGGTGCCGATTTTCATTTTCCCTCGGTTTTGGCTTATTTTTCAAATCTGTTTTTCCTGGATTATTTTTATGATATTTGCTGCGTTTTTTAACCTGTTGAGTTGGGATATTTATTTTTAGTTGAGATTTGGAATTTCCTAAAATAAATATTACTTTGTTAATGAGGAAAGGGTTTCCTAAAAATAATTAATTTTTGCAATGGTTGCATCAATGATCAAAATTCAAGTGTAAAATTTCGCATTAATTTCTGTGTTTTATGATGTTGGACATCATGGTTATTTGTATAGCATTAGTATGTGTAGTTTTTGACGTGTGTTAATATTGCACAAATATTGACTTTTGGAATTCTTGAATATGTGGCTATATTCTTGAATCAATGATTTTTGTGTTCAAGAAAAGGAGGTTGCAAGAAAACCATCAACACATGAAAAGCAGTGGTGGCCGGCAGGCATGCCGCACAACAGGCAATAGGTGCGCGCCTCTGCGCGCGGCGAGGGCCGGTCCTGGTGCAGGCTGCGCGCGCCTGGCCGGCAGTGCTGGACCATTTTTTTAGTTTTGCATCGTTTTTCGTGCATTTCCAGAAATATCATTTTTCTATATTATTCTGGGAATATTTCTGAACTAATTAACTTGGGGCATTTTAATTTTGGTTGAGATTGGTTATTTCCTAGAATTAATATTGCCTTGTTAATTATGCAAAAGGATTTTCTAACAAAAATCGTTGTGCATAGGTTGCACCATTATCCAATGTTTGGTGTGAATATTTTACATGTAATTCCTGCACTTATTTTATTCTATGGGATATCATGGATGTTTGAATAGCATGTTTTACGTGAGTTGTGTATTTATGCTAGTTGCGTTGATTGGATTGACAAAGGATGATCACAAAGCCCATAGACCGCATGTATGGTTTATTTAGATTTATTTGTTAGGTTGTGGCCTGCTTGCCTCTTTGCATCTTCTTACCTCTCTCGTTTTTGCCTTGAATTAATAAAGCTTTCTTTCTCCTTCCTAATGTACTCCCCCCAACTGCTGATTGGGGTTTCTAATTTTTATCATGTAATGAGTGTAGACTAGGAGTGAGGTTTTATTTTTATAAGTAAAAGTCGTAAGAGAAGACAAGCCCAAGGCGTTGGAGGCCTATGGAGGAGGCCATCGGTTGGCCCACGGAGGATCCATGGAGAAGAGGCCCGATGAAGGCCCACGATGGAGAGTCCAAGAAGATGAAGAGGACTTACAAGGCCCATTGCATATAATGGGTTATAAAATCTTGTAATAGTGTAGGCCTACCCTTAGATTGACCGTAGATCCACTGTGGGCTCAGTGGGTCGCATAGGTTTGGGCTTGTGATCATCCTACAGAGTCATGCTAAGTTTTATTTTGCATGCGATGCATTTTATATATGCTTTGGTATTCTATATGCTTCATGTATGTTTACATTTATGCTTAGAATATTCCTACAATTACGCATGCAAAACACTTATTATGTGATGGGGTCTCGTTCCATTAAAACTCTCAACTTGGTTGGACCAAACTAGAATATTAGACCTCTTATAAATGGACTAGAGCCTAAGTGGTTCGTCCAAGCCTTCCATCCATGACAAAGTGAGGAAGCTAGTTTCAGTCAATTGAGTTGTCTCACGAGTCGTGGCATGTCTTTGTCTTGAAAATAAGCTGCACGTTTGTTGTGAACGAACTGAATACACTTCTGTTACCAGTGAAGCTATGATTCGGTTGATTGGGTCATGCCTAATGCCTAAATAGCGTGATTAGCTTAGAGTCCTCGGGATCATGTAAAAGGGTGAGGCAAAAACATCTTGGAAATCTCATTGGACAAGAACGGTATGGAATACCTCCCACAAGGCTATTTTTCATGCGAATCGTAAAAGCGGGGTATGGAGAATTTCATTTGTGGATCCAAGCCCACTAGGAATCCGTTTCCCGAAACCCCGTTTGAGAGTGATGGGATTTTGTAGAAATAGTGGGAGAGGTTAAGGACCAAAGACCAAGTCTTAACTTAAATTTAATATTACTTCATTCTGCTTACTATTTTCTACTTTATATATATATATATATTATGAATGTCTAAGTATCCACCAAATGCGTTACTAAGAGGCTAGTTAATGGAACCAACTACACGAATTGGCTGTGAAATCTTAAGATGGTCTTAGATTTACAGAACCTTAACTCACATGCCGGATGAGGACGTTCCTCTACACTTGCCGAAGGGGTCGACAACTAAAGCAATGCTTGGCATTCAAAAGTTGAAGGACGGCCACCGGCAAGTCCACAACGTCGTACTAGCCTCGATGATAAACAAGATCTAGAAGTAGTACCACGAGCATGTGATGTTAGCTCAATTATGCTTCGTTTGCGTGATGTCCATGTGGTCCTGGACCGGCATATATGATATAATACAACGAAGAAATTTTGGAGCTAAGATGACGGAAGAGACGTCTATACAAAGAACATGGAGTGATGATGCTATCCCTAGTGGAGAAGCTCAAAAGACCTATACGACGGTCTTGAAATAGAGACGTGCATTGACGTGATCCTTCAGTCTCTTTCTCCTCCTATGAACCATTTATTATCAACATGAATGAGCTTGAAAAAGATCTTCATAGGTTGATAATTATGTTGGTCTTGTACGAGGCAACGATTGTAAAATCTGCGCCTTTTGTACTAGTATGAGAGGCTTCAACCTCTATAGCGAAAGGCAAGGGTACTAGACGCCTAAAACAGAAGAAGGCTAAGGTGACATCAGCTGCTAGCACTTTAAATGTTGTTCCTATTACACCGCAAGACGGAGGTAAAGGAAAGAACAAAAGGGTTCAGAAGTCAAGTTCATAGATTCCTAAGAACGTATGCATTTACTGTCGTAAAGAGGGCCATTGGAAGAGGGAGTGTCCTAAACCTCTTCCCGATGAAGGTAAAATTTGATATTGAGTATTGACATGATCACTTTGCTTTGTTTGGTATTGGATACCGTTCTTGTCACAAATCTGCGGGTGGTTTGCAGAAAGTGATAGGATTAAAAAGCTAAGAACAGTTCTAGGATTCAACAATGGCAAGACCATTGTTGAAAAAGGACTCAAGACTTGTTAAGCCTATAATCGTGATCATGTTAGGATAGTTTATAGGAATTACGTAACCAACATGATCAAAAGTATGTCTCTTTGTTGGACAAAGGTTTTATTTCATACATATTTGATCAACAAGATTATTGAATATTCATTCATGTTTGCTAATGTTCACATGTAAATTCCTATAACACAATCCCATAAAAGGGTTTATGAATACTCGAAATTCAAATGATCTAAATGGATTAATTAAGACCAACTTATAGATTTGGCATCCGCAAGAGCTAGGACGATTTCCTTTTATTAAAGATGAGTAAATTGGTAGGTTTGATGAATCTAGAAATAGACGATTCGAATTGACTAAATTTACAAGTCTTTTCTGAAGAAGGAAAAGTCCGATAGCTCCTTGTTGGACTAAGTAGGGTTGCCAAATGGTCTATTGGATAGGATCTAACAAGACAACTGTAATTTACTGAATACACAAGACCATTAGGGGGTTCAGAAGTCTAAAAGTCCCATAAGAGGTTTGGGAATTAGACTTGAGGTGGTGAACCGAACATGGTCGCAAAATTAAACTTGTTTTGATAGGATCAAAAAGGCCTTGTATTTAGTGGGAGCTCTTGAGCATCCAGTTGAGAATGGAACTCTCAATGAAACGCTTCCTGCAAAGGCCAAGTATAACGGTCTCTGATAAAGGGAGAGATCGAGCCTCGTTGGATGGAGGTCGATCAAAATCTCACCAAATTACCTTAGCCCGTGTAGTCGTAGACTCAAAAATTGCCAACCTGAGGAGCGTGGCATTTTGTTAGGAGTCACGCACTATGGTGCCATGGTTTGATAAGCCTGTTGTAACGCAAATTTCGTGTTTCTAAATTTATTGAAACAAGAAAGATATTAAAAATTATTTTTGGATTTAATCAAATGTCTTGTGGGTGCAGAATCTCTAATTTAAGCCTCTGATTCTTCGTGATCTTCAATTTCGGCAGGTTTTCTGACTTATTCCCGAATTAAACGCTATAATTTTGGAAGACTTGACTTGAGCTTTTTGTGTTTCCTGGTGGAATTAAAGTTTTGATCTTCCGCCAAGGTGGATTTGTACTTTGATAACGTTAATCAGCGGGTCCTTTGAATTGCTCTCGAATTAAACGTCGGATTTGGATGATTTCCGCGACGAACGCCTTGAATTTTGCTTGAACGCCGTGGATTCTCCTTGATTTGTGCTTGAGAGGATTTTGAAGTTTCTTGAATGTTCTCTTGCTTGTGCTTTTAATTGTTGTGTGTGTCTGTCTTCAATTGTGTAGAGAACCCCTATTTATAGTTGTAGGGTAGAAGATTTTTCCATATTTACTTGGAGACGTGGCGCGATTTGATTGGCCCTTCATGATTTGTTTGACATTTATTTCCCTAATCACAAGATGTGATTTAGACTTACCAAATCCGTGGTATTTGCTTCTTTTATTGGCAAGGCAAGATTCAGATTGCCTTAAATACTTCAATTTCATACATGGCAATATATAATTTATCCATCCATAAATATTTCATTTTATAAAATGTAAAACTGATGGAAAAATATATAGCACATGTCAATAAATAATTGACAATAAATTTTGCTCGCCTACAAATGCCCCCTCGAGACTTGTTCATGAATTGCAACAAAGCGAGAGAGTGAACATGTCTCGAAATTGTTTCTTCGCATGAGATTTTATTTCCTCCACTTTCTTCTTCTTCTTTTTTTTTTTTTTTTGACATGCGACTGAACTTGAAAAATAAATTTCAAGCTACCTACGTACCCCGTTGAGAGGATCAAGTTATAACCTAGTTCAATCATAAAAATATGTAGATAGTTTAGACTCGTATCAAGGAGCCTTCAATTTTGATTTTGTAGATAGTTTATACTCATATCAAGGAGCCTTCATTTGACCTTTTTGAATTTGATAGATAGTTTATACTCGTATCAAGGAGTCTGCATTTGACTTTTTGAACTTGGTAGATAGTTTATACTCGTATCAAGGAGTCTTGAATTTGTGGATAGTTTATACTCATATCAAGGAGTCTTCATTTGAATTTGAGTATGGTAGATAGATTATACTCGTATCAAGGATTTTTGAATTTGTGGACAGTTTATACTCATATCAAGGAGTCTTCATTTGAATTTGAATATGGTAGATAGTTTATACTCGTATCAAGGAGTCTTTATTTGAATTTATAGACAGTTTACACTCGTGGCAAAGAGTTTTTTAATTTTTAGATAGTTTATACTCATTTCAAGAAGTCTTCATTTGAATTTGAAAATGGTAGATAGTTTATACTCGTATCAAGGAGTCTTCATTTGAATTTGTAGATAGTTTATACTCGTATCAAGGAGTCTTCACTTGAATTTGAATATGGTAGATAGTTTATACTCGAATCAAGGAGTGCTTGAAGGAATTTCAGTTGGGAGTTTTGATAGTTTAACCTCATATCTAGGAGCATTATGACAGTTTAAGCTTTTATCAGGAAGCATAATTGACAGTTTAGGCTCTTATCGAGGAGCGTAATTGACAGTTTAGGCTCTTATCGAGGAGCGCAATTAAGGTTTTCAGTATGATGTGACATCTTCTTCTTGTCCATCTTCATCAGTGTCAACGCTCAAGTATTCTTGTTCGTCAATATTCATGCTTATCTCAATGGCATGTGCACGGTTGGCTAATTCTCCAAAAGTTTTTGGTTTGATTCCTTGAAGTATGTAGCAAATTCTCCAATGCATTCCTTGGATGCATATCTCAATTGAAGAAGTTTCAGACAAAGTATCTTTGTGAGCTTGATCATGCTGACTGTTCTTCTGGTGCTGTAAAAGCGGTTGAGGAACTCTTGTTCCAGTTGCCCCCAACTATCAATTGAGTTGGCTTCCAAGTCAGTGTACCAGTCAAATGCATTCCCTTTCAAAGATCGGACAAATTGTTTCACGAGATGATCTCTGCATGTTTCGATGAAGTGAGCCACATGTTGTTTTGGATTGCCCTTGCCATCAAACTGTTGAAACTTGGGAGGTTGATACCCAACTGGCATCTTCAGATTATCAATTCTTTGTGTATATGGCTTCGTATAAGTCATAGACGATTTAGAGCCTCCATCGAGTTTGTCTTTAATAGTCCCCATGATGAACTCTTTCAATTGGTCAACAGGAATCAACCCATCTGAGGAGACTTGCAACTCTTTTGTTGATGACTTCTCCCTTTTGTTGGTTTGTTACTTTTGGGATGTTTCAGCTTCGTCGTGGCCCAACTTGTTTTCCGGCCACATAACTGGTGTCAGTATTATCTATCTTGTTCATTAATTTGTTGATTTGAGAGTCTTGCTGCTGAACATGCTTTGCTAGACTCTCTATGGCCCTCGTCAAGCTTGCAATTTATTCCTCCAAGGTTGTCGTATTTGTCACCATGACGGGAGCAACGCTTGATGTCGAGCAGGGAGTAAACGAAGAGGAGTCATCCTTCAGGTCTCCGTCATCTTCATTAGTCTTGTTGAGATGGAGTAGGTTTTTCTCAACTTCATGGAAAGTCATCTCAGGGTGTGTTTGCAACTTCTTCGACATACTTTTGGTGATGACTCCGACACTGTCATTTGAACTTGAAGCAGCAACTTTAAGTGCCGAAATCTTGTTGGCGGCCATTGCGAAACTTCCAAAACTTTGGCGAAGATATGAGAGGAAGAGATGGTCCCACTGGGCGTGCCAGAAATTTATAACGCAAATTTCGTGTTTCTAAATTTATTGAAACAAGAAAAATGTTACAAATTATTTTTTGAATTTGATTAAATGTCTTGTGGGTGCGAAATCTCTAATTTAGGCCTCTGATTCTTGGCGATCTTCAATTTCGGCAACTTCGAAGAAGGAACTTGACACTTTGATCTTCTTCGGCGTTGACTTGGATCTTCAATAACGATAATTGGGGGGTCTTTTGACTTATTCCCGAATTAAACGCTATAATTTTGGAAGACTTGACTTGAGCTTCTTTTGTTTACTGGTGGAATTGAAGTTTTGATCTTCCGCTAAGGTGGATTGTACTTTGATAACGTTAATCTGGGGGTCCTTTGAATTACTCTCGAATTAAACGTCGGATTTGGATGATTTCCGCGACGAACGCCTTGAATTTTGCTTGAACGCCGTGGATTCTCCTTGATTTGTGCTTGAGAGGATTTTGAAGCTTCTTGAATGTTCTCTTGCTTGTGCTTTTAATTGTTGTGTGTGTCTGTCTTCAATTGTGTAGAGAACCCCTACTTATAGTTGTAGGGTAGAAGACTTTTCCATATTTTCTTGGTGACGTGGCGCGATTTGATTGGCCCTTCATGATTTGTTTCACATTTATTTCTCTAATCACAAGATGTTATTTAGACTTACCAAATCAGTGGTATTTGCTTCCTTTATTCGCAAGGCAAGATTCAGATTGCCTTAAATACTTCAATTCCATACATGTCAATATATAATATATCCATCAATAAATATTTTATTTTATAAAATATAAAATTGATGGAAAAATATATAACACATGTCAATTAATAATTGACAATAAATTTTGCTCGCCTACACCTGTGTCCCCACAAAGTCCTTGAGCATGTAGGAGGATCCTACATACGTCAAGAGACTAGTGGGAGACAAATTAGACTCGGTGTCTGATTTGTACAGGTTTACGACAAAACAATGCTAACATTGCTTATAATCGCATTTCTTACTTAAACTGATCATATTCCAGTCCTCTTAAGAACAAACCTAAATGTCGTAGAGATACGAGCGATCGGGTTAAGTTTCGTCAAATTTGGATAGTGATCCGAACGACCTGCGGAACATGATGTTGAATTCAAGACGTTAGGAATCACTAAAACGCAACCGTAGCTTATGAAAATTCTCCATGACATTTTAAGGGCTCCCACATACATATCGTGAATTGATCTTTTCGAAGACTCAGTCATGATAGACTGATGAGAAAGCTCATATATGTAGAGGGATGAAATGTTCGAGACTCAGTTGTGGTTGGACTAATGAGAAGGCTTGGATGTTGACTAATGAGAAGGCTTGGATGTTGGGTATCCCCTACATCTCAACCCTAGATGAACATGAGATATGTTTACTTGGTGCATAGGATTCGATGTTGAGTGTGCTTCTTACATGACTCAACAGAAATCGGTAATGCACTGAGGAGTTGAAGACAACAGTCAAGAACAACCCTTAGTACCTGAATAAGGACTAAAGATGTGTTCTCGATGCACCATCTATGGAGAGTTGTTTTGGAAGGCTAAACTGATACTAGCTTTCAAAACATAATGAAAAATGGTTAGTCTTAAAGGGATGCACAGTCAGACTCAATGATGATTGCATTGGATAGTGGTTATGGATGAAAACCGCGTCTATAGGATGGAGCTGGTGCCTAGAACGGCCAAGCCGATGGTCGCCTAGATGGCGGACAACCAGGCTATGGCAAAAAGTTATGGCCCGAGATCTTATCACAAGATCCACGGAAAATTCTTAGACAACCACTATCTCCAGGCAATGATGGTGGATAGAGGGAACACGGTTAGACCGTATTGCTTCGACAAGGAAATATAGCAGAGTCATGAGACCAAAGTCGTTATCATAGATTACTCATGCTCAGAGGGTTCTGAACAAAGTGGGTAATTGACTTAATGGTCAAGTGGGAGATTGTTAGAATAGATGACCAGAAAGTCAATGTGGTTGGCTGTTCGGAGAACCATTCGTCAATCTTTGAACGAAAGTAATATTATGTTGATGAATGTAGTAGGGATTCATCATTGACAATGATGAACTTGTTGTGCTTACTTCTAGCATTGAACGTCGTTTTGATGTCACAACAAACGCCCACAGACCAGACATATGAATCCAAGAATTTGGGCTGCGCATAGGTTTGCGGTCATGGAACCAACTTCTGTAGATAGGTTTGAAACACTCCAAGTTGAGGACCTCGGGATTGGGTATCGAGGGTCTTATAGAGACTTGCACTAAGGATTGCATTCATTAGATGAGTACCGTGTTTCATCGGTGATAGACGTTGGACATCTATGCTACATTAGTAGGTTAGTTGACAAGGGTGGTGTTAGCTGACTGAGGTGACTCGTGGGAATCGTCATATGAAGCCACACGGGCTTGGTTGGAATGACTCGTATTCCCGGTTCCGATGGTACGGGATTAGTCCTCGAACTTGAGGAATCATGACAGTCGCTTACATCTAAGGTTGTATCTTGAATCTGGCAAGCAGTGACCGTGTCCTAAGATATGGCCATCATAAGCCTTGTTCAGTGCAGTCGGAGTACGTAGAGAGGACGGTGGATTCAAAGATAGGATCTGTCCCCTGTCAAAGATTATGACATCAAGATCTCCTATGCGCTCTGAGATAGTTTAAACTCTCAAAGTCTTTGGCCATAGCACTTGATTGAGTGGGAAAGAATTTCCTACATCAATCATAGAGTTAAACCTATCTCAAGTTTGTGAAAGATTGTGGATCGTCCCGGGAAAATAGTGCGAATGCGGAAGCACGGTATGAAATAAAATACGAAATTTAAACATGCTTTAACAAAAATTAAAGAACACGTTCAAGGGGTGTGCCCTTGAACTTTCCCGGGTGTTTGGTGTATCTGATGAATTAAATACATACAAACAATCATGGAGCCATAGGGATTAAAATTAAAAGGGGCGAAAACGTAAACCGAGACCTACCCGTTGTCGTTTTCGTCTTCAACGGCTACTCGCGCTGTTCCCCGTTTTGCACCAAGACCTCGTTCTTGAGATCCTCCAAATCGTGACACACGATCCACCCACGTATCTTGCACGTCGTGCTAGCAACGAACAAGTATTATTTTTGGAGAGGATAGATCAACCACGCGTTATGAATTAACGGGATCGATCTTCCTAAGTTCTAATGTTCCAAGAACAAGAGAACAAGAATAATATTTTCTTGCTAGAGAGAGAGAAGAGGGTGGACGAGAGGGAGAGGAGAGAGCTCGAGTAGTGTGTTTGTGTGTGTTGGAATTTCATCATCCTTGAATTGTAGGAGGCTAGGGGTTTATATAGAGGAGGAGTTTAATCCTCTTTAAACTCCAACTCTAAGAGGTCTATTTTGACTAGGATTTTAACCTAGTCAAAGTCCTAGTTAAAATAGTATTTGACCTAGTCAAATTAATCCTAGCCATCCATCTCTCCCTTTCAATCTCAACCGTTAATTTAATTTAATGAAATATTTAAAACCTATTTAAATATTCCAAAAGGAAAAATAAATATAAATATTTATTCTAAGCCTATTAAATTAATTCCCTTAATAATCTAATTTATTAATTTAATTCCTTTTATCAAATAGAAGGAATTAATACTCCAAGAAAATAAAGGACCCGATTAAACCAAATTTAATCATCCCTTTTCTCCAATATTTAATTCTAAATTAAATACTAAATTTGTGTGTGGATAATGTGTGACTCTTTAGGTTCACCTTTCAGCTAGACTTGGTCGGATTCCTAGAATCCGTCCGTTACCATGGGTGGCCATCTAGCAACGGTCCATGGCAATAGAGACTAGGTGAAATATTCGGGGATGAACTTTTAGGCTCTAACAGTACACTTGTCCTTCTGTCTACGGTCTCACCACTTAGGGTCTAGGGCACGGAAAATGCAGGTACCCATTTTGGACCTAAGTGTCGGTCTGTCCTTACTAAACGCCGCAAGGGAAACCTTCCCTTCTGTTCAGTTACTGTGGCCACAGATTTTAGGGACAAGACACAGAGCATACGTGAGACTCAACTGTCAATGCCTTTTGACAGGAGACAGATCCTTTCTTGGAAACTACTGTCACTTTGTACACCAGAGCTGCACTAGATATGGCTTATGACTACTCAAGTGCTTCTTGGCAATCTCTCACCATATCTAAGATACAGACCTGATATACAGGTAAACTCAGCAGTTCCTCAAGTCAAAGGACTTGGCCTGTACCGTTGGAACCGGGAATACACGTCATACCTTGCTGACCCTAGTCAAGGTCCTTCGTAAGACGGTTCCCGCGATTCACCTCAGTCAGCTGCTCCCTAGCATGCTAACCCACTAACACTGCTTAGACGAACTTCGTCACCCGTCGATGAAATACGAAAGCAGATGCTTAGTGCAAGTCTCAAGGGGAATCTCGGTACCCATTTTTCGAGATTCCTTGACTTGGAGTTTTTCCGGACTGATTCGGTGGGACTGATTTCATGGACCTACCTCCAAGCGTAGTCCCAGTCCCCGAAATGGGCTTTCAGTCCGTGGGCTTTGTTTGCGTAGTGAACAGATAGATAAAGCGGTAAAGTGAACGCAAACAAAGTAATTCCAGAATGAATCTCACTTCTTTATTCATAGTTTTATCAAAACACTGAAATTGTCTAGACATAGGTTACATTTTGCCTACCAAAATTGGCTTCATTGTCACCTATTCTAACAGTTTGAAACATAGATGCCTAAGTCAATGATGGGAACTGACATCCTAATTCCATGCCCTAGACTAAGGCCGGGAGACAGGAGACAGTAAGACCATACCTGTATGTAACTCAGAGCCTAAATGTTCACGCCACATATTCATCTAGTCTCTAGTGTCATGGACCGTTGCTAGACGGCCACCCATGGTGACGGACTACTTTGGTTATGAGATAACGAGAAGTAGGTCCAAGTCTAGCTGAAAATGAACCTAAAGAGTCACACCTGCTACACCGGATGTGAAAGGAATTAATTTGAAATTGGATGGACCAGATTTGATCTAGAGATTAATGAGATGAAGGGCCATGATTAATTTGACTTAATCAAAGCCTAGGTTGACTAGAATTTGACTAGGTCAAATCTTAGTCAAAGTGTGCCTCTTTAGATGAGGTTGAGTAGGAATAGAAAAATATGTTTTCCATAAATACTCAAACACACACACACACCCCTAATAATCTCTACACATTATGCCATCTCAAATCTCTCTGTCAACAACTTCCACCTCTCTTCACTTCTCCAAGAATTTCCCTTAGTTTTTCTTGATTTATTCAAGGTAGAACATAAGATACGTCGATAGCGTTAATCAATAGCGTTATTTCGATATCTCTTCTCCCCTAAACAAATTCTTTCTAGCACGAGAGTTCTTTACTATCCCGTGAAATGTGTGGATGATTTGGAGAGTCTCTACAATGAGATCTTGGTGGCAAGACGGGGAACAATACATGTAGCCGAACAAAGAAGACTATGAGGGTAACTTCCCTCTTTACGTTTCTTGTTCTCCAAAATTCTATGGCCTCCATGTTGTGTCTTCCTTGAACATGAGATACACCAAACGCCCGGGAGAATCAAGGGCACACCTCTTGATGCGTTATGCATGTTCTATGTATGTTTAATTTCGTTGTTTTACGCTTTATGTTTTTATATCGCACATCCCGCGCTTCCGCCGGGCCTCTCCCGGCCGATCCGCACGTTACATATACTACCTCCGACTGGACTTCTATGCCTCTTCGTCTCCCTCTACTCCTCCGACTACTCGCGTCTTACCACAAAAAATCACGTGAAGAATGCCTCGCTGCACCAGGGTCTCCTCTTCCAAAGAACCTTGTCCTCCAACTCCCAATGAGATTTCCCCCAAATTCTTTGCCGCAATAATTCCATTTTGTCAAAAATATCCTTGGTCCATTATAAAATTCATCAAGACCTTGAACCTACCAGAGAGCTGTGAGATCTTTACTCCTGTAGGATATCAAAAGGCAGACAACCCTCCTCCCAACTATCTCACCATTTATGTTGTTCAGTGCGTCTCAGATCTGTGATTCTCTTTGCCTTCTTTCTTTGTAGATTAGTTGGTTGGTTCTGGGTATTCCTCCCAGTCAGTTGAACCCTAATTTCTATAGGTTAGTGATAGGGTTCCTTTTATGTTGTCAACTTTATTACATTGATCCTTCCCTAGAGAACTTCTTTGGTGTCTTTTCTCCTAGGATTACGCCTGGGTAATGTTTCTTTCACTTTTCTCCTCATCCGGGCCTCATCTTCATACCCGAAAAACCATCTTCCTATGGTGCCTGGAAATCTCAGTTCTTTTATGTTTGAAAGGTAACTAGGAAGTTCCTTTGGCCTGGCGTTCGTCCTGAACGAGCTACCCCCGTAGATCTCGAGTCGGTGAAGGAGAGGGTCAAAAGTGTAGGCCTCTTTGACCATGGGTTTAAGGCCAAAGCTCTGCTAGAAGAAGACCTTTTGAGTGTATCATGGCTTCATCCTGCCGAGGAGACTTAGGGTTCATTTGGTTCAATTCTGAGGAAAGGGAAAGTGATAGGGAAGGTGAGGGAAAGATAATAGTTTTCCTTCAAGTTGTTTGGTATGATTGGAAGGGGAGTAAATCTCAAACATTTTCCCTTATTTGGTACGAAAAAATTAGATTGAGAAAAAAAAAAAACTAATTTTTGTAATTTTACAGTTTAACCTTTTCTCTTCATTTTATAATAGGAAATAAACAAGTTAATATTATACTAATACCAAAGATCTAAACACTTTAGTAATAAAAATATATATCAAACAAGAACAATAATATTTTTTATTAATAAAAATATTCATCAAAATGAATATTGTTCATTTATTTTAGACTATTTAGTTTAAATATTCATCAAAATGAATATTGTTTATTTAAATAGATTATTCAAGCCGCCCTTCGTATTTCTTCCACTACGTCTAATTCGTATCGCCTGTTCTCCTCGTTCCTTTTCTCTTCATATCTAAGCACTCAGTTCGTAGGCTCTTCTAATTCGGTCGGGATAACTGCCTCTGTCCTGTAAGCTAGCAGGAATGTAGTTTCCCCTATACTGGACGGGGGGTGGTTCGATACGCCCAGAGCACCCCGGGGATTTCATCAACCCACCCTATTTTAGCTTCCCTAGTTTGCTCTTGAGGGTCTGGAGCAAGATTCGATTGGTCACCTCGATTTGGCCATTCGCCTTTGCGTTCCATACCGAGGTAAATACTGCTTGATTTTCCTGTCTCGGCACCACTGTTGGAATTTTTTCCTTGAGACTGCATACCATTGTCTGTAGTGATTTTTCGAGGTATCCCAAATCGGCATATCAAATTCTTCCATATGAACTTGATGACTTCCGCTTTCGATGTTCATGTCAGTAGTTCTGCTTCTACCCCTTTAGTGAAGTGGTCTACCACCACAATCAGGAATTTTCTGTCCTTGCACGGGCGGGAAAGGTCCCACCAGGTCAATTCCCCAATGATCAAAAGGGCAACATGTGTTATATTTCCATGTACATGACAATTTTTACTTTTTTTGACCAGTTGCCCAGCATCCCTATGTATGGTAGGCTAGAAATACCCACTCCTCATTATTTTCATGGCTAGGCTACGTTCGCCAGAGTTGTTTTCGCAACTCCCCTCAAGTACTTGTTTCATGATGTATAGTGTTGCCTCGGGGTCTAAGCATCATAATGTTGGATTGGTAAATGATTTCTTGAAAAGGCATCCCTTTTCCAAAAGGAATCTCCGTTCTATCTTCTTGATCCTTATAGCTTCTTACACATCATCTGGAAACTTCTCAGTTTTCTGGTAATCTAGGATACCATCTATCCAAGAGGTGAGTCCTATATGCAAATTTTCTCTCGTGCTATCCGACTAACCCTCCGCTCGTATCCTCAATAGTGTGACTAGGTCGTACTTATTTCTTCCACCCCATTCCCCATTTGGGCTAGGGAATCTGCTCGGATGTTCTGTGTTCGTGGGATTTGTACGAGGTCGCATGATTCAAACCAAGCTATTCTTTCTTTTACTAGAAGTAGGAGTTTGATACTTTTTTTGTCCTTGGCCTCGTAAACCCCCGCCAACCTGCTCAACTACTAGTTGAGAATCACGGTGTGCCTTCATCTTTCGGACCCTCAATTCGTCTGCCATTTCCAATCCGGCTAGAAGGGCTTTATATTCAGCCTCGTTGTTAGACAGTGCTCCCTCAAATGTTATAGCGAAGCACATATCTTCTCCTTTAGGGTTGGCTAACACAATTCCTCCTTTGGCTCCTTTATCCGTGGAAGATCCGTCAACATGGAACATCCAGATTTCTTCTGAGGCCTCTTTTTCACCCGTTGTTTCCACTAAGAAATTAGCCAGAACTTGCGCTTTCGAGGCTACCTGCTGCGTATACTCCAGATTGTATTCGTGAAGCTCGTAAGACCACTCGATCATTTGCCCACCTATACCCTGTTTAAGTGTCTATTTAGCGGCTGGCTGGTGATAACATTAATAGGGTGGGACAAGAAGTAGGATCTCAACTTTCAGGCAGTGTAGACCAGTGTTAGTACGAGTTTCTCTATAGGCTTGTATTGAATTTCCTCTCCCTATAGCATATGGCTCGTATAAATATACTGGGAGGTAGGTCCATTGCTTATCTCTCGCAGGGATTGAGCTCGTAGCAGCTTGAGATAGGGCTAGGTACACGTACAATCTTTCTCCTTCCTGCAGCTTGGCTAACAAATAGGGTTTCATCAAGTAGTTTTTTAATCCTTTGAAGGCTTCCTTACACTCTTTATTCCACTGAACGTTCTTTGGATTTCTTAACACCTTGAAGAAACGCAATCCTTTGTCGGCAGATCGTGATATCAATTGGTTTAACACTGTTATTCATCTCGTCAACTGCTGCACTTCTTTTACGGTACGAGGCTCCCTCATGTCTAAAATTGCTCGTATGTTATCTAGATTAGCCTCTATCCCTCTTTAGGTCACCAAATATCCTAAGAATTTTCCTCCTATACTAAACACACATTTCTCAGAATTTAATTTCATTCCGTAGTTTCTTAAGCAAGCGAAGCATTCGTCCTGTAGATGTTGCCACTTGCGCTAACTTTTGACCAGCATATTGTCCACGTAAACTTCCACATTTCTCCCTATCTATTCTGAAAAGATTTTATTGACCAATCTTTGGTAAGTGGCCCCTGGGTCTTTTAACCCGAATGGCGTTACGTTGTAACAAAAGAGCCCTCGATCCATTATAAAGCTAGTCTTTTCTTGATCACTTGACGCTAACTTGTTCTGGTTATATCCTTAGTATGCATCCAACATGCTAAGCCTTTCGCATTCCGACGTAGAATCTTCTAATTGATCAATCCGAGGCAACGGATATCAATCCTTTGGGCATACCTTATTCAAGTCGGTGGAATCTACACATATCCTCTATTTTCCTTCCTTTTTGGTCACTAACACTACCTTGCGCAATCCATTCTGGGAATAGTACTTCTCATATGTGGCCTGCTTCTATTAATCGTTGCACTTCCTTCATTATGACATGGTTCCGTTGTTGACCAAAATTTCTCTTTTTTGTTTAACTAGTGGGCAATCATCCCGTACGTGCAACTCGTGCTCAATGATGCTAGCATTGATTCCTGGGGACTTACCCCTTCCCCATTCAAACACGTCATCATTTTCTCGTAGGGCTTGGAGCAATTTCTTCAATTCTTTTTCTGGTAACAACTCTCATACTCGTACGATCTTGACGTATCTTTCGGATTTTTAAATGAATGCCTCGTATGCCGCTGGTGGGTTGCATTTTCTCGCTCTTATTTTCCTCCTTCACTCCTACACTGGATAGTTGTTTCATTGTTTTATTGCGACATTCTCGAGCGCATAGCTGATCTCCGCTTACTTCACCCACACCCATGGGAGTAGGGAACTTCATTTTTAGGCAATATGTAGACACGACCGCTTCGATGGCATTCAATGTGGGTCGCCCAATATTACATTATAGATGGACTGTGGGAGTCTACCAACAAGAATTTTGCCGTGTGTACCCGTACTCTGGGTTCCTCTCATAGGGTTATAGGTAGGGACATCTCCCCCACCATTCGTATATGCTTCTTTCGGATCCCATTAATGTGTGGGACTGGGGACTTATTAAATTTTCTAAACCTAATTCCCGAAGTGTCCCGAGGAACAAGATGTCCACCGAACTACCGCTATCTATCAGAGTCCTCCTTATTTCTACATTGGATATTATAGATCTGATTACACAGCATCTTCGGGAGGGAAAGTTATCCCGCGTTGATCTTCTTTTGTGAATGCGAGGACCACCGCCATGCTGTTGGTTTCGTCTTTTGCCAATACGCTCATGATGGGTCTAATTGCTATTTCCCACGCGTTCTGTTTTTGGGCGGATCGGTAAACCCTCCGTAGCTCCCTACTTATATGATATTCACTATCCTGCGGTGAGGCTCGTGGTGAGTGTTCCCTTCCTGAGGGTTTATGCGGTCTTCGATTTTCCTTCTCCTTTTCATCCCTATGCTTTCTAGAGAACGTTATCCCTCAAGTACCCCAAGTGTACGAGTCTCTCAATCTCTTCTTTTAGCTGGTAACACTCCTCGGTGGTGTGTCCTCTATCCTTGTGAAAGTTGCAATACTTGCATGAGCTTTGCTTTTTTTTATCACCCTTCATCCTAAATGGCCACCTTAGATACTCGTTTGACTCAAAATTTCGTAGCGCTTGGGTTGGGGATATGTTCTGAGTCGTATACACTGGACATTGGTATCGACGACTTAGTGGGGGTCGTTGTTTCTCTTGATTTCTCTCCTCTTATCCCTCTCTTGTTGGTGCAAGCTTTTCAACTTTTGCGATTCTTCAATGAGGATGAATTTCTCAGCCCTAGCCAGGAGCTCTTCCCGATTAGCAGTAGGTTCCCCAATTAACGAGTCAACCAAGCCTCCACTCCTTAATCTTGGGCACTGATGCTTGACAGCCATTCCGAGCTCACATTCGGTACGTCTAAGATCTCATTGGTGAACCGTTGTATATAACTTCTTAAAGACTCCCCCTCTTCCTGGATTACTGCAAACAGGTACCCAAGGGTTTCGGGATACCTTTTGTTACCTACAAAATGGTGGACAAAGCTTTGGGCTAGTTGTTTGAATTCTCCACTCGTCCTATGGGCTAGCCGTGAAAACAAAGTTTTGGCCCCTCCTACCAATGTGGTTCAGAATATTTTTCACAGTAGCGCGTCACTACGGTTGATCGAATCCATGGTGGCTATGAACTGATCTAAGTGGTCCCTTGGATCACCTTTGTCACCCCCGTAGCTTGCGATCTAAGGGACACGCGACCCGACAGGTAGTGGTTCATCTAATATATTTTTTGAGAATGGACTCCCCTATCAACAACTATCTTTAGACTTATTCTAGATTTTAGATCTGCCACTTCTTGCCGTAAAGCTTCTAACCCCCAATCATTCAGGGGGTTTGCTTCGTCTGGTGTTTTTTTTGGCTAGGGGAGCTTGACTATTCCCCATCGAGTCTTGATCAGTTTCTTTTTTCTCCATTAGTCCTCGTCAGACTTGATTTCCAGGTCCGTCTGCTCGATTTTTTTGCTATCCAAATAGTGGCTTCAACTCCTCTTTTGCCTGTTTCTTCCAAGATTCGCCCAAGATCTTCCATTCTCACACTTTGTGATCGGGTATGTGTCTGAGATGGTTCTTCCTCATTAGAGTTGCCATCTCCCGTGCTTTGGACTGGTATTTCTCTTAGGTCGTTTTCTTGGACTTCCTTCGATCCTAAAACTACCTTTCTCCTCACCATCAGCATCGTTAGAGGTCCCACAGACGACGCCAATTTGATGTGGTGAGAACTTGACTACTCTAGGATGTGTTGGCTTTGGAGAGCTTACCCCTCCAATCATCAAAGCGTGAGTTTTTATAGGGAGCAAAAAGGGCATCACTCGTAACCAATCTCTCCTAAAAGTATCTTCCTTGGATTACGTGAGGATATGGGCTTTCAAGATTGTATGTGGATCTTTATTTGAGTCGTCTTCATTTGGTAGTAATGCCTTGGTTCTCACTCGGTCTCGTATGCATTCTTAGTCGTAGATATCTTTTCATGCCTCAGATTAGTACTCCCTATGCCATAGATTGGGTTCGAGGTCTCCTGCTCATCCCTCATACAAAATCTTCAGCTAATATCCTTCTTGGCTTCCGTTATCAGGATTCACGATGTCGTGATCTTTTGAATGGATCCTATACGAGGCCCTTCCACTACTTCATACATGACGATTACTCGTGGGTTCTTCTTGATACGAGGCTCTCCTCATCCCTCATAACTTCAACCTTTACTTTCTCCTTGTTCGACAAGGTTTTCTTCATATCCGAGTCACGCTCGGAGTTGATTTCGTGGAACAACGGACTCTAAGGAAATAATGCGTCTTACGGGGGTCTCAACTTCAGCTATCGAAAGTTCAAGATTGACACCACTTTCTTTAATCTGAGTTGTTGCCTCACCTTACTATGCATTAATTCAATCGAACGATATTATTGCTTAAGTATATTTCTTTATTTCACTCGAAAAATCGTATTCCTTAACTAGTTAGTCATTCGTAAGCGAGTATGGGGAATGACTACTAGAAAAAAAATTTCTTTGTCCCACATTGCCTTCTTATTGAACTTTCAACTTGTTTACATTAAACTTCCTTGTTCCTTCGGTTTGACAAGTGTGAGTAGGTGGATTTTGGAAGAAATACCACACTATCACGCCCGTCCCATTCTGGGTGGGGCTGGGCGGCGCGATTTTGAATTTTTTTGGAGAAAACACTTGAGAAACATGCACTTACCCAATTTTTTGCCTTTTGAAAACGCTATCTTTGAATTGATCTCAGCTGTTGAGGAGATCAGAATTTAACTTAGCATTTTTGCTAAACAGATATAAAATCGATGGCCTGATATATCTCAACCAACTTAGGCTCTTTTACTCTATAAATAGGCTGCGATTGGCTTTTATTTGACACACTGCAAAACCGAGCCTCTCTCATTCTTCTTTTAATATTTTTCTTCTTCATTTTTGAGTGATAAGTTCATTGTTTCAAATTCTCTACTACGAGTACATGGGTTAGGAAGTATTGCTTGGTTAATCTTGAGAAGTCAAAGATTTTTACCATCGCACCACAGTAGTCCGAAATTTCACTTTTAGAACAGTGGCTACTCAGAAAGGAAGAAGCTGAACAACAGAACAGAAGATGAACAATACACGCTAAAAAATCAAAGTCAATCCCCGGGTGAAGCTAGCTCCACTCAACAAGCAAAATCCATGATAAAGCATAGTAGAAGCCTCCTCAGTCGAGCAACAAAACACTCATTCAAGAGACAGAAAAACTTGAGATACCCACATCTTTGTGGTTATTTGCACTTTGAGTTAAATTACTCATAGCAAATGTCAACGCTTTGGATTTGATGTGATCCGTAAAAACTTGGGGCTTGGGTTGCCAAGTCATAATCGGCCCATCCTAGACCCAAACAGCAAACCCAAGAGATTGACCCATTGAGCTTCATTTTATTAAAGTGTAAATTTTATTTTGGTAGTCGAGGTTTATTATTAATGTTGTTTGGTATCCATTAATTACTTATGATTTCATTAGTATCTGATTTCACCGTTAATATCATTTTGGTGTCCATTAATATTTTAATCTTAGATTTTAAAATAAAAATAATAAATATACTCAATAAAAAATTCCATAAATATCAGCCAATATATTTTATTCTTACTTTAGCCATTCTACGTTATTCTTCATATTTGATTATCAAAGTTGTTATATTTGTATTATTTTTATATTTTCAGTATATTTATATTTAATATTATAAAAAATTCATTATTGAATATAAATTATATAATAAGTCAAGTAATTCCACTCAAGGAATAAATTTAAAGTGGTGATTTTCTTCTAATTAATTAATATAATAAAGATATATGATATAAGTATTTTTATTCATTGTCAAATGTACTTGTTTGTATTTAATCGAGATATTAAAATCTAATTGAATAAAATTAAATTTAAATTCAAGAGCTTAAACTTATAAATATAGATTCTCAAAAAGCAAAATGAAGTTGATTTTTTTTTCGAAGTTGCAATGCGTCATGAACATTACTTTTAATATTATTAATTACTAAGTAATGAGTTTTCTTAAAAATATTTATAAATATAGTTAGTGAAATAACAACAAAAAATATTATTTATCAAGTGTAATACTCAGATATAAAACTTGAAAGTCAAATAGTCCAAATAAAGAGAAAAAATATTGATTGATATATGTGCAATTTTTTTTGGGTGTATTAGTTATTTTCATTTAAGTATCTAAGAGTAAAGTGGTTAGTACATAAAAAGATAATAAAAAAAATAAAAATAAATAAAAATATTAATTGGGTTTCAAAGTAATATTGATGATGAAACTCGGATATAAATTGAGTCATTTGTACTAATTCAAGCATCAAAATGACATGAATGACAATTCGGTATCAAATGAATTTACTCTTTTTTTAAATTATATATTTTATTAGTATTATTATTATTATTTAAAGAGCCGTGATGTTTTTAATTTATATGTGACATGTAAGTAAAATACGTAAACTTAGACATATATATTATAAAATAAAACATTCACAATAAGTTTGAAAATATGTTTGGAACCTCAATGAAACAAAGTCCAAGTGGGATTTAGGTCCAGAATCTAAAGCTTGGGATGAACAAATTTATTCCATACAAGGTGAAACTGGGCCTGGTCCAGAGTTAACCCGAACCGATTGTAATCCCCACTAAATTATATCTCAAAATCACAAAAAGAGAAGTCCAATGACTCCAATCATATGTATTAAGTACAAAAAAAATTGTTTTGCCACTACAACAATGTTCATAATTTTAATAAGGGTAAATTACAGTGACAATCCCTGAGGTTAAGCCCAATTACACGATCACTCTTTGTTTTTTGTAAAATTATAACTATACCCCTGAGATTGTAATTGTATTACAACTACAACCACTATTCAAAGGCAAAGCTAGCACTAATACCCCCTGAAAAATATTACACTAACAACCCTAGAAGGTGTAGCCGTAATTTTGCAAAAGACAAAAGGTGTTTGAGTAATTGGGCCTAACTTCAGGGGGTATCAATGTAATTTACCCTTTTAATAATGACAATATTTCAGTAAATTTTATCACTGGGTATAGTTAGTGACAAAAATATAATGTATAAATTTGTCATTATATTTATGTTGTTACTAAGTTATCATTACAAATGTGTCACAAATTATCTATAATGACAACATAGTGCATAATTCTTATCACTAATAATTTATATTGTGACAAGATTAAAAGTATAATCACTTAAAATATATCTTTATTGACAACTTTAAAATTATCGCTTAATATTATTTTTATTGTAGTTATATCTTTTTTTTCTTTTTTTAGGCATTGTAATAAGAGGATATGTAGTTGTGCTTATTTAAAATATTTTATAAGCTCCTACATATGTGAACATATTATAGTAACTTATAAGATATGATAACGTATTTTAGAAGTAAGTTCTTAAATGTTTAGACAAATTAAAATAGTGAAACTTATAGAATGGTAATAGTAGTATTTTTGTAAATCTGGTCAAATTAAAGAAATTATTAAAATTTTAAATTACTTTTCACAAAGGAGCTTACAACCATTTTAACATCTTATTTTTGAATTTTACAAAATATTCATATTTTTTAAATTGTATTAAAATTTCTATAATATCTTATAAGGTATTAAATTGTAAAATAGTTCCTTATAAAATACTTTTAAAAAAGAAAAATTTCATAAACCGACCTATTCATTGGTCTCATTAATTGAATTTGTTGACATTAGAAAATAAAAAAAAAATAATATTACTCAAAATTGATTAATTCAAATTTAAAAATTACGTACACATTTCCGGAGGTTTGGTTTAAGTATGTACTAATACACCATTCTAAAGTTTCTCAAATTAAGAATACCTTCCCTAATGTTTATCGTCATCTTACATAATCTCAACCACTTGCGCTACTATCAGGATAATTGATATGGAAATAAGTTAAAGTCAAACTCCTTAAAAAAAGGATTTTCATTCTCATAATAACCAGGGACCAAGATGAAGAGAAAAAAGAAAGTGAGTTATAAGAGAGAGCAATAATCAAGGAATAGGGGCATGATCCAAGAAAAGAAAAAGGAATTCATGGATAGAAATCATTAAGAAGGTCAAGAGAATTACATTCTCAACCCCTCATGAAGTTTTCATTTATAATATTTTATGAAGAAGCTAATGTCAATTATGGTAAAGCTCCTCGACTTGTCTTTTTTAAATCGGAAGTATATATAGTACCTCCTATTTTCTCATTTGAGGAGGTTGACAAAAAATACAAGGAATATTAATTGTGTGAAAATTACCTTAATTTCAACGCATCGACGATTGTACTCGATTTATTCATCAATAAGGTTATTGTCTTTAAAATTAATTGTTTTATGATTAACTTTTTTTTTAGCTCTGGTTGAGGCGCCTCGACCAGCCTAGTCGAGGCGACCAGCCTGGTCGAGGCGCTTCTTGCCTCGACCAATCTCGCCCCGACTAGCATGGTCGAGGTGACCCTTCTCGCCCAAGTTCTTTGCTTCGCGGTCAGGGGTTGTCATTTCGTCTTTCGTCTAGTCTTCCTCAAGCTTTTAATTCAATAATCGTAGATGATGATGAGGATAGTTTAGTTGTCGAAGTCATTGAGGCGATTCGTAATCTCCCTGATTGTTAGGCCAACTCTTTAAATGTTTCAATTGGGTCATCGTCCTCTTCCCCTAAGGATGTAAGTTCAATGGTTCCTTTAGTTGCCTCGGAGGATTTGGGGGAATGTTCTTCTGCTCCCAAATATCATTATCGGAGTATGGACGTGGATGTTTGTGATAGCGTCCTTAGTCTAGAGGAGCTTCGCTTCCTGGAGGAGAATTATAATTCTTCCCCTCCTGTTGAGTTTATTCTTTGTTCTTTAGGGGATAGGATCAAGCATCCTCCTCCTGGTTTCTTCACTACATATTCCGTGTACTTCTCATCGGGCTTTTTCGCTTCCTCCCCACCCCTTACTAATGGAAATTGTTAGGAATGTAGGTGTTTGCATAAGTCAACTCATCCCCAAATCTTTTGTGTTCTTCATAGGTTTCCTCCACTATTTCAAGGAATTAGAGCTTCCTCCCTCCATAGAGGCTTTTCACACTCTTTTGTCTATTAAAAAAAATTAAACGATTCATATTTTTTCTTTTACCCCTAGAATGGTTGTAAGTTTTTTTAGGGTTGTACTTCGATCGGGGTCCTTGAAATGAGAGGTTTTTTTACATTCTAAATTTGGAGTGGGGGCTTCGCATCCGGTGGGGGGATCTCCTGTTGCTTTTTCCCCTAGCCATGACCTCAAGATGTCTTTGATCGGAGATGAGTTGTTTGATCAAGTCTTTATCCAATCGTGCCTGTTTTCTGATGGTATTATCTTTCCCCTTTGTTGTTCTTTTTTTGTATGATAGAACTTATATCTTGATTATCTACTTGTTGTTTATTCCTATTAGGAAAGAAAATTTCTTTGGAGGAGGTCCCTCGTTTAATAGTTGCTCTTGGAATTCATCGGGAATTCTTCCCGAGCTTAGCCTCCTCCTCCACCTAGCGGCAAGAGTCACAGTAAGAAGCGGGGTCATAGCCCTAGCGATTGCGGGATGCTTCAGGTGGTAGATGCTCCCCACCCCCAATTCTATGGGAAGTGATTCTAAGCGTCCCTGAGATGCCTCATCTGATCTTTCCCATCATGACTTGGGAAAGGCTACTTCACTTATCTGATAAATCGTCATGAGGGGGTATTCTCTTATTGGATACAACTGATGTTCAAATAGCTATGGAGAAACTTTGCCCCGTCGTTAGCGACTTTGATGTGTCTAAGTTTGTTGACCTTTCTGGCGATGGATTTGTAAGCATGCTTTGTGCCAAAGTCCGCAAAGGTAAATGTTATGTTTTCCTTCTTTATTCACTTGCATAAGTTTTTTTCTTATTGTTGTTTTCTAATCACTTTCATCATTTCCTTTGTAGGTTAACACTCTAGTAGAGGTGGCTCACAAAATGCTTTGAGAAGTATTGAAGTGAGGTGAGTCGATTATCTTTAGCCTTAGCTGAGGCAAACAAGGCTAAAATGCTTTTGGAAGGGGAATTGGCGGATTCCATTGCCTAGGCAAGGAGCTTGGGATTCTGTGCACAAGGAGGTGGCAGGCTCCAAGTTTCTTAAGTTTGAGGCAAGGAAGATATACTTGGAGTGTGTGAAGGCTGATTTCAATGAATAGTTCGAGAATTCTGGATATTTCGAGCGAGCCGCTCTCGAGAAGGCTGAGGACTTGTATGATCAAACTATTCCTGATTGTCGGGCTACCCTTCGCTTTTGTGGATGTTTGTCGGGGGAAGATTTCATGTTTCTTGACCCCTTTGTAACTCATTTAGCAGGATCTGAGGAGGGAGGTGAAGCCATTGTTGTTCCTCCTCTTAGTGGTGATGTTAATGTCCCCTGAGTTGTTTGTACACCAGAGGTTGGTCTTGGTGGGGGTGGGTGCAAAACCTTGATTCTTAGTGGTGATGTTAATGTCCCCTGAGTTGTTTGTACGCCAGAGGTTGGTCTTGGTGGGGCGGGTGCAAAACCTTGAGTTATTATTCCCCCAATTAATTCCATTTTTCTCGCTTAGTCTTTAGAACTTATTGTCATACCCATTGTTTTATTATGGATGCTTTTGGAATATGAATAGTTATATTTATGTTTAAGTATTCTAATGTCTTGCTTTGTTAATTCTTTCGATGATTTGCACTTATTACTTCCTTTCGGAAATTCTTTCGGGCAAGGAATTTCCATACTCATTCTTGTGGGAATAGTTATTTGCTTTTCACTCCCGGAGGGGGTGGTAGGTTGTACCACCCCTCAAGGTAGTATGTTGGCTTGATTTCCGCCTTCTCTGCCCTTTTTGAGATGAACCTACTCAATGTGATCATTCACCCAGTTAATCTTTGGACCTCCATCTTCGTTGTTGGACCGCGCATTTCTTAAATGGATTTTATTTGTTTGGGTTGGTCTCAATCCCTCGTTGAGAAACTAGGTATCCCAAAAATGTACCTTCATGGACTCCAAACGTTCAATTGGAAGGGTTGAGCTTCATTCCCAACTCTTCTATTATTTTGAAGCAATCCTGGAGATCTTGGCTATGGCTCTTTCTGTCACGGCTTTTGACTAACATGTCATCTATGTAGACTTCCATTTTCGCTCTATCATGCTTCGGAAAGTCCTGTTGACCAACCTTTGATATGTTGCCCCTACATTCTTTAGCCTAAATGGCATCACTTTGTAGCAAAAGGTACCTTACCCAGTTATGAAACTTGTCTTCTCTTGGTCCTCAGATGCTAGTGTGATTTGGTTATATCCTTGGAATGTGTCCAAGAAACTCATCATTTCATAGCCTGTTGTTGAATCTACTAGTGCATCGATCCTTGGTAAGGGGTATGAATCCTTTGGGCATGCCTGGTTCAAATCCGTGAAGTCGATGGACATCCTCTATGACCATTGGGCTTGGGGACTAAGCCCGCATTTGCTACCCATTCGGGATATTGTACAGGAAGGTTATAATCTACCTCGAGCAACTTCTCCACTTTGTCCCTTAATATTATGATCCTTTGGGCTTATAAGTCGGATTGTTGGGTTAACATTTAATCGATGAATCATAACCTCTGGGTTTATTTCGACCAAATCATGGACAATCCAGGAGAACATTTTTGTGTGGTGCTAGAATAATCGAACTAACTCCTTCTTCAAGTTAGGTTCCATTTGTGATTCCAATGGAAGTGGTTTTCTCCGGACTTTCTTCCACAATTCGAATCGATTTTAACTTCTCTACTGTTGTTAACCTTTGTTCTTCCACCTTCTTATTCTTTGAGTGTTGTTCATGCGATTCCAGTGGCAACTGTGGGGAGAAAATTTTGATATAGTTTCTTCATGGTGTTTCCTTCTGGCAAGGTTCTCACCTCTTTCTCCTTTGGAGTCTCCATCTTCTTCTTTAGGATGTTAGCGTGACATTATCTAGTCAAGCGGCAATCTCCCACTTCCTCTCCAATTCCTCTGTAAGTTAAGAACTTGAGCTTCATGTGGTAAGTTGATATCATTGCTCGAAAGGAATTTAGACTCAGGGTGCCTAGGATTATATCGTATAATGATAGAGCATCCACTACTAAGAATTTTAGCATTCTTGTGGTATGGTGGGGGTGCGTTTTTATGAAAATTGGTAGAGCTATTTCTCCCAGTGGTTCCACGGCGTTTCAATTGAATTCGACCAAGGGGCTATTTACCCTTGTCAACATGTTAACTTCTATCTCTATTTGTGAGAACGCTGAGGAAAAGAGTATCTATTGCGCTCCGGCTATCCACCAATACTTTTTCACCCAGAAGTTGGAGACTGTAGATGAAATCACCAAGGCGTCATTATGTGGAGGTATACCTTTTTCTAAGTATTTTGAGCTAAAGGTGATTTCTTCTTCTGGTGCTCTTGCGGGGGCTCCTTCATCACACATGTTAAGACCTTGTGAGGAAGTGGCAACTTTGATCAATGCCTTTCTTACTCTAGCCGAATCTCCTCCTATGGATACTCCTGTGACAACACTTATTATTCCTGCCGTTGGGAGGTTTTCTTTCCCTTTTTCTTCGTTCTAGAGCTTTCAGCCTTTCAAAACTTGCATTATGTTTTCTTGGTGCGGGGGTTAGTTCTTGTTGTTCGGAGTAGTTTCCCACATATTTCTTCAGGTATCCTCTTAGTATCAACTTTTCGATTTCATTCTTGAGGTGATAGCAGTCCTTAGTGTTGTGTCTGTGATCTTTGTGAAATCGACAGTACTTGTCAGATTTCAATCTCTTCGGGTTATCTTTCATTTTTTAGGGCCATCGGACTATTCCTTGCTATTTTCCGATGGTTAAAATTTTGGCTCTTGGCATCTTGAGGGGGGGTCTATCGCGTGAATCCTACTGGGGGCATGTGCCTCTGCATTTACCTCCTTTCGAGGATCTTTTTTCCTCCACCTCTCAGCTTTTCCTTTTACTGCTTGACTCCGTTTTTGTTCCCATTGCCTCCTCAATGAAAATGTATATTTTGGCTCTTTTCAAGAGTTCATCAAGGGTTATTGGGGGTTTCCCTGTAATTAATTCTCAGAATCTTCCCTTTAGCAGGCCTTGCTGGAGGATGCTTGCCAAACAACTCAAGATTCAAATGGGGCACTTCTAGCACTACTTCTGCAAACCTTTGAACGTAGTCCCTCAAAACTTGCATGCTCTTGTTGTACAACTGTGAAGAGGTAGGAAGCTTTTTTGGGGTATCTCTTGTTGATGGAGAAATGATGCATGAATTGTTGTGACAACTGTTCAAAATTCACATAATAGAAATTATGCAGGAATTGTTGAGACAGCTGTTTAAAATTCTCATTTGTGTGTGTTCGTAGTTGGTTGAACCATGCTATTACTGTCCTGGCTAGCTTGGCATGAAAAATTTTGTAATAACCAGCGTCACTTATCTACTTTGGCTAGGAATTTCTCCAAGTGATCTTTTAGGTACATGTGCCGTTGTATTCGGGAAAGTTAGGGATCCGTATACCCTAAGGTAAAGCTTCAACCAATATTTACATTCAAAATTGGCGTCTTCTTGCAGGCTCGATTTCTTCTCGAGCTTCGTCTCTATTTCCTCTCCCTCTGACTCCTATCCTTCCTCGGGGGGTAGGTGGAGGAGAGGCTTGACTGCTTCCTCCCTCTTCTTCCACTGATATGTCTTAGGGGGTCGTCCTCCCTTGACTCGTTATCCTCGGGGGTAGAGGGTGTACCTCAGCCTCAGCAAAGGGAATCGAGGGGAGAAGGTTCCCTTTGACGATTAGCCATAAATTGGAAAAAGAGCTCTTTCTGCCACTCGAGCCGCTCCTTGGCCAAGAAAGTTTTAATGCGGGGATATTATTGGCCAACTATGCTGAAGGACAACATAGCCCTAGTACAAAAATGCTTTCCATGTCAAAGGCATGCTAATCATTTGCATAACCCTACAACATTCATCAAGACCTTAGAAAGCTCTTACTCATTCGATATGTGGGGGATGGACATAGGGGGGAAATTACCCTGCTTAGTTGGGCAAAAAGAGTACTTGATTGTTTGCCATCGATTATTGCACAAAGTGGGTGGAGGCAAAACCACTAGGAAAGATAACCGAGAAAAAGGTGATCAAGTTTATTTAGGAAAATTTCATTTGCCGGCGAGCTATAATCACGAACAACAGGATATAATTCGAGGGAATAAACGAAAGAACTGGCTAGAGGAACTGAAGATCAAGCAACTTTTTATGTTAGTAAACAATCCTCCAGCGAATGGGCAGGCTGAGGTGACCAACAGGACAATCCTCCATCAACTAAAAATCCATTGAGGCGATACTAAGGGAAATTGGGTGGATGAGCTCCCCGGAGATTTGTGGGCGTATTGCACTACCCCAAGGTAGGAAACAGAAGAGACACCGTTCAACCTTGTGTATGGAACCGAAGCAGTACTCCCAATAGAAATAAGAGAAGAGACTTTGAGAATACATTCCTATATTGCGGAGGATAACTCGCACGGCAGAAGGGGATATTTAGATTTAATTGAAAAAGTCAGAGATAAGGTTGGAAGAAGGGTGCAAGCCTTCAAACGATTGATGGCAAAAGCATACAATGGTAGAGTACGCCTTCGAAGGTTCCAAGAGGGAGATTTGGTTCTACGAAAGACAGAAGCAACGGGACCCATTGGGAAGCTGGACGTCGAATAGGATGGTCCGTATGAAGTATCTGAAGTTGTAGATCCAAGAACATACAAGTTAGAAATGGGAGATGGAAAACCACTACACCGCACTTGGAATGTAAAGAATCTGAAGAAATATTATGTATAGTTTAATTGTGGCAATGAATGAATCCTTTTTGTTTGGTTATTATTCTCGCTCCGTTATTTTTAATTATTGCAACACCTCACATACTGAAAAGTCTCGGTATTACTATATCTAGCACGCAAGATCACAAAGTAAAATTCAAACGGTTTGCAACCACACGCTAGCTCGGAAACCATGCCAACATACTACTTGCGGGGCAGTACCCCCCTCCCTGGAGGAAAGGAAAATACCTATCCCACACAAGAATTCCAAATTATGGGAATTTCTTGCACGAAAAAATTTCCTAAGGGAAGTAATAACTGCAAATCATCAAAAGAATTAACAAAACAAGAAATTAGAATATTTAGAATATTTAGAATATAAAGATAAATATTCATATCCCAAAAACATCCATAATAAAACAATAAGTGTGACCATAAGTTCTAAAGACCAAGCAAGAAAAATGGAAATGATTCAGGGATATAATAACTCAAGATTCTGCACCCGCCTCGGCAGAAGCAACCTCCAGTGTGGGAACAACTCGCGGGACATCTACATCACCACTAAGAGGGGGAACAACAATGGCTTCACCACCCTCCTTGGATCTTTCTAAATCAGCCATAGAGGGGTTAAGAAACATGAAATATTCCCCCAAAAAAACGTCCACAAGAACAAGGGTAGCTCGATAGTCATGAATAGTTTAATCATACAAGTCCTCAGCCTCCACAAGAGCAGTTTGCTCGAAATATCCGAAATTCTCAAACTCTTTGAAATAAGCCTTCACACACTCCAAGTATATCTTTCCCGCCTCTGACTTAAGAAACATGGAGCCTGATGCCGCCTCTTTGTGCAAAGCATCCCTAAGCTCCTGCCTAAGGCAACGGAATCCACCAACTCCTCATCCAAATGCTCTTTGGCCTTGTTTGCCTCAACTAAGGCCCAAGATAATGACTCACCTCACTTCAATACTTCTCAAAGCGTTTGTGAATCACCTTTGATAGAGTGTTAACCTATGATGGAAATGAGGGAAGGAAGTTGGAGACACCAATAAGAAAAAACTTATGCAAGTGAATAAAGAAGGAAAACATAACATTTAACTTTGCGAACTCCCCACAAAGGATAATCACAAATTCATTGTTAGAAAGGTCCGCAAACGTAGCCTCATCAAAGTTGCTAACGATGGGGCGAAGTTTCTCCCCAGCTATTTGAACATTACCTGCATCCCAATAAGAGAACACCCCCTCACGACGATTTGTCCCATAAGTGAAGTAGCCTTCCCAAGTCCATGATGGGAAGGACTAGAAGAGGCATCTCGGGGACGCATAGAACCAATCCCCATAGAACCTAGGGACGGGAAGCGTCGACCACCTAAAGCATCCCGCAACCACTGGGGGCTAGGACCCTGCCGCTCACTGTGACTCTTGCCTCCAAGAGGAGGAGGCCGAGCTCGGGAAGAATTCCCAGAAGGATTCTCATGAGCAGCTTTGAAACGATGAACCTCATCCAAAGAAATTTTCTTTCCTGCAAAGAATAAACAACAAGCAGATAATCAAGACATAAGTTATATCATACAACAAAAGAACAACAAATGGGAAAGATAATACCATTAGAAAACAGACGCAATAGGTTAAAGACTTAATCAAACCCAGCTTTGATAAAAGACATTTTGAGGTCATGGCTAAGGGAAAAAGCAATAAGAGAATCCCTCCACGGGATGTATAGCATCCATATGTAAAAAAACCTCTTCTTCCAAGGACCCTAAGACGAAGTACAACTCTCAAGACACTTACAACTATTCTGAGGATAGAAGATAAATATAAATCGTTTAAGTCTTTTTTAATAGAAAAAAGAGTGTGAAAAGCCTCTATGGAGGGACAAAGCTCTAATTCCTCAAAACGGTGGAAGAAACCCGTGAAGAACATAAAAGAGTTGGTGTGAGTAGACTTATGCAAAGACCTACACTCCTAAAAATTTTCATTAGTAAGGGTTGGGGAGGAAGAGAAAAGCCCGATGAGAAGTACGCGGACTATGCGTTTAAGAAACTCGGCGGAGGATGCTTGATCCTATTCCCTAAAAAAGGAAGAATATACTCAAAAAAAAGGGAAGAATTATGATTCTCCTCTAGGAAGCGAAGCTCCTCTAGACTAAGGATGCTATCACAAACATCTACGCCCATAATTCGACAACGTGGTTTGGGAGCAGAAGAACATTCCCCCAAGTCCTCCGAGGCAACTAAAAGAACCATTATGAATCACCTCAATGATTTCGAGAGCTAAACTATCCTCATCATCATCGAGGATTATTGGATTAAAAGCTTGAGGGAGATCAAATCGAAGATGACACGATGACCCCTCGCCTTGAAACAAAGAACTTGGGTGAGAAGGGTCGCCACGACCGTTGGAGAAGTGCCTCGACTAGGCTGGTCGAGGCGCCCACCTCGACCAGCAAGGTCGAGGGCGCCTTGACCAGTAGCCTAGACAAGGATCCCTCGACCAGCTTGTTGGTTGAGGGCGCCTCGACCATCCCCTTGGTTGAGGCTGCCTCAGCCTCCTACTTGACCGAGGCAACGCATTCGGGTCATTAAGAGAGAATCATTCCCTTTACCTGCAGACAAATTCACTTCATTCTCGAAAGACATGGATGCTAGGGATAAGCTAGAGAGAAAAAAAAGAACTAAATTAAAATACGGAATCGAAAAGAGAAATTCTAAATTTAAAGACGAAGTGTACATTTTCGATTAGACATTCGTGAAACTAGAATGAGCCGAAGATGTACGAGGAGGAGCTGACACTAGGAAAGCGCAAAAACTGTATTAGAAGAGAATTGTACAAAGGAATGCGTGAATAAACTCCACTCATTTACATATTTCCAACAAGGAGCACCTTACCAAAAGATGAAGATTGTCAATCAATTCCCTATTATTTGATTTCCGAAAAATTGGGACTTGGGGATTGTTGATATTGAAATAAGCCAAAATCAAACTCCTTAATAACTCTCATAATAATGAGAGGAAAAGATGAAGGAAAAAAGAAGAGAGTTATAGGAATAAGAGAAAGAAACAATGAATGAGGGCATGATCCAAGGGAAGAAGAAGGAATTGATGAAATAGAGGTCATTAAAAAGGTCCAGAGAAATTACATCCTCAACCCCTCACGAAGTTTTCATTTATAGCATTTTATATAAAAAAGCTAAGGTCATTATTGTAAAATTTCTCGACTTGCCTTTTATAAACCATTAGTATATACACTACCTTTCATTTCTCATTTGAGGAGGTTGAAGAAATAATACAAGGAAGGAATATTAGTTGTGTGAAAATTATAATTATTGTAACGTATCGAGGATTTTACCAGATTTATTCATCAACACGAGATATATTATTGAATTTAAATTAATTATTCTACGATCAAATTTTTTGAGCAACATCTATAATAATTTTGATAAACTAGTCTAAATCTATAAATGTATCTGTAGAAGTTATTTACCCAAATTCATTTGAAATTTATCCAACTTATGCTAATGTATCTTAAAATTTAATACTTCTAACTTGTGATATAATTATGAAGTTCTAAAATCATATTCTGTAAGATTATTAAGGAATGTTTATATCACTTCCATTAAGTTTTTTGTATTTAATAAGTTAATTGCATATACCTACAAGGAAAATATACAACAATCCTAATTGATATTTAGACACAAAGATAGTATTATGGACTTGAATTTGAATTTGGGAATATAGCTTGGTCTGTGTAAAATTAATTTTAAATATTTAAGATATTTTATTAGGATAATCATTAAATTATAGGGGTCTAATTATAGAAATAAAAGAAAATCTAGAAGTGTAGTTGTAATATGCCGAATCTTAGAGGAGTTGTTAATAATTTGAATAAATCTGTAATTTGTGTAAATTATAATGCGCGGTAAAAGAACATTTCATTAAGAACGTGAAGATTTTTTAACATTTGTGAGTAGTATGGGAGGAAGAATAATTCTCAAATCTAAGGGGTCTAATTTAGAGAGCCTGTCTGAACTTATATGTGACACATTTTATAAGCTGTTATATCTGGTATGATATTTTCAAAGCTTAAAAAGGTGTGTTATTTTAAAAATAAGTTTTTAAAGTGTTTAGATAGATAAAATATCAGAGCTTATAAGATACTAGAGTGTTTGATATACAAACTCTTCATACTATAATAATGACCTAAAAAGCTATCAAACTATTAGAATTTAAAATAACATAAATTGATAATTTTGCTTTCGAGGAGTGGGAAATCATCAATTATATAAAGAGTAAAAGTGAAATACTAATAAAATTATATTAAAAAGTTTGTGAAAAGTAGATAAAGTTAATATTTTTCTAAAGATCTTATAAGATTTAAATATCTTATTTTATGATCTTATAAGCTTTTAAAAAAAGAATGGCCAATGATTTTCAAAAATTTATAAACTCTCACACATCTTATAAAATATTTTAAGAAGTTTATAGGCTCATACAAATACCCACTTAATTAGACCAAACCTTGAGATAAGCACTATATTAGACCAAACCTTGAGGTAAGCACTATAATCATCTCAAAATAAAATTCATAAGCACATAAACTACAAGCCATGCATGGGTTTAGCAAGCCACCTAATACAATTTCATCCATAAACTCACCAATAAACAAATTCAAGAACAAGTCCATGTTCAGAAAATTAAAGACACAAACAAGCCCAGGTTTAGAAATTTAATTTTCTTTTTTATTTGTACTCTCTACAAGAAAATATAATATTACACATATATATAAGGCCCTTAGTATCCATTTGGAATTTCAAATTTTTATTATTATTTTTTGTTTCTTTCAGCTCAAAACGACGCCCGTCCTATTTCTTCTCCACTGAGAAACGACATTGCACACAATGAAATCTTCTTCTGTTGAAGAACAACCATTTTTCGTCGTCCGAGCTTAGATCGAGCTTTCAAGAAGTGAATCACCAGATTCTTCTCACCCACAACAGATGTTCGTCCGACCGCGCCTTTCCCCTTCGATGACGTTGGTTCCTTCCTAGAACGTGAGTAATGTTTCATCTTAATTCTCTGATTTTGATTTTGGGCAAAATTTTGGATTTGATTTTTCACCAACTATGCTTGAATCAATCATTTTTTTGCCCATACCTTCTGTTGTTCCTCATACAAGAATTCTACTCAAGATATGTCTTTCCAGATTTTCTATCGATTTTGCTTCTATCTCGTTTTTTCATCTCCTCTTATATAGATTTAGGGTTTTTGATTTAATTCTTGCTACTGTGCAAAGACCATTCCTAGCCCATACCTCATATTGTTCCTTCTACAAAAATGACTCGGTATTTCAAAGTCTTCTCCAAGGTGCTTCATTTGGGTCGATATATATGTAGTGTTTCTTAATAGGGTCGTTTTCTTGCATTTTCAAAGAAAGAACCCCTCAGGTACTTTATCTTGAAAGAATTGCTTTTACAATTGTAATTGTTGTTCTTCTGCAATGGCCTAAATCTATGTTTGGAAGAATATGCGTGAGTAATTTGATTTTAGAATTTGTGTGTGAAAGAATTGCAAAATGTAAAGTTTCCATAGTTTGTTTTCAAGAAGCCTGGGTTTGTGCTGGATAACTTCATTGTGTAGTTTGTTGCCACTTGCTCCTTTTTCTGTTCTGAGGCTTCATGTTAATTTTGATAGAAACAAAATAGGCAATTTTCATAATGGTAGAAGTTTGGGATTCAAATAAGATAAAAATGCATAATAACTGGGGTTTAGGAAATCTGTGATTGTGGATTGTACTCAAGGTGCCAAATTTACGGTTGCATAAGCATAATATTTCTGCAATTATTCTCCTTTTTTCTGTTTAAGTTTTGTTAGTTGTTAAGTTATCTGTTTAAGCTTAAGGAGAAGTGAACTATCAAGGAACGGACGACTTCTTATGTAACTATAGAGCTCCATTGGTTCTAATCCGTAATCAAGTAGAAAGATGTTTAATTTTGATTAAGTAAATAGGGTCTTAGATTAATAAAGTGTAGCATGTACTGGAAGATAACTTATTTCTTTTAACTTTATTTCCGCCATTAACTTGCTTCAGCAAATGAGTTATTGTATTGGAGCCCCTTACTGCTTTTATGTCGTGTTCTTCATGTTGTTTTGCTATTTCAATCCTCTATAGTGCCGGAGAAAATTGTAAGGGATTGTTTTGCTAGCATTCCATTTCATTCTTAGCCATTTCGATCATTGCTTAAAACTTTTCTTACCTAAAATACCGAATGTCATCTTTTAGGTTAAATCTGTTAGGTTACACATTAGCTTCTTTTGTTATGGCATTTCTGCTATACAACTTCTGAATTATGAGAATTTCTCGTCTTACGATCCTACTTTCTCAAATTTTGTGTATCAAATTTGGTTTTTTCATTTTTTACCATCTAGAATTGGTAGAGTAGCTTGGATGCAACCATCCAGAATTTTAAGAATTAATAAGTAATATGGAGGCTTTCTGTGCTTGTGAAATGAATATATAAGGAATGGTGATCATACGTTGTTTATCTCTTTTCGTGCCTTTCTTGATTGTGGTAAACTTCTTTTTTCAGATCTCATCAATCTCAACCTCTCAGAAACTACTGATAAGATCATTGTTGAATATGTTTGGTGAGTTTTCCTTCATTGCTCTGTTTTGACACGCATGCTCTGTTCCTTGGTATCAATGGAGTTTTTTTTTTCATTTTTGGCCCTATGTTTTTTGGAAAAAAAGTAGTTTTAGGATTGTTCTTGATGATCCCATGTTGTCTTGGATTGGTATATTGTTAATGATTTGTGTTTCCTCTGTTTTGGATTAATGTGGGCAGCTCTGTTTTCTTGCTTCACGTTATTTATGTTTTTTATGATGTTACGGGAAGAGTGTGTCTGATTTGATTTCTCGTTTCTATTTGTTTCTTGAAACATTGTTATAAGCGATCTCTGTTGATTTTTTTCCCTTTTTGTAAGTTTTGTAAGAGATTCTTGGTTTCCTGTTGTCTTTCTCCCTTCATTAACACATGTTGACTGCAGATCTTACATTAAATCTAGACCTTTTCTTTTCCATCTTTGGGTTGTTCGTTTTCAGTTCCCTTTATCATTTTTTACTGGAATTATTAAATTTAGAGTCTCCCACCATTTTTTGTACTAGACCAGTTGGTGTGGAACGAGGTTGTTAGGATGCGGAGGTTTGTTTAATTAGAGCTTCCCAGATTCTTTACAAAAGTTCATCTTAGATGGTGTCCAACGTTTGTGCTTTGATCTTATTAGGACTTGAAAGTTCACAAAGTTCTAAGCTCATATTCTGTTTACATGTTCATTCCAATTGATTTTGAAAGCTCTAAGCTCATGTAAACACCACCTAAGTTCATGGCTATTAAATAGAACAAATTGATTTTGAAAGCTCTAAGCTCATGCAAACAGGACAAATTATTCTCTCTACAAATTAGGAGTTGAAATTCTCAAAAAACACAATGAGCTTCCACACTTGCATTTTTCCAATTCTTGCTTCAATTCTCACACTTCTAATGCTCATTCCAGTTGATATTTACATTCATTTTATTAATGTATTGCTTCTTTAACGTGCAGTTTCTGCTGGAGCTTAGGATTGCTGGAACTATCTCTAATTATCTTCTTGTCATCAAGGTTTGTTGTTGTGTTCTTCCTTCGCTTTTCTCTTAGTTCATGTCCATGTAGTTGAATTTTTTAGTTAACTTTAGTTATTGGAATTCCATTAAAATTTATTCTTTCTGTATATATGCTTATTTTGAAGATCTAAAGTGTGCATTTAAATTACATTTTATTGTTCAAGGATCATTATATGTATGTTTTAATTATGATCATTTACAATAAACATGAATCTTGCTAAACTCTTTGTGTGTGCTTACATAAATTGATTTATTGTTATATTTTTTTATTTTGATATCTCTCATGGTGATTATCGTGTAATTGAGTAAGATGTTATTATTGTTAATGGTTTTTTGCTTAAACGATATCATGCCAGTTGTAAATTTTTTTACTCGCCCAAGTTGATTTCGTCTGGTATGCATGAATACAAGCAACATGACTTTGTATCTTTATAATTTTCCTTTTTCCACTAACATGTATCTCAGTCTGTACGTTTATATATTCGGTCTAGATGGGCATTCTTCTTATATGATTATACTAAGTTTGAGAACGTGAACATGTAGTAGTATTCTAAGTTTTTTTTAAAATTAATGTTTTCAGAATTTGTTAGTAGAAAATGAAATTGAAATTTACTGTAATTACAGTAATTGAATTCTACTAATAGGAAACTTGACTTTATTTTTGTGATGTAATTATTTTATTTAGAAAAAAAAAATATATAAAGTAGCAAGATTACTAATTATATCTAGCCTTAATCAATTCCAAATTTATAGGGGAATTTTACAAGAAGGGAATTCAATTTGCTGAATTTTTTCACAAAAATTGATTTATATATTTTTATCATTAATTAACTTATAAAAATTTATTTACTTAAAACACCCCATATTCTTATATTTGATGTTTTTGGCGACATCCCTGAATTAATTTTAGAATTATCTCAAAATCATATACTTTCAAAAAAGAAAAATATTGCTCAAATATGCTATATTTTTATTAGTTTGGTATTTTCCTTATTTTTTTCCCATGCCTGACACTCAAATAAAAGTCCATAATCTTGATACAAGGTGAAATCACTTACATGCCGCTAACGAACTAATAATTCCAAGCACGATACAAAACAAAGAATTAAATTTACAACGGGAATTTAGAAATCTAATTATCATTCAAATATAAGAGCTAAACCTATGTAACCATTTTTGCATATCAATATTATATGGTTTTGTTATATATTGTTGCTTTACAACATAATTTTCCATCATAGAAATAACATTTGGCTATCATTACTTTTAACAAATTGTGTTTAGAAATAAAATAAATGTGAATTTTGCAATACTTATCAAACAAATCAAAGGAGTACATATATATATATATAATGTAGCTTACAACATAATTTTCCATCATAAAAATAACATTTGGCTATCATTACTTTTCACAAATTGTTTCTAAAAGATGATAAGAAGATTATTATGCTCCAATGAACATTTCTTACAATTTGCAATAATGTACCAATAAAGACATTTTCCAGCATCTAACGTTTTATTTGAGAGAAGAGCTCGTAGTGGATACATTTATTATAGATGTAAACATTACATAAACGATAAACTCAAAAATAAAATGATTAAAAAAATTGAAAAAGCAATGGAACCAAAAGTTGAACATACCAAGACTTGTTATTTACTCACTTTTTATTTGGTATTGAGTTTGGAATTTGGACTAATTTTTTAACAATAACTACAAAATCATATTAAAAGTAATCTAGAAATGACAAAATGATATCAAATAGAAAATTACCTCAATAATTAATGTAATCTCACATAATCAATCAGCTAAAAAAAACTAATTGACGATAAGAAAAATCAAAAGAGCAATTGATATATGCCAAAACAAAACATACTAGGACATGTGATCTTCTCCCTCTTTATTTGTTATTTTTTTAACATTAAAGAAGAAAACTTTATAAATTACAAAATTATATTAAATAAGAAAAAACTTCGATAATTTGAAATATTTTTAGTAAAAAAACATTATGAAAGTACTAAAATGAAAAAATGGGCGTACCGGGGCTAGGGATAGTCCATTTTCGTTTGTTATCAAATTAGTTTTTAACACTAATTACAAAATCATACGAAATATGTTAAAAAATTCGAACACTTATCTCAACATATGAAATAAGAAGCGAAGTTCTCTATGAGAGGCCGGTCAATCTATGAATGAAAGGTTTTTTTATTCATTCTTCCAACAATGTGAAAATTAATTATATTGTAATCTAGGATATACATATAATAACGCATTAGGCTTTCTTACATTTATGGAGTGAGTTTCGATTCTTTCCATAGGTATACATGTATAATAAACATAAAATAGAATTTCAATTAACATAATTAGCTAGAATAATTAATTACTAAAAAGTTGATAAATTAATATAATGGTAACAAATTTATATATGGTCAAGTATGTTAATTAACAAAATTATTAGAAGAAATAATTAATGCCTAAATAGAGAGTTGTCAATAGAAATTTTTAATTAATACAAAATTGAAAATTAATATAATTATATCAAATTTGAATATGGTAAGATATATTAATTAAAAAAATTAGTAGAAGAAATAATTAAAAAAATTGAAAATTAGCATCAGGGTGGCAGATTGGTAGCTTAGATATATGGTTAAATATATTAAGTAACATAACTATTAAAAAATTATTAATAGCAGAGGGAATATAATTTAAAAAATCCAATAGAAATTTTAGTTAAGATCAAAGTTGGAAGTTAACGTAATGGTAACGACAAATTAATCCAAATTGAAAGTTAAAATATTGGTATAGAATAATTAATACAAAAGTTGAAAGTTAGCCCAAAGGTAGCACATTTGTATATGGTCAAATATATTAATTAACATAATTATTGAAAGAAATAATTAAAAAACTGAAAGTAATCATCACAGTGGCGATTGATAGTGGATTTATAGGTGGTTAAAATATTAGCAGAAGAAATTATTAATATATTCAAAAAATTCAATATCAATTCTTAAAAAAGTATATATATGTATATATATATATTCATGCATACCACTTCCAAAATAATTATTTTTGTAACATCTTAAGTATAATTCTAATTAGTGAGAATAATAGTGAAAGAAATCCAATTGATCCAAATATATGTTGGGGGGGGGGGGGCGGAGTATATTAGAATCAATATTTTCAAATCACAAAAATGTAATAATAAATGGGGATTGTGTAATTTAAAGAGGCCAAATAAATTAAAAATATAAAATTGTTATTGATACTTTTTTTTAAGAAAACATTACAAGCAATGTTTATTTACCAATTAAAATATTTTTACAATTGAAAAAAAAATCAAAATTCTAAGAATTTAGCATAATATTATCATCACAGTGGCGATTGATAGTGGATTTTTAGGTGGTTAAATTAATAGCAGAAGAAATTATGAATATATTTAAAAAATTTAATATCAATTCCTAAAAAAGTATATATATATATGTATATATATTTTCATGCATACCACTGCCAAAATAATTATTTTTGTAACATCCTATCTATAATTCTGATTAGTGTAGAATAATAGTGAAAGGAATCCAACTGACCCAATTTTAAAATATATGTTGGGGGAGGGTATATTAGAATCAATATTTTCAAAATCACAAAAAAGTAGCAATAAATAGGGAGTGTAATTTAAAGAGGCCAAATAAATTGAAAATATAAAATTGTTATTAAAGAGTTTTTTTAGAAAACATTGCTAGTAAAGTTTATTTACCAATTAAAATATTTTTACAATTAAAAAAATCTTAATTCTAAGAATTTAGCATGATGTTATTTAAAAAATTCAATATCAATTCTTAAATATATATATATATATATGTATATATATTTTCATGCATACCACTGCCAAAATAATTATTATTGTAACATCTTATGTATAATTTTGATTAGTGTAGAATAATAGTGAAAGGAATTAAACTGGGCCAATTTTTAAAATATATGTTCGGGTGGGGGTGGGTATATTAGAATCAATATTTTTAAAATCACAAAAATATAACAATAAATAGGGAGTGTAATTTAAAGAGGCCAAATAAATTGAAAGTTTAAAATTGTTATTAATATTATTTTTAGAAAACATTGCTAGTAATGTTTACTTGCCAATTGAAATATTTTTACAACTAAAAAAAATCTAAATTCTAAGAATTTAGCATGATGTGTATACAATTCAACAGAGCAATTATCTTCATAGTAAAACTCTTTATTCACTTACTTAGAAATCTCCTTCAACAATCTTTGCTTGTTGACATAAATCTTCTGTTTCTTGCTCTTTGTAGATCATTATTCTTCTCAAATGACGTTATTTATATTGGACTATATGTGTTCAACATTGTTTTACTTTTTCTTTTGGTCTTTCATCTTTTTTGTTTCAATTGTCTTTTCACATTAATAATTATAGTTGTTCTTTTGTCAGGTTTGATTTTATTTTGAATTGTGATTGATCCTGGTGGAAAATAACTCTCCCTGGAGGTCCAAGGTGGAGGTCCAAGTTAGCGATCTCCTGGATGTCCGAGGTGGAGGTCCAGGGTAGCGATCTCTTGATGTCCGAGGTGGAGGTCCAAGGTAGCCATCTCCCGTGTTCACCTAGATGTGATATGGTCCCTGAGAAGAGAGAAGCACGTTAGGTTAGCCAGGATAGTCCCCGGCGAAGACCCTCCGATGCTTAAGTCAACCCAAGATTGAGATGATAATATGCGATATCAAATAGTAGATGAGGTAGAAGGTGATAGATGAGTGTTACAATAAATGAGGCATGCAGGGTGTATTTATAGGCTAAATGTGACCACTTGCCTGGCCCACGTGGCATCATCTTAATGCATGAGCTGTCAAAGAAGTCTAGATTTCGGGTCCACGAAGCGGGTCACGATCCGGGTCGCTAGCCCGGGCACGAATCCGGGTCGGTCGCGTGGGCCGACCCAACGGGGCAATACGCGGATCTTGGGTGTTTCTGGTGATTTTGGCCCTTTTCAGGGCTATTTGCGTCTTTTCTTGATATTTGGGTTGCACCCCTATCATTAGTCCCCTACTTCTTCTAGTGTTAAAGTTATTACACTGGAAGAAGTTGAACAGGCACCATGTGACCAGTCGCGTCTTCTTGCTAGTATGATAATCCTCCCATTTCTAGTAACTGGGGAAGTCATTTGCCTAGTTTTCCAAAATCTTCTACCTCGACCTCTCATGGCGGGGTTTAACTTGGAAAATCTTTTTTAGATTTTTCCATTCTTATCTTTTTCATATAATAAAGCGATCTCGAGGGAGGCATGCGACCTTTTGAAGATTAATCTTTTTCAGATAATAACGCGGCCTCGAGGGCGACACGCGACCTTGAGGGGGCACGCGACCTCGAGGAAGGTACGTGTGACACCCCCTATGGTACTATACTTTATCACTACTAATCATCATACTCTTCGTAATTATAAGTTGTCTTATAAGAATTTTCATTCTAAACTAATAAGATAAATCCTATTTTTCTCGATATAATATAATTCTATAAATATATCTTAAATCACGATAGGTATCATCAAAAGTTTATATTCACTAGGCCACATATATACTTATGTACAAACTCCAAAAGATGAAAGTTTCAGGCTGTTACAAAATCTAAACGCAAACCCGACAAAAGACTAGATGTTTAATAATCATATGACCAAAACCCACGGCTTCAGATGTCGCGGCTAACCCACCTATTAAGGTCCATGGCAGACTTCAAATTTGACGTAGCTAGTCACCGTGATCTATCTCCTGAAAAATGTTGGCAAGGGATGAGCTGCCTGCTCATTAAGTATAGCTAATCGGCCTATATACACACATAATTACATGTCGTAACATGAACTTACAAGTATTCAATATACAATTACCACAAAATTATAAAGTCATCAATACCACAATCATGCATCAGTCTACAGTACCATATCAGGATTCACAATTTGTACTCTTGGGGCCCTGCTTACTCTAATTGGAGTACATCAGTCAATGGTTCTGCCGGCTATCATCATCTCAATCAATATCATATCATATACAGCACAGGATACCCGTCGAATGTGATATCCCCACACCATTTGAGTGTGTAGCAATATCAGCACAGAACATCACAACGAACATGGCATCCCCACACCACCCCAGTGTGTAGCTATCAGCACAGGATATTCCCCGCTACCCGGAATATCCCGGTACCCTACGCGCCATGGTACCTAGCTTATATTCATTTTTCTCATATCACATTGTCAATCACATCATCATCAACACATCATCACAAACCATTGACTATGTTCCACAATTAGGTAAGTCATCTCTTCTCTCAATTTAACGATATACTCATAATTGACTTTTTCATTCAACTTCATACAACAATAGCATATAATATAAGACAATCATCTGTCAATCTTTATAATACGTAAATAATCACCAATAAACACATAATGACAACTTCACAAAATAACCACGTAATTCAAATAAGCATTTATAAACACCAGCCAGGTTTATAACAAATAAGTACAACCATATATACTTATATAGATTCAATTAACTATACTTACCTCGATCCCAAAACGATTATGTTAGTAGGAGTTGATTAGTCTTCTACTTTATCCCCGTGTCCAATAATACGTTATAATATATATATATATAATCAATATAAATATTGAAAATATCGTAAATTACGAATGAAATTACTAAATATATGCGTATATTTTATATCAATCTTTTAATATTTCATTTACATGAAAATTCAAACATGCGTTTCTTTTTTCGTCTACATTTTAGACACTATAAACTTCCCCCGTATATATCTAATTTATCAATTAACTCATAAGATCTTATTTCATCAAACCCCTCATATTTTTATAACTATCGTTCTCAATAACATCCCTAAATGAAATTATTACAAATATCCCCTATTTCTTTTTAATAAATATAATATTTTTCAAATACAATTCCCTAATATTTCTCAAATATAATTCTCTACTATTCCAATTAATTTCTGTCAATTCCTCACTATTATAATAATTATTTAAACACTGGTACATACAATTATATATTTGGTTAATAATCCCAATAAATTCGAGTAGTTCTATTTTAATAATGGCTAAATCTAATAGATTAAATAAATTCTAATTTATTGGCTATAATATCACCGGTCCAATTAAATATATACCAAACACTAATTTATATAAATACTCAAATTTAATAAATTTTCCGGTTAAATAGTAAATCGAATAGTAGAAATCATATTTAATAAATTCACTAATTAAATAGTATTAATATAATAATTAATTTATAATTTATAATAAAAATTCACTAACATGTTCGCGTCCGAAAGTAAACACATTTACTATGTGTAATTGTGTGTGTTTGAATTTGTGTGATGAACTTATGATTTCTTAATTTGTAAGTTAGTTATCTATTTTAATATATAAAGGTTAATTTGGTAGGCAGCCACGTGCTGCACTGAAATCAATTTCTCTTTTTTTTTTTTAATTTTTTTATTAAAATTGCAATTTAATCCTCAACTTCTATATATTTATAATTTGACCACAAATATTTAATAAGGTCCCAATTTAGTCCCTTCAAGTATTAATATATTTATAATTTCAACCTATGACTTATAATTAAATTTATATTTCCTTTCTCAAGTCGCATATGAGATCTTCTGCACATAAGAATATGAGATCCTTTCTTGATAAACATTTTGGGTCTTCGTCGAATATTTAGGATCTTTTAAGATCGAATTATGAGATCTTTCTGAGATTGCATTATGATGATCTTTCTCAGATCATTCTTGTGGTGATCTTTTTTAGATCATTGTTATGATGATCTTTTTCAGATCATTCTTGTGGTGATCTTTCCAGATCATTGTTCTAGTGATCTTTTTCAGATCATTATTGTGGTAATCTTTATCAGATCGCATTGTGATGATCTTTTTCATATCATTTTTGTGATGATATTTTTCAGATCATTATTCTGGTGATCTTTTTCAGATCATTGTTGTGATGATCTTTTTCAGATCATTGTTGTGATGATCTTTTTCAGATCATTATTCCGGTGATCTTTTTTAGATCATTGTTGTGGTGACGCACGACTTGCGATTTTGAGTGCAAAAGGGGGCCTTTCACAGGCTAGTCGAGATCCGGGATACTCTCATGCGTAGAATTTCTTCAAGTTGTGAACATTCCATTGTCTTGGCAAGTCCTTTCCATCCGTGTCTTGCAGCTTGCATGTTCCTTGTTTTTTATTTCAATGACCTTATAGGGTCCTTCCCAACTCGGGTCCAATTTTCCGACATGCTTGAACACCTCGACCTTCTTTAGCGCCAAGTCCCCCACTTGAAAATGCCTTGGCTTTACCTTGTGATTATGGCTTTGCATCATCAGGTTTTTGTGATGCAAAATCTTGGCGTGGGCGCGATCTTTTCTCTCTTCAATGGTGGTGAGGTCGAATGCACGCTCTTCATGTTTTTCTGAGGATCGTATTGTGCGACCCTGGCTGTCACCTCACTAATCTCTACAGGAATTATCGCTTCAGTCCGATAAACCAAACAAAATGGGGATTCACCTGTTGAGGATCGAGGTGTGGTGCGATACGCCCATAATACGCCTGGTAGCTCCTCGACCCACGATCCCTTTGCATCTTCAATCCCAATATTGATGCTTCGTATTCCACTTCATTGTTGGTAGCAGGGAATGCCAATTTTGCTGCGACTTCAACCTCGACCTCGACCCCGACCCCGCCAAGTCCTTGCAACAAAATTCTAGCTCCCCCATTACTCGAATTAGATGGTCCATCCACATGCAAGAGCCAACCTTCAAGCTCATTTTGTTCCTGTTCACCTGCCAGCTCTACAATAAAGCAAAACTTGAGCTTTAATAGAGGTTCTTTCCTAATACTCGATGTCAAATTCCCCTAACTTGATCGCCTATTTGATCAAGCAACCTGAAGCCTCTCGCTTAGACATGATCTGTTTGACTAGGTAATTTGTCAACATTATGATCTTATCAGATTGAAAATATGGTCATAATTTTCTTGCTGTGGTGACCAATGCTAATGCCAATTTTTTTATTTGGATATATCTTTTTTCAGCTCCTTGCAACATCCTGCTCACATAGTATGCTTTTTTGGTGAGGTGACAACCAGGATAGCTTCGATTTTTTTTCCGGGATCGCCTCAATGCCCTTTTCGCTCACCATGTATCCCAGAAACTTGCCACCTCGAACACCAAATGTGCACTTAGACCGATTAAGTTTCATGCCGTAGGTTCTCATCACCTCGGACGCCTTTTTTGAGATGGTCGAGGTGGTCCTTCTCTTTCTTGCTTTTCACCAGCATGTCATCAACATAGACCTCCAAGGAATGGCCACTAAGGTCCTTGAACATCCTATTCACCAATCTTTGATAAGTAGCACCTGCATTTTTTAGTCCAAAGAGTATCACATTATAACAATAAATGTCATTTTCAGTAACAAAGGAAGTCTTATCTCTGTCCTCTTCTGCCATGAAAATTTGATGGTATCCTTGGTACACATCCATCATGCTGAACAGTGCGCATCCTACGGTGGATTCCCCCAATAGATCTATTTGAGGTAGCGGGTAGGGGTCCTTTGGGCATGCCCTGCTTCGAGAAGCTTGTTCACCTCCTCCTCGATGATTTTATTTCTTTCAACTCCGAATGATCTTTTCTTTTGTTTTAACTGGCCTCATCTGCGGATCAACATTAAGCTTGTGAACGATGACCTCCAGCTCTATTCCCTTGAAATCTGATGGGCTCCATCCGAACATATCACTGTTCTCCCTTACAAATTCTATCACCAACGTTTCCAAGTTCGAGGTCATGCGTGACCCGATCCTGGTCGTCCTACTCGGTTCTCCTTGTGTCACCTCGATCGTTTTATGATGCTCAACGGGTCCTCTTTTACTGGTCACCTCATTAGGGTTGCATTCAATATCCTTTCCTTTGAGTAACTGTCGCTTCATGGACTAAAATGCATATGGGGTCGTAGTCCTTCTCTGATATTCGATTATAACATTTCTAGTTACATGCCTGGTAGCTTCATCGATAATCCCTTGTAACTCGTTTCTTTTGACTTGTAAGATTTTATCTCCATGTCGTGGGGTAGCTTTGTAACCCTCTCCTAGTGTTTGCTCCTTCCATCTCGATCTTCAGTGTTCTTCTCAGGTTTCCCACAAACGGCGCCAACTGATCAGGGTAGAAAATAACTCTCCCTGGAGGTCCAAGGTAGCGATCTCCTGGATGTCTGAGGTGGAGGTCCAGGGTAGCAATCTCTTGGATGTCCGAGGTAGAGGTCCAGGGTAGCGATCTCTCGTGTTCACCCAAATGTGATATGGTCCTGAGAAGAAAGAAGCACGTTAGGCTAGCAGGGATAGTCCTGGCGAAGACCCTCCGATGCTTAAGTCAGCCCAAGATTGAGATGATAATATGCGATCTCAAATAGTAGATGAGGTAGAAGGTGATAGAGAGTGTTACCATAAATGAGGCATGGAGGGTGTATTTATAGGCTAAATGTGACCACTTGCCTAGTCCACATGGCATCATCTTCATGCATGAGCTGTCAAAGAATTTATGGTCTAGATTTCGGGTCCACAAAGCGGGTCACGATCCGGGTCGCTGGCCCGGGCACGAATCCGGGTCGGTCGCGTGGCCCGACCCGACGGGGCAATACGCGGATCTTGGGTGTTTCTGGTGAATTTGGCCCCTTTTCAGGGCTATTTTGTCTTTTCTTGATATTTGGGTTGCACCCCCATCAGTGATGCAACTCCTTTTGTTTAAAAACAATTAGCTACTACACAATATAAAATCTATGGCACAGTCAAATTCCAATACATTGTGCAACAAGGAATATAAAAGAATCCAATCTAATGAAAGGAGGCGTGAAGCTTACAATAACAAGTCTGCTGAAGAAAAAAATGAGTTGAATGCTTGTTGTAGAGCAATGTATGCGCAGAAATCTTCAATCAAAACACTTTCTACTTTGGTTGCCTCATTTCCTCTTAGGACGAGGGAAGGCTTTAGCCATCTTGATAGAGATTGCAGCTCTTGTAGCTTGTTTTCTGCACATAATACTCATCGGTCTCAAACTACCAGACAAGTTGATGGCCAAATAGAAAAGTAGTCACTTCACATTCCATTATCTTACAACTGCCATATATCATTTGGCACGCCTCTAGATTTATATGCTCCTGAACATCGAATCAGTCATGATAAATATAGTATAGAATTAACACTTTGTGCCTAAATTACATCTTTTTCTAATTCAATATTTCCTTCTTTTTTTTTACCTATTTAATTACAAAAGCTTTTCACCTTTATTTATCTTACTTTTGCTCTCTCAGATTTAAAGAAAAACAACCTACTGTTGCTTTCGGTGGTGAAGATATCAACAATTCAACTCCAAAATTGCTTGGGTTTGGATGCCTAGCAAGGTTTGGAGAAAGTCCTTGGTGTCTGCCAGAGGCACCAACTTGTATTCATTGTGGTGCAATCAGATTTCACCGAGAACCACCTGGTTTCTGTTGCTCCAAAGGTGAAGTGTCACTTTCAGCACTCGATGTTCCTGATGAATTACGATATTTGTTCTTTGGTAGTTCTGAGATGTGTTTGCATTTTAAGGCCTCTCGTACATATAACAATGCTTTTGCCTTCACTTCATTTGGGGTCACTTATGATAAGGAGCTTTGTGATAATGAAAAAAATGTATACACATTTAGAGTCCAGGGATTGGTTTATCACTTTCTTAATGACCTCATTCCTAAGGAAGGCAAGGGAACCAATTTGCAACTATATTTTCATGATGTTGAGAATGAGGTTGATAATCGTTTACCTGTGTCTGATAAATTGAAAGAGGAGTTGATATTAATGATTGCTTTTAGAGGTTAATCCTTACTCTTTTTTCTTTCGTAGCCTACGAGAAATTCCTGAATTGCATGACTATAGGATTATTCTAAGAGCTGACCCTGGATTAAATCAATGCATATATAATGTTCCTACTGTTGATCAAGTGGCTGCAATATGGAAAGACTCTGGTCAGTGTGAGGAGTCTCAGTGTCGAGATATTAGAGTGTATCCAAAATTAGGTAGAAGTTAAAAAATAGAGTACTATTGTGGATGTTATAATCCATTACAATACCCTTTATTATTTCCTCGAGGTGAACCTGGTTGGCATGTGGGCACTAAACGAAAAAAACTTTGTGAGAAAATTGGTTCTCAAAAAAGGATGAGATTTTGTGAAGGTGAACACCGTGCCCATCCTTCATGTGTTTCTTCTTGTGTTCAATTGTTGCAAGTCGAGGCAAAAGGCATGTGACTGACATTGTCTCTTTTTTTTATTTACTTTATTTTCACTTCGTTATGTTTTTCATTTTTTTATCTTTTTATTGCTTGTAGTCGCTGAAAAAAAATCTCCCACAAGTGGGAGACTATATCTGCTCGAGAATATTATTGTTATAGACTCCAAATGTGTGTTGGTGATAAATCAATATTATTGCACTCTAATAGACTATTGCAACAATATGTGAATGATGTGTATATTAAGGTTGAGACACAAAGGCCTGATCATTTTCAGCATGAACAAAGATAGAAAAATGCTAGAATTGAGTTTCTTTAGGGTATAGTAGATAGTCTTGGAATACATGGTGAAAATGACCCTAACAAAATTGGACAACGAATCATACTTCCAGCATCATTTATAGGAGGTCCTAGATTTATGCGTAAGAGATATATCCAAAAGTACAGGAAGCCTGATATGTTCTTGACAGTGACATGTAATCCTAATTGGACTGAAATCAGTAGCAAAAAGCTCGACCATGAATGACCTCAGAACTGACCTGATCTATTAGCTCGAGTTTTTAGGGCAAAGCTTGAAGAACTAAAAGATGAATTGATAAAAAAAAAAAAGAATTTTTGGAGATGTTGCAGCTTACACATACATTATTGAATTTAAAAAAAGAGGCCTTCCTCATGCACATTGGCTATTAATAATGAAAGATAGGTATAAAATTAAATCTTCGGATGCATATGATCGATTTATATGTGCTGAATTGCCTGATAAAGAAAGATACCCTTATCTTTATTCTTTAGTTGTCAAGCATATGATGCATGGTCCTTGTGGAAAACTAAATAAGCATAATGTCTGCATGGGAGATGGTACATGTAAAAATCATTATCCAAAAAAATTTTGTGACGTAACATACCATGAAAAAAAATACATATCCTAATTATAGGAGAAGGAATGATGGAAGGACTGCTTTAGTTAGAACAAAATTACTTGACAATTGTTGGGTTGTGCCATATTGTCCATATTTATTAGCAAAGTTTGATTGTTATATTAATGTTCAGATTTGTTCTGACATAAAATTAGTTAAGTACCTATATAAGTATGTATATAAGGGAGATGATCGAGTAGCATATAATGTTGTGGGAACTGATTCATCCATAGCCCATGATGATATTACACAATTCCAATCGGGAAGATGGATAGCCGCTTCAGAATCAATTTGGAGGCTTTTTGGTTTTTCCATGAGTGAAATACACCCTTCAGTTATTACTTTACAATTACATAATTCCAACTATCAATATGTATCATTCAAGTGTACACAAAGATTAGAGCAGGTTGTTTCAAATCCAATGACATAAAAAACAATGTTAACTGAATTCTTTTACTTGAATGCCCATGATGAAAAAGCAAAGCGCTTGAATCTTCTGTATAGAGAGTTTCCTCAATATTTTATTTGGGATACAAAAGATAAGACCTGGGGAATAAGGAAACGTGACACTGTAGTTGGATGAGTAGCTAATGCCAGTCCCGTTGAGGGTGAGCGTTACTATTTGAGAATTCTTTTGCAAAATGTTAGAGGACCAACATCTTTTGATTCTATGAAAACTATACAGGGTAAATATCATGATACATTTCGAGATGCTGCCGCAAGTTTAGGTTTATTAGATTCAGATAATTCTTTAGAAGAATGCCTTGAAGAAGCATCTCAATATCAAATGCCCTATAGTTTAAGAAGACTTTTCTCCACAATCTTAATATACTGTTCTCCAATAGATCCAACAAAATTATGGGAAAATTTTAAAACTCATATGTCTGAGGATTTTCGTCGGCAAGGTTATTTATCTGAACATGAGATAGAGATAAAAACATTAGAAGGAATTAATGAATTTTTGGAAGCTTTAGACAGATCTTTGAAAGAATTCCATCTTCCTTCTATGCCCATGAACTTTTTTGATTCAGATAAATTTACAAAATAGTACAATCATGAGAGAAACATAGAAGTTTTAGAAGCTGATCTGCTTTCAATAGAGAAATTAAATGATAATCAGAGGCGTGCATTTAATATTATAACTGAAAAGATTTACTCAAGTTCAAGTGGTACCTACTTTATAGATGAGCGTGAGAAAGTGAAAAAACATTTTTATACCGTGCTCTCTTGCTGATGTGAGATCAAGAGGTTATATTGTAATTGCTGTAGCAACTTCTGGCGTAGCAGCAGCGTTGTTACCTGGAGGTCGAAAAACACAATGATAATTTAAGAAACCTATAGATATTGATGGAAAAACAAAATGTAAGATAAGCAAACAAACTACACTTGCAAAGTTATTATTAAGTGTGAAGTTGATAATTAGGGATGAGATTTCAATGGCTAGGCAGCAGATCATTGAGGCATTAGATGATATTATACAAGATTTAACTTATTGTGACAATCCTTTTGGTGGAAAAGTTTCTTGTCTTTGGTGGTGATTACAAACAAATTGCACCAGTTTTAGTCGGAAGGTAAAAAGAAGATACCATAGATGCAAACTTTGCAAGTTCTTCGTTGTCTCGCAATATTCATAGATTATTTTTAAGGGAAAATATGCATGCTAAAGATGACCCAATGTTCTCTGGATTTTTTATGAGAGTGGGTAATGCGACTGAAACTCATGTTCTTGATGATAGAATCGAAATTCCAAACAACATAATTTTACCTTTTGTTGAGTCTCACAAGTCACTAGGTGATTTGATTGAATTAGTTTTCCCATGTTTGAATCTCTTTTTAACTAATCCTTCGCTTGTAATAAATAGGTCTATTTTAGCACCTAAGAATGATTGTGTTGATGAGATAAATGAAATTTTGATAGATAAGTTTTCAAGTGAACTGAAACATTTTGTTAATCTTGATAAAACCCGGGACCCTTCATAACAAGATCAATGTGAAGATTTCTTGAATTCTATCACAGTAAGTGGACTACCACCTCATATATTGACATTAAAACACTACAAGAAAAAATGCTTTTTACTACCAAATTTTTTGCTACAATAGAATTCCCGTAACAAATGCTATTTTTTACTACAAAATTTAGCCCGTAGCAATTGTTCAATTCAAAACGACGTCGTTTTGTGCTTTTGCTACGATTCTATGTTGTTACTAAAGCAGTCGTATTTTATAAGAAAAAAAGTCCATAAAACGACGTCGTTTTGTGACTTTTTGCAACAATATTTGCTCATAGTAGCAAAAAAAATTGGCTCCAAGCTAAAATTTGTTCCCTCCAACTTTTTTTTTATAAAAAATATATCAAAAATAAAAATACATACTAACAATTAAAATACATAGAATATAAAACTAAAATTCTTAGTTTCAGACAAAACCCCCACCTTCCCCCTTCGACATTTCAGCCAAACCCATTTCTCAAGAAGTTCCTCTCTTTCTCAGACAAGGGAGGATCTCTTGCCCGCCGTGAAATTCTTCGCGCCGCCGTGAAATCCTTCCCCAGCTCGTTGTCCACCGGTTTCTCCATCGTCAGGTAACCCACTTCATCAGAAAACCCTCTTTCATCTCCATTACATACTCAGTTCTGGTGATGATATTTGATGTCATAATCCCCCTTCAATTTTGCTTATTAGGAGTTTAAAGGGACGAAGGGCTGGGATTAACCAATGAAGAACTATTACTGTTTTCTCTAGATTATCTGGATCAAAGAACTGTTTCTAGTCTTCGATGACTAATATAATTTCCCTCCTAAATACACCAAAAGGTCATATTACTGAGAAATGGGTTTCACTAAACTGGATTGCACCACTTGGTGTAAGACTTCTAAAAAATGTTAATAAAGTGACTCTTCTGTAAATTGCTCGTTGTTGCAGGATACAGCTTGGCCAGCCTTCAACTGTAAAAGTTGTTGCAAACCTCGTCAGATTATTAGCCTATAATAACAAGGTTTGTCATATCTATAAGTTGTGAATTTATGTGGCCTTTCAAGTTGAATGTTATTTTTCTATTAAGTTCCTTAGCAGAACTATCATTCTTGGTTCTACTGGTTTCTTGAAGTTGGTATGGTATTTGATCATAATGAAAATATTCAAGAGTCTCCCTTTAATCTTGCAATCATATGAAATTCCTTTATCCACTGTTAATTTTGCTTTATGCTTTCAGTTGTGATTCTTAGCATTTTGTTGGAGGGGGGTGTTTAATTCTTTTTAGTCTTGAATTCGTGTATTCTATTGATTTTGCAGAACATGTTGCAAACTGGCATGATTGTTGGTGGATGGGATAAGTATGAAGGGGGTAACCCACTTCATCAAAAAACCCTGTTTTCTGAATTTGCATGGACAATTATCTAACAAGCTGGATAAAAAGAAGATAAGTTGTAGAAAGGTCAAATTAACAATTTATATTCTAACTTTTTCAACTTTAGTACCTAAACTAATGGAATAATGAAACAAGGTATACATAGATAAGTTGTCAGGTAACCCAAATTCTTGGATGTAAAATTTCAACATACAAACTTATATCAGCAACAATCAGTAGATTTAGCAAGAGAGACCACAGTAAAGAATTCAAACACTTCTCGTGATTTAACATGAAACCCTTATTAAATATGGTCTTTAAGTGCCAACTGCCATGTTAATAGCTTATCATGAGAGGGGTAGAGAAACAACCATCTCCATAACTGCTGCTGCTTTTATAGTCATCATAGCTCACTACCTAACAATTGGAAACTGTAAGCACAATTGGACCAAGATATTGAAAAACAAAGGTGGTCTATTATTTGCTACAGAAGGAAGATTGTCGCTCATGGGAGGTGAGAGGTGGCTTTCGTGGGAGGAACAGAGGGAGAGGACGTCCTTGAAGAATATGGAGAAAATCTTCTATTATTCCTAATCTTAGTTTTTTTCGCCTACATTTGGACTGAACAAGAGAGACGGGGATACAAAGTGAATACTAACATGAAATTATAGAGAATGAAGGAAGAAATTTACTCCCCCTGCTTGTGTAAAGTTAGAATTAAAATAACTAAAAATCAGTTTAGCCGATGTATTTCTTGTAACTTGAGTTCCAGCTAAGTAGAAGCAGAAAGTTGTTTGATGTTGAAAACTGAAGCTTCACATTCTTTTAAGTCAGTAGGAGTGTTGGTGAAAGATTGGCTCAAAAAAATAAAAATAAAAAAAGAACACCACAAATGACACCCCTGTATCTCCAATTTTCTGTTTTTTTTTTTTTAATTATTATTTCATTCAATCTTCTTGCAATTTTCACACTTTCTTAGTTTATAATGTGAAATTCTCTGATTTTTATCTCTATTTTTTGCAGGTGTGTGTGCGTGTGTGGAATTATGTCTGAAAGGCTCTTCCACATGTGATGAGTTGTCTTAAAAGGGGCCAAAGGAGAAAATAGTAGGTGTGTGTTTGTTCCTCATCACAAACAGCATACAGTGGCTTTCAGAGGTAAATCTTTCTCTCTTTTCTCTTGGTTTTCACTGTTTTTCTTGAGCTTGACTGAATTGTTTCATGGGTTTGGAAGATTACATTATGGGGAACAATTGAAAAGATATAAGTTGTTAAGTTCAACTGTAAAATTAGTACTAGAGTTCTTTAAATTCGGAAGGTTTTTATGTTGTTGATCCGTTTGTTGTTTATGTTTACATCGTTGATCCGCTGCGTTCGCTCGATGTGCGTGAACAAGTGTTTAATGTATAGTACTTTTGTATGGTGGACTTGTTGCTGTTGGATGGTTTTTTTACGTTATGTACATTTGTTGTCTTGTAATGGCTTGTTGCTAGTGGACTTATTTCATGTAGGAAAATTCTTCATTTATACTAGAAGAGGCCATATTTCTCTTTGAAGTTCATATTGATCGTCTACTAGAAAGGACTATGTTAGTTGAGCAATTTATTGTTAATGGCTGATTGTTGTTAATGGACAGAACTTGTTGTCATTGTCATATAATAATGGATAAAATTTCATGGTTCAATGTTCATTGTTGAGTTTAAAGACGGAATGTTTGAGCCCTTCAGTTGGTAGTGTAAGCACTTCGTGTTTGGGCTATCTCTTGTTGTGAGATGTCATTTTCTACGCAACATATATATATATATATCGGTTGAGATGTTGATCTTACAGTGAGTTCTATGTTTATCCACAGTCAATTATATGGTTTTGTGTTACATACGTTACTAATTGTTGCTTGATGAATGTTAGTTATAGCATATGGCCAGTAGTGTTTTGCCTCTGTCATGCTGAACAGAAACACAAATGCTACTCTGTTCGACGAAAATGTTGCCTCTTTCAGCATGACGAAGACAACAACATATTAACAAAAACTGTTGTAGAAATTCTGTTTTCCTAAAGTAGAAAAACAGAATTTCTGCAGTAGAAAATTGAATTTCTTCGGATATCTTGCAGAAATTTTCTGTTGTAGAAATACAGAAATTTTCTGATGCAGAAAATTTCTGCAGAATAGCAAAAATTTCTGTAGTTTTCTGTTTTGCAGTATTCTGCAGAAATTTTCTGCTGCGTAAATGAAATTCTGCAGCAGAAAATTTCAGCATTCTATTTTCCAGTATTCTGCAGGAATTTTCTGCTGCAGTAATTTCTATTCTGCAGCAGAAAATTTCAGCAGAATAGCACAAATTTCTGCAGTATTCTGCAAAAATTTCTTCTGCAGAATAGAAAACTTTGCAACAAAAAATTCCTGCGGCAGAAACTTCCCATAACGCATTGACGAAGGAACCTATTTTCCTGCTATGTTTAGCAGATAAAGGTAAGCGACCTTGGTTTACTATAATTCAACTATCTAAAATTAATGTAACTACTTTTCAGAATATTTGAATAAATATGAAATTGTAGCGGTATAGAGAAGAGAAGGCTTTGAAATGGATAAAAGTTGGATTGGTGCAGCTGATCGTCTATCCGATGAATATGTACACGGGGTTGCGAAATTCGTAGAATTTGCATTTCTGGGGAAGGAATATGGTTCTAGAATTTGTTGTCCGTGTTGTAAATGTAGAAATCTCTTTAGCAAGATCCGTGAAGATGTGATGTTACATTGCCTTAGGGATGGATTTGACCATACATATACCAACTGGAGTTGCCATGGTGAAATGTACATTCCATTACATATGGGTGAAGATAATGAATTCCCCACCAATGATCATGGGGATGACATGGCTAGCATGTTACAAGATGCAATGGGAATTTCAAATAAAGATCATATGGAAAATGATCAGCATCTTAATGGAGCTGATGCAGAAACAAAGAGGTTTTTAGATTATTGCGAGATGTCGAGACTGACTTGTTGCCGGTATGTAAAAAGCAAACAAAATTAAGCTTTATTTCAAGATTATTGCATCTAAAAGTTCTTTGTCGCTGGTCTAACCACTCGGTGAACTTGTTACTTGAATTGTTGAGAGAAACATTTCCTGACAATGTGGATTTGCCTGCAAGCTATTATGAAGCTAATAAGATGACAACTGAATTGGGCTTCACTTGTCATGTCATTGATGCTTGTCCCAATAATTGCATGTTGTTTAGAGGTGAAGATGCAAAATTAGAAACATGCGAAATTTGTGGGGAAGGTAGATATAAGGATGAAGGTAAAAAAAGTGGCAATAAAGCGCATGAGATATTTTCCCTTGAAGCCAAGACTACAAAAATTGTTTATGTCATCTAAAACAGCTTTACTTATGAGATGGCATGCAGAGGAACGTATAGAGGATGGAGTACTCCGACATCCAGCAAATAGCAAAGCATGGAAAGAATTTGATAAGAAAAATCCCAATTTTGCTTGTGATGTCCGTAATGTTAGACTTGGTCTAGCCACAGATGGGTTCAATCCATATGGAATGATGAATGTTAGTTATAGCATATGGCCAGTTGTTCTTATGACATACAATCTGAAGGACAAGCGGATCCGCCCGGGAGCGCGAGCGGAAGCGAGAAAGGCGAGAAATTGCGTAAATTTAAATCAAATTCAAAATACGCGAATCCCAAGGGGTGTACCCTTGGGTGCTCAACCGGGCGTTCGATGTAGGATGTGCAAATATTAAAACATATATTTAAACACATAGGGCATAGATATACAAATGAAATCAATCAAAGCGTAATAAACCGTTACCTTTGATTGTTTAGCGTATGCTCCCGGCTACTAGCGTTGTTCCTTCTCCGGAATGCTCACGAAATCCAAACGTATGGATTCTCCAAAGGTGATCCACACCACACCGGAAGAAACACACGTTCTTCTTGCTAGAAAAGAACGGGTTTAGGAAGGAATCGGTTTAAGAGAAGAACACTATGAATTAGTGTTCTCTTATACTTACTTTGTTCTTCTTCTTGATTCAAAATCAAGTGAAGAACACACTAAGAGAGGGAGGGAGCACGAAATTTTGAGAGAGAGGAGAGGATTTTTGTCTTCTCTTTTTTCTAGAAAAAGATGAATAATGAATCACTTATGCTAGGTGTTGTATATTCTAATATATATATACATAATTAATGTGATTATTGGAATGTGTCTAGGTTCATCCAAGGATGTCTAGATTCATTCCAATCAATCACCATCAATTCTTCAATCAAGCCTACCAAAATTTATGGTATGATCAAATCATACCAAACGGGAAGAGCTTGATTGGAGTTGATTTGTCTCTTTCCAAAAGAGACAAGTCAACATACCACCTAGCATGCAACATGGCTGATTTTGCTTCCTCCAAGGGAGCATGTCGGCTATGTTTAATTAGGGGAAGAAGTCCAACTTCTTCCTATTCCAAATTAGGAATTATTTCTCCTCTCGGGTATAATTTAACGGACCGGGTTTTATCGTAATCCAATTACGACGAACCCAATATTAAATCCAATTTAATGTCCACTTAAATTATTCCCGTTGATCTTTTAATCCAATTAAAAGATCCAACGTCTCAATATCTCAACTTTGCATATTTAATCGAAAATCCAATTTACCGATTAAATGAAAGCCCGATACAATATCGGCCCGTCCATCCAATGGACTTTCCCTTAAGTAATCCAATTACTTATTTTATCCTTCGAGATTGACTCCAAGTCGATCTCTCAACCTCCTCGGTGATTTGTGTGTGACCCTTTAGGTTCACCCTCAACTAGACTTGGGCCCGTGTCCCACAAGGGCCCGTTACCATGGGTGGCCGTCTAGCAACGGTCCATGGCACTAGAGACTAGGTGAATTGGCGTGAACATTTAGGCGCCGATTCCGTACGGGTACGATCCTTCCGTCTACCGTCTCCCGGCCTTAGTCTAGGGTATGGAATTAGGCGTCGGTTCCCATTCTTGACTAGGCATCTATGCTTAATACTCGAGACCACGTATGTTTCATTGTGTCGACACAGGAAACCATTCCCTGTTCGACCAACCACTGTGGCCACAGCTTCAAACAGCATGAACGTGTCTCCGAGTGCATAGGAGATACCTCTGTCACATACTGACAGGGGACGGATCCTCTTCTTGGAATCCACCGTCCTCGCTACACATTCTGACTGCACTGGACAAGGCTTATGATAATCATCTTACAGAATGATTACCTCTCGCCAGATCCAAGATACAGCCGTCCTGTGCACGCGACTGCCATGATCCCTCAAGTCTGAGGATTACTCCCGTACTATCGGAACCGGGGAAAACCAATCATACTAACCAAGCCTCCAAGGCTTCCATATGATGATCCCCGCGAGTCAGTCCAGTCGGCTCGACCCCAGTCGACCAACCCATCAAGATCGTGTAGGCGTCCCACGCCTGTCGCCGATGAAACACGGCACTCATCCAATGAACACGACTCTTGACGCAAGTCTCAATAGGACTCTCGATGCCCTGTCTCGAGGTCCTCGACTTGGAACGTTTCAGACCCAACTCTTAATCAGTTGGTTTCATGACCACCATCCAATGCGTGGCCCAACTGCACGAGTTGTTATCCATGGTCTGTGGGCTTTGTTGCGATATAAGTTAAACACCATTTTAACAAATGTAAGATGAGCGCAACAAAGAAGGTACCATTGGTGACGAACACTCATCTTATTCATCACATAATAATATTACATTCACATCAAGTTGTCGGATAGGTTACAAATTGTCAAACCTATTGGCTTTCTGGTCACCTATTCCAACACAATCTACCTCCTTGGCTTTGCATGAAGCAACCTTCGTTCATGTTATCTGTGGTCATTGACGATCCGAAGGGACCGGGAAATAAAATAGATGTGTTTCTGCAATCTCTAGTTGATGAGCTAAAGGAGTTGTGGCATACAGGAGTGTCGACTTATGATGCTTCATGTGGTGAAATGTTCCAATTGCATGCTGGACTACTGTGGACTATTAGTGATTTTCCGGGTTATAGTAACATATCAGGTTATCCTACAAAAGGTGTTTGTGCTTGTCCTAATTGCGGTAAAAATACACGCTCTGAATATCTAAAAAATGGTCATAAGTTTTGTTATTGTGGTCATCGTTGTTTCTTACCCACAGGACATCGACTAACGTCGGGATAGAGTATCATTTGATGGGGCGATGGAATTGAGTCCCAAGCCAATGCCACTCTCAGAGATTGAGTTGCTACAGCAGTTGGAGAATGTACATACCGAATACAAAAAAGAAGATTTGAAGAGGAGAGTGGGGGTAGAACGTGAAAACCGTAAAGGAAAAAAGAGAAAGGTTGATGGAAGTGCAGATTCATTTTGGAAGAAAAGAAGTATATTGTTTGAGTTGCCATATTGGTCGGGGAATCTTGTTCGTCACAACCTTGATGTCATGCATATTGAAAAAAACGTGTATGAAAATATACTCTTTACCTTGTTGGGTGTTAAAGGTAAGACAAAAGATAACATCAATGCAAGGAAGGATCTTCAAGTTATGAACATTTGGAGTTTTTTACACCCAATCCCACGACCTGGTGGGAGGTATTATTTTCCTGCCGCATCATTCACCATGAGTACCACTGAGAAGAAAATGTTTTGTAGTGTGCTAAAGAGTTTAAGGCCTCCTGATGGATATGGTTCCAACATCTCTCGTTGTGTACAATTAGAGAAGCTTACCATGTGGGGTCTAAAGAGTCATGACAATCATATTCTCATGCAAAAACTACTTCCAATTGCTGCACGAAGAGCATTACCGAAGAATGTAGTTGATGTTTTAATTGAATTAAGCAATTTTTTTAGGGTATTATGCTCTAAGGTGAATTCTAAACTTGATTTGGAGAAAATTCAAGATCGAATTGTGCTCACTCTTTGCCATTTGGAGAAAATTTTCCCACCATCCTTCTTTGACATAATGGAGCATTTTACCTGTACATTTGGCGGAGGAGGAATTACTAGTGGGTCCTGTTCAATTTCGATGGATGTATCCTATTGAGAGGTATCACAATCATCGTCTTTCTAATTTTATATGTCGTGAATTAGAACGCGTGAACCATTATTTTATTATCTTATATTATTCCTCCAATTGTTAAGGTATCTATCTACGCTTAAGAGGTATGTGCGCAATCGAGCACGTCCTGAAGGTTCAATTGCTCGAGGTTATTTGATGGAAGAATGCATGAACTTCTGCTCTAGATACCTTAATGATGTGGAAACCAAGGAAAACCGACCACCTCGCAACTACGATGGAGATAATAACATGGGTCGAGGGTTATATGGAGGAACAAGGTGTATCGTTGATAAAGATACATTGCTTAAGATTCATCGCTTTTTGTTGATGTTTTTATTAATGACTTTTATTTATTATTCTTTTGGTAGTACCTGCTGATTGTAATGAAAAGGGGCCACCGATTGTTAAGAAAGGAAGAGGTTGTGCTCAATTTCCAAAAGGATGGGGCACGGAAAAGAAATTAGAAGTCACATTGGACAGGAATCAAAGAGTGATCGGGCCTGATGTAAATCACTACAAAACATCAATTGGATGTATGGCTCGTATAGGTGTCAAATTGCCATTGAACTATGTGGAGTTCAACCATATACCAGAATATTTGAGAGACATGGCTTGGGAGGAGGTGGAGGTTGGACTCTTATTCTCATTCATGTTCACTTTTCATGCTTTTATGTATTGTTAGGCTTGATGAATCTAGTACGCTAATTGTCATCAACATTCTATTTTAGCATAATACCACTTTACCTCCAAAGCGAAGAGTGTAGTCTTGGAAGATCTCAAAGATATATGGAGAAGGTGGAACCATGAGATTAAAGTAAAGTATTTCCTGCCACACATTGATGACCCCGAGTTTCTGTCACAGTCCCCAAATGAGCGTGTAGAACAAGATCAATGGAAGGAATTGGTGATATATTGGACAGATGAGGATGTGCAGGTAAATTTACGTCACATGTACTATTTTACCTAACAATGTAAAGAGATATTATAAGTCATGACTATTTCCAAATTATTTGATAGAAAATTGCTAGGAAGAATGCGATAAATGTTTCCAAGAAACAATGTCTTCATAGAACTGGGAGGACTTCCTTTGCAGTTATGGAACAAGAGGTATGGTTTCCTTCTAGTTGATTCCTTATTATTTTACGAGTGTTTTAAGTTTATATTTATAAAAATTTATACCCTTCATCTTTTTACCATGGTTTGTTAGTTGATGATGAAAGGTACGGACCCAAGCATCTTGATGTTTGGTTGGAGTCTCGCTCCCGTGGGAAAGGTATTGAGGATGATGACACATTGGACTTACATGTAAGTTTATCTCTTTACCTACATGATTAGAGTGTTATTGTTATTGTGTTTGATTGAAATGAATGTTGTTGAAATAATGAGTGTTGTTGGATGGTGTTTTTGTGTTGTTTGATTTGAAGGATTTTTGTTGGGTTCAAATAGAATTGTTGGATGGTATTTTTGTGTTGGTTGATTTCAATGAGTGTTGTTGGATGGTGTTTTGTGTTGGTTGATTTCAGGGAGTGTTGTTAGATGGTGTTTTGTGTTGGTTGATTGGAAGGAGTGTTGTTGCGTTCGAATGAGTGTCGTTGGATTTGAAGGAGTGTTGTTGATAGCGTTTGTGGTCTGTTTTTCTGCAGCGAAAAACAGAGAATGTTTTTCTGCAGCAGAAAAACAGAACAGATATAGTGTTATGTTTTCCTGCAGCAGAAAAATAGGCACCTGCAGCAGAAAAACAGTGCAGAAAAATAGAACAACAATACAATTTTCTGTTTTTCTGCAGCAGAAAAATATCACTGTTTATTTTTCTGCTACAGAAAAATAGACTGTTTTTCTGTAGCAGAAAAATAGGCACCTGCAGCAGAAAAACAGTGCAGAAAAACAGAACAATACAATTTTCTGTTTTCTGTAGTAGAAAAATATCACTGTTTTTCTCTCTTTTTCTGCTGTAGAAAAACAGTGTCTATTCTGTTCTGTTTCCTGCAGCAGCAAAAACAAGGAGACAAGGAATAATGTTTCAATGATGTTATACTTGTTTTCAGACACATTTCACTCGAGAGCTATTTAAGAAGCCTGAGTTAGAAAGAGACAAGGAATTTAAGGAACAAATTTTCAAGAATGCAATGAGAGAGGAGAAATACAAAAAACTGACAGGAAGAACAGGGAAGCGAACAATTGAAAAATGTGATTTCATCCATGAGCTTTGTACAAGAAAAAGAAGAATTGAAAATGCTTAAGGATGGACTGAATGAGGAAAGAGAAAAAATAGAACAAATGCAAGATGAATTCAATCAGGAGAAAGAGCAGTTAAGAATGGAAAAGGAGAAGTTAACTTCATTAAGCCAGAAGTTGGAAATGCTCATAGGTCAACTCCCCACAGTATCTTCTATATTAACTCAAGTAAGTAACTAAATGTTATTTTATACGTATGTATATATATGTATATATAATCTTGATGATTCTGTCACAATTAATTCATAGGTTCTGGATGCATCACGCTTGCAACAACCGACTTCGAGTAGATTGAGAGATGCAACAACCGAAGTATTCTATTTATTTGCTAGTTTTCTTTTTTAACTCTCTTTATTGGTTTAATTATTATACTTGATTTAATGCAGGTGGTTGGTGAAAGATCAAAAAAAGGGAAGCTCATTGCTGATTATACTAAGGGTTTGAATGTATGTATATTACTTTGAAAGTGTTTTTGAAGAATGAATGTGTGAGCCTAAAATTATTATCGAATCTTCTTAAATGCAGATTGGGGCAAAGGTTCATTTATTTTGTCATCAGATACCCAAAAAAATTGTTGCTGAAGGTGTTGTGGTTGGTACAATTGGCCAAGAGGGGGTTCCGCCTGGATTTGTGAGGGTATATATTGGGAAGGCCTACATTCCTGATGAGAAGTTGCAACGACCTAGTAAAGATGTTACCACCATCGGAGATGCTGTTAACCAATGTGTCTATTGGGAGTTTGTCAATGTAAGAAGCCCCTTATGTGTGTCTTTCATTTTCCCCCTTCAACTTTATGCACTATTCTTTGTACTTTTATTTATTTTGATTTTATGGTTAAAATATTACAGGCCATGGAGATTTGAACAAGCCAAGGGGTTACTTTTTGTCAAATGCATGTATTGGCCGGCAATGGTTCTACTATATATATATATATATGCAACTTTAACTTTTTGGCTAATGACTGTGTAATTTGTACATGTTTGAATAGCAGATTGTACCTTTTGTCAACTTATTAGATATGTAATATGTGCTACGCAGGTAGTTGACCAATTATGTTATTCAATATTGGTACAAATATTAGTTCTATATCATCTGCAAGTTATTTTATGATACTGCTTTAGTTAATTATAAAATTTATTCTAATGTAATTTAATTTTTAGATATATTGATAATTTAATAATACTTTCAATTATATGAATATAAATAAGATTATCAAAAAATTAAAATAATAAATATTGTAAACAACGTCAGGGTACCTTTTATAAAAATGCATTATCAAATTTTAGTTTTTTGCAACAACAAAAATGGTCGTAGTAAAAGTTAATGCAACATTTTATTGTTACAACTAGAGCTCCGTAGCAAAAGATGATGATTTTGGTTGACCTTTTTGTTACGAATTACCCGTTGTAACAAAAGCTACTTTAGTCGTAGCAAATGCCAAGTAATGACTCGAGTCGACAACCGTAACAAAAGGTCGTTAGTTTTGCTACTATATTTGCTACGAAAATGATATTGTAACAAAAACACTTTTTTCGTAGAAAAAGAGTATTTGCTACGAATATTGACCGTAGCGAAGCATTTGCTACGCCCGTATAGACTACGGACAAAATTCGTAGCAAAAACGTTTTTGCTACGAATTTCGTCCTTTAGCTACGAATACTGCATGGTACCGAAAAGCGTTTTTTCTTGTAGTGAAAGTAGGATGTCCTATTATGCTACTAAGAAATATCAATCAAATTGAAGGCCTTTGCAATGGGACAAGGCTAATTTGTCGAGGTTTAGGAGAAAAGGTGATTCATGCTGAAATTGCAACGGGTCATTTCAAAGGCAAACAAACACTTATCCCTAGAATAACTTTGGATCACTTGACAAACGTCAATGTCCAATTCCATTTACAAGGACACAGTTCCCTGTCAAACCATGTTTTGAAAAGACTGTAAATAAAGCTCAAGGGCAAACCCTAAATTTTGTTGGTGTGTATTTAAGGGAGCTTGTGTTTAGTCATGGCCAACTATATGTTGCTATTTCTAGAGCCAAGACTGGTAATTCAATTAAGGTTTTGATACAACCGCCAACCATTGAAGACAAAGTTGTCACGTTTACCAGAAATCCTATTTATAAAGAAATTGTGCATCTTGCAAATCAAGAGTAAAATTCTCCTTTACTATTATTGTTGTTTAGATAACAAATCACTGGAAACAGGAAACTATATGTATATATTAAGATGTCATGATGTGCAACGTTTTCTTTTCACCTCTACAACATCTAAATGCATAAGAAACAGGTCCCTCATTTCCTTATTCTTGCTAAGCTTTCAAAAAATTTTAATATGTTTTAATTATTTATTTGAAAAGCAATAATTTATTCAATTTCTTTTTTTTTATCTCAACCATACAACACTATTTTAACCTTCATGTTTCTTATTTTTTCCTTGGTGGCCTACTTAAGAATGATGTGCAGGCAATTCCTCTATTGTTTTTATATGTAGTATTAGTAATTTCTCCATATAGTGAGTATTACATGTTTCTTTACATGTAGTTTTTGTATATCATTTGTCGGTTGGTTTGTCAATTTTTTTCTATTTTATTCAAATATGTAATGTATGAATTTTGGATTTATCTTCTCAATATTAGATTATAAATGCAGTAGTTTTTTTTTTAAAAAAAAAAATCTTCTGTAGATAAACATCCAGTCAATTTAGCAATCTAATTTTTACTTGTGTATTTTGTCTAATAACTTTGACTACCCTATATGTTATTTGTGTAATTGTTTACTTGTTTTCCTCAAAACTACAAATGTGTTATTTGTATAGTGGTTGTTTAAAATGCATCACTCCGTTGTTCCTGTTGTCGAGGTTACACCGAATACCAAGAATTGGACAACAAAAGTTCTTGTTATTCAAAAGCTAAGCCCTCGACAATCACAATCAAGTCCGAAAAAGTATCAAAGGTTTCTCTTTATCGACAAAGATGTATGTATGCACAACATCAGTATTTTTATAAAAAAAAAATTAATTCTTTTTGAATTATTTATTTTTCTATAACAGTTAGGTATCTTATTCAAAATTTTATACAGGGGACTAAGGTGCAGTCTATTACATATAGTCCAGACATGAGCTTGACACAAGATGTGCTTCAACTTCAAGAGACATATTATATATCAAATGTAAAAGTCACATCCATTGAACCTAAGTATAGAATGGTACCAAATATGTACCAATGGATCATAAGCAAAACCACTGTCATTCGCCGTGTAATAGATGATTCTCTCCCTAGAGAACTGGAGCTCCAGAGTTCAAAAAGTTTGTTGACATTCCACTGTTCCTCAATAGCAATTCTATGATCAGTATATTTATCAAATTATTTCCTATGGGTAATAAAGTTTTCAGTATTCTTTTATAAGTTTATTTGCTTTTAAACAGATGTTCTCGCTATTGTTGTTAATAAGCTAGAGCAAAGGAGTATAAACACAAAATATGGGATGTCAACTATTTAGGAGTTTATTCTTGTGAATGATGAGTAAGTATGGTGCCTTTTTGTTATTGTTGGTCTCATATTAATAACCTTTTTGTATTTCTACAAAAATCACTATATAGGAGAAAGCCAATGATACTCATACTATGGAATGAAGTCATCCCCACAGTAGGGGCAACAATTCTTGATGCTGCTGACAAAATGCCTATCATTGTTGCAACTAGATTGCATGTGACAGACTATAACGATATGCACTCATTTCTAGATTCAACATGATTCCTTTACTTAAGCTTTTAATACAATATTATGTACAAAAGCAATTTAAATTCCTTCCTTTTGTCAGGTATTTCACTTTCTGCAAGAGGTTTTGCAAATATCATTATGAACCATCATACTCTGACATTCAATCTCTTAGGACTTGGTATGTGCAGATCTCCATTCTTATATAGAACAAATATATTTTAATACAATATTTTTTCTTCTTTTATAAACTCTATCTCTCTTATATTGATCTTCGAAATACAACTAGGCAAGCAAAAAATCACGTGCTTTTATCTGAACTTGTTTGTGAGAAGAAGTACCTCAAGCGATCATCCCCTCATCACAATATCCCACGAAATAGTTTCTCTTCTATTGCAAATGTCATAACTAACAATGATGTAAGTTTTATTTTAATTTTTTATATTTTCATTGTCTAAAATTTTTTGTCGTTTTGCTGCATAGTTTAAGTTTTTGCTTCTGAATATTCTTAGGATCTTAAAGCTAATTGAAAGATCCTAATAAATTCCTAAAAGTTTATGAATTCCATACTGTATTTATATGTATAAGAAGACAAATTTTAGGTCAAAGTGACAACAACAATCATGGATGTTTGATCAAAAGTATTGGTATATGGCTTGTGATAATTGCTTGAACCGTACAACTGCGAGTATGGTTGGGAAATTACTTGCAACTTTTGTCATGCAGAAACAATTACCAAACCAAGGTTATGATTTTTCAATCATTTAATTCATACTTTTCCATTCTATACATTCATTTCTTTAAGAAAAGTGATGGTACAAATAAGTTATGTGTACCTTTCTAATTAGTTCTTTTCAACTATCTAGAACCAAGTTTGCTATCACATTCTCCGACAACACAACACAGTTGGATGTTGTTATATTTGGTGACTTGACAGAGAATCTTCTTGGTATAACTGAACTCATGAAAAATGAGGATGAGGTTGGTTATTTGTTCTTTTACTCTATAAATAAAAGTACTCATAATAATGTTATTCTTTTTACTTGAATAAAGTTGGTATATTATCTCTTAAATAGAACAAAAAGTTTGACTGTGATTCCATAAATAAACGCTTGAATGGGAGACGATTCATTGTTCATATAAAAAGAAGACTGTGGACATTCATTTTGGCATTCGATATCACTACAATGTCTCTTCACTAATTGAAGAAGATGTCGACAAACCCCCAAAAGTTCATGTTGAAGGATATTCATCTTCACACTCTCATGTTGTTGGTATGCACCTTATTTAGTATCTCATTAACTTTCAAAACTAAAATGATTTGGTACTTCGTACTTATGTATTGATTTGTCAATTATCAGATTTGTCAACTGCTAGTAAATCCTAATGTTGCTACTACATCTATGAATGCACACCTTCTCCAATCAAGCAATGACTCACAGGATGTTGCAAGTTCGTCAGTTTCACTCAAAACTGACAAGTGATGGCACTTGTAGGAGTAACTCCTTTGTTAATATATAAATAAACAACTACCATATAACTCTCTAGGTTTCTATTTAGGCTTCATGTGTGGTAACCTCTTTTGCCAGTATTGCTCGATGATCTATTTTTCCATGCACTTGCTACTAAGTAGTTTTCAAGTTTGGAATCTTTCTTCATTGTTGCATGATGTTGGATATGAGGTCTAAGAACTCGTTATGTTATATAAGGTTATCACGTCTTTTGTTATTAATCAGCTTTGTATGAATTATATCTTTTTGGTTATGAGTTCTTATCTTACATTCTTTAGATGCCATACATTCATGCAGCGAATGACATTGTCATCTATTATAAAATGAAATATATTCAGGTTGATTTTATGCGATCAAGCTTCGCTCTGCTCAAAGGAAATCCTTCTTAGGAATATTGATTTTTGTTTTAAAATCAATGAATTGTTTTGGTTGTACTGTATGAATCTAAAATTTATATTGTGGTGAAAATAGTTTTTTATAAATATATGCTTCTATTATGAAATATCCTTATGAAGTTCATATATAGTTAAAACTGGATCATGTCATGACATATGTTTATGTAGGCTTAAAAATAGAACTCCAAGTAGAAGAAACATATTTCTTGACACAACTTTTGGTTATGGGGTAAACAAAAGACAAACAATTTTATTTTTTATCATATTTTTTGTTTGATTTCATTTTGCTAAAAATAAGATTTGTTTTATTCTTATAAACTAATATTCTAATAAAATAAATTCTTTGAATTATCATATTATTTTATTACTATTATAATTATTAATTAAGAGATAATAAATCTTTATTATATTTTTACGGACATGATTTACCACGCCTTGCGTGGTCCCACCTTTCTAGTTAGTGATAAAATATCTAGTGATAATTTTAAACTTTAACACTAAAATATATATCAAATGACAATAATTTTGATGTTGTCGCAATATAATTATTAATGAAAAAAATTAAGTTGTTATTATAGATGATTAATGACACATCTATAGTGGCAATACAAATACTGTTGTTAACATCAAAATTTTGGAATGAAAAATCAATTAAGAGCCCAAAATAAATTGGTTAACAATTAAAATCTAAGTTAAAATCCATAATAAATTTGAGTTTTAAATGTGTTCAAAGACAAATTCACAGTGTCCATACTAAATTTGAGCCTTATGCACTTGGACTTATTGAGCTAAAATAAAATGTAAAGATACTTTTTTTTTTAAAAATTTTGGATTGACCAATTTGGTCAAATATATGTTCAAGTACGAGCCATTAGAAAACTGATTCATTTTCAAGCTCATAACGTTCAAGCCCAATAGAATGAGCCTAAGCTACTAAGCTTGCTCATGCATATAAAAAGGGGTCTCCACCATACAAGAGTACATACAACAACAACACACAAGACAAGAAGTCACAACAAACACATAGCAAATCGAAAGTACTCAAATCCAAAGCAAGTATTTCTACCACGACGAAGCGCTGCAACTGCGAGGGTTCCACATCTTCCATGGTATCAAATCTTCAAGCTTTGATGTCATATTTTAAGGTGACACGTAGTTTACTTCACAAAGCTGAAGGATATTCGCACATTCACATCCGGAAACACGCTTAAAGCCCGTGGATCGGTATTCAGAATGAAGAATAAGGGGATCATTTGCATTCACATATATTGTAGACATTTCTTATTTAAATTAATAAAATTTGTTTTGTCCATATTTTTTTAGTCTCGTAATTCTTTTTTGCAGACCCGAATTTTATGCGAACAACAGTGACAACAAATGCCAATGATCTCTTAGCCTAGTGGTTAAGGTTGAGGTCCCATCACCTTAGAGGTCATGTGTTCAAAAATTACCAATGCGTGGAATATTGTCTACTATATAGTAGGTGCGATATTTCTAATATAAGAGTAGGTATTGTTTAAATGTAATTTATCTGATATTATTGATTTGTATATGATTGTTGTAGTTGTCTTTGTTAAATTGACATTCGACATGAATGATTGTAATGGATTTAGCTCAAATAATAATAGTTCATCGCTTTCAGTTTTTTTTTTTTTTAAAAAAAAGTGACAACAAAACATTATTTTTAGAGATAACTTTATGCATGATTTTTTCGCTAATTTTTACTAATGATAATACAAAATAATTAGATTTAAAATATGAAAATAAATAGTGTAAAAGAAATATTCCTTAAACTTTAGAATGTGATATTACAAGAATTTGTTCGGACAGACAAATAGGTAAGAAATCAGTCAATAATTCTGCCAGTAGTATAAACTTTAGAATGTGATATTCATTTTAAATATTATAATATGATTAAATGATTAATGTATTAACACAGTTCTATAATTTTCTGAAAATCATAAAGGTTATATTTATTCATTCAAATATGTTTGACTCAATTTACAGTATTTGATGTTGGATTCACTTAAATTAGTAATTTTTCGAGTAAAGTGATAATCATATAAATATAATCAAATTGGCATTTTATAATTCAATATAATTGGCAATAATTATACTTTATTTGTGTTGCATATATGTCTCTGTTCAGTTTCCTACACTTTAACATTCTTTAGCTTATTTAATTATTGGATAATTTTTGTTCTTAATATTTTAAATTGCAGAATCATTGTATTCAAAACTCTTTTTAAATATCTTTTTTAGTGAATTTTAAATTTTACAAGAAAAAATCATATCCTATTTGAAATTCATGTTAGACATTTTCAATTCCTTCTTAATTTACATATCTCATGTAAATTGGATAAAAGAGTCATTCTCAACTTAATAGGTTTCGTAGGAAAAAATAAAAATTATTTTTAATGATACTATAAATTAAATGAACAAAATTAATTTTATTTTAAAAGTGTGTCCGTGCAACGCACAAGGCAACTAGTACTACATTCTATACTAGGAAAAAATAAAATTTATGTCGGTAAAAAGCGAGACAGAATGCATTTGTGTTAAGTGAGGTGTGATTCAACACACTTTACAAGATCTCAATACAAGCTTTCATCATAATCTCTTATAAATGAAAAATGGGGTATTTATATTAATACAGATTTATGCTAATTAAGGTAGGCAAGAGCAAAGTACTATTTTATTTCTCACCTACCCCTATTACATGGTTAAAATTTAGAATAAATTGTATATTACCCCCTTGTGTTTTCAAAATTCAGTTAAAAATCCCCCTGTGTTATGAAAATATGCAAAAAAAAAACTCCTGTGTTTTGTAAAACCATGCACACTCGCCCATCACCGTTAGCTAAGGCTAACGGCGTTAATTCTTTTACTAAAAGATTGTTATACCCTTATACATTTATATTACTTTTTCTTATCACCCGTTGGATCTTTTTTTGAATAAATTAAAGCCATTGGATCTAATCAATCTATATCAACCGTTAGATATTAAATTTATAAAAAATAAAGGATATGAATTTAATCTATCCTGTTATTATATTTAAAATTATAAAACTAAATATTTCTTTTCAACACCCCAACCCACCCATCCCCCAACCCTTCCCCTCCCCCTCCCCTCCCGCCACCCTAGCCGCCCGCGTAGAGGGGGCAACGCGACGGTGGTCGCGGCGCCCAGGGCTCGTCTGACGGCGATCGTCCAGACCCAGCCTTCATTTAGGCGACCTTGGTTGCCCATGGGTTGTTTGGGCATCGTCACCGTCGCCCAGTTTTTTTTTATTTACAAATAATAGAAATTTTTTTATATTCATATAAAATTGAAATTTAAATATTATTTAATAGTATAATTTATTTAAATATATTTAATTTAAATTAGTTAATAATATATAAAATAATATAATTTATTAATATTTATATTCATAAAAATAATTAAAATATGGTGAAAATTCATATCATTGCCATTTTTATTTATATGTTATTTTTAATTTAATTATATTTTTTTAATATAATTTATGAAAATATTATTTAAATTAAATAATAATTTAATTATTGTTAATATATAATTGTATAATTAATTTTTATTTATATTTATATAAATACCTAAAAAAGAACACAAGAGTGATTGAATAGGACAAACAGGGGTATTTTTGTCTTTAACAAGCCCAAAATATGTCAAAAAAATATCAAAAATCATCCATATTCGCACAGATAGTGTGTCAGGCCCACCTTCCGTTATTTTCTAACGGAAGGGGGGGCTTCGCGCAGGGTTTTAAAAAATACAGGATTTTTTTTTTTACGTATTTTCAAAACACAAGGGAGTTTTTAGCAATATTTTGATAACACAGGGGGCAAAATTGCAATTTATCCTAAAATTTATTAGCCTAGGTTACTTCAGTAACTTGTTATGCCATGCTGATTTTTTTTTTTTTAAAATTTCCACGATATTATTAAAACAGCCAACACACTATTACAATATTTAGTGCGCAACATTACAACAATATTTCTAAAGTTACCAACAACAACTTCAAAGTAAATAAAAAAACTATATACACATACTACTATGTCCCTCTTGCCTTATCTGTCATGATTTCTTTCCTCCATAAAAAATAAATTATAGGGATAATTATAGTGCCCTCTCAAGTGTTTGGTGTAATTACACGTAAACTGATTTGGAAATTCCATCTAACACCTTAAGGTATTTTTTCGTCTGACAAATAGATCCCTTCATTAATCAAAATTCATTAAATTTGCTGATATTAGCAACAAAATTGAATATCAATCCATATTTACCCTGACTGACATATTACTAACTTATTGTTGGTCAAACAAATCATTTTATGATCAAACTACCCATATAAAGGTGAAGATACACCTCCTCATTGTTGGTAAGAAAAAGATTTGTTTACCTGCAAAAAATTAGTAATAAGTAAATCAATGATAAATATAGATTTTTCATTCAATTCTGTTGCTAATATCAACAAATTCAGTGAATTTTAACTAATAGAGGGATCTAGTAGATGAAAACAAATATCATGAATGCTAAATGTAATTTTCCAAACTATATGAAATTTATATATAATTACACTACCACATAAGAAAACAATATAATTATCCTTAATTATAATAAACTAAAAGTAAATGAGGTAAATATCCACCCATCTTATAAGAATTAAACATACGATTCACAAAACTACAATCTTAATTACTAAGTTAAAACATAGTTGATCACGCGCAATCTAGATTCTGAAAATTCATTCATACTACCTTTGCAACAGGTGTGACCGGTCGCCCGAAAATACAATACCATCTGGAAAGCTCTGTGTTTGCTGATGAGGCCAATTTGACTAACCCGAATTGAAAAATCACAAAATTGAGAAAGTCGGTAATTCTTTAATTCCTCATCAATTCTACCTGACGGACGCGGTGTAGGTTCTTCTTCCAGCGTAATCTTCAGAACAAAGTATTCTCATCTCTTACTATACATATCCGTACTCTTCAATCTTCAATCATCCCGATTATTATTATTATTATTCTCAAGTCTGTTTCCTTGATAGAGTTTTCAGTTCTCTCACAACTGAATCCGGGCCCCTTTTAGTTGTTGATCATGGCAAGCCCGAATGAAAATCACAAACCAGCTAAAGATTCAGAAGCCTCTGGAGGTCCGTCTGCGGCGGCGCCGCCGGAGGAAGAAACCAAGAAATGGGGCACTCATATAATGGGCTCGCCGGCGGCACCGACGGTTCACCCTGACAATCAGCAGGCGGCGCTTTGGCAGGCCCAGGGCCCGGCTCAGTATTACCATAACCAGCAACCTTACCTGGTGTATTCCCCTGTGGAGAAGCCCTCCGACAACCCTTTTGAATATGTTGTTAATACGTTCAATTCATGGAGTCATCGGGCCGAAGAAATGGCCCGAAATATCTGGCACAATTGTAAGTTCATGATATTTCCAACCTTTTTTTTAAAAAAAAATTTTATCAGACATTTTTTTTTCTTTGGCTGATTGAATTTCCTCATATACTGTAGAACCCGTAAATTAATACTTGATAAATTAATAACTTCTCTAAATTAATTAATTGGAGTACTTCATTACTAGTTCATTAGGTTGAAATAACAAGAGCATGATTAGGTGAAAATTTATGAGTCGATTTGTATAAATATGATTTTGTTTTTTTGGACAATTTTACTATGTGGGAGGAAACAAAGAAGAAATATCGGAGTAGTTCTGATTCAATAAGGTTTTATTTGGAGGAATGGATTTGAATTGGGATAAATGCAATTTACTCGTGTGGTATAAGAAATGAACAAAAATCTCCTGGTGAAAAAATAATTAGCAAATTACCTCATGTGTTTTGAGAAAGGAAGCAAATTACCCCTAAAGAAAAATACGGGGTAATTTGCTTCATTTTAAGATCACATGGATAATTTGCTAATTATTTTTTCATGGAGGTTTTTTGCTCATTTTTTACATCACATAGGATAAATTGCATTTATCCCGATTTTGAATTTGGACGAGAAACTTGGAGAAAGGGATTTGAAATCCAAATGTTACTAAAAATAGCTTAGATGAGAATGGGAGGACTTCAATTACTTTGCAGCATAGAAGTATCTGAATGAGTATAATCAATTTATTATTATGTATTTGAAGTCCTTAGCTTTAAATCAATCGATGCAAACACAACATCATATTAGTACTTAAACCCGTATATTTTGTCGTGTGCATTGCATTCTCCTTTATTTATTTTCTAGAATTACGGAAAAATGAGCAAGGTCATTTACTCATGACTAATTATGGTGTTAACATGCCTGTGTAGTAAAAACTGGACCATCTGTGTCTGGAGCGGCATGGGGGAAGGTTAATTTGACAGCCAAGGCGATATCGGAAGGGGGATTCGAGTCTCTTTTCAGGCAGATTTTCCCAACTGATCCAAATGAGAAGCTGAAGAAGACATTTGCCTGTTACCTTTCCACGACAACCGGCCCTGTTGCTGGAACCCTCTACCTCTCGACTGCTCGTGTGGCTTTCTGCAGCGACCGTCCCTTATCTTTCAGAGCTCCGTCTGGTCAGGAGGCATGGAGCTACTACAAGGTAATACATCAAACTTTCGTCTGACGGGATTTAGAGCTTTTCTTATTGTGCGTTTATGAAGAATATTATAGGCTATCGGCTTCTTGGATTCATTACTAATCGCCTGCTGCAGCTTTACAATGACTAACAAGTATATGTATATATTGAATTGAAGTGATCGTCTACTGTTGTTGTTTGTGCTAATCTTACTAGTAGACAGCCGTATGGATACGAATGGTGACCCGATAGTTTGATGTGTTTTTGATGTCGAAAGAAAAAGTTACGCAAACACGATTCTCACTTATTAGATGCCATCGTGGAAGACATGATCAATTCTGAAGAAATTCACCATGATATGCTTCATCTGTGCATAATATCATGAAAAATAGATAATTTTTTCTGAGTTTCACTTAGTTTTTGTATCCCGTAAAATTAAGGAACCTATATGTTCAGAGTCGATTCTACTTCTGCATTTCCTTAGACAAAGAGCACCTCTGCCTATGTCGTGAGAGTTTTGACGAGAAAATATTTCCAAATTTCGTATATAACTCAGCAACAATTTGTACTCATCAATTGTTGATGGTCGTTGAGTTAGCTGGAATCGTTAATCTTTTTGTTGTTGGATGTCGACTATGCAGGTAACCATACCTTTGGGGAACATAGCGAATGTGAATCCTGTGATCATGAGAGAAAATCCACCTGAGAAGTATATCCATATCGTGACCATAGACGGTCACGAATTCTGGTTCATGGGCTTTGTGAATTTTGAGAAAGCTTCGCATCATCTCTTGGACAGCGTATCGGATTTCAGAGCGACTGGGAATGTGGCGCAGCCCATCATTAGCTAGGAAGCGACTGCGTTGGGCGTTGGTATTGGATTTGCCGTTCGCTGTGTAGTTCGTATTCGTATACACATGGTTGTTCATTTGTTTGTATGATGCATGTAAATGAGTTCTTTTGTGCTTGGGGTTACCATCATCTGTTGTTAAATGAAGGGTATATGGCTTCTGTATGTTGTCTGGAGAAGTGGCAGTTTGTATGACTTGGTAATATTATGCGATGACGATATTTAATCTGTTTTGAAACCTTACTCTTAGGCGGCAATGATTTTAGTATATCATTTTAATGTTTGGTACGTTGAACGAGTAAAAAGGGAATTGAATCATAACCTTTTAAATTACTCTATTTGGTGAATAGAAAAGAAACACCAATTAAAAAAAGAAGGAAATGCACCAGTTTTGTTGCATAAGGTATGTTGAAGTATTAAGTATAAGCTTACCATATATACTTTTTAAAGGGTGAAATGCAATTTACCCTCTTATGTTTTTAAAAATATTTAAAAAACCTCCCTATAGAAAAAAAAAATCAATAAAAAACCCCTTGAAATTTTCAAAATAAGGCAAAACACCCCCTCCACTCCACGCGTTAGGTGCACAACACGTGCCTTTTTCAATATTTTTTTAATTTTATAATTGTGAAATGACAATATTATTCTTATTTATATACTGTTAGATCTCATCTCTTAAAATGGACGGTTCAAATCTTGTCAACATTATAAAAATATATTTTAAAATTTAATTAAAATTATATATTATATGTAATTAAATTTAAATATAAATATTTATACTTTTATAATATGATATATTTATATAGATGTATTTATATATATATAGAGAGAGAGAGAGGAGGGGGGGGGGGGGGGGGGGGATGCCGGCGGCGGCGGCGGAAGTGGAGGGGGAGGGAGGAGGCGGATCTAGTTAGATCTGGAGGCGGCAGATCTGGTTGGATCTGGAGGCGGCCGCAACGCGAGGGAAGGCGTAGGGGCGGCCAGCTTGAGAGTGGAGAGGGGGCCGCGCGCGGGAGGAGGAGAGGGGGCCGCGCGCGGTGGAGGTGGACAACGGCGGCGGTGGTGGGGTGGGGGAGGTGGGTGGAGGTGGGGAAGATGAAGTATTTTTAAAATTTTTTCTTAAAGTATATTTTAATATATTTAAATATTTTATTCATATTTAATAAAATAAAAATAATATTACCTTAATATTACCTTAAATATTTTATTCATATTTAATAAAAATAAAATAAAACAAAAGACGTAACCGTAAATTAAACTATTACCTTTGTTGTTTTCTTAATCGGCTACGTGTGTTGCTCCTTTCTTATATTCTAGATCTCAACATAGAGACCCTGTAACAATGTCCACACCATATCGGGAGAGGTTATGATTTTCTTGCTAGAAGAAATCAAACCTTGGAAGAATAGAGATTAAAAGGACTATACTATGAGAGTACTATGTCCTCCTCAATTAAGCCTTGTTCTTCAATAGATCCTAGATCAAGAAGAACAAAGCCTACAGATATATATATATATATATATATATATATATTTAGAGAGAGAGAGAGAGAGAGAGAGAGAGAGAAATTGGCCAACTTGCACTAGGGAGAGGCGAGCAAGTATTTTCTTTTTCTAGAAAATGAATAATGATTCTACTTCTATGGACGAATATATAGACATAATTAATGGGACTACAAAAATGTGTCTAAATACATCCAATACATGTCTAGATACATTTTCAATCAACCATCAACTAAGCATCTACTCACAAGGTATGATCAAATCATATCAAGTGAGGAAACCTTGATTGAGGTTGACTTGTTCCTTTCCAAAAGGAACAAATCCCATTCTTTCGAAGAAAGCCTTATGGCTGGTTCAAAGAGCAAAAAATTGGCCATCTCATTATGGGAAGAGTCCAACTCTTTCCTTCCCAAAAGTGGAAGTCAACTTGTCTCTTGGGCCATAATTTAATGGATCGGCCTTATTTTAATTGAATTATAATAAGCCCAATAAATCCTATGAATTAAATCTAATTTACTTCTATGACCAAATAAATATGCCCAATAGCCTTTTAATCCAATTAAAAGGCCTAAGCTTGTAATTCTCCTTAATTAATAAATCCTATCATCAATTAGTGTGCGCCCAATACAATAATGGGTCATCCATTCAATGGATTATCCCATAAATAAATAATCTAAACTTTTATTATCATCTAGAATTAACCCCAAGTTAATTACTTCACCTCCTCGGTGATTTGTGTGTGACTCTTTATTCTCACCCTCACCTACACTTGGGCTCGTGTCCAACACAAGCGATCACCAAATCCAATTTAATCGATCGTTCGAGATCAACCATAAATCAGGAAAGCTCATTACCATGGATGGTTGTCTAGCAACGGTCCATGGCACTAGAGACTAGATAAATGTTTGGTGTGAGCATTTAGGCCCTTGAGTTCCATACGGGCACGGCCCTTCCGTCTACTGTCTCCTGGCCATAGTTAGAGCATGGAACTGAGTGTCGGTTCCCATCCTAGACTAGTCATCTATGCTTAGTACTTGAGACCGCATTTGTTTCATTTCTCGATGTAGAAAATCATTTCCTATTCCACCAATCACTATGGCCGTAGATTCAGAAAGCTTGAACGCGTCTCCGAGTGCATAGGAGATACCGCTGTCACATACTTACAGGGAACATATCCTCTTCTTGAAACCCACCTATCCTCGCTACACATTGTGACTGCACTGGATAAGGCTTATAACAAACATGTCCGTTACATAGGACCGTTTTGTGTAGGTGACTTCCATGGTTCCTCAAGTTTGGGGACTACTCCCGTACTATAGCCGGGGAATTCGAGTCATACCGGCCAAGCCTCCAAGGATTCCATATGACGATTACCCACAAGCCAGTTCATTTGGTCTAACAACCAGTCAACCAACTCACTAAGATCATATAGACGTCCAACGTCTGTCGCTGATGAAATGCGATACTCATCTAATGAATACGATTCTTCGTGTAAGTGTCCATCGGACTCTCAGTGCCCAGTCTCGAGGTCCTCGACTTAAAACGTTTTAAACCTAACCCTCAACACTTGGTTTTGTAACCGTTATCCAATGCGCAACCTAACTACATGAGTTATCCAATTGGTGTGTGTGCATTTGTTAGGACATTAAATCGACGCTTAATGTAATAGGTAAGCACAACAGATACATATGCCAAGGATGAATATTTACTATATTCATCAAGTAATATTACTTTTGATAATGATTTCTGGATAGTTCCCAAAAGCGTCAATCTAATTAGCTTTCTGGTCACCTATTCCAACAAAAATATAAAGTAAGAATTACAGAAGATCAATGAGACCAGGATTTTATAATAGTTTGAAGTGTTTGCAACCCTTTCAGGTCTACTCATCCCTGCTTCATTAGTAGACAATCTACTGATTTGTAAGTGTTTACAACTCTTCAGCTTAGACCTTTCACACATGATTCAACCTTGCTTGATTAACTATAACTTAAATCCTATATAGGAATTTTGAGTGTAAGTTCCAATGATAGTCCTGTACAAAGATATATCTGCAATCAACAAGCCTATACAAAACTCAACTCAAAAGAAATGATAACAACTGTTCAGGGTGCATCGAAGACTAAATCTGAAATCTCTTACACTACAAAAAATTATTTTATTGTGATGGAATTTCGCAACGGACGTTATCGGTCAGTAATTCATACGATTTTACTAACGCATCGACAGGCTGAAGGGAGTGCCATTGCCGCCAGAATTGAAACAATCATCCCAAAATCCATCGAAAAAGTGGACGATAAAAAGTTTCCGTCGCCACCTGTCGGAAAGTAAGTCGGAAAAAGTTTTGTTTAAATATTTGAGATGGCACTTCGGACAGAAGAGGCATCGTAAAAGATTTCGACTGTTTTGAAAATGATATCAATTGCTATTGCGATGGTTGGCCCAAAATCCAAAGTTTCCAAAGGCGTGTGTCAGAAAATTCCGCCAAAAATCAATACATTGAGATAGTTTTTCCAACACTTTGCTTATGTGAGAAAATCTAAGGAATATTTTCTAACGGCTATGAACTATCTTTCCAAAGACCATCACAAAATTTATCGGAATAACTTTTAATGGCTATATTATAACAACGATATGTCGTCCCTAAATCCGTTAAACATTCCCTCATAAATAGCTCTATAAATTGGAATGCATTATCTCATTTGTGTTTTCACTCTCTTACATCCTAACTATCAAAGCTTTGAAAGTTGTATATATATATATATATATCCACCTTCAATTTTTATATTGGTATTATATATATATATATATTATTAATATCGAATTTGTGCGCTTTAGAATTAACTATGATCGGTCATTATGTTCTAACAAATTGAGGTGGAGGAGGTGCATCGTTATCCAGGTAATAATGAAACTACTGTAACTCTGATGTTGTTCTGTTCTTAGGGGATCAACATGCATACATGAGCGCGGGAAAATTAGTTGCCCATAACGAAGGATGAGGTTATGTTCACTTATGTATCAAGGGGTTTGTGAAAGGATACTATAATTGGACTGCCCATGGTGAGGCATCAATGTTGGAGTACTATGAATACCCACCCGCATAGGTTCTTTCTCCAAGTTATGTTTCACCTGACACGATGAGGCATTAGGGTGATTATCAACAAATGACTTGGGACCAGAGGATGGTTTCTGATGCTGCTAGGTTGTAGATATTTTCGGCGCATCCCGAGCTTGAGCCCGCGAGTTCTTGCTCCTTTCCTAAGGATGCTAGTGAGGTTGGCCCTAATTTGTACGACTATGATGTGTTCAACTTATTGGACCAATTTTTTGATATAGTGCACATAACGGATCAATTGTTGTACAAAGGTTATGATCAATCCCAGTTGTTGGCAGTTGACTGACTAGTGAACATCAAGGTCAAGTAGAATATGTCCTATGAACAGAGTGAGTCCACCCGGGAGCCCAACAGAAGCGCGAAAAAGGAGTGATATCTAAAACATGATACATCATAAGATTCATCCCAATGGGTGTACCCTTGGGTGCTCTCCCGAAAGTTCGATGTAGGATGTGCATACACCAAGCATAGTATCACATAGGGCACATAGAGTAATACATGTATGAAAAATACATACAGTAAAAAGTAACCATTACCTTTGTAGTATTCTTCGTGGGGCCGCTACAAGCGTTGCTCTCTTTTCCCAAATAAACTCGTTCACTAGACTTCAAGAGTAGAATCTCTCTAATGATGTCCACACCACATCAGGAGCGATATCATTTTCCTTGCTAGAGAAAAATGAACCTTTTTGGAAGAAATGATCAAAAGAACTACACTATCTATTAGTGTATCCTCGATCTTACTTTGTTCTTCAATTGATCCTAGATCAATGAAGCAACTAAGGGAATGAGAAGAGAGAGATGGGGCAGCCAGCTATAGGCTAGGTAGAGAGAGCAAGTTTATTTTCTTTTGCTAGAAAATAATGTTGTGTATTCTTCTATAAATGATTATGTATAAACCTATATATATAATTAATGGGACTATTGGAATGTGTCTAGATACATCCTAGACATGTTTAGATATATTCCAAATAATCATCAATCAAACACTTTGTTCACAAGGTATGATCAAATCATACCAAGTAATGAGAGTTTGATTGGTGATGACTTATTCCTTTCCAAAAGGAACAAATCCCATTCGTCCAAGAGTAGCCATGGCCAATTTTTATGCTCTAACTAAGAGCAAAAAATCGGCCCATCCACTTATGGAAAGAGTCCAACTCTTCCCCTTCCAAAAGTAGAAGTCAATTTGTCTCTTCGGCAACAATTTAATGGATCGGGCCTTATTTTAATCTAATTATAATAAGCCCAATAAATCCTATTAATGAAATCCAATTAATTTCAAAGTCCAAATAAATTATGCCCAATAGTCTTTTAATCCCATTAAAAGATCTAAGCCCATAACTCTATAATTAATAAATTCTATTTATTAATTGGTGTGGGCCCGATACAATATCGGTCCGTCCATCCAATGGACCATCTCACAAATAATCAAATTATTTATTATCTTTTGGAATTAACCCCAAGTTAATTTCTTCACCTCCTTGATGATTTGTGTATGACTGATGGAGCAAAACCACAAATGCACGATGTATCGCGTAGTACTCAAGATGTCGATCCCACAGGGACTATTGTAATTACTAGATTAACTCAATTTTGATTAGTCAGACTGAGATATACGAGTGAGACAATTGATTTGAATAGAAAAGTGGGTAAATTGAAAGGATAGGATAAATAATAAGGTGTGGTAGTCTAGAATCAAGTATCCCCGCAATGATCGATTAACGAACCTATCAAGAACTCTTTTCAACTCAGTGTGATTAATCCGAAGAAAATTGTCTTAATGTCGTTACCACCCTCTTTCAAGTATGTGGAAATCCGTATTCGAATAATTAATTTACCTATTTTCATGGAGAAATATTTAAATCGAGCCCATTGAGATCATGACAATTAGTGAGATCCTCATAGAAATTAAGCATGCTCTCGAGGTTAATTCCTAGTTTAATCTTCGACTTTCTAACATGGAAGTTCACCTTTCAGTACTTCACTCGATATTTAAAACATGCAAACATGTCGCCAACATATTCACAAGACAAATAAATGCTCAAAAATTAAATCGGATCAATTCACACGAGATAAAAAAAGAAAACTACAATGAATTCATTAATCTATCAAATGATTCGATATGATCCTAGAACAAGAATTCTACTCAGCCATAAAGTTAACGAAGAAGCTAAATAAATATTCCGGACAATACATCAAGCAAAGTGCTAAAAAGAAGAAAGGATTAGGAAGAACTGTAATCCGATCGTCCTAGCCGTCTTGAAGCTTCCCCCTACTTCTTCGTGTCTCCTCAAACCTTGTATATGTGTTCCAAAACTCTTTTTTCATGTCCCTAGTTCTCCCTTTTATAATTGTAGTGGAGTAAAAGGCAAAAAATCCGAATGATTCTGTTTTCAAGTGGAGAACACGCCCGTGTAGCGTGAACACGGCCAGACCGTGTTCTCGTGTGTTTTCTGTGGCCAACCCCAACACGCAACACGGCCTGGACGTATTTTGTTCGGGTGGTTTTGGCTAGTGATTTCGTTATGCAAAACACGAGAGTATGGGCGGATACCACACGGTCGTGTTCTGTCAAACATGGGTGAATTCTTTTGTTTAATCCATTTTGCTCCTGAATTATTCCTGAAAAGGGAGAAACAACCAAAAGCAGTATTCAAGAAAGAGTTTGGTATAGAAATGTAGCGAATTAAATGGAATCCTGCTTAAAGGGATGGAAAAATGCATGTGTTTCCCTTTCACAAATACGTAGAATCCCTACTTATCAAATTTCCTCATAAACGGTTGCTTGTCCCTTAGCAACAAAAGTCCACAGGATATGACCCCAAATGAGTGTAGAACTCGCCTTCTCAACATCGTGGCAATGATTCATAACAACAAACATAACTTAGAAGTACATAGTTACAAAACACAAGCTCATCGACATATTATGTGAAAGTTAACCCATTTAACGAGAGTAAGGGGTTGATCACACCACAACACTTTATTTCGCCCTATAGAGAACCGAGTGTCGAGTCCCCGTTAAACCTATAGGTTTCTAGTGTAGTCATTCCGCCGTTTCAACATAACACCTTTTCTCACTTCTTTTACTATTCGAGCACAGACGTCCTAATTTTTTATAATTCTTTCTTTATTCCTTTTTTCTCTCTTTTTTTTTTCTCAGACTGAGACCGCGTTCCATAGGTCGTATTTTGGCTTTTTTATGCGAATGACAACATTGGTGATGAAGGCACCCGGTTACTCAACCAAATACGTTTCCTAAAGTGCTTTTCGTGCTCATGACCCTAGTCGCTGTTTTACGTGAATGACAACATTGGTGATGAAGTTACTCGGTTACTGAGCAACCAAAGCCAACGGAGTAGGTGCGTTATGTCCTCTTTTTATCTCGTTTTCTTTTTTTTCTGCAAATTCTTTCTTTCTCTTGTTTTTTCCTTCTTTTTCTTCACCATAGAAAAGGGCATACGTCCTACTTCAGGTGTCTGAAAAGTTCAATCAGGCGGGATTTAAACAATGAAATGACTTTTCACAGAAGACACAATGAGTTAACATAAGCCAAGACAACTCAATCCCCTTTCGGAACAATTCGAAGTGTGTGGCGTTAGAACCCAATTACTTCATGGAAAATCTAATCAACAATCACATAATAACGCAGTTATGCATGCTTTGATCCTATGACCTCCTACTTAGCATTCCTTTATCCAAATTGAACACATGCATCGTCGAAGGGTCATGTGTTCCACAACGTGAATTGGGCACGAAAGCAGCTAAAAAAGAAAAAAAAACTCGAAATGCAATAGACACCTATAACGCCTAGCGTATGAAAATTTTAGTAACTCCCCCAAACTTAGACATAGCAGTGTCCTCAATGCATAAAAAGAGAAGTGGGGGAAGGGCGTACCGAATCATTAAGGAGAGGGGAAGTGGCCTTGAGTCACGAACCAATCGTGCATGCATTGGAGGACGTGGGCGATGTTGTCGATGGTGTCTTGGAGCTGTCTTTGCTGATCACAGAGCTCCGTTTGCCCGTCGAGGAGTTGTTGCTGCTGATCGAGGTTCCTTTTCAAGGCGTCGGCGGTTGAACAATCGGGCCGAGGTCCACGAGAAGACCTGGTTGCATGAGAAGGGGCAGGTGGCGGTGGATCTGCACGGTCGTCGGGCTCGGCGTCGTCGGAAAGTGCTTGCAGTCACCAATTTTCCCAAATTTGGATGGTGAGACGTGCGGGGTCGGGCAACGGGATGGATGGTAGGGGTCCGGCATGAGCAAGTGGTACTGGTCGCCCATTCACGTGATCATCTTCATGGCTTGATAAGTTGCCTGGTCGACCCAATTTCGGCCTTGGGCTTCTTCGTATCCCTGCAAAGAAAGACCGGCTAACAAGGCGATGGGGGTAACGAATCCCCCAAGTACTAGGTGCCCGACTCAAAGTTAGTAATTTTAGAAAATTAACGAATTAGAAATGAGCCGGTATCAATTTGAAAGTCATTCACCATGGCCCATAATACAAATAATTTAGAACGACGTACGACGCCCTCACTATCCCACCGACCAAACAAAGTGTGTGCAAGAACACGATGCAAGTAGCGAAAACAGGGGTTGATAATGTACGATGCCTTTCTAGTCAAATCATACCAGAATTCATCGGGCCTAAAAGCAGGAGGTTCCCACCGTTCCCCCCTGACAGGCAAACTAAATATAGCATTAAATTCAGTAAGGGTTACGCAGTATTCTATGTGCCTAAATGGACATGTAATATGTCCCGTATCGACATGGGGACCGAACAAAATTCCTTCAACTCGTAAAGAACTCAAAAACTCGCGAACAAGCCTAGGATACGTAGGCCATCTAGTAAATATAAAATCATGCCATCCTAGTCTAGCAAACAGATACTCAACATCATCAGAAATTCCAAGTATTAAAGCAAATTAATTAATTCATTATTTCTAGTTCAACAAGAAAGTTGGATTCCTCCAATGTGTTAGAATAGGTGACCAGAAAGCCAATTGGATTGGCGGTTTTGGGTACTATTTAGCAATCTTTTATTAGAGTAATATTTACTTGATGAATATGGTAAGTATTCATCCGTGGCACTATGTGTCTGTTGTGCTTACTGAATACGTTAAACGGCGTTTTAACGTCGCAACAAATGCCCACAGACCAATTGGATAGCCCATGTAGTTGGGTTGCGCATTGGATGACAGCTATGAAATCAACTTCAATGCAATATTAGTGGCTTAGTTGACGACGGTGTCAGCTGACTGAGCTGACTCGCAGAAATCGTCATATGGAAGTCTTGGAGGCTTGGTCGGTATGACTGAAATTCCCGGCTCCGATAGTACGAGATTAGTCCTCAGACTTGAGGAATCATGGCAGTAGCATACATATTCCGACTACACTGGATAAGGCTTATAATGAACGTATCCCAGATTCGGGCATCTCTTGCCAGATTCTAGATACAACCATCATATGCATGCGGCTGGCATGATTCCTCAAGTCCGAGGACTAATCTCGTACTATCGAAGCCAGGAATTCCAGTCATATCGACCAAGCCTCCAAGGCTTCCATATGATGATTCCCGTGAGTCAGTTCAGTCAGCTGACACCCTCGTCAACTAACCCACTAATATTGCATAGACGTCCAACGTTTGTCACCGATGAAACACGGCACTCATCCAATAAATGCAGTCCTCAGTGCAAGTCTCTATAGGACCCTCGATGCTCTGTCTCAAAGTCCTTGACTTGGAACATTTCAGACCAACCCTCAGAAGTTGATTTCACAGATGCCATCCAATGCGCAACCCAACTACATGGGTTATCCAATTCGTCTGTGGGCATTTGTTGTGACGCTAAGAGGCCATTTAACGTAATAAGCAAGCACAACAAACATATAGTGCCACAGATGAATACTTACTATATTCATCAAGTCAATATTACTCTAATAAAGATTGCTAAATAGTACCCAAAACCACCAATCCAATTGGCTTTCTGGTTACCTATTCTAACAATCTCTCACTTGACCTAAAGCCAATCACTCATGTCGCTTAGATTTATCTGAACATGAGTAACTTGCGCTATCCGACTCGGTCTCATGGGTCTACTTTATTTTTGCCAAGATGATGCTGTCCATCCGCACTTCACCTCTTCATACCATTGCTCCAAGCATATGGTACTGTCTAAGAATTTTCCTGGATCCGTGATGAGATCTCGGTCCTTTAGCTTGCGCTACAGCCATGTTGTTATCCTCCAAGATAACTACTGGCTTTGACGTGCTGGGCACTACACCCAACCATTGGATATGGTTTTTCATCCAAACCACTCTCTGGAGCAACTTCTAAAATTGCCATACATTCAACTTTCATGGTGCGTCGTGGTATCACGCTTGAAACCTTTCCAAGACACCACCTTTCCATTAAGCCTGAATATATGTTTATACTGAGAATAGATCTTATTCACAAGATATAGCCTTCCAAAATCAACTCTGCATAGAACGTGCATCAAGAACACTTTTTTAATCCTTATTCAGGTATTAAAGACTGTTCTTAATAGCAGGCTACTACCTCTTTGGTACACACCCGATTGTCATCGTTATGCCCAAAGCATACACAACATCAGGTCCAATGCACCAAACAACATACTCATGCTGCCTACGACGTAGGGGATGTCAAACATCTAAGCTTCCCCATCAGTCAACCTTGACTGAGTCTTGGACAACTTAACCCTATATATAGGAATTCAATTCCTTTCATGGAGAATTGCATGAACAACGTTCGTGTTTCAATGTTTTCCTAACATCTTAACTTCATTCCAAATAAATAAAATGTTACACACTTTAAAAACTAGGAACACAACCAAACTCCCACTGACCCTCAAGCTCGTTACTGATCGAGTCATACCCCTTATGAACACATCAAAATGAATATTCTAGTTACATCGAGAAACCAAGTTTGAATTCCATGTCGAATCAGACGGCTCCAAGCTATTGATTCGATCTAATGTCCAACATTGCTTCTCCTTATGTCTTTTGGATTATAATCTAATTGACCGGACTAACCCAGAAACCTATACCTCTCAGGTATATAAGATATCCTGGTCGTCCTTAAGAGGATTGGAATATAGTCAGTGAGCAAACTTGATTTCAAATGATGTTTGCTATATCGTACTAAGGTGTCGCTCTACTTGATTCCTCAAGGAGCTACTCCTCACACCTGTTATCCTCTGAAATTCAATTTCCCTTAGGACAACACATGAACCTGTGCAAACCTAGTTTGCCTCCCATCAGTCCCTTGACGTATGCAAGACCATCCCACATACTCAAGTACTTTGTAGGATACAGGCTTGCCATGGTATATCCAATATAGTGTCTGAGCCACAATCTTTAGAAAGTTCCATATTTTACAACTTGGCCACTGTCTCAAGAACACGCCCAGATGGGCCAAGGTAGTTCAATGAAAACACCGACCGAACCATGTCCAACAAGGTTCAAGTCCTCCTTTATCAGAGACGCCGTTCAATTGTGGTGTTTCAAGCAGAATTCCACTGAGTAGAATAGTAATCATATTAAAGCTCAAATCAAATGTACCTTGGTTGGAGAGGAGTTTAGGACACTCCTTCTTCCAATGCCCTTTTTTCACGACAATAAATGCAAACATCTTTTGCAATCCTTGACTGTCGAACCACCTTCCTCTTTCTTTACCCACACCCAGTGGGACAACAGGAGCGTCTGAGAACTTGCAGCAGTTGATTCTGTCTTATCCTTCTTCCTCCTCCAGCGTCCAGCCCCTTTGCCTTTCGTCCTTGAGGTCGAAGCATCCCCAACCAATACATATGGTGCAAACTTTTCAATCGTTGCCTCGTACTGGACCAACATGTTTATCAACTCATGAAGGTATTTTTCAAGCCCATTCATGTTATAGTTAACGATAAACAAGTCATAAGAAGGAGGAAGAGATTGAAGGATCACGTTGATGTACGTCTCTTTTCCAAGATTAGCTCAGAGGTCTTTGAGCTTCTCCACTAGGGATAGCATCATCACTCCATGTTGGTGTACAGACGACCCTTTTATAATCTTTGCTTCAAAAAAATGCCTTCGTTGCAGCATATCTAATATGCCGGTCCGGTACTACTTAAACGTCTTTCATGCGTAGCATTATCGAGCTGACATCATCCAACCGATCATACTGTTTCTGGATCTCATTAGTCATGGATGCCAGTATGATGCTGTGGACCTTGCAGTTGTCCTCTTGTCAGTCATTGAACGTCAAACGCTCTTCTGACGAGAAACCTTCCGGCAAGACTCGAGGAAGAGGCTTATCCAGAACGTAAGCCTGGTCTTTTAAATCGAGGACAATCCTCAGATTTCACAATCAATCATTGTAGTTTGTTAATTTGTTAGTTTCAAGAATTATAATGAGTGGATTCTTAGTCATCTACATTCAAAATGTAAAAGCAGAAATTTAGTAGATTATTATAATATTGAATTCAAGTTAAGGTTGGTCTTTAGTCATCAACCCCTCCCACCATTTCTTCAAAAAGCTCACCACTCTCAAGTGGGATTTCTAGAAAACCATTTCCTAGTGGGCTTGGAGTCCACAAGCGCAATTCTCCATGCCCCGCTTTTACAATTCAGATGGGAAAGGCTTTGTGGGAGGTATTCAATACCATTCTCATCCAATGAGATCCCCAGGATATTTTACCTCGCCTCTTCACATTATCCCAAGGACTCCAAGCGAATCATGTTACTTAGTGTTAGGCCCGAACCCGTCAACCAAATGAATATCTCAACTATCGCCCCCTCGACTCGTGAGACAGGGAAATAGGAGCATATGCCATTCGTTCACAACAACAGTGCATCTTTCTTTCATTTCAAACGTCCCGCTGGTCCCAAGGGGCAGCTGGTCAGCTTCGCCTTCAATGGCCCACAGGCCTGGTTCCAAGGAGCAGGCCTGCTGTGCCATTTCCGGTCGCCCTCGCTGGAAACCTCTTTTGAGGTTCCCGACTCGGCTGCGGAACGAACCCTTTCGAGTCCGTTCCTCAGCTGAGAGCCGAACTCCAAAAGGGGTTTGGCTCGAAGGCGACCGGAAATGGCACAGCAGGCCTGCTCCTTGGAACCAGGCCTGTGGGCCATTGAAGGCGGAGCTGACCAGCTGCCCCTTGGGACCAGCGGGGCAGCGTACAACTAGCCCTGACCGTAGGGAAGGGATAGTATTATTTACTTCGCTCTCTCCGTTCACTGTCGTTCACTATCGTTCGCGAGGTTTCCCGCATTATTATATAAATAAACATGTATCGTCCAGGCTCTATGTACTCGTGAGACCACGAATGGGTGAAAGTAGCTTCCTCACTACATTGCTATGGATGGAAGACTTGGAATAGTCAAACCATTTGATTCTAATTCTATTTTTGGCCTAATATTTACTTGGACCATCCACGTGACAGTTATAGTTTATTAAGACCGAGACCTCATCATTATTAGTATTTTGCATGCTCAAGTTTCATACATTTAATGTAAACCAATGCATTCCAAACACACCATACATCAAAGCATTAAAAACATAAGCACATGCAAAACAAGCCTAGCACGCCCCTGTTAGGATGATCACAAGCCCGTTCCTAAGTGATCCACTGAGCCCGTAGTGGATCTATGGTCAATCTAAGGTAAGCCAACACTATTATAATTTTTGCATCCCATTATCATTCTAATGGGGCCTTGTAATCCTTCTTTATTCTTCTTGGGCCTTCCATCGTGGGCTCCGTCCAATAGACCTCTGTTGGGCCTTCATCTCCATAGAAGCTTAGATTTATTAAAATAAAACCTCACAACCTAATCTACTCTCCTTAAAACTTAAAAGAAACCAATCATAAGTCAGGGGGAGTATATTAAAAGAGAGGAAGAAAGTCTTATTATTCCAAGGCTAAAAAACGATTGAAGGAATAAAAAATAAAGAGGCACGCATGCCTCAACCAACATAAAATAAACCATACATAGGTGAATGGGCTTTGTGATCATCCATATTGTTTATCCAATAAACAACAACTACACAATTATATCAAATATAAACATGCCAAGCATATAAATACATCCCATGAATTTATAAATAGATATCCAATATCTAAAAAATAAACATAATAAAATCCAAAAAATATCATATTAATAATGCCAATAAAAATATGGATATCAACTATACATCCAATGTACAATCCATATTTTTTTTTGTTTGGAAATAATTTTCAAAATAATCTAAGGTATAAAATAATTTTAGAAAAATCCAATTTCACTAAAAAAATAAAATATGCTGAAATTAATAATTTTGGAAATCTAGCATAAATCAGGAAAATCAATTTTTCCGGAAAAACGGCAGAAACGGCACGAAACAGTGCTGCCAATCGGCCGTCCCAAACGGCCATGCGCGTGCACGCTCAGCAGCAAGCGCCCCTGCCGGACGACCGACATCGTTTTTCACCAATTTTTTTTTTAAAAAATTTCTGCTATAAAAATGAAACATAAACATGCATTTACAGAAAATCCAATTCTAAAAAATGTATGGATATCCATAATTTCAAAAGCAAAATTAATACATATTTTGTACATATATTATCATGCTTTAAATCCATAAATCATGCTTTCAAAAGCAATTTAAAGATGTTCTTCATGCTTAACACATAATAACATGTAAATACTATAGTCACAACACCAAACCGAGCTCTGATACCACTGAAAGAATCAGGTACGGCTCGGGAACGCAACAGAAGCGTAAAATGCGAAATTTAAAGTATAATTTAAACGGGTTCAAAGGGGTGTTCCCTTTGAAATTCCCGAGCGTTCGGTGTATGTCAAAGCATAAATTAAAGAGGAGAAGATGTTGGACAAGTGGCTAAAGGAAGTAAACAAAAAATGTACATGTAACATAAATGAAAACCAACCTTATGTTCGTCGCACGTAGAATGGTATCTAGCGTTGTTCCCTTTCCGTTTATCCTTCCGTTCACTTGAGGATCCAAATTAGAGTCCCTCTAATTTGTCCACATCACACCATGGAAGAGTTCTCTAAGCTATTGCTAGATAGTAGTAGAGATGGGCTAGAAAAATAATTCCAAAACAACACTATTGATTAGTGATTTTTGGAATGTTTTGTTGTTCAATCCTTTCCAAAAGGTATGAACACAAAAGGAGAGTATTTTCAGAGATTTTGGAGAGTTTTTTTGATGGAAAATTTGTGCAAGGTGTTTTCATACAAGTTATGTGAATGGTTTTTGTGTATGTAGAATTGTTGAATTCAAAATTCAACTTCTATTGTTAACTTCCAAAGCAACCTACATACACACACCACTATCTACACAACCATGCACCATTATAGCAAATAAATCACACATAAAACCACATAATGACTGGTCACATGTGCCTCACATGTGGAGGATTTTAATTCCTTTGAATTCACGGGCGTTCGGTGTATTCAAAAGCATCATAACATAAAGAAAAAATGTTGAACATGTGGCTAGAGGAGGAAACAAAAAAGTACAATAATTTAAATCGGAACATTAATTTTTTCGTTTCACATGTAGAATGGCAACAAGCATTTATTCTCTTTTTGTTCCTCTTCCGTTCACTTTAGGACCCAACTTAGAATCCTTCTAAATATGATCCACACCATTGAAAGAATTGGTACGACCCGAGAATGCGGCGAAAGCGTAAAATAAAAGAAATTTAAAAAGATTTCAAAGGGGTGTTCTCTTTGAATTCCCGGGCATTCGGTGTATTCAAAGCATTATAACATAAGTAAAAATATTCTTGAACATGTGGCTAGTGGGGAAAACGAAAAAGTACAATAATTTAAATCGGAACATTACCTTTTTCGTTTCACATGTAGAACGACAACAAGTATTTATTCTCTTTTTGTTCCTTTTCCGTTCACCTTAGGCTTCAAATGAGAACCCCTCTAATTTGTCCACACCACACTTATGGAAGCAAATCTAGATCTACTGCTAGGTAGAAGTTAGATCAAGGAAGAAACAAAAAATAATTACACTATTGATTAGTGTATACGTATTTCTCATGTTCTCATCTTGAATCTAATTCAAAGAGAACTCAAAAAGGAGAAAAATGGAGAAAATTTTCATGGCTTGTGTGAGGAGAGTGAAAGTTACGGAGTTGAAAAGTGTATACATGTGTTGAGTGTAGTGTATTACATACAAAACAAGTTATTTCCTAAATAATTTCCACACACTATGCACAACATGTGCACCACTACCACCGACCGAACCATGTCCAACAAGGTTTGACTCCTCCATTATCAGAGACGCCGTTCAATTATGGCGCTTCAGGAAGAATTTGACTGAGTCAGAATTTCATTTTCGTTTAGATACATCAAGAACTCCCACTAAATGCATACCACTCGATCCAATTGAATGTTGATTTTGCGACCAGTTTGGTTCCCACTTCAAATCTAATTCCCTGAGCCTTCCAAAGGCCCTTACACTTGTGAACTCTCTACTGGTCTTGTGTATTCAGTAACCCACAGATGTCTGACTGAATCCAATCCAACAAACCACTAGCAAGCATAGTTTGTCCTACAAAGAACTTCTTGGTCATCTTCCTGCTTAGGAAGGACTTGCAAGTTAGCAAGCTCAAATTGTCTAGACTCGTTTAATCTACTAACCTCTTTATCCTATCTAGAGGAATGTGCCTAGCTTTGCATGCCAAATCTATGAGTTTATCTTGATTATCCATTTTATCATTTGTTTGAGCATTCATAATCTTATTATGGGATAGTATTGAAATAATTAAGCAAACAACCTAGCAGACAAGAATAACCATTCTTTGTCAAATAAAAGAAACTTTCATTGATAAAAAACATGTAATCCTCATTGTCCAACAATAGAAAAACATAATTTGATCATGCTAGGTTACATAATTGTGATCTATTAACTCTATCCTAACATGATCACTAATAGCTAAGCCTAGATAGTCCTATATCTTCTGTAGCAATAGCCCAGCCATTACCTCTATCCTAACATGATCACTAATAGCTAAGACTAGATAGTCCTATAGCTTCTGTAGCAATAGCCCAGCCATTGCCTAGCTAGAGAACCGTCTCTGTCTTAGCCTTCTACTCATTTCCATCACCTGCAACCATTTACAGATATGAGCTCTACATCTGGTATCCAATACTCAAGAAGCAGAATAGTAATCATGAAGCTCAAATCAAAATTTACCTTGGTTGGAGAGGAGTTTAGGACACTCCCTCTTCTAATGCCCCTTTTCACGGCAATATATGCAAACATATTTTGCAATCCTTGACTGTCGAACCAACTTCCTCTTTCCTTTACCCACGCCCCACGGGGCAACAGGAGCGCTTTGAGCGCTTGCAGTGGTTGATTCTGTCTTACCCTTCTTCCTCCTCTAGCGTCCGGCCCCTTTGCCATTCACGCTTGAGGTCGAAGCCTCCCCCACCAATACTGACGGTGCAGATTTTTCAATCGTCGTCTCGTACTGGACCAACATGTTTATCAACTCATGAAGGTCTTTTTCAAGCCCATTCATGTTATAGTTAACGATAAATGGGTCAAAAGAGGGAGGAAGAGACTGAAGGATCACGTCGATGTACGTCTCTTTTCCAAGATCAGCTCGGAGGTCTTTAAGCTTCTCCACTAGGGATAGCATCATCATTACATGCTGGTGTACAAACGACCCTTCTGTCATCCTAGATCTGAAAAATACCTTCGTCGCAACATATCTAATATGTCGGTCCGATACTACATAAACATCTTTCATGCGGAGCATTATCGAGCTGACATCATCCAGCCGATCATACTGTCTTTGGATCTCATTAGTCATAGATGCCAGTTATGATGTTGCGGACCTTGCGGCTGTCCTCTTGCTAGTCATTGAATGTCAAACGCTCTTCTGACGAGGACCCCTCTTGCAAGAGCCGAGGAAGAGGCTTATCCAGAATGTAATCCTGGTTTTCAAAATCAAGGACAGTCCTCAGATTTTGCAGCCAATCATTATAGTTTGTTCCATCAAATTTATTATTCACAAGAATTACAGCGATTGGATTCTTAGACATCTACATTCAAATATGTAAAGCAGAAATTTAGTAGATTATAATAATATTAAATTCAAGTTAAGACTTGGTCTTTAGTCATTAACCCTTCCCACTGTTTATTCAAAAAGCACACCACTCTCAAGGGGGGCTTTCGGGAAATCATTTCCTAGTGGGCTTGGAGTCCACAAATGCAATTCTCTATGCCCCGCTTTTACGATTGACACGGAAAAATGATTTGTGGGAGGTAACCTATACCATTCTCATCCAATGAGATCCCCAAAATATTTTGCCTTGCCTCTTCACATGATCCCAAGGACTCCAAGCGAATCATGTTACTTAGCATTAGGCCCGACCCATCAACCAAATGAATATCTCAACTATCGCCCCCCACGACTCGTGATACATGGAAATAGGAGCATATTCCATTCATTCCAGTGCAGTCGGAATATTTATTGAGGACGGTGGATTCCAAGATAGGATCCGTTACTTGTCAGTATATGACAGTCGAGTCTCCTATGCGCTCTGAGACGATTTAAACTCTTTAAGTCTGTAGGCACAGTGATTGGTCGAGTAGGGGATGGTTTCCTACGTCGATCAATAGAGCAAACGTGTCTCAAGTTATTGAGCATAGTTGTCTAGACCAGGATGGGAACTGACGCCCAATTCCATGCCCTAGACTTAGACCGAGAGACGGATGATGGAAGGACTGTACTCGTATGGTAATCGGGAGCCTAAATATCCACGCCAAAATTCACCTAGTCTCTAGTGCATGGACCGTTGCTAGACGGCCACCCATGGTGACGGGCGTTTTCTGATTAATGGTTATTGAAAAACAGTTAATTAAATTGGATTAAATTGACCAATTGTGTTGGGCACAAGCCCAAGTCTAGCTGAGGGTGAACCTAAAGAGTCACACACAAATCACTATGGAATTGGTAGAATTAATTTGGAATTAATTCTAAAAGAACCGAATTAATTTAATTGAATTAAATTAATTTAAGGAGAAAAATAAATGATTGGATCATTTATTGCAAAATTCCTTTGATGGATGGACCAAGAATTAATTAATTGGATTAGTTAATTTTTGGACTTAGAACCTATAAATTAATTGGATTACTTTATCGGGTTTGACTTAATTAATTAATTGGATCAATTAATTAGAGTTTGGACTTATGTTTACTTAATTGGATTAAATAAACTTGTGGGCTTCAATTGGATTGAGATTAATTGGATTAATTAATGCCCAATGGACTTTGTTTGGACTTAATTTAATCAGATTAAACAAAAGTCCAAAACTAGTAGTCCTAGTCCATGGAAAGATACAATTTATAGCAAGTGAAGGAGGAATTAAAGTCCTCCACATGTGAGGCACATGTGACCAGCCATTATGTGGTTTTATGGGTGATTTATTTGCTATAATAGTGCATGATTATGTAGATTGTGGTGTGTGTATGTAGGTTGCTTTGGAAGTTAACAATAGAAGTTGAATTTTGAATTCAACAATTCTACATACACAAAAACCATTCACTTAACTTGTATGACAACACCTTGCAAAAATTTTCCATAAAAAAGACTCTCCAAAATCTCTGAAAATACTCTCCTTTTATGTCCATACCTTTTGGAAAGGATTGAATAACAAAATAATCCAAAAACCACTAGTCAATAGTGTTATTTTGGAATTGTTTTTCTTCCCATCTCTACTACTATCTAGCAATAGTTTAGAGAACTCTTCCATGGTGTGGTGTGGACAAATTAGAGGGATTCTAATTTGGATCCTCAAACTAACGGAAGGATAAACGGAAAGGGAACAACGATAGAAACCGATACTACGTGCAACGAACTTAAGGTTGGTTTTCATTTACGTTACATGTACCTTTTTGTTTACTTCCTTTAGCCACTTGTCCATCATTTTCTCCTCTTTAATTTATATTTTGACATACACCGAACGCCCGAAAACTTCAAAGGGAATACCCCTTTGAATCCGTTTAAGTTATTCTTTAAATTTCGCATTTTATGCTTCCGTTGCGTTTTCGGGCCGAACCCGATTCTTTCACAATCTCCACACGCAAAACTGCATCTCCCTGTATTCATTCTCCTCAAACCCCGTAGATAGTCCCTATATATTTAATTTGAGCCCCCATCCACCAAAAAAAGGAAGAATTAATATTAAAATATTAGTTATCATAATTGAAAAAAATGAAAAAAAAAATTGTTACCTTAAAAGTACCAGTAATAGTGAGAACTAAGGGCAAGATATTAAACCACATGCAGCCTGTTAGAAACAATATGAAAATCATCTGCTATGCGCTATCTCAAGTACCACGTTGTTCAATTTCAAAAATCATTGTAAAATTTGAATTCACAAATCTTCCCATGAAGGGCTTTCAGAATTGCTCTGACAATCATCCTGTGGGCATAAATGCTCATGCCCATTTGAGGCAAACGACAAGTGAAGCTCGCAGTTGATGAGCCTCATAATTTCTATAGTTTCGAGATCCACAAGTTGATAGCTTTGCATGTACTTTCAAGTGGGTGAGGTGAAATCTAGCTCAAATTTGCGTACTCTTAACGTAACAACCCTATGCATCCAGTAGCAAAGTAGGTAATATGTATCACCAACTTCGTCAAAGTACAGTGGCTCTAGAGTTGAGATGATAGAAAAAAAATTGTCAACGATGTGCTTGTACTCATCTCTCGACATGTTCATAGCAAAATCCCTACATGTCAAAGCAGATGTCCCAATAGAAATGCCATGAGTAACCTAAATCTTTGGGTAAATTTCAATTTGTCTCCCAGTGTTTTTTGAAATGTTTAAAGAAGCCCCTGTGAAAAAAAATTACCATTTTACCTTCCCGTGATATTAAAAATAGGGCAAGAAAATCCCTTTCGTCTTGGCTGTGTATTACACTTGCCCAAAATACGACTGGTATAGCCATTTTTGCCTGTAGAATGACCAAAATGCCCATTTCTTTCTAAATAATTCTAGAAGGTTGTTTTTTGTCGTAATTAGAATATCTTTATATATTTATATATAAATTTATATATTTTAAATTTATACATATTTATAAAATATAATAATAAAAAAAATATTAGTTCAATTTATACATATAAAAATAAAACTCAATTTTTTTTTTTCAAAAAAATGAAAAAACCCTACTATCTCCCCCTCCCCCACCAATTAGGCAAGGGCTGCGAGCTGGGGGAGGGTTGGTGCGCGTAGGGAAGAGGGACAAGGAGTGGGGCGATGGCTTTTTTTTTTTTGGGGGGGGGGGGGGGAGGTGGTGGCGACGGCACGGGCTTGAAGGGGGAGGGGTTGCGAAGGCGCGGGCTGGGTGAGGGGGTGGCGGCGACGGCCTAGCTTGGGGGAGGGGTTGCGGCGGCCTGGGCTTGGGGGAGGGGGAGGGTTGCGGCAGTGGGGGCTGGGGCTGGGGGAGGTTTCCGACTGACAGGGTGGGGAGCTGTTGGGCGGCGGCGGCGACTGGCGACTGGCGAGGGGTGGCTTCCTGTATGATATACGTATTTATGTATATAAACATAAAATATATATAACTATCTATATATTAAAATATATAACTACCCATATAATAAAATATATATACATAAAATATATATAACTATCTATATATTAAAATAATATAACTATCCATATAATAAAATAAATATGTTTGTATAAAAAATAATTAATTTTGGGCTACAGTTTTAGATTAGATTAATATAGATTGTTCATTTGTTAATTTAAATATGAATGGTGTTTAACGTAGTGAAGGGATTTTTTTGTCATTGCAATTTTAAAATTACATTCAAAGTTATTAGGGGGCAGTGTGCTATATTTTAATATTACGGAAAGGTAAAATGATAATTTTTTTTTTCACATGGACTTTTTTAAACATTTCGAAAAATACAAGAAGGTAAATTAGAATTTACCCCTAAATCTTTTCAGCCAGCCTGCAAACTTCCTCCGAAGGAAGGAATGGTCGCGATGATGGTCTCGATTATGTCATCGGGCAAGTAAGGTGTGGGTAAGACTGTGAGATATCGATCGAGATAATTTTAGCTTTTTTTTAGCAGTCATTGGTATTACTAGAAATTCTTATTGGAGAAAATGACATGTAGAGGTTGGATTTTGGATACCTGGAGACATTGAATTTTCAACTAGACAAGAAATCTATTTCGGATAATTTTTTCTTATTTAAAGTATATATTGGGATTATATATAGGTACATACATATATATAGAGATTGTCTTCGAAAAGATTTACGGAACTTTTTCTATACTTTCTCTGTGGAATTAATTTATCAGTTATAATTAGATATTTTTGAAAATACAATTATTCCAAATATTGGACTACAATATTATTGCCAATATTTAAATATTCTAATAAACTTAATCCCTACCACCTTTTCAGTAAGGAAAGAAATCCTATGCTATCTAGACTAAATCATGTACCAATTCTTTGGTAATTAAATCCCAACAAATATAGGCTAATAAAAACTATAACAAATATTTTCCATAAAAGAGAAACTATGATAAATATTTATTATCTTGTTGTCTTAGTCCAACCCCATATTTTTATTTCGGATATGTAAAGCCATAGTCTAGTATATCGTTATAGAGACACTTTTTAATTTTCCGACTTATCCGGGAATAACTGTAATTTGTTATTGGATACATAGGGCTTTACTTTATATAAATAAACGAAATACTCCTATTATACTTTATAAATTAAAATTAAAAATTGTTGTCAACACTAATGTTATGGTAACATATAAGTATATGTACTAATAATTGAAACGAGATTAGGTCAATTGACGTTTCAAATTTAAAAGAACAACCCCTAAAACTAGAATGAATGTTTTGAGATTTATCGGCTATTGGGAATTTCTTTTGATTTTATTTATGAAAAAAATATAGTTTTTCCATTTGTCATTTTTTCCCTGAAAAATATAACAAAAAAATTAATTTAGATAGACTAGTGGACAAACATGTATAATCATAAAACAGTCATCACTTGACATGCTTGAAGAGTATAATAATTGCCCAAACATGTAAAAGGAATTAGTTCCCTAAAAAAATAATAATCAATGGATGACTTTTTATTTTTAAATCTCAATGTATTAAGATTTTAAATAATGTACGAAAAATTGATTGTACCAATCAAATCAATTAGATGAATCAAACACTACAAGAAAATAATTTAATAGCAACAAAAATATTTATTGTTGAAATCAGCGTCGAACTAATTAGCAAGTAAAATTCTCGTTGCTAATCTACACTATTTAATATATATTTTAAACAATTCGTTGCTAAATTTGTCAGTAAGTAAATTTTCGTTCCTAAATTAATTAGCAAGTAAATTTCTTTTATTAAATAATGCATTAGTAACGAAAATTTTACTTATTAATTAGCTCGACGCTGATTTTTTTTCTTACTATCGAGCATTATTCTTACAGTAAAATAACAAATACTTACATTCAATCATAAATAGTTATCTTCCTCATTGTTTTTTAAGAAAAAATAAATATAATTTAGCATAAAGATTTTTTACGTACTTAAAAAATAATAGCAATTGTGAGATGGAAACCTCCACCAATGGATCACCAAGACCACAATAATAAACAAATTACACCAGAGGGGGTTGGGTATTCAAACCCTTAATTACAAACGAAAAGGGGGAAAAACTGTAAACTCAAATAACAAAAATGGTAGGTACAAATTCGTACTGTTTAGGCTCAGAGAGCCAAGATTCAGTGTGAGTTACCACAGCCACAGAAAGGCTGGCACCCAACCACCGATTGCACCAAGACCAACTGAAGGACAAGCAGATCCGTCCGGGAGCGCGAGCAGAAGTTAGAAAGCGTAGAAGTGCGTAAGTTTAAATCAAATTTAAATAAACATGTCCCAAGGGGTGTACCCTTGGGTGCTCAACCGGGCATTCGATGTGGGATATGTTAATGTTAAAAGCATACATATAACACATAGGACATAGATGAAAAGTTAAAATCTATTAAAGCGTAATAAACCGTTACCTTGTAGATTTCACGTGTGCTCGGGTACTTGCGTTGTTCCTTCTCCGGAATGCTCACAAATCCAAATGTATGGATTCTCCAAAGGTGATCCACACCACGCCGGAAGAAACTCACGTTCTCCTTGCTAGAAGAAAACGGGTTTATGAAGGAATCGGTTTAAGAGAAGAACACTATAAATTAGTGTTCTCTTAAACCTACTTTGTTCTTTCTTTTGATTCAAAATCAAGTGGAGAACACAAGTGGGAAGGGAGAGAGATGGCCGAGAGTGAGAGAGGAGAGAGGGCCGAATTTTCTTCTTCTTCTTTTTCCTTGAAAAAGATGAATAATAATTCTAATACACAAGGTTTTGTATATACTCCTATATATATACACAATTAATGTGATTAATGTAATGTGTCTAGGTTCATCCAAGGATATCTAGATACATCCCAATCAATCACCATTAATTCTTCAATCAAGCCTACCAACTTTTAAGGTATGATCAAATCATATCAAAAGGGAAGGGCTTGATTGGAGTTGATTTGTCTCGTACCAAAAGAGACAAGTCAACCGCCACCTTGCATGGATCATGGCTAAATTTTGGCTTCTTCCAAGGGAGCATTTCGGCCATGCTCATTATGGGAAGAAGTCCAACTTCTTCCTATTCCATAATAGGAATTATTTCTCCTCTCGGATCAAAATTTAACCGACCGGGTTTTATCGTAATCCAATTACAATAAACCTAACATTAAATCTAATTTAATGTCCACTTAAATTATTCCTGTTGATCTTTTAATCCAATCAAAAGATCCAAAATCTCAACTTTCCATAATTAATTGATAAATCCAATTTACCGATTAAACGGAGCCCGATACAATATCGGCCCGTCCATCCAATGGACTATCCCTTAAGTAATCCAATTACTTATTTATCCTTCGAGATTGACTCTAAGTCAATCTCTCAACCTTCTCGGTGATTTGTGTGTGACCTTTTAGGTTCACCCTCAACTAGACTTGAGCCCGTGTCCTACAAGGGCCCATTACCATGGGTGGCGTCTAGCAACAGTCCATGGCACTAGAGACTAGGTAAATGTTGGTGTGAATATTTAGGCGCCAATTCCGTACGGGTACAGTCCTTCCGTCTACCGTCTCCCGACCTTAGTATAAGGTATGGAATTGGGCGTCGGATCCAATCCTTGACTAGGCATCTATGCTTAATACTCGAGACTACGCAAGCTTTATTGCGTCAACACAGGAAACCATTCCCTGTTCGACCAACCATTGTGGCCACAACTTTAAACAGCATGGACGTGTCTCCGAGTGCATAGGAGATACCTCTGTCATATACTGACAGGGGACGGATCCTCTTCTTGGAATCCACCGTCCTCGCTACACATTCCCACTGCACTGGACAAGGCTTATAATGATCATCTTACAGAATGATCACCTCTCGCCAGATCCAAGATACAGCCGTCCTGTGCACGCGACTACCATGATCCCTCAAGTCTGAGGACTATTCCCGTACTATCGAAACCAGAGAAATCCAATCATACCGACCAAGCCTCCAAGGCTTCCATATGATGATCCCCGCGAGTCAGTCCAGTCGGCTCGATCCCAATCGACCAACCCATCAAGATCGTGTGGGCATCCCACACCTGTCGCTGATGAAACACGACACTCATCTAATGAACACGACTCTTGATGCAAGTCTCAATAGGACTCTCGATGCCCTGTCTCGAGGTCCTCGAGTTGGAACGTTTCAGACCCAACTCTTAGTCAGTTGGTTTCATGACCACCATCCAATGCGTGGCCCAACTGCATGAGTTGTTAACCGTGGTCTATGGGCTTTGTTGCGATATAAGTAAAACACCGTTTTAATATATGTGAAATGAGCGCAACAAAGTAAGTACCATAAGTGACAAACACTCATTTTATTCATCACATAATAATATTACATTTTCATCACCTATTTTAACAATCTCCCACTTGACCTAAAGCCAATCACCTATTGACCTCAAATCCATTTTATCCAGATGCTGAGTATGGGCAACTTGCGACAGGAGCTTCGTAAGTGGATTTGCTATGTTTTCTGTGGAGCTGACTCGGTCCATCCGAACGTCTAAGAATATGCTTGGATCGGTGATGAGATCTCAGTTCCTTTGCTAGCGCTATCTCCCCGTTGTTATTATAAAAGATAATCACGGGCTTAGCAATGCTAGGTACTACATCCAACCCTTGGATGTAGCTCATCAACCAAACCACTCCTTAGCCGCTTCCAAAGCCGCAATGTATTCAAAACTCTATTGTGGAGTCCGCCATGGTAGCCTGTTTGGAACCCTTCCAAGTAACCACGCCACCATTTAGTCTAAAACCAGACTGAGACTTGGCATCATCGTCATCCGACTGGAAGCTATCGTCGCAATAGCCTTCCAGTATCAACTCTCCACCACCGTAGATCAAGAACATGTCCTTAGCCCTTTTCAGGTACTTCAGGATAGTCTTGACCGCACTCCAGTGTGCCTCCCCGGCACACAACTAATATCGACTAGTTACGCTCAAAGAGAAAGCCACATCAGGTTTAGTGCACTGAACAACATACTGTATGTTGCCTACGTCTGAAGCATAGGGGACGTCCAACATTATTTTAAGCTCCTCATCAGTCTTAGGAGACTGCTTCTTGGATAACTTAATTCTATGCCTCATAGGAAGGAATCCTCGTTTTGAGTTCTCCATCTTGAATCTCTTCAAGACTTTCTCAATATACGAGTACTGGGCCATTCCTAACATCCTTCTAGATCTATCCCTGTAGATCTTGATGCGAAGGATGTAGGATGCCTCGCCCATATCCTTCATGGAGAATTGTGTTGACAACCAAGCTTTAGTGGTACCCAACATCTTAGCATCATTCCCAATGAGCAAGATGTCATCCACATAAAGCACCAGAAACGCAACCGAGCTCCCACTGATCTTCTTGTATACACAAGGATCGGACTCGTTCTTGATGAAATCATATCCCCGTATGACTTCATCAAAACGTATGTTCCAACTCGGGAAGCTTGTTTGAGGCCATAGATAGACCTTTGGAGACGGCAGACCTTTGCTCTTCTCCAACAGTTGTGAAACCTTCCGGATGATCGATATAGATCTTTTCCTCTACAAAAACCATTGAGGAAGGCCATTTTCACGTCCATTTGTCATATTTCATAGTCATACCATGCTGCTATGACAAGCAGTATCTGAATGGACTTAGCCATTGCTACGGCCGAGTAGGTTTCCTCAAAGTCGACCCCGAGTCGTTGAGTGTAACCTTTCGCCACAAGCCTGGCTTTGAAGGTTGTAACCTCCCCGTCAGCTCCAAGCTTACGTTTGTAGACCCATTTACACCCTACGGGTTTTACCCCTTCGGGTGGGTCCACTAGGGTCCAAACCTGATTTGTACCCATCGAGTCCATCTCGGATTTCATGGCCTCAAGCCACTTATCCTCATCGATGTCCGACATCGCTTCTCCATACATCTTTGGATCATTATCCAACTGACCGGTCAGGCCCAGAAATCCATACCTATAAGGTGCATGGGATACTCTGGCCGACCTATGGAGGACTGGAACATTATCAGTGGGAACTACTGGCTCAGATGTCACTGTCGCCTCATGGGGTACCTCACTTGATTCCTCAAGGAGTACCTCATCGTGCCGATTATCGGATGGAAAACCCTTTTTCAAGAACATTGCGTTTTGCGAGACAAAAACCTTTTGCTCGAAGGGATCATAGAAATAATACCCCGCAGTTTCCTTCGGATAGCCAATGAACCTGCATAAACTAGACCTCGAGTCCAGTTTATCTCCCACTAATCTCTTGACATATGTGGGGCAACCCCACACTTTCAAGCATTTGTAGGAGGCAGGCTTGCCATGCAATATCTCATATGGCATCTGGGATATCTTCTTAGATGGCGCCAAGTTCAAAACTTTGGCCGCCATCTCAAGAGCGTATCTCCAGAAGGAAAGGGGGAGTTCGGTAAAACTCATCATGGATCGGACCATGTCCAACAAGGTCCGATTCCTCCTATCAGACACACCATTAAGCTGTGGTGTTCCAGGAGGGGTCCACTGAGAGAAAATCCCATTCTCTTTTAGATAATCAGTAAACTCACCACTCAAATACTCTCCACCTCGATCCGATCGAAGGGCTTTGATCTTCCGATCGGTTTGGTTCTCTACTTCAAGTCTGTATTCCTTAAACCTTCCAAAGGCTTCAAACTTGTACCTCATCATGTAAACATAACCATACTGTGAGTGATCATCGGTAAACGTTATGAAGTACGAGTACCCACCTCTAGCCTGAGTATTTAGTGGGCCACAGACATCCGTATGGATTAAATCCAACAGACCATCGACTAGCGTACTTTGTCCAACAAAGGGTTTCTTGGTCATCTTTCCCTTCAGACAGGATTCGCAAGTCAATAGGTTATCCAAATCGTCTATTTCTAGACTCTTTGAGTCCACCAACCTTCTTATCTTATCTTTAGAAATATGACCTAACCTTGCATGCCATATCTGTGTGTTATCATGATTATCCCATTTTCATTTGTGTTCCACAGTCATAATCCAATTAGACTGTTGAAGTATGTACAGACCGTTAACCAATGTACCAAGCAGATGAGAAATACCATCTTTAATAATAAAAAAGCCGGTTTTATTGATGGTAACTAAAAATCCCTCCTTATCAAGGACCGGGATTGAAACAATGTTTTTAATCGTGCTACGTACATAGAAACAGTCGTTCAGTACAATCCTAACATGACTACTAATGGCTAACTCCATTGACCCTACGGCTTCCGCAGCAATGGCCTTGCCATCGCCTAGCCTCAGAATCATCTCATCCTTGGTTAGCCTTCTGCTTCTTTGCTGTGCCTGCAAATCATTGCAAATGTGAGCACCACACCCGATATCCAATACCCATGAAACAAAATTAGTTATCATGTTTACTTCAACCACAAACATACCTGGGTTGGAGAGGAGTTGTGGGCACTCCCTCTTCCAATGCCCTTTCCCTTGGCAATGCATCCAGACATCATTCGTCTTGGACCGCTGAGAACAACGGGCCTTCCCTTTTCCTTTGCTCGGTCTCACCGGAGCAACTGTGGTGCCTGGAGCGCGAGCAGGCACCGCAACCGTCTTCCCTTTTCCGTTCTTCCTCTTCCAGCGTCCGGTCCTCTTGCCATTCGCTTTGGAGGTTGAAGCCTTTCCTATCAATACCGCCGGCGCCGACTTGTGGGTCGTTGCCTCGTATTGAATCAACATGTTGATCAACTCATGAATAGATGTCTCAAGTCCGTTCATGTTGTAGTTTACAACAAATGGGTCATAGGATGGAGGAAGTGACTGAAGGATCACGTCAATGTACGTGTCATTGTTAAGCCCAGCTTTAAGGTCCTTGAGTTTCTCCACTAGGGAGAGCATCTTAACCCCATGGCTTTGTAAAGATGATCCTTCAGCAAACTTGGTGCCAAAGAATACTTTTGTGGCGGCATATCTAATATGCCTATCCGGAACCGCATAAACCTCGTTCATGCGGAGCATTATGGCGGAGACGCTGTCCAACCTCTCATACTGCTTCTGGATGTCATTAGACATCGAAGCCAGTATGATACTGCGAACTTTCCGGTTGTCCTCATGCCATTTCTAGAACGTCAAACGTTCTTCTGGTGTGGACTCCCCTCCGGTAAGTCGCTCGGCGGCGGTTCATCCAAGACATAGCCTTGGTTCTTGAAACCGAGGACAATCCTCAGGTTTCTCAGCCAGTCCGAGTAGTTCGTTCCGTTGAATTTATTAGTCTCAAGTACCATGGTTAGTGGATTCTTAGACATATCTACATTAATGAAATGTAAAGCAGAAATTAGCAGATGATGGTAATATTATTGTTCAAGTTGAAGACTTGGTCTTTTAGTCTTTAACCCTCCCACTATTTATAAGAAAGTCCGCCACTCTCAAGCGGAGTTTCGGGAAACTATTTCCTAGTGGGCTTGGGATCCACAAGCGTAATCTCCATGCCCCGCTTTTACGATTCACATGAAGAAAACCTCATGGGAGATATCCAATATCATTCTCATCCTAGAGATTCCCAAGATATTTTGCCTCACCTATTCGTATGATTCCGAGGACTCCAAGCAAACCATGTTACTCAATGTTGGGCCCGACCCATCAACCAAATCATGCCTCAAACTGTCGCCGCCCACGACTCGTGAGACAGGAAAACAGTGAGCGCAGTCTCTTTGTTCACAACAATAGTGTAGCTTTCCCCTAGTCCAAATGTGCCACGACTCGTGAGACCACACTTGGGTAGTGATAGCTTTCTCACCGCATTGCTGTGGATAGAAGGCTCGGACATATCAAAATACCATTTTGATCCAAATCCGTTCTGGGCCTAATATTTAATTTGGTCCAACCAAATGAGAGTTCAATGTACGACCGAGACCTCATCACATTATGATGTTTTAGCATGCACAAATATCCAATATTTAAAGCGATAAATAAATACGCCGCATGCAGATTACAGAGCATACCCCTGTTAGGATGATTACAAGCCCAGCCTATGCGACCCACTGAGCCTGCAGTGAGTCTATGGTCTGTTTAGGGTGGTCCTCAATTACTACAAAAATAATGTACCCATTGCCATTCCAATGGGCCTTGTAATGCTCTTGTTTCACGCCTTCATGCTCCACCTTGGGGTCTTCGACTCCATATGCTTGTTAAAATTAAAACCTCACCAATCCTATCTACTCTCATTACAAATGAAAGTAATACATTGGAAACAATAACAAGCCTTAACATCGTGAGGCTGAAATATGGGAGATGATAGTCCCAAACAAGAGGCACGTAGACCCCACCCAACAGAAATGTAAACAATCATACATTCATCCATACACAAGGTCTAGGGCTTTTGTGATCATCCCATGTTGATTCCATCAACGCACATAACACAATTATTCCAAATAATCATGCATAAACCATGGATATTCCAAATATTCAAGTGATGTCCAACATCACAAAAGCATAAATATATAAACAATATGCAAAATTCAAATTTCAAGTTTAATGGATATTACAAACAATGCATCCAATGCATGTATTAATCCCAAATTAATTAAGCAAATTTCTCTAAGGAATAATCCAACTATTCCAAAATCAAATGTGCAAAGTTAATACATTATCAGAATAATGTGCAGAAAATATAGAAAATCAAATTTTTCAGAAAACATCGAAAAACGGCACAAAATGGCCCAACCGTTGTGCCTGTCGGCCAGCCGTGTCGCGCTGGCCTCGACCTGCAGCGGCTGCCTGCGCACAGCGCGCGGACGCGGTATGCGCGGCAGCCCCTGCCAGCACGCACGCTGGCAGGCACGCCGGTCAGGCCTGCGCGCAGGCGTGAGCCCTCACGCGCCCAGCAGCGCGCCTGCCAGCCAGTGACCGGCCGGCAGGGGCGGTAGCCAACTGTTGCCGCTGCTGTCCGTTTTTCCATATTTTTCGACATAATTTTCAGCACATGCCAACAAAAATAAACTAAAAACGAGCATGCAATTTTAGATCCAATCCAAGAAAATAAGCATGCCAAAAGTCCATCAAATTCAAAAAATTGAATCATCATAATATTCACATATTTATGTAATCTAACATGCTATTAAAGCCATAAAAGCGAGTAGATCATCCCAAGTACATAGATCTATGCCCCTTACATCGAACCAGGCTCTGAGCGCGAGCGGAAGCGAGAAAGCGTAAAAATGCGTAAATTTAAATCAAATTTAAATAAACGTGTCCCAAGGGATGTACCCTTGGGTGCTCAATCGGGCGTTCAATGTAGGATGTGTTAATGTTAAAAGCATACATATAACACATAGGACATAGATGAAAAGTTAAAATCTACTAATGCGTAATAAACCGTTACCTTGTAAATTTCACGTGTGCTCGGGTACTTGCGTTGTTCCTTCTCCAAAATGCTCACAAATCCTAACGTATGGATTCCACAAAGGTGATCCACACCACGCCGGAAGAAACTCACGTTCTCCTTACTAGAAGAAAACGAGCTTATAAAGGAATCGGTTTCAGATAAGAACACTATGAATTAGTGTTCTCTTAAACCTACTTTGTTCTTCCTTTTGATTCAAAATCAAGTGAAGAACACAAGTGGGAAGAGAGAGAGATGGCCAAGAGTGAGAGAGGAGAGAGGGCCGAATTTTCTTCTTCTTTTTCCTTGAAAATGAGAAATAATGATTCTAATACACAAGGTGTTGTATATACCCCTATATATATATAATTAATGTGATTATTGAAATGTGTCTAGGTTCATCCAAGGATGTCTAGATACATTCCAATCAATCACCATTAATTCTTCAAACAAGCCTACCAACTTTTAAGGTATGATCAAATCATACCAAAAGGGAAGGGCTTGATTGGAGTTGATTTGTCTCTTACCAAAAGAGACAAGTCAACCGCCACCTTGCATGGATCATGGCTGAATTTTGCTTCCTCCAAGGGAGCATTTCGGCCATGCTCATTATGGGAAGAAGTCCAACTTCTTCCTATTCCATAATAGGAATTATTTCTCCTCTCGGGTCAAAATTTAACGAACCGTGTTTTATTGTAATCCAATTACAACGAACCCAACTTTGAATCCAATTTAATGTCCACTTAAATTATTCCTGTTGATCTTTTAATCCAATCAAAAGATCCAACATCTCAACTTTCCATAATTAACCGATAAATCCAATTTACCGATTAAACGAGGCCCGATACAATATCGGTCCGTCCATCCAATGGACTATCCCTTAAGTAATCCAATTACTTATTTATCCTTCGAGATTGACTCCAAGTCAATCTCTCAACCTTCTCGGTGATTTGTGTGTGACCCTTTAGGTTCACCCTCAACTAAGGTTCACCCTCAACTAGACTTGGGCCCGTGTCCCACAAGGGCCCGTTACCATGGGCGACCGTCTAGCAACGGTCCATGGCACTAGAGACTAGGTGAATGTTGGTGTGAACATTTAGGTGCCAATTCCGTACGGGTACGGTCCTTTCGTCTATCGTCTCCCGGCCTTAGTGTAAGGTATGGAATTGGGCGTCAGTTCCCATCCTTGACTAGGCATCTATGCTTAATACTTGAGACTACGCATGCTTCATTAGGTCGGCACAGGAAACCATTCCATGTTCGACCAAGCACTGTGGTCATAGCTTTAAACAGCATGAACGTGTCTCCGAGTGCATAGGAGATACCTCTGTCATATACTGACAGGGGACGGATCCTCTTCTTGGAATCCACCATCCTTGCTACACATTCCGACTGCACTGGACAAGGCTTATAATGATCATCTTACAGAATGATCACCTCTCGCCAGATCCAAGATACAGTCGTCCTGTGCACGCGACTGCCATGATCCCTCAAGTCTTAGGACTACTCCTGTACTATCGGAACCGGGGAAATCCAATCATACCGACCAAGCCTCCACGGCTTCCATATGATGATCCCCGCGAGTCAGTCCAGTCGGCTCGACCCCAGTCGACCAACCCATCAAGATCGTCTAGGCATCCCACGCCTGTCGCCGATGAAACACGACACTCATTCAATGAACACGACTCTTAATGCAAGTTTCAATAGGACTCTCGATGCCCTGTCTCGAGGTCCTCAACTTGGAATGTTTCAGACCCAACTCTTAGTCAGTTGGTTTCATGACCACCATCCAATGTGTGGCCCAACTGCATGAGTTGTTAACCGTGGTCTGTGGGCTTTATTGCGATACAAGTAAAACACCGTGTTAACATATGTGAAATGAGCGCAACAAAGTAAGTACCATAAGTGGCGAACACTCATTTTATTCATCACCTAATAATATTACATTTTCATCGAGTTGTCAAATAGGTACAAATCGGCAAACCTATTGGCTTTCTGGTCACCTATTCTAATACCAACTTGGCTTAGGCCGCTTACGAACCGTTACCACTTTTCAACCCAACCACCCAAGTTTCACACAGAAATGTTTCTAGTCAGTATATCTCACAGAGAGAAGATAGGGAATGCTCAAAGTATCTCTAATGGGAAGAAGAGGCGCCATTTATAGGGTTTGAGGGCTTGCATAGATTTAGGGAAGAAATCGTGAGAGAAGGAAAGAGCCAGAGATGAGGAAAAGAAATCAAGAGGCGAGATTTGATTAGGGTTAGGTATAGTGGATATAAATAGTGGTTTAACAACTAGGTCGGGTAGGGTTTAGTGGATTGGGTCGACGGGTTCAATCTTGGGCCTTCCAGGCTTTGTTTGGTCTTGGGCCATTCAGGCTTGTTGGGTCTTGCGCCAAACTCAATATTCTCTACCTTGGACCAGGACCCGACAAGGGGGAACCGGGCCTAAGACTAGATCTAGCTGTCATCATTGCCTTAGACTCCTTTGTGGGGTTACCTGCAGAAGACAATCACAACACTTGCAAATATCGTTAGAGGAATAAATCATGCAAGTCCCAGAATTTTTAAGCAGTTATTGAATTTTTCAGTAGGCAGACACTTAGCCCCATGTCAGAAGGGTTTGATTCAGATTCTATCTTTTCAAGATTTATATGATATTTACCCACGATGTCTCTAATGAAGTGATATCGAACATCTATATGTTTTGTCCAACCATGAAAAAATGGGTGTTTACAAAGCTGTATAGCAGATTGACTATCATAATAAACCATTACATTTTGTTTTAAGAAACAAATTTCTTTCATGAGACCCTCTAACCAAAGGGCGTCTTCAAAAGCCTATGTCGTTGCTATATATTCGGCTTCAGTAGTTGACAGAGCTATGATTTGCTGGAGTTGGGATTTTCAACTTATACATGAGCCGCACAGAGTGAAAATATATGAAGTAGTAGATTTATGACTATCTTTATCATTCGCATAGCTAGAGTCAACATACCCAATAAGATTAACCCCACTGGGGCATTTAGAAAATACAACTCCATGGTTTACAGAACCTTTTAAATACCTTAATAACAACTTAAGGGCCTCCCAATGAGGAGGTCCAACATTAGACATATACCTGTTGAGACAACTTATGGCGTAGGCGATATCAGGTCTAGTACACACCATTAAGAACATGATTGAACCAATAGCATTCGAATAGGGAACTTTTTCCATTTTTTCTTTTTCTTTTTTGTTTTTCGGGCATTGTTCCTTACTATGCTGATAGTGAGAAGATAAAAGAACTAAACAAGGTTTTGAGTTGGACATGGAAAACCTTTCTAACATGGATAGAATGTAGGAGCTTTGGTTTAAGAAGATGTGGATTCTTTTCTTTTTCTTTCAATAGTCTTGCCTAGGATTTTCTTAACATCTCCTAGGTCTTTCATATCAAAATTTTTACATATATTGTTTTGAAGCATTTTAACGTACTGTAAACTAGGGCTAACAATCAGCATATCATCCACATACAAAACCAGACACACATGAATGTTTTCATCATAGTTATAATAGAGACAATTATCATAATTACTTCTAGTGTAACCTAGTGAATGCATGAACATATCAAATTTCTTGTTCCATTGTTTAGGTGACTATTTTAAACCATATAGAGATTTCTTTAACAGGCATACATGATCAGGTTTTGTTTTATCAATGAACCCAGTGGGTTGATGCATATAAATGTTTTCTTACAAATCACCATACAAAAAAGCAGTTTTCACATCCATTTGTTTGAGTTCTCAATCAAAATGAGCAGAGAGAGCAAGTACAATACGGACTGTGGTATATTTCACAATAGGGGAAAACACTTCAGTATATTCTGTACTTTCCTTTTGGGTGAATCCTTTTGCTCCTAGCCTAGCTTTGAATCTTTTAGAATTTTCTTCTTGTTTTAGTTTATATATCCACTTACAGCCAATAATGGAATAGTTTTTAGTCTTTGGTACTAACACCCAGGTTTCATTATCCTGTAAGGATTTTATTTCTCCGTTCATGGCACTAACCCATTTTTTGGAATTTTCAGTGTTTAGGGCAATGTGATAGTCCTTAAATCTGGAGGGAATCCTAGGCTCTCGTCTATTCCTATCTCTTGCAAACTGGTAGTTTTCTAGATTTGTATCGGTGTTAGTTTCTAGAGGTTTCTCCTTCATTTCCCTCTACTTGCTCATTATCCTCTAAATATTCCTCTACCTGATTAAAGACAGGTCCTAAATCTGGGTTGGTTTCTTTTTGAGGTTCAGATAAGCACGACATGTCTTCTTCATTAAAAGTTACGTCTTTACTAATCTGAACTTTAAAACCTGGTTGGCTTCTAAGCCACAGTCTATATCTCTTAACCCCTTCAGGGTATCCTATGAAAACACATTTCAAGGATCTAGGTTCGAGTTTATCAAAGTTTTGATGCACAAAAGCAGAACAACCAAAACCATGCAAGTAGGAGATATCAACATCTTTATCAAGCCAAACAGATTCAGGAATTTTACCACATAAGGGGACAGACGGAGATCTATTGATTAAATGCATAGCAGTCAAAACAGCCACACCCCAAAAAGATTTAGACAAACCATAACTAACAAGCATACATCTGACTTTCTCTAGAATTGTCCTATTCATGCGTTTAGCAACACCGTTCTGCTGAGGGTGTAGGGGTTTGTCTTATGACATTTAATGCCATATTCATCACACATATCAGAGAAATTTTGATTGCAAAATTCTAAGCCATTATCGTTCATAAAGCCTTTAACCGTTTTGTCCGATTTTATTTTCAACAAAAAAATTCCATCTTTTGAAAATTTCGAAAACATCATATTTATGTTTCATTAAGAAAATAAAAATTTTCTAGAGAAATTATCAATGATAGACAAGAAATACCTATTCTCACCATGAGTGGGTGTATTAGAAGGACCCCATACATCTGCGTGAACATAATCTAAAATGCATGAAGATGATGAGGGGGAAGGGTAAGGGGAAACAGGAAAATGCACTTTGTGTTGTTTACCCATGACACAATCATCACAAAATTTTAATCTTTCAATCTTATCATGGACACCTTCCTTTTTAAGTAGTTCAAGGCCTTTTAAGCTAATATGTCCTAGTCTTTTATGCCATAAAGAAGTTTTATCAGTATCCATCACAGAGGCAGCAAGCATATGATAATCAACTCAACAAATATAAAGGTTCCATTTTCTTTCAACTTTAAAAGCAGTTAAAGACCCTTTCATGATTTTCATAATCCCTTTACCCCATCTACCTTCAAAACCTTCTTCTTCAAAAACAACACATGATATCAAGTTATGACTTAAGTTAGGAACAAATCTGGCATTTTTCAAAGTTTATTTGTAACCATTATCAAAAGACAAGCAAACATCACAAAGACCCTTGATCTCACATCGTCTCTCTTTTGCCATCGAGACAAAACCAAAATTACTGGATTCAAAGTTTGTAAAGATCCTTTCAAAGGATTCATATGAAAGTACATCTAGAATCAATTAGCCATTCATTCATACCAAGATCATTAGTATTATTAATATCACAGACCATGAACACATCACCAGAATTACCTTCGGTAATAGAGTTTACATCTTCTTTATTGAAGTTTTTGTCGCTATTGTCTCTTCTAGGTTTTCTGCAATCTTTTATGTAGTCTCCCTTAATCCCACAATTATAGCACCTTCTTTCTTTTATCTTATTATCCTGATTATCATCATCTCTTGGTCTGGATTTACTCATACTTCTACTCCTACTTTTTCCTCTACTATGTCTTCTGTATTTATAGTCTGAATTACGATTAGTAGTTCTTCCTCTTACAAAGTTGACTTCATTATGAGTTTTATTAGACTTATTCGTCTTAAGATCCATTTCTTTTATTTTTAAGTCATTTATAACACTGTCTAGGTTTATACTATCTCTACCGTATTTTATGGTTGCCTTAACATCACTGTAATTATTAGGAAATGCATTTAGTAAAACAATGGGCGTATAATCATCTATGTTCTTATCACCAGTAAGTTTTATGTCTTGGATTAGCTTAGTGAAATCATCTATATTCTCATCAATGTTCTTAGAAGTGTCAAGTTTATACCTAAAGAATTTTTCTAACAAAAAGAGTTTACTAGGCAGTGATGTTTCAGTGATTCAGTGAAGAGTTCTTCTAATGTATTCCAAAGTTCTTTAGCAGTGTTTTGTTTCCCTACTTTCCTTATCACAGAATCAGACAAGTTTAAGATAATAGAGGAATATGCATACTTATCATTTTCAAGCGTTTTATCATCAGTAACAGATTTAGAATATCTACCATCAATAGCCTTAAAAACTTTTTGTTGAATTAAAACGCCTTTCATTTTCGGTTTCCATATAGAGAAATCAGACTTACCATCAAACAGAAGCAAATTATAACCAGCCATAAGTGACAAGATATGAAATTATCACACAGAAAAACAAGAGATAGTTAAAGAACAAATTAGAAAGCCTCCTCTGAACCTCAACCAGATACCCGACAATCTCACGGGACCCGACCAAGTGAGGGATCAAAAAGTAATGTACATCAAGAGGAATAAATTCTATCGATGCACAGAGCAAGATATAACAGAGTTCTTCAACAGAGATTAGAGTATATAATCACAGCAGAGTAGCGTTACCAGGCGGGAATCGCACTAAGGAAAGGGTGTGCACTAACCAACCGATGGTTCAAAAATACTGGCACACAGCAGTAAAGTAAAAAGCCAATAAACTGAGATAAGGGGAGTGATTACCAAGATGTCACCTGAGAAAAAACCGGTGTTGAACCGTGATCTGATAGCACTGTGAGGTGGAAACCTCCACCAATGGATCACCAAGATCACAATAATAAACAAATTACACCAGGAGGTTGGGTATTCAAATCCTTAATTACAAACCAAAAAGGGGAAACACTGTAAACTCAAATAACAAAAATGGTAAGAACAAATCCGTACTGTTTAGGCTCAAGGAGCCAAGATCCAGTGTGAGTTACCACAGCCACAGAAAGGCTGGCACCCAACAGCCGATTGCACCAAGACCAACTTGGCTAAGGGCACTCACGAACCATTACAACTTTTCAACCCAACCACCTAAGTTTCACACAGAAATGTTTCTTGTCAGTATATCTCACAAAGAGAAGATGGGCAATGCTCAAGGTATCTCTGATGGGACGAAGAGGCGCCATTTATAAGGTTTGAGGGCTTCCAGAGATTTAGGGAAGAAATCGTGAGAGAAGGAAAGAGCCAGAGACAAAGGAAAGAAATCAAGAAGCGAGATCTGATTAGGGTTAGGTATAGTGGATATAAATAGTGGTTCAATAATCAGGTCAAGTAGGGATTAGTGGATTGGGTCGACAGGTTCGATCTTGGGCCTTCCAGGCTTTGTTTGGTCTTGGGCAATTCAGGCTTATTGGGTCTTGCACCAAACTCAACAACAATAATTTTACCATCAAGAAGAGAGATAGGCGTTTGGTTTTGTGCAATTCCACTCCTTGGACCTTGAGTGACCATATAATAACAATATTTAATTTATTTGGATGAATGAACAGTCAATTGTTCTCCTTAAAATTAATTAAAGAAGTTATTGACGGGTATGAAAAAATACCAAAAAAATAAAAAAGAAATCCAAAAAATTTACAAAAATCATATATCGTCATCATTTGATGAAACAAGCAAATTTTGTTACACCATCAAGAGAAATCCAAAATAAAAAGAGATATAAAACTAACAACATTAGTATAATAATAACAGTAGAAAGAAAGAAGCAAGAAAATAAAAAAGATATGAAGGAAAAAATGCAGGGGAAAAGAGTGAGGCCACGTTGGGATTTTATTGTAGAAATAATATATCATATAGGGTATGTTAAAATTAAAATGATAATTTCTCTGAGATTTTGATTATCTTTGAAGAAAAATGCACAATGAACATAAATGAAAAATATCGACACATAACAACATGGAAAATCTCAATGTAGAATTCAATGATCCAATGCGAAATACAGCGCGTAAAATATTAAATACAAAAGAATATCCACACCAAATACAATACACGTGACAATCTCTCTAAAACTTTTCGATACTACAAAATATAGATAGATCGAAATTAAAATACCACGACGCTAATTAAATGTTAAAAGTTTTCCAATGGTACAATAAAAATAATAATTTCTTAAAACTTTGGATGTATGAATAATAATACATCAAGTATAAAAATAACACATGCACAATGCTATATAAAATAACCCCCACACACTGCTATAATGGTAGAATAAAAATAAACTTATATTTTTGTTAGAAGTTTTATTGGACAATGTGGATATTATATTGATTTACCAAGGTTTTGATGATACTGTGGTCAATACAATGTTGCTCCACAAGCAGCCATCAATGACTTCAAGCAATGTGTCGCCAACGTCGGTTTCCTCAATCTCCCTATACAAGGGACTTCATACTCTTGGCGCAACTGCAATGACGGCTGTCGGAGCCTCTGGAAGCGACTTGATAGGTGCTTGGTTAACGAGACCTGGCTAGACCTTTCGCCGGATAGCTTTTTTACCTTTGTAGCACTACTCGCACCTCCGATCATTCACCGCTTATCCTACATAACGGGGACCAGATCCGAACACCGGGGATTTTAAAATTTGACAACTACCTCACTAAGGCCCCGACATTCTTGAGCAGTGTAGCGAGTACATCAAGATATAGGATTCATGGCTCGGCTAAGTTTGCAGTGGTCAAAAAACTGAAATTGCTCAAGCCTATTTTCAGAAAACAATGGAAGATCGAAGGAGACCTCACAGCCAATGTGCAACACGCGGTGGAATTCTTGACTCAAGCTCAAAATCTGCTGCAGCAGTTGAAAGAGGAGGCAGTACTGGTGGAGCTCGTTTGATGTTGCTATATGATATACACACTTGTGCAACAGGAGCAGTCCATGCCCTAGCAACGAGCTAAGCTACGATGGTTAAAGGATGCTGATCAAAATTCATGGATCCTCTTCAGAGAGATCAAGGTGAGGCGAGCCCTTCATAAGGTCTTTCATATCACTACTGATTAACAGGTCACGCTGCGTGATCAAGACCTCATTTCGCACGAGTTTGTGAGCCTACTATTAGCAGCTTTTTGGGGGAGATGGGATTGGTAGGACGGTGGACTTGTCATTCTTGAGTCCTTGGGTGCAACATACAATCACCCCAGCAGAAGCCGATCGGTTGTCCCAGCCTGCGCATTCTGCGAAAATTAGACACGCTCTATCTCTATTGACGAGGATAAGGCGCCAGGCCCCAACGGTAACATGACCAGCTTTTTTCAGCACGCTTGGCCAATGGTGGGGGATGAAATCACGGCGGCAGTGCAGGAATTCTTCTTTAGGGTAAGCTTATGAAATAGCTTCATGCTACGCTACTCATGCTCATTCCCAAGGTACAACTCCCTAGGACAGTGGTGGAGTGCAGGCCCATAGCATGTCGCAATGTCCTCTACAAGCTCATACCAAAATTATTGTGCTACGAATGAAGGAGCTATAAACAACTTGGTCAATCCGATTCAAAAATGCTTTTATCCAAAGGAGTAATATCTCTGATAACATACTCATGGCTCAAGAACTCTTCACGAGCTATAACCAAAAGAACTTGCCACCTAGATGCATGATGCAGGCGGAGATCATAAAGGCGTACGATACGGTTGAGTGGGACATTTTGTTAGTAACCCTTAATCTTTTTAATTTTCCAACGGTTCTTGTTCATTAGGTCAAGGAATGTGTCGCCACAGCTAGATACTCGGTGAGCTTGAATGGAGGTATCCACGGTTATTTTAAGGGGACTCGGACAAGGGGATCCCTTATCCCGTATCTTCTCATCTTAGTCAGGGAAATCCTGTATCTGATGGTGAAACATCAAGTCTCCTTCACTCATGTTTTTCTTATCGTAAGAGATGCAAGGAATTACAATTGACAACTGTGTCTTTTGTTAGAATAGGTGACCGTGAAGCCAATCTAGTTAGGCTTATGTAACCTGTTTCTGACGTTCGTGGTATAAATAATTTATTCTGAAAAAAAGTGATGTTCAGTTACGGCATTTATACTTTTATTGTGTTCACTTATTGTTCAATACATATAATTGTTCAATGCACAAGCAAAGCCCACAGACCAGAAATGTTAATTCAAGAAGCTAGATTGTGTATAGGTTGGCAGTCATGAAACCAGCTTCTGTGGATCGGTCTGAAATTCTCCAAGTTAAGGACCTCGAGATTGGGTATCGAGGATCCATTTGAGAATTGCACTAAATGATTGCAGTCGCGTTTCATCGACAAGTGACAAGGATCGTCCATGCAATATTAGTAGGTTAGCTGGCTCGGTGCCGCCTGACTAAGGTCACTTGCAGGACTCATCATATGGGAAACCTTGAGTAGGTTGGTCAGTATGACTAGTATTCCCAGTTCCGACAGTACGAGATTAGTCCTCGGACTTGAGGGACTATGGCAGTCACATGCACACCAGGTTTGTATCTTAGGTTTGGCGAGAGGCTACCAAGTCGAAAGACTTGGTTGCTATAAGCTCTATCTAGTGCAGTCAAGATGTGTTGTATGGACGGTGAGTCCAAAGAAGAATCCATCACCTGTCAAACGGTTGACAATAGTATCTCACTTACATTCTAAGATTCGTTCCTTATAAAATCTGTGGCCACAGTGACTAAACAATGGGATAAGATCCCAGTGATCTTTCAGTGGGTGAACGAGTGTAGGCTTAAGTCAAGAATGGGTACCGACGTCCAAGATCCATACCATAGACTATAGCTGTGAGATAGTAGACGGAAAGACCATGCTCAATACACATTCGAGAACCTAAATGTTCACGCCATGATTTCACCTAGTCTCTAGTGCTGTGGACCGTTTCTGGACGGCCATCCATGGTGACGGACAAATTCTTGTCATGGGATGATTGGATATTCGGCCAAGTCTAGCTGAAGGTGAACCTAAAGAGTCACACACAATTCACTGTAAATGGAGGAATTAATTTAGAACTAATTTCGGAAGATCGAATGATTTAATTAGATTAAATTGGTTCGTTTTTGCAGTATCAAGCCTATAAGTATTAATTGGATTAATTAGGCTTGATTCATAAATTAGATTTATGAAATTAGAGAATGGGCTATTTTCGTCTTTAACTAGATTAAAGATAGAAATATTAATTTTGGACTCAAGTATTTATTAGATATTTACTAGAAGCTCATAAGGATTTGTTGGACTATTTAAATGAGATTTAAAAGTCCATTCCATAAAGCCCATCAAAGGATGGACAGACAAGATTTAATCTTGGGGCTAGATGAGATGAAGGGCTAGGATAAAGTTTGACTTGATCAAAGCCTAGGTTGACTAGGATTTGACTAGGTCAAAGTCCTAAGTTAATTGTGGTGTGCCTCTTTGGAAGAGGTTGAGTACGATTAGGAAAACATGTTCCTTATAAACACTCAAGCACAAACACAACACATACTAATCTCTACAATTCTTTCATCTCACACACTCACACCTAGGAGACGTTGCCCCTCTCTCTCTCGGCCATCACCCCTCACTTCACCTCCAAAAGTCTTTTTGTTCTCTAGTCTTTGATACAAGGGAACACACGAATAATCGATCACGTTAACTAATAGCATTTGGTCTATCAATTCTCCCATTTCTTTGATCTATTGCTAGCACGACGGAATCAAGATTCTGATGAATTGAGTGGACGATTTAGAGGATTCCTATGTTGGGATCAAGGTGGCAAATTCGGGAACAGCGCGGGTAGCCGAATGAAGAAGTCTACAATGGGTAAGTATGCTTGTAGCCTTTTCTTTCATTCCAACCCTATGGCCTCCATGAATCTTGCATGCTTCTTTTCTTTTATTCATGAGATACACCGAACGCCCGGGACAATCAAGGGGACACCCCTTGATCGATTCTTTAAATTCCATCATTTTATGCACGTTTACATTTTATTATGTTTAAATGCATTGTGCTTCCGCACGCGCCCTCTCCCGGGATGATCCACGGATTCTTACATCTTTTGCTGACGAATTGCTTTTATTTAGCAAGGTCGACACCTCCTCGGCGGGGATATTCAAGCAAGCCCTTGACGCATTCTCAACACTCTCGGGTTTACATGCTACTCGGCCAAAAGTAAGTCATCTTTTCCAAAGGAACCTCCGCTGAACGGAATAATATCATGCAACTTCTGAGTTATTCAGAAGGACAATTGCCAGTCAAGTACCTCTCTTGCCCTTGGCCCCAGCCAACTTTCTATTGCTGACTGTTAGCCTCTTTTCCTCAAGATCGATCAGCATATCACTCATTGGGGAGCTATGACCTTTCTTTCGCAGCTCGTGTGCAACTATTCATGTCTGTTATTAAGTCTTGGAGCACATACTGGGTATGAGCCTTCTTTCTACCCAAGGGGGTGACCAAACTCATCGAGAGCAAGATAAGGCAATTCCAACGGAAGGGTGGGAATGTTACCAACTATCCAAAAGTAGCTTGGGAGCACGTTCGCCTCCCAAAGGCCCAATGAGGGTTGGGATTACATCGTGTGGTGGCAACGAACCAAGCCTTCATGTGCAAAAAGTGTTGGGGAATCATCACTAACAATACCATATCAATTCAGGTACAATAGATTCTCGCGTGCCGGCTTAAAAACAAGAGCATCTGGATAGTGGTTGAAGGCAGTAGCACGTGGAGCTGGAAGAAGCTCACCCGCCTGCACAACCAACTTTTGAAACGAGTGGAATACCGAGAGGGAGTAGGGCGCACGTTTTTCTTCTAGCTAGATCACTAGCACCCAGCAGGGACTCTTGCGCACGTCTGCGCTAGGCCTTTGCTCATAAGGTTGGCTATTGAGTCCAAGCTCCAGGTTGTCATTCGCGTTGGCTCTTAGCAATGGCCTGCGAAGATAAGGTTAGCTATTGCATTCATAATTGATACGTTACTTGCTATCACTGAGGGAGAAGATGTGGTTGATTGGAACTCGGCTATAGGGTCCTCCTCAGCGCGGAGGCATGTAAATTGTTCAAGCCAGAATCCCCCATTGTACCTTGGGCCAGATTATTTGAGGGCGACTATAGGAATACAAGGAACAACTTTTTTCTTTGGTTGGCTATTAGAGAAAAGCTTATGACGCTGGACACGTCGTGGCTAGTAATGGATGATAGGGATTACATTTTATGTGCAGACAGCGTCACCAAAATACATACTCATCTCTTCTTTCAATGTGAGTTCTCCAGCAGGCATTTGGCCATAATGAAGCGTTCTGTCGGATTCCAATGGCCTTATCGGCAATGGCAATAAGGTGTGGAATGGGATTCCCGACAGTTGAGAGGGCAACATTTGCTACATTCAACATCCCATGCAATGCTCGTTTCACTGGTGTACAACATTTAAATAGAACGCAACAAATGAAGATTCTCCAACAACTCTACCACCTGAAAGTAGTGGCTAATCTAGTACTTGAACAAATCCGCATGCATATCTTGGTGGTTGAAGTGAAGCCTTCTTTGCAAGCTTCCATTCTTTACAGACTATGGCATATTGTTTGGAATTGATCTTTATTCTATGGAACCATGGCACTTTGCTTGCACATGGCTTTGGCTATGTTGTTTGTACACCCTCTTTATTTTATTAATAAAATTTACCTTTACCCAAATAAAGAGTAATATTTTTTTTCTAGTGCACACGACTGTATAAAAGTCCTAATACATTTTAGATATTCAATTATTATAAAAAAAATATTACACGACAAAAATAAAGGGGCTCTCACAACCTAGCTAGCTTTGTCAAATAGGACAAAACACATTTTGACTCCTGAATTCTCCCACTTGCACCTACCATACCCTTAAAAATATTTTCATACCCCAACCACATGCAGATGAAGATGCCACTCTGTCATGTGACTAGAAATCATTATTTTTAGAGTTAATTATACTTGACTCCTTTTAATTATTTTTCAGATAACATTAACTTTCTACTAATAAATATATCACTTACCCACTTAAATTCATTTATTTGGACAAAATCGTTCCTCATACATTAATTATATTAATTGAGTATTTTTCTATATTAAATAGCCACCTAATTATTTTCTAACTAGAAAAGAAAAAGTATTTTTAATCAAGATTGATGCGCGGAAAAATTGCTCATCTGGATAAGTCCAACTTTGGATCTCTAGCCCTACAAGCTTTGGAACGGGTACCTGCAAAAAGTACATTAGCGCTTTAACGCCCAAGTGAGTTAACAGTGATGGAAATAATAATCGGAAGTGAAAAAATATAGTAACGGGTGAGAAATTGGTGCTAGAATGTTTATACAATAGAGTTTTCATGCATGCAAATGTTGAGATAGTGTTACCTTCTACCGAGGGGGGAGGAGCCCCTTTTATAGCTCCTTCCCTTCTAGATTGAAGAGTCCAATCCTTGTGGGACTCAAGAGGGTAGTTATTGGGGTGCGTAGAATCCAGCTAGCAAAGAGGTCTTCTATTCCGTAGGGTAGGAATTTGAACGTTGGGAGGACTTATCCCTCAGGTGAGTCCGACTCTTCCTTCGGGTAAGGCACTCGCATTCCTATGGGGCATTTTTGAATGACTTAAAACAACTCTTCTAGATCCTTTGGAATTTCCTGTAGCATAGAGAACGTATTCCATCAGAGTTGTCTTACTGAGGTTCAGCCACGGTTCCATTGAGTTTCTTCCCAAGATAACCTAGTCTCCTCAGTCTTCTCAGTCCTTCATGAGCCTTCTTTTCTAATGGCCCATTTCAGGGGTTGGGGACCGAAGTCTTAGTTCGTTGAGTCTCCTACAGCCTTAAGTCTTTCTTGGGCTTCCTTCTACGATGGGCTTCTTCTTGGACTTTGTATTTTTTGGGGTATCACTCACCCCATCCCTCCCCCCCTCCCCACACTCTAATAGGTGAGGGCCCATCACCACCTCATTGTAGTAGAGACCTTCTGTGAGAGTGAGTTCAAGGCTCACCATCCCCAGCGAGAAGTTTGCTCTTTAGTGGGACCTAGGAGTCTTCTGCCCGAGGGGAGGGTTGGGGTATTCTCAGTCACATGCTTTCAACCAAAGGGACCGTCTTTCTCAGACTTACAGTGACTCTTGATAGATTTCATGGCTAGTTTAACTATGGTCTAGAGTGCCATGATGGTGCGTGGGCGCAAGCTACAAAGATGTGTCCACAATAGTTAGTGGTAACCATCTCCATAGATAACCACCCAAAGGTAACCACCAATCAGCTACGGTTATTGTTACACTAGGTAACTAGAAAGCCAATTAGATTGATTGTTTAGTAATCTATATAAGCAATTTGTTTTTACTTTATAATATTGAATAAAATGAATAATATTAAGTATTTATTAGGCCTTACTTTTTTGTTCTTACTCCTATGTTTTTCATACATTGCAACAAAGCTCACACATTATTAATCAACCATGAAGTTGGATTGCGCATTTGATGGCAACCATGAAATCAACTTTCGAAGGATGGACTTCCAAAGTTACAAGTCGAGAACCCCTAGAATGGGCATCTAGGACTCTATTGAGACTTGCACCAAATATTTTGTCCATATGATGGGTGTCGTGTTTCATCAACAACAAACGTATGACGTCTATGCAATTTTAGTGAGTGGGTTGATAAAGGTTGTCAAGATGACTGAACTGACTCGCGGAAAGTCGTCATATGGAAACCTATGTGCCGTGGTCTATATGAGTTGAACTCCTCGGCTTTGACAATATGGGGTTTTGTCCTCAAACTTGAGGATCCACGCAGTCTCATATATGTGATGGTTGTATCTTGGCCTGGAAAAACATGATTGTGTTCTGGCGTGGTTATTATAAGCCTTGTTCTAGTTTAATCAGAACATGTATGATGACGGTTGAGTTCCAAAAGAGGATCCAGCGCCTATCATGAGATTATAGCAATCTCCTGCGCGTTTTGATATGTGTTGTGCTCCAGGAGTCTATGCCCACTGCGGAGATTAAATAGAAAATGGTTTTCTACGTTGATCAAGTGGAGAACAATAATCAGAATATGAAGCACATATGTCTAGTCCAGGATGGGAAACGATAACCAATTCCATGCCTTAAACTAAGACTAGGAGATGGTCGATGGAAGGGCCATACCCGTACGACACTCGGTTACTTAAAGGTTCACTCCATTTTTACCTATTCTCTAAGGCCATGGACCATCGTGGACGACCACTAATGGTGGCGGGTGCTTTTGGATTAAGTGTTAATCAGAAGCGATTAATTAAATATAATTTAATTAATCTAGCGCAAAAATATTTGTCAGTTAAATTGTGTGTTGACAAGCTCAAGTCTAGCTGAGGGTGAAACTACAGAGTCACACAAAACACCACTCAATGACGTAATAGAATTAATTGTGTGTTAATTCTAGAAGGAATGAATTAAGTTTAAGAGTTTAAAATAATTCGAGAGATTAAACGATATGATCATTTAAATGAGAAGAGCCCATGTGTTTGGAAGCCCAAGATTTAATTAATGAGATTAATTAAATTTGGGTTAGGTTTAATTAATTTGATAAGATCAATTTAATTGGACTGGATGAAATAATTAAAAGAACCAATTAATCAGAGTTTGGACTTGATAATTTAATGAAATTACATAAACTGGGTGAGGCTCAATTATTTGGTGTGATTAATTAATTAAGCTATGGGCTAGGATTTATTTGATGGGATTAAATAAATCCCAATTGGGGTTTTGGAGTTAATTGGATGGATTCTATTGAGGCCCAAGTCTGTGGGTTTAATTTTTTAATTAGCCCAATAAACTATATATATATATATGTGTAGTCCTAGCTTGAATATATATATATATATGAATTTATATATGTGATATATATATATATATGAAGGTGTAAGGATGAGGAAATTAATTCTTGAGTACCTGTAGTACTAGTAGGTAGTGTACTATAGGGAAACCCATTGTAGCTACTTTTCACTTGACATGCAATGCATACATATATACATACAACTTGTACATAGCATGTCTCTTGTGTGTGTGTGTGTAGTGTATAAGCTTGTGCACTTCGTATATGATATGAAAACACAACACTCCTCACTCACTCTCATTATCTTGAACACCCCCCCCCCCCCCCCCCGTTCTCCCTCTGTTTTCTCTTGTTCTTCTTGAACTAGTTTCATGCTAGAGCAAGGTTCTCGTGAGTTTGAAATACTAAGCTAATAGTATAATCAAGTCTATTATACTACACACATCTTACCTCTATCAAGGTTTGGTGTATACCACCTTGTGGTGTAGTATGTGTTCAACGTAGAGGAGATCCCATTGGTCTTTGTGTGAGCACACCGTTAGAGGAGAAAAGCTTGAAGAAAGTCTTCAAATCCGAAAGGTAAAATTTCATGATTACATTTTCGTCACTCTATTTTTCAATAGCCACTTGTTTTATTTCAAACTTCTTTTATGCTTGTTGAGTGTCGAACTCTTGGGATTAAGGGACTAATTCTCTTCCAATTTTCAATTTTAAATATGCTTATTTTCATACTTAAGTTGCATTCTTGCCAAGTCTCGGGGATTCCCGACTCTTTCAGCGGTATTAGAGCCAGGTTCAGCATTCATGGCTATTGTTTATGTGATGTTAAATGTGATATAGCATGCTTTATGTGATGTAGAAGGTCGTTTTCATCTTGATTAAAGCATGATTTATATGTTTTTATGCATGATATGTGATGGAAAGTATGTTGCGTTGTATTTTCATTTTTGGATGTCATGTGATTTTGAAAAATATTTTAAAGCATGTTATGATTCAATTTAAGTTTATTTGATAAAATAAACAAATTTGTTTGTGGCGAAGTGGTGGAGGAACCGTTCCTCCACCCTTGCAACCCGAGTTCAAAACCCAGGCATAGCAGGGGCCAAAGCAATTTCTTCGCCCAGCAACATGACCGCAGGCGTGCCCCCTACGGGGGTGCATTGTGCCCACATGCGCACCTCTGTCTGTGCGTGCTATTAGGCTTGTGGGCGCTGCCTATGGGCGGCCCGTGTGGGCAGCCTAGACAGTCGTGCTGTCGAGCAATGTTTTGTTTACCAAATCATTCCTGTAACGTCGTATATTTTTTAACAATGTGATTTTTCCAATTTTAAATCATTAAAATTATTTTTTGATTAGTTTGCAATTTTGGGCTAAATGTGATTTTTTTTCTTGCAAAATGGCATTAATTAATTTTGTGGAAAATATTTTGATAGTTTTGATTAAATTATTTTGGAGTGTCCAAAACTTGAATTTAGTCAAGGTTATTTCGGAAAATTTTAATTGGATTAATTTGTTTGTTGAAAATAAAGGGTTGATATCTAGTATTAAATGCAATTTCTTGTGAAGGAGCAACATGTATTTTTATTGCATAATTATGGCATATATGATATTAGATATTTCTTGATACATGTGATGTATGATTTTATAATATTCTGATTTATTTATGTGATAAACGAATCAAAGGATGATCACAAAGTCCATTGAGCCTATGTGATTTGTCTTATATTCTATTTGGGTTGGGGCTTATGTGCCTCTTATTCTTCTCCTCTTTCTCATATTTTAGCCTTGAAAACAATAACACATTTTTTCTCCATCTTATGTACCTCCTCTCGACTTATGATTGGGGTTTCTATAATTTCAATTTTGGTGAGAGTAGTTTACGATGTGAGGCATTTTGTTTTATTGTAGAATGAAATGGATTCCAAGGAGACACTTGGAAGGATTACAAAAGTCCCATTAAATGTGATGAGTTCTAATATTGTAATAGCATAGGGCCTACCCTTAGAAAAACCCAATGATCCACAATTGTGACGTCCATAGATTTTTATACTTAATTATGGGGCTAATTGATAACTATTAAGAAAATAAACGATAACGTCAAATATTATGTTGTGGATTGACATATAATTGTTGGTGTGTGTTACTTTCTGAATTAATTGTGATTGCATGGCTAGTATTCATTGGTTGATGTCGTTACATGAGATTTGTCTTGGTTAATATATGCACATATATAAGTTAATTAGATACCACCCGATGTAGCGTAACACCATCAACTGCCACTAGACAAGATATTATATTATAACCTATTATAGGACTCGGTGATAAAGTCGAGGGTTGAACAACTCCTCCTATTAACGTAATTATTTTGGGATTTGATGTAAGTATAGTTAATTGAATTTATATATATTTTTATATGTATATATGGATATATAGCGGGCTTAGTAGGTCGCATAGGTAGCGGGCATGTGATCATCCTAATAGGGGCGTACTAGGTTTATTTCATGTGATGCTATGCATTATTGTTTTCGAAACAACAAGAATGCAAAATACTAATGTGATGAGATTCGGTCTAAAGATAATTAAAATCTCACTTCGATTGTCCAAATATGATATTAGGCCCATAATGGACATATTAAAGTGTTAAATGAATCCAAGCCTTCCATCCATAACATTATGGTGTGGATGCTACTTTCATCCTTTTCATGGTCTCACGAGTCGTGGTGTGTTTGGGGATGAAGGAAAGCTACACTATTGTTATGAACGAGAGAATTATTCTCCTATTTCCCTGTCTCATAAGTCGTGTGGGCGATACTAGAGATAATTCACTTGGTTGATGGATTGGACCTAACGTGAAATAGCATGACTCACTTGGAGTCCTTGGAATCACGTGAAAAGCGAGGCAAAATGTCTCGGGGATCTCATATGATTAGAATGGTAAATGTTACCTCCACGAGGTAATTTTCATGTGAATCGTAAAAGCGTGGCATGGAGAATTATCATCATAGACCTCAAGACCAATACCAAAATGTTTTCCAGAATACCCATTTGAGAGTGATGGGATTTTGAAGAAATAGTGGGAGTAGCTTATGACTAAAGAAATGTCATAACTTATATCCAATATTAAGAAAGATTTACTAATTTTCTACTTTTATTTTGATGTAGATGAAACTATATCTAAGAGCGACTTACTGTTATTCTTGAGGCTAACAAACTGAAAGGAAACAACGACAATGACTAGATAAGAAACTTAAACATCATTTTGAACTTTGAGAGTCATACCTACATTCTGGATCAGTCCCCTCCTATTTTCCTTTCGGAAAAATCTAGTGCCAAAGAAACATGTGGCATTTGAGAAATGGCATGATGATGACTAGAAGGTTCGATGTATCATACTGGTGTCTAAGACGAATCAACTCCAAAAATAATATGATAGGCTGGATAATGCTAGTTCAATCATAATGTGTATGCGTGATCTGTATGTGGTGCCTGATCAACATATATAATATGCCGCAACCAAAGCATTCTTTGGCACTAAGATGGCTGAAGGATCATCGATTCACAACCACTGCATCCAAATGCTATCCTTCGTGGAGGCAGGGGTCATGAACATCACATGTATTGATGTGTTCCTTCAGTTGCTCCCTCCCTCTTACGACCCCTTTGTCATAAACTTCAACATGAATGGGCTTGAGAAGTCCATCCCTGAAATGATCAATGTGTTGGTTCTATTTGAGGCGATGATCAAGAGATCAAAACCTGTAATTATATTGAGGGAGGCTTCGACTTCCAAGAAGGTAAGGCCAAAGGTCCAGCCCCTTCGAGCCAACTAGTTGTCATGGCCCCGACCATTGACAAAGGGAAGAAGAAAGAGGTTCCTAAAGCTAGCAAGGCAGAAGCTGCCTGCCACTACTTACGTGAGAAGGGCATTGGAAGAGGAACTGTCCTAAATTCCTTGCCTCTGTCCAATGTATGTTTTTGAAATTAATATGGTCGCTAATTTTGCTTCTTGGGTATTAGATACATGATGTGGTGCTCACATCTGCAATGATTTGCATGTGATAGCAAGAAGTAGAAGACTAAGGGTGAGATAGACCTGCGGCCTGAAAATGACAAGAGGGTTGTTGTTGAATCTGTGGGACTAGTCCACTTTGTAGTTAGTGACCATGTTAGAATTGATTTGAATGAACGTTATTACGTACCTAGCATGACTAAAAACATCATTCTTATTCCTATTTTGGACAAAGAAGGTTATGAGCTTTCAATTAATCAAAATTGTTTTTATCTATTGAAGAATGGTTCTTCGCACTTGCTGGGTAAATTAATAAATGACCTTTATATTGTCCCACAACATAATACGATTATGGTTTTTCATAACAAGCGCAAGTTAGATGATCAAGAAAAGTCGCATATTTGGCATGCAAGGATGGGTCACATCTCTCAAGATAAGATAAGGAAGTTTGTGGACTCAAATAATCTAGAAATAGATGATTTGGACAACCTATCAGCTTGAGAGTCTTGTCTGAAAGGGAATATGACCAAGAAGCCCTTTATAGGACAAAGGAGGCTTGCCAGTGATTTGTTGGATTTTATCCATTCAGATGTCTGCGGACCATATAACACTCAAGCCAAAGGTTGGTTCACGTATTTCATAATTTTTACCAATGATCGCTCATAATATGATTATGTTTACTTGATGAAGTACAAATCTGAAGCCTTTGAAAGGTTCAAACTTGAAGTAGAGAACTAAACTGGCCGCAAGATCAAAGTCGTTCGATTGGATCGAGGTGGTTACTACTTGAATGGAGAGTTCTTGAACTATCTAGAAGAGAATGAGATTCTCTCTCAAAGAACTCTTACTAGAACGCCACAATTGAATGGCATTTTTTAAAGTAGGAATCGAACCCTGTTGGACCTGGTTTGGCTTATGATGAGCTTTACTAAGTTGCCATTATCCTTTTGGGATTACGCTTTTGAGACAGTGGCCAAGTTATTGAACATGGGCCTATCTAAGATAGTGACCAGAGTACCCTATTTACTAATGACCAGAGTAGCCACTAAAAACATTTCAATTCTTCAAAGGTCGACCACAGTATCTCAACCAACTCAGAGATACTCTTTACTGGTGATCGGACAGTTGGATAATGATCCAAAGACTTATGACGAAGCAATGGCTGACATTAATTCGGGAAAGAAGCTTGAGGCCATGAGACCAAGAAGGAGTCCATGAGATCCAACAAGGTATGGACCTTGGTAGACCCACCTAAGGGCTTCAAGCCTGTTGGGTGTATGGTTTACAAGCAAAAGCTTGAAGCCGATAGGGAGGTGACTACCTTCAAGGCCAGGCCAGTGGAGAAGGGTTATACTCAGAGGGCCGATGTGGAATTTGAGGAAATGTGGCAACGGCCAAGTCCATTTGGATTTTGCTTGTCATATCTGTATACTATGACATATGGCAAATGGATGTGAAATGGCGTCCCTTAACGATTTCGTTGAGGAATAGATCTATATGGATCAGCTGGAGGATTTCATATCCATAAGAGAAGGGCAAAAGATTTGTCGTCTATATGGGCCCATTTATGGACTAAAGCACGTTTCCTAAAGTTGAATATTCGTTTTAACAAAGTATAAAGATTTATGATTTTGTTAAGAACTAGTGTGGCCTTTGTGTATACAAGAAAGTCAGTGGGAACTCAATTGTGTTCCTCATGCTTTACATGGATTATATCTTGCTCATTGGGAATGACGTCAATATATGTTTGGTGACACGAAAGCATGGCTTTCTATGAAATTCTCAATGAAGGATTTGGGTGATGTTTCTTACATCATTGGCATCAAGATTTATAGAGATAGATCGAGAAAGATGTTAGGAATGACCCAAGCCTTGTATATCGGGAAAGTCTTGAAGAGGTTCAAGATGAAAAACTCAAAATGGGGGTTCCTTCCAATGAGACATGGGATTAAGCTTTCTAAGACTCAATCTCCTACAACTAATGAGAAAAGCAAAAAGATGTGTGACATCCCATATGCCTGTGTCGTAGGAAGCATACAGTATATTATCTAGTGTTGTTTGCTCTGAGTGTGATGAGCAGGTATCAGGCGTTTGCTAATGAAGCACATTGGACTACTATCAAAACCATTGTTAAGTACTTGAGAAGGACTCAAGATATGTTCTTGGTGTACGGAGGTGGAGACTTCGTACTGGAAGAGTATACAGATGCCAACTTCCAATCTAATGTAAATAATTCTAAGTCTCAGTCCCGTTACATATTCAAGTTGAATGGTGGTGTGGTAGCTTCGAAGAGTTCCAAGTAAGATACTATAGTTGACTCCACCATAGAGGTTGAATAGAAAGTGGCTTCGGAAGCTGCTGAGGTGGTGATTTGGATGAAAAATTACATTCAATAGTTGGGTGTAGTGTCTAGCATTGCCAAGCCCATAGTTATCCTTTTGTGATAACAATAAGGCTATAGCGCAAACCTATAGCGCAAAGGAAGGAGCCGAGATCTCACCACAGATCCAAGCACATTCTTTGACGCTATTATCTGCTGCGAGAGATGGTTCTCTTCCTTAGGCTAGGACTTCTGAACATTGGGATGACTTATCCCTCAAGCGAGTCGGACTCTTCCTTTGGGTAAGGGCATCACATACGTAGGGGACATTTGAGATGACTCAAAACAACCCTTCTAGCCCCTTGGTGGAATTTCCTATGAGAAAAAGTGGATTGGCCTGAAAATGCGGCAGAAGTGTTAAAAAATGAAAATTGAAAAGGAATTAAATTTGGATCAAAGGGGTGTCCCCTTTGATGTTTTCTGGGCGTTTGGTGTTTGTGAAATGCAGAGATAACATACTATAGTACACATCTATGGGCTATGGATTATAAATGAAAATGACATGGAATTTTAACGACGAAAACATTACATTTTTCCTCCTTGCATTGGCTACAAGCGTTACTCCAAATCTCTGGATTCCGTTCACATTGGATTCAATGTAGAATCCCTCTAGAGATTATCCACACTACACCGAGAATGAAATCTCTTTCTTGCTAGAAAGAACAAAATCCACAGAAGAAAGAATCAAATGACACTATTAGATTAGTGTATTTGATTCTCTTTTGTTCTTGACTTGATTAGAAATCAAGAAGAGACTAAGAGGCAGAGAGGGATGAACATGTATGAGATCAAGTGAGAGAGAGCTGATTTTTTAGAGAGAATTCGTATGTAGTGTTGTCAGTTATGAGAGAAGGCATAACCTAGTCAAACATGGTCCTAGGGCTAAGGCCTAGTGGATCGGGCTTGTTTAATTAAATAAAAACAAGTCCAAGGTCCAATGGTCTTTAACTTAAATCTAATTTAATCAAAGCCCATTTCAAAAACCTATATATCTTAATACAATTAAAGACATAAGGAATTAAATACAACTAATAATTAGATTTATTAATAAATCTAATTATTTAATCAACCAAGCCCAATTAAATCAATCCAATTAATTTAAAAGGCTATGTCCAAACTTAATTAATCTAATTAATTAAATCTTGGACCATCCATCCAATGGATTATCTCATATAAATGATTCAATCATATATATTCTCGGAGCATTAATTTAATCTAATTAAATTATTAAAATTCATACATAAGAAATTCCAAATTCATCTCACTACTTTCTCAGTGATTTGTGTGTGACTCTTTAGGTTCACCCTCAGTTAGACTTAGGCTTGTGTCCAACACAATTAATAACCAAATCCAAGTAATTAATTAATTTTTTATTAATCATTAATCTGGAACGCCCGTGAGCATGGGTGGTCATATAGCAATGTGTTAGAATAGGTGACCAGAAAGCCCATTAAATTGACCTTTATCTAATCTATTTGACAAGTTCGATGTGATATAATATTATTAGAGAACAAAAATGAGTATCCATTTTTGGCATTTATCTTTATTGTGCTCATTTATTTATGTTGAAATCCATTAACATCACAACAAAGTCCACAGACCATATAGACAACCCATGCAGTTGGGTCGTGCATTGGATGGTGGCTATGAAACCAACTGCTGAGAGTTAGGTCTAACACGTTCCAATTCAAGGACCACAAGACAGCGCATCGGGTGTCCTATGGAGACTTTCATTCTAAGAATCGCATTTATTGGATGAGTGTCGTGTTTCATCGACGACAGATGTTAGACGTCTATGCGATCTTGGTGGGCTGGTTGACTGGGTATCAAACCGATTCAAATGACACGCAGAGAATCGCCATATGGAAGCCCCTTGGAGGCTTGGTTGGACTGACTGGAATTCCCTAGTTCCGATAGTACAGGAGTAGTCCTCAAACTTAATGAACTATGGCAACTACATACGCACCATGGTTGTATCCAATTACTCCCTATGTTTATCACTAATTTAAAATACTTTTTTTATAGCTTTGCTATCTCAGTTGTCATGGATAATTCAATAATAAAAATTTAGCCTTTAATTAGGCGAAGAACTAGAGTATATAAAGATATAAATACATAAATTTAAACAAGAAAAACTTACAGAATTAGTATACAAACAATTTTTATTACTGGGAAAGATTTACAAATGATTCTGCTTCAACACATGAAGACTTGTGAAGGCTTGTCCTCAATTAAAAGAATGAAAGCTATTAAAAGGTAGGAAAGGTAAAGACCTATTGTTTGGCCTCCAAAGTTTTATTTCACATCCGAACTATATTTCCTACAATTGAGGACAGGTGTTCGTATTTGGCACACGTGTCAAATTATGGTAGTCACTGGTTGACTTTTGACCTTAGCTTAAGTCTTTAATCCCTTTGCCCGCTGGCATTATTTCACACGTTATTTCTTCCTAATTTCAAAAACTGCTCTCTTCGGATTCTAATTGTGATCTTTTATGGTTATCTCCTCTTTGTTCTTTAGAAGCATCTGAGGCTCCTATCTTCGTTAGAGCGCTTCCGATTCCTTGGAACAATTTATGAGGAAAAACTACTAGATTGGTTCCCTCAAAAGGGTCTTGAGATTCTCATGCTAAACAAGAATATTTATTTTCTTCTTCTTCAGAGGAAGTTTCCATTGGGGACTCCATCCCTGAAATAGTCTTCTTGAGATCTTTTGTAACTATTGGGATATTCTTCAATCATCTGTTCCCTAGAGATTATGCTTTTTTTGCTTCTAATTCTTTTAGATAATTGCTCAAAGGGGCTAGGAGCTTGATTCTCTTCCTTCTCGATAAGGATTTTATATTTTTGGAGTTTTTCTTCCATTTCATCCAGAACTTCTTGACCAAACTATTTTTTCGTCTGTGGGTTGATTTGAATTAATTTGCTTGAAAACTTTGAACAAGATCTCCTTTTGATACAAGGAATTCTCTATAGAGTAATTCCTACTTCTTGTAATTACAATTTCCATATCCTTGGTAGCGAGAATTCCATAAAGAAGTATAGAGAGGCCATTCCCTCTATCCATTTTTGGATCTTTCTGCCCAAATAATCCTTGGCAAAAAGTTAATCCATTCTGTATAATATCCTTAGAATATTTCAGGGAGAATAGAGATTTTCATACCATACTTCAGCCACCATTGAAGCACCCGGTTTGGTATTTCTTGCTGAAAAATTAATGGACGAATTCTGATGAACCATGTGTGCTTCCTCTTGTAATTTCATAGAGAAATGCTTTATTGAATGCCTGAATGTAATCCCAATAATTAAATTTTATTGGATTTTTTTTTATCTAGGTGGATATATTCTTTTTCACCTAATAGGTTAATTCCCCATTCAACAGCAGTGATAATTTTTTTTATTGTTGCTTTTGAATAATTAAACACCTTGTCATTGTTGGAGTAGGTGTATTTGATATCAACACTTTATGTGGCCTTCAGAATATATTCATAATGGGTCCTTAGCCTGTATGATCCCGTTATGAATGCAGCAACATCGAGATATCTTTTCATTAGATACCATGGGTCTTTTTCCCCTCTTAACTCATCATTTTCTAAAAGTATAATTACTTCCTGATGTTTACTGAATTTGTAATTTACCAACTCATCCTCTTCTTCTTGCAGTATTTTTGCATAGGATGTTGAAGATGATGATGACTCATCAGCAGTTGTTTTTTTTTTTCTGTTGCTTCTTGAATTCGCGGAATTGTTTGAAGAGTTCATTTTCTTTTTCAGAGATCTAATTATATCTTCTAATCCCAGAGATATTATCTCTTACTAATGACCTATTACCTTCACGTATGATTTCGTCTGGTCGAAATCTACCTCCTCTTTGATTACAGGGGTTTCTTCCTCTTCCTCTTTGAAGAAGCATTCCTGAAAAATAAAGATTATTAATTATCTGGCGTAATAATCAGCATTTTTTTAGTTATGTAGCAAATTTTCTATCCAAAAGATGTTTTATGAGATATTCGTCAGAAATATCTGCATCAAAAAATTGAACAAGGATTTCAAAAATAATTTTTGTAATTTCATCAGTTCTTTTTCTTATTATTCTTTGTATTCTTTTGAGCGTAGATTTATATTCAATTAGGTCATCATAAAATTTAAATTTATAAATAGGCCACTTTAATCCATTCATAAAGTAAGTTTTACCTTCAATTAACTCTTCAACCCAATGGTTTGGGATTTTAGAAGAGATATTTATTCCTCTAAAAAACTCATCCCCAAATGCATTAATGTTTTCAAGGTCTATATTAATTTAAATATTCTCTTGATAGGAAGTTAGGAAGACTTTTAGTCCTTAATTCAATATGTTATATGGTAAAAATAAATAGGGCTAAATGTGCTTGCCACCTGGCAAACATCATGTTTAAAGTATTTACTGAACATAAATTTTACATTAGAGCAATATGTTCTGATGATGAACTCTTGATTTAACAAGTCATTTTAGAATTTGAAAACATAGTTTACAATAGAAAGAATTTCTTTAGCCACAGTTGCACTGGGCTGCCTTTCATTTTCCTGAATGAAATCTAACTAAATATTCATGCTTATTATCATCAATTTGCTTTAATATTCCTCCAAATCGTATCTCAGAAGCATTTGTTTCAGTTATCGTTTTCCAATTAGGATTGACAAGTCTTAGGCATGGTAGTCATTTAACCTTTTCTTTTATTAGTCTAACTGCTTTGGTATGCTCATCTATCCATTCAGGTGAATTTTTCTTAAGCCTATCATAATAATTAAGTTGTATCTTAAGCAAGATTTTTACAATATGGAGCTATACAATTTTAAGCTTCCTAAAAATCTTTGTAATTAAGTCCTTTCAATTATCTTATCAGGGAATTTATCTGCAAATTCTATGCATCTATTGATAGAAAATCTCTCATTTTTCCAATGTTATGTCCTAAAAATCTTATTTTGTTTTGGAAAATACTCATTTTTTGTTTTGGTATTACTAAACCATTTTGAATATTGAATTTCTTAAACATTTTTAAATGCTTAAATGGTCTTCTATATTATTAGAGAAGACTAAATTATCATCAATATAAACAATAATATAATTTGAAAATTAATTAAAAATATCATTCATGATATTCTAAAATTCTGAAGGTGCATTCTTCAAGCCAAAAGGCATTGTATTCCATTCATAATGTCCAAATGAAACTGTGAATGCAGTTTTATATCGATCTAATTCATTTATCTGAATCTGTCAATATCCTAACTTCAAATGAAATTTTGAGAAAATTATTGTTTTGTGAAACTTGTATAAAAAATCTTTTTTGTTGGGGATTGGATATCTTATCAATTTAAAACTTTATTTAGAGGTTTGTAATTTATAACAAGTTTAGGTCTTTCTCTTTCTTGTTCTGTATATTTATTAACATAAAAGACAGTGCATGAACAAGGTGATTTATAGGATCTACTTAATTTTTTATCTATTAGAGATTGAAATTCATTTTTGCATAATTCTAAATATACAAAATTCATTTGATAAGGTCTTGCTTTAGTGGGAAAACCCAATATATTTTTTCCTATGCCAACATGCATTAGGGTGTTCATTACATATTTCAAGTTCAAATTTATTCTGAATTGTTCTAACTTTTTCTTGCAAATTAGGATTTTCAAGTAATTCATTTGTTTGTAATGAATTAATTTCTTCTTTTATGAAACATATTTGATTGGTTTTAGATATTATCAAGTCTCTTATCTCATTAATAGCCCTATCAATTGGTTGAGTAATAAATTCAATTTTTTATTGATTCATCTTCAAGGGTTCCCATTATACCTTTTACATTAATCGTTTTTATAGGAAAATCTTCATAAGAAAAGGTGTCCCTAGGATTATTTCATTTGTTAAATCTTTTGTTAATAAAAAACTTGTTGGAATGCGTGTTTTATTATTACATATGTACGCTTTTGGGATTTTAATATCTAATTTTTTTCCATTAGCTTAGGATAAAGAATGGGTTGTTTTATCAAAATATTTGGTCGGAATTAATCCTTATTTGATATAATTAATATCTGCTCTACTGGCTATTACAGCAGTAATTGATTTCTAAAATTATTATTTAAAAATACATCAATTTTGGCATTCCATTTTTGACTAGTAACTATTTCTGGTGTAGATAGAAAATTATCATCAATTTGTTATTAACCTAATTTGGCAGATCTATTGTTCTTGTTTACTTCTAATATGTCTATCCTAGTAGTGAGAGACTAATTATGTCTTTTAAAATTTTTTATTTCCTCCTTTAATTTTTCTAATTCTACCTTTAAATATTCCAAAGTAGAGGGATTTTCTTTTATTGTAAGCTTTTCATTAGGCAATTTTTTAACGTCAGTAATTGTATAAGGCTCAAAAGGCTTACGAATTACCTTTCATATACCTGGTTTGACTCAGATGATGAAACTGTACTGTTATTATTGATTTTACTAAGAATAATGTCTCTTATTTCAGGGTCTTTAATTTCTCTAAGCAAATTGACAATTATCAGTAAGAATATTTATTTTCCCTATTTCTTGAAACTTAGTCATTAATTCATAAAATTCTTGATTCGAATTTTCTCGGTTTTTTCTTGTTTACATGAACAAGAGGGGTCTTTTTACTACTCTAGAGAATTCATACGTTTGAACTTGGTGAGCATTTCTAGAGAGGAACAACGCTAGTAGCCGTACAAGCGTTATAACTACAAAGGTAATTACGGTTTTACGCTTTCGTAGTTTATTTTTCATAACTATGCACTATCTGAGATATACGTTTATAATATTGTCACATCCTACATCAAACGCCCGGTTGAGCACCCAAGGGTACACCCTTTGGGATTTTGTGATAATTGCTTTAATTTATGAAATTTTAATCTATCTCACGCTTCCACTCGCTCCCAGGCGGATCCGCTTGTTCCTTTCAAGTGGTATCAGAGCCCGATTTGATGTAAAAAGCATAGATCTATGTGCTTGGCATGTACAACTTGCTTTTACGGCTTTGTGAGCATGTTTGTATGTATGAATATATGAATGAATGTGCTTGTTCATTTGTTTAAATTGTATGGACATTATACGTGCGATTTTATAAACGGGATCTTATAAATTGTATGTTTATTTTTAGATTATTTTATGTATATTAATGTGCTGAAAGTGAGAAATCGAAAAAAAAAAAACGGACAGCAGCGGCAGCAGTTGGTTGCCGCCCCTACCGGCCAGTCACTGGCTGGCGGGCGAGCGCAGACTTACGCCTCCACGCAGCTTGGTCGGTGTGCCTGCCAACGTGCGTGCTGGCAGGGGCGGTCGCGCACAAGCGAGCGCCTGCTCGGGCTGGGCTTCGGCCCGCGTGCGCGCTCGTTGTGTGCAAGCACACAGGCTGCTGTCCAGGCCAGTGCTGCATAGGGGCGCGCAGGCTGGCTGCCTGTGCAAGCGGCTGGCCAGCAGGCACAACGGCTGGGCCGTTTCGTGCTGGTTTTTGACGTTTTTTTTGAAAATTGGATTTTCTGGTAATTTCTGCATATTTTTTGAAAATGAATTAATTTTGCATATTTTGATTTTGGAATTATTGATTTTTTTCCTTAGACCAAATTTTCTTAATTTAATTTGTGTTTATTTACATGCATGGGATACGTTGTGTTTGATGTCTATTGAATTTAAAATTTGAGTCTTGCATATTATATATATATTCGTACCTTGTGATGTTGGACATCACTTGGATATTTTGAAAATCCATGATTGAGCATGATTATTTGGTATAATTATGTTATGCGTGTTGATGGGATCAACATAGGATGATCACAAGAGCCCTAGACCTTATGTATGGATGAATGTTATTTATTTATATTTCTGTCCGGTGGGGCCAGCATGCCTCTTGTTTTGGAACTGTCATCTCTCGTTTTTCTAGTCTCATGATGTTAACGCTCGTTCATTTCCTTTCCATGTAATACTTTCATATGTAATGAGAGTAGGTAGTTTTGGTGAGGTTTATTTTGTAATAATGACAAGCCCATGGAGTTGGAGGCCCAAGGTGTAACATCAAGGAGTAAAACAAGAAGAGCCACAAGGCCCATTGGAATGACAATGGGTTTATCACTTATGTAATAGTGTAGGACCAACCTAGACAGATCATAGACTCACTGCGGGCTCAGTGGATCACATAGGTTGGGCTTGTGATCATCCTAACAGGGGTATGCTATGTTTTATTGCATGCGGCGTATTTATTTAACGCTTTATGAGTATTGGATATTTATGCATGCTAAAACACCTAATGTGATGAGGTCTCGGTCATTGTCAAACTCTCATTTGGTTGGACCAAATTAAATATTAGGCCTAGAATGGACTTGGATCAAAATGGTATTTTGATCTATCAAAGCCTTCCATCCACAGCAATGTGGTGAGGAAGCTACCACAACGCAAGTATGGTCTCACGAGTCGTGGCACACTTGGACTAGGGAAAAGATGCACCATTATTGTGAACAAAGAGATTGCACTCATTGTTTTCCTGTCTCACGAGTCGTGGGGGGGGGGGTTGTTGAGGCATGATTTGGTTGATGGATCGGGCCTAACACTGAGTAACATGGTTCGTTAGGAGTCCTCGGAACCATGCGAATATGTTTAGGCAAAATATCTTGGGAATCTCATTGGATGACAATGATATTGGATATCTCCCATGAGGTTTCTTTCATGTGAATCATAAAAGCGGGGCATGGAGATCATGCTTCTGGATCCCAAGCCCACTAGAAAATGGTTCCCAAAACTCCACTTGAGAGTGGTTGACTTTCATATAAATAGTGGGAGGGTTAAAGACTAAAAGACCATGTCTTCAACTTGAATAATAATATTACCATCATCTGCTAATTTCTGCTTTACATTTTATAAATGTAGATATGTCTAAGAATCCTTTGACCATGGTACTTGAGACTAATAAGTTTAACGGAACGAACTACTCGGACTGGCTAAGAAGCCTGAGGATTGTCCTCGGTTTCGAGAACCAAGGCTATGTCTTGGACGAGCCACCGCCGAGCGACTTGCTGGAGGACTCCACACTGGAAGAACGTTTGATGTTCGAGAAATTTCATAAGGACAACTGGCAAATACACAGCATCATATTGGCTTCGATGTCTAACGCATCCAGAAATAATATGAGAGGCTGGACAACGTCTCCGCCATAATGCTCCGCATGAACGAGGTTTATGCGATTTTGGACAAGCATATTAGATATGCCGCCACAAAAGCATTCTTTGGTACCAAGCTATCTGAAGGATCGTCTGTACAAAGTCATGGGGTCAAGATGCTATTCCTAGTGAAGAAGCTCGAGGACCTTAAAGTTGGGCTTAACAATGACACGTACATTGACGTGATCCTCCAGTCGCTTCCTCCGTCCTATGACCCATTTGTTGTAAACTACAACATGAACGGACTTGAGAAGTCTATTCATGAGTTGATCAACATGCTGGGGCAATACAAGACAATTACCCACAAGTCGGTACCGGCGGTATTGATAGGAGAGGCTTCGACCTCCAAGGCGAATAGCAAGAGAACCAGACGCTGGAAGAGGAAGAAGGGAAAGGGGAAGATGGGTGTGGCCCCTGCTTGCGCTCCTGGCGCCACTATTGCCCCGGTGGGAATGGGCAAAGGGAAAGGGAAGGCCCATGGTTCTCAACGGTCCAAGGCAAATGATGTATACATGCATTGCCAAGGAAAGGGGCATTGGAAGAGGGAGTGCCCACAACTCCTCTCCAATCCAGGTATGTTTGTGGTTGATGTAAACATGATAACTAGTTCTGCTTCATGGGTATTGGATACCGGTTGTGGTGCTCACATCTGCAATCAGTGCAATGATTTGCAGGCACTGCAAAAAAGCAGAAGGCTAACCAAGGATGAGATGATCCTGAGGCTAGGTGATGGCAAGGCCGTTGCTGTAGAAGTCGAAGGATCAATGGAGTTATCCATTAGTAGTCATGTTAGGATTGTACTAAACGAATGTTTCTATGTACCTGGCATGATAAAGAATATTGTATCCATACCGGTCCTTAATAAGGAGGGTTATTCTTTCACCATCAATAAATAATTTTTATATTATCAGTGATGGTGTGTCTCATTTACTTGGGATATTGGTGAACGGTCTGTAGATACTTCAACAATCTAATTGGATTATGACTGCAGAACACAAACGAAAACATGATAATCAAGATAATACACAATTTGACATGCGAGGTTAGGTCATATTTCTAAAGATAGGATAAGAAGGTTGGTGGACTCAAAGAGTCTAGAATTAGACGATTTGGACAACCTACCAACCTGTGAATCCTGTCTAAAGAAAAAGATGACCAAAAAATCCTTTGTTGGACAAAGCACGCTAGCCAACAGTATGTTGGATTGGATCCATACGGACGTCTGTGGTCCATTAAATACTCAGGCTAGGGGTGGGAACTCGTACTTCATAACCTTTACCAATGATCACTCACGGTAAGGTTATATTTACCTGATGGGGTACAAGTCTGAAGCCTTTGGAAGGTTTAAGGAATACAAACTTGAAGTAGAGAACCAAATCGGTCGTAAGATCAAAAGCCCTTCAATCGGACCGAGGTGGAGAGTATTTAAATGGCAAATTCATTGATTATCTAAAAGATAATGGAATTCTCTCTTAGTGGACTCCTCCTGGAACACCACAGTTGAATGGTGTGTCTGAAAGGAGGAATCAGACCTTGTTGGACATGGTCCGATCCATGATGAGTTTTACCGAACTCCTCTTATCCTTCTGTAGATATGCTCTTGAGACGAAGGCCAAACTTTTGAACTTGGCACCATCTAAGAAGATATCCCAGACGCCATATGAGATATGGCATGGCAAGCCTGCCCTACAAATACTTAAAAGTGTGGGGTTGCCTCGCATACGTCAAGAGATTAGTGGGAGATAAATTGGACTCCAGGTCTAGTTTATGCAGGTTCGCCGGGTATCCAAAAAAAATTGCGGGGTATTATTTCTATGATCCCTCCGACCAAAAGGTGTTGGTCTCGCGAAACACAGTGTTCTTGGAAAAGGATTTTCCATCGGATAGTCGACGTGATGAGGTACTCCTTGAGGAATCAAGTGAGGTACCCCATGAGACGGCAGTGACATCTGAGCCAGTAGTTCCCACAAATGATGTTCTAGTCCTTCATAGGCTGGCCATAGTATCCCAACCACCTAATATGTATGGATTTCTGGGCATGACCAGTCAGTTGGATAATGATCCAATACGGAGAAGCGATGTCGGACATCGATTCGGATAAGTAAATGTCTTGAGGCCATGAGATCCAAAATGGACTCAATGGGTGCAAACCAGGTTTAGACTCTAGTGGACCCACCCAAAGGGGCTACACCCGTGGGGTGTAAATTGGTCTACAAACGTAATCTTGGAGCTGATGTGGAGGTTACAACTTTCAAAGCCAGGCTTGTGGTGAAAGGTTACACTCAACGACCCGGGGTCAATTTTGAGAAAACCTACTCGCCCGTAGCAATGACTAAGTCCATTCGGATACTGCTTGCCATAGCAGCATGGTATGACTATGAAATATGCAGATGGACGTGAAAATTGCCTTCCTCAATGGTTTTGTAGAGGAAGAGATCTATACGGATCAATCGAAAGGTTTCACATCTGTTGGAGAAGAGCACAAGGTCTGCCGTCTCCAAAGGCCCATCTATGGCCTCAAACAAGCTTCCCGAAGCTGGAACATACGTTTTGATGAAGTCATACGGGGATATGATTTCATCAAGAACGAGTCCGATCCTTGTGTATGCAAGAAGATCAGTAGGAGCTCTGTTGCGTTCCTTGTGCTTTTCATGGATGACATCTTGCTCATTGGGAATGATGCTCAGATGTTGGGAACCACTAAAGCTTGGTTGTCAACACAATTTTCCATGAAGGATATGGGCGAGGCATCCTCCATCCTTGGCATCAAGATCTTCAGGGATAGATCTAGAAGGATGTTGGAATGGCCCAATCCTCGTATATTGAGAAAGTCTTGAAAAGATTCAAGATGGAAAACTCAAAATAAAGATTTGTTCCTATGAGGCATGGAATTAAGTTGTCCAAGAAGCAGTCTCCTAAGACTGATGAGAAACTTAAATGGATGTTGGACATCCCCTATGCTTCAGCCGTAAGTAGCATTCAGTACGTTGTCCAATGCACTAGACCTGATGTGGCTTTCGCTTTGAGCGTGGCTAGTCGATATCAAGTGTGTGTCGGGGAGGCACACTGGAGTGCGGTCAAGACTATCCTAAAGTACCTGAAAAGGACTAAGGACATGTTCTTGATCTACGGTGATGGAGAATTGATACTGGAAGGCTATAGCGACGCTAGCTTCCAATCGGATGACGATGATGCCAAGTCTCAGTCTGGTTTTGTGTTCAGACTGAATGGTGCGTGGTTTTCTTGGAAGAGTTCCAAGCAGGCTACCGCGGCGGACTCCACCACAGAGTATGAATACATAGCAACTTCGGAAGCTGCTAAGGAGGCGGTTTGGATGAAGAGCTACATCCAAGAGTTGGGTGTAGTACCTAGCATCGCTAAACCAGTAATTATCTTCTGCAATAACAACGGGACCATAGTGCAAGCAAAGGAACCGAGATCTCATCACTGATCCAAGCATATTCTTAGATGCTACCATCTGCTCAGAGAGATGATTAACAGGGGTGACGTTCGGATGGACCGAGTCAGCTCCCCAGAAAACATAGCAGATCCACTTACTAAGCCCGTGTCGCAATTTGCCCATACTCAGCATCTAGATAAGATGGATTTGAGGTCAATGAGTGATTGGCTTTGGGTCAAGTGGGAGATTGTTAGAATAGGTGACCAGAAAGCCAATAGGTTTAACATTTTATAACATATTTGACAACTTGATGTAATATAATATTATGTAATGAATAAAATGAGTATTCATCATCATTGGTATCTTCTTAGTTGTGCTCGTTTTCTATATGTTAAATGGTGTTTTTCATATATTACAACAAAGCCCACAGACCACGGTTAAGAACTCATGCAATTGGGCCACACATTGGATGGTGGTCATGAAACCAACTGATAAAGAGTTGGGTCTAAAACGTTCCAAGTTGAGCCGACTGAACTGACTCGCGGGGATCATTATATGGAAGCCTTAGAGGCTTGGTCGGTATGATTGGATTCCCCGGTTCAAATAGTACGGGAGTAATCCTCAGACTTGAGGAACCATGGCAATCACATGCACACGATGGTTGTATCTTGGATCTGGCGAGAGGTGATCATTCTGTAAGATGATTATTATAAGCCTTGTCCAGTGCAGTCGGAATGTGTAGCGAGGACAGTAGGTTCCAAGAAGAGGATCCGTCCCCTGTCAATATGTGACAGAGGTATCTCCTATGCACTCGGAGACACGTTCTGCTGCTTAAACCTGTGGCCACAGTGTTTGGTCGTACAGGAAATGCTTTCCTGTGTTGATGCAATGAGGCATGCATAGTCTCGAGTATTAAGCATAGATGCCTAGTCAAGGATGGGAACCGACACCCAATTCCATACACTAGACTAAGGCCGGGAGGCGGTAGACGGAAGGACCGTACCCATACAAAATCAACCCTAAATGTTCACGCCAACATTCACCTAGTCTCTAGTGCCATGGACCGTTGCTCGACGACCACTCATGGTAACGGGCCCCTGTTGGACACGGACCTAAGTCTAGCTGAGGGTGAACCTAAACGGTCACACACAAATCACCGAGAAGGTGAAGAAATTAACTTGGAGTCAGTTTTGGAGGATAATAAGTAATTGGATTACTTAAGGGAATGTCCATTGGATGGACGGGCCGATATTGTATCAGGCCCTTGTATAATCAGTAAATGGGATTTATTGGTTAATGTAGAGAGTCGAAAGATTGGGTCTTTTAATTGGATTAAAAGATAAATTGGATTATTTAAGTGGACCTTGAATTAAATGGGATTTAATTGCTTTAATTTATGCAATTTTAATCTATCTCACGCTTTCGCTCGCTCCCGGGCAGATCCGCTAGTCCCTTTCACATTTGACAACCATTCCATATATTGAATCTCAAATACATAGCCAGCGTTGAGCAACTTGTTGACCTCCTCCTCTATGATTCTATTTCTCTCGATCCCGAAACGATCTTTTCTTTGTTTAACCGATTTCACTTCAGGATCTACATTCAATCTGTGGACTATCACTTCTAGGTCTATCCCCTTAAAATCCAAAGGTTTCCATGCAAACATGTCTACTTTGCTTCTTAGAAAATCTATCATCAATGTTTCTAGCATGCTCGAAAGATTCAACCATATTCTGGTTGTTTTACTTGGGTCGCTCGGCACTAGCTCGATGACTTTGTGCTCCTCACTAGGTTCTATCCTTTCGGTTTTCGACCTTTTTTAACTCCTCAATCTCTTCCCTTCACTTATCCTTCTCTTATTATTTGCCTCCTCGACCCAACGTTTTCTTAATTGACAAATTATAGCATCTTCGAGCCTCTTTCTGATCGCACTTGACCTTTCCTATACCATGCCTTGTTGGGAATTTCATCTTTAAATGGTAAGTAGACACTACTGCTTTAAAAAGGTTCAAACCCGATCGTCCTAGCACCACATTGTATGCAAAGGGGGTATCTGCAACTAAAAACCTCACCATCAATGTCTTTCTCCTCGGCTCCCCCGATCGAGACGGGAAGGTCAATCATACCCATAGCTGTTACTTCACTTCCTCTGAACCCTACTACAGGTGTCTGTACTGGTTGTAAACGTGTATCTCCTAGATCTATTTTTTCTAAGTACATCGAGGAATAGTATATCTACCGAGCTCCCATTATCTACCAGCACCTTATGCACTAAGTAATTGGCGATGTCCATCCTTATCACCATGGGGTCATTCTGTGACCCCATGTCCATGGCATACATCTCTATTTCCGAAAGTTATTTCCTCTTCCTGCTCGAGCCTGAATACATGTTCCCTTTGTGACCCGCAACTTCTAGCATGCCTCGATCTCTGGGAGTCACCTCTTGTCGGTCCCCCTGCAATCATATGAATTATACCCTTTCACAGGTGGGTTGCTTGGGGGGTTTTCCTTTCTCCTTTCTTTACCTTTTCCCGAAAAGTGCTCTCTACTTCTCGATCTACTCCTGCTTTTTTTTTCTTTCTCTTCGTCTGTCTTCGTCTCCTCTGGTCTCAACTGCTCCTTCCTTAAGAACATACTCTTTGAAGTACCCTTGCCTTACTAATCTTTCGACCTCATCCGTTAACTGGTAACAGTCCTCTGTGTCATGCCCTCTTTCCTTATGAAATTTGCAATACTTACTAGAATACTTTTTCGATGGGGTATCTCTAGTTCTTCTTGGCCACTGCAACACATTGGCTTCTTTCACCATCAACATCGTTCTTTACCTTATCATGTTTAATGGTGTATACCTACGGTACTTTGGTTTGTAGGGGGGTTCTCTCTCCCTATTCGGCTGAAATGCCTGTCGGATCTCCTATCTCGACCTCTTGCACTTGACCACTCTCCATCTTTCATGGCGTTCATCTCTTCCTCATCTATGTTTTTTTGCTCTACCTGCATCAACTGTTCTACATCATTTGGTGGGTCTCTCGTGAGTGCAGATGCTAGTGGTCCTTTTTTCAACCCGTGAATTAATATGCTGATCATCATGTCTATTCTCAAATCCTGCACCTCTAGCGTCTCATTGTTAAACCTGCCCATAAAACTTTTCAAAGATTCGTCCTCTTTCTGTCTGATAGTAAACAGGTAGGTCGCGGGCCTCTTAGCTTTTTCTTGCTCGCGAAATGGAATGTGAACTTATGGACCAACTGTCCATAGGACTCGATGCTCCCACTAACTAAGCTAGTAAACCATTCATGTGCCTTCCCTCTCAAGGTAGTCACAAATAATTTAGCATTAATAGAATCGGACTACCCATATAAATTCACTACCAGCTCAAAAGCAGTGACGTGCTCCTGGGGATCCTTCGTGCCATAATATTTGGGTAAGCCACGAAGTCGAAAGGTTGGTCAACCACTTCCGTCAAGATTTTTTTTTAGAACGGGGAGTTCCTGTTCTAGGCCACTATCTCCCCCCCTCCTTTTAAGTTCATCAATCTGCAAACCTAACCTTTTGATCTGCCTTCCTACCGCGTCAACCTCCGCTTTCGAGAACGCAGGTTCTCTCCTCTTATCTCGTCCACTCGAAGCCGCATCAAAAATTTCTATCTCTTGCTTTTCCAGGCGCTTGCTCCAGCAGATCGACCTCAACATCTCTAAACAACTACCTTTTAGCTCCCTCTCTCACAATTGGTGTGGCATTCCTCTTTCATACTCTACGACTGCGTTCTTGCTAACATCCGTCATCAACCTTTCTAGTTCTGCTTTAGTCATCTGAACTATTTGCATATCTTGCTTTGTAGTTGTTTCCTCCACTATGGGTTTCCTATGTGGTGTTCCTTCCATCTCGAGCTCCTTATCTTCTCAGAGGTTTCCCACAGACGGCGCCAATTGATCTGGGGCGGGATACTCAATCTCGATGATGAGACTGGACGCTCCTCTTCAAGTCCTCTGGTGGTCTAGATCTAGCAGCTCGTCCCAGATACTGAGGTCCCTAAGAAGATAGCAAACGTGAGCCTAGCCGGGATGGTCCCCGGCGAAGATCCTTCGATGCTTAATTCGGATGGTGTTAGAAATAGAATAATTCGACCACGAGTAGTTGAAGTTGTAATAAATGCACATACCTATAATAAATGAGGACATCCCGTATTTATAGGGCCATATGTATGGATTTCTCTGGTCCACGTGGCGCAATCTTGGCGGCTCACTTACTAAGAGATCAACGTTATCTAGCAAGTCCACGTGGCCGGGTCGCGAACTCGGGTCGGGTCGAAAATACCCGACCAACTGGGAAACACGCGGATCTTCTGGGGCAATGTCGTGATTACTGTTGTTTTTGGAGGATATTCTCGGAAAAAGGGGGAATAACCCTCATCACTAATGAACTATATATAAATCCCTTCTTATATTATCTAGTTTTGATATATATATCATTCTTTGTCACCCTTTTCTTGAGTAACCCATGAGTACGGTAAGTGCTTCAGCCAGAAATAGAGGCCAAGTTTCAACTCATACATGGGTCAGTTAAAGCCGACCGATGATCATAGCAAGAATCTAAATCTGATCCATTGAAGAAAAAGGGTCAGAAAAAGTCAGATCGAGATGCGCACACTGTGTAGTCGAGGTTAGAAATGCAAAGTGTTGAAAAAAGATGCAAAGTGTGAGATGGAAACAAGAGCATGATAAAAAGCAATAAGACAGGTAGAGATTCGTTCCTCCTCAGAAACAAACTCCCAACGATGAAAAGGATAAAAGATAGAAGGAATAGCAACAGAAATATTGCTTCGAACATCGCAACAAATGGCCCCCCGTGCCCTCTCTCAACCCCGCATACGCCACTATTTATCCCATTGAGTGAAGTGCGTGTACTGTGTGTCTATATGGCCAATAATTGTTGACTCGGTTGATAAGGATAGTCCAATTCCAATAAGATGATTGTATGGTCTGATTTTACCTCTCGATGTGATCAAAGTGTTGTGTTGTTGAGTAATTTGTGAGTACTCAGCTATGATTTTGAAGGGCGAATATCCTAACCCGTGGGTGCGTATGTGTATACGAATAAGTAGAGCAAAAATGGACAGAACATTGAAATAAGGGTTAATCACATCATTTTCTCTTGAGATTTGGTGTAATTATACATAGACCCCCTATGATTCAAAAAATTACATCTAGTACCTGTAAAGTTTGCTTTCGTCTAACAAACAGATCTCGCCGTTAGTCAAAATTCACCGAATTTATTGATATTAACAAAAAACTAAATGAAAATTATATTTACCCTTGATTGACTTAGTACTGACTTATTACATGTCACACAAATTTTTTCTGACTAAACTACCCTTATACGAGTGAAGATATACTTTTGCACATGCATTAACGTGTAAAAATCTATAAAGATAATCTGATCATAAAAAGATTCGTTTAACCTACAATATATTAATAATAAGTCAGTGGGGGATAAATATGAATTTTTATCTTTTTTTTTTTGTTAATATCGATAAATTTGGTGAATTTTGACTAACGGATGAATTTATTTGTAGATGAAAGCATACTTCAGGGGTATTACATATAATTTTTCGATTCACATAAAATTTACGTATAATTACACTAAACCTCGTGAAAGGATAATATAATCATCCCTTGAAAAAATTAAAAAAGAAAGACCAATCATTTTGAGGCCTAACCCTAACCTAAGGATGCAATGTTTACATGTGTTTAATTACACAAAACATACATACATACATAGATATGAAGAACCATTTTCTTTGACCAAACTGATTGAGAGAGAGGAGAGAGAGAGAGATGTTGATGGAGTGAGACAATGTGTGTACCCAATGGGGATAGAGAAAGGTCCATCTCATGTTCCCTGTTTGGCTCTCTCTTATCTTTCTCTGCACAGTTTTTTGTAGGCCTTTCTGCCCAAGATTCCTTTTTTCCTGCCATGCAATTTGAAGCAAAAGGTTCCTTTGTTTTCTTCATCACTCTTCAGCTATATTCATCTCTCATATTTCTTTCTCAACCCCCAATCCACTGGACCATTGTTTTTCCCCTCTTTGCATATATCTCATCTCTCTTTCTCTTTATTTCTTGTCCTCATTGCCACATCCTTTAAGGACGAAAAGGGCCGGGCTTTTGTAAATCTTCATAAATCTAACAATTTATAAGGGTAACTAATTACATCAATATTCTTGATATTCAAGGTCGAATTACATAAATACTTTCTGCTCTTTCAGAAATTATAAGTACAATTTTATTTTTTTTGGGGGGGGGGGGGCGATTGTAATTTATGTCCCGTAATTTACGTTATTTGTGATTTTAGTCCCATTATTTTACGACTTAGCAAATTTAGTTCCATAAGTCCAAAAGAGTTATAATTTGGCACATGCTCCCTTAACTTTGTTTCTTAAGTTATGGTCCATCCAACAATTTAATGAAAAGTTTTGTTGGGACGTAAATTGCAACTTTTTTGTTGTTGTAGGATTAAATTTGTTGAGCCGTAAAATAATAGGACCAAAATCACTAATGGGGGGGGTAAGTTATGGGACGTAAATTCCAATTTTCCCACCTTTCAAAAGTGTCATTATAATTTACCTTAAGGGTGTACTCGTGAAATTTTGTCCCTAAATAAAGATATACTTTTAATTGTACAAAGAGTAGATAATATTTATACAACTAAATCTATTGTTAGGGAATGCAATATAATTTATCCTATTTACAACCTCAATATTTGTGCCATTGTTAAAATTTTGGCCTACAGTCTAGCTACTGCAATTGCAATTACGTTCCATTCTACTCATATTTTAATTTCATGTATAATTAAGTGCAGTCATTACCCTTTTATATATATCACCTATTTCCTGACTACAATAAACTCATATTTTGTTTACCTAATTAAGGACTTGGTGGATTTGTATTAGTAAGTGGGGGCAAACAAATATTACATAGGCCAAAAATCAAGTATCAAGTACATTATGTGCAATTGAGGTGCGTAGAGGGTAAACTGCCTCTTTTTTAAAATATTAGGAGACACCCTATGTATGGTTTTGTTTTCTCATTATTTATGAGACAGTGAGAAAATAAAATTAAATATAAAATTATCCAAAATATTTTCATTAAGTGTTTTGGGTAATTTTTTCGCGCTCCTATATAATAATATATTATATAATTTAATCCACTTACAAATAAATAAATATTATTATATACATATATATATTTATAAAAATATATAAAAGGAACATGATTTGACAAGAAATAATATTTTTTGTTTCCCAATATACAACACAATACATACAATAAAAAAATATATAACAATATATATAAATTTATAAAAATCTACAAAAGTGACATAATTTGACAATAAACAGTGTTTTTTGTCTCCAATATACAACACAACATATATTATACATTTTTTACACTATTTAAAATTAACACCAAAAATAAATTCAAACATAACTAACACACACTTATTTATCTTTATTTTTTTCCTATTATCTCCACAAAACAAAACAAAACCAAACATAACGCAGGTGTTGCCCTTTGTCTTAGTTTTTCAACGGTTTTTTGCCCATTAATATTTTCGTAAAAAGGAACTCATATCAATAGTATTCATTAAGGCTCAAAGCCTTAACTAAAACAACTATTTTTGGTAGAGAAAACAACAATCGATTGTAATAGATTATTCATTTTATATTTTTCCATTTTAGTTACTTAAATAAATATTATAAAAATTTAATTATACATACGCAATGATTTTTTAAAACACAATGCTAGCTAAAATTTAAGGGTAAATTATAGTCATTTCCCATTAAGTTTGAGATAATTATAAATATCTCCTCATTATTTGAAAATTTATAAATATTCCCTAACTTTAATGTCTGTCTAACAACGAGCCTATCCCATTAAGTTTTCATCCAAATTTTTTTGGTGAACTACCTAAAATGCCCTCTGGATTATAAGTTACAACTTTGTATATTTTTTAAAATTTTCTAAAATATTTTTTTGGACTAGTATTCTTTATAGGTTATTTATTTTACCCACTCTCATAGTTTTTGCATTTTCTCAAAGTTTTTTTTTTAAATAAAAACTTCAACAACGGTAAAATAGTACTTTTCATATCTCCATCTAGAGGCTACATAATTATTTTTTACTTAAGGGGGATATTTGTAATTTTTCAAATAATAAAAAAGTATTTATAATTATATCAAATCTTAAGTGAGATAGTTGTAATTTCAGTTAATTAATTACTCTCAAAAACCTTGTCTCTATGACCATAATAATGTTTCCCTCAATCACAACAAATCAAACCTATGAAATTATAATTGTCCTCAAAGAAAAACATATGTACTTCTTTGTCCCCTATCTCTCTCATATATAACTCTTTCTCGTACCAAACACGCGCGGCGAAAGGAACACACGTTGTCTAAGGTTTTTGTGATCATTTTAAGAAGTGCTAATTATTCTAAAATTGGAAGTTAATCAATTAATTATTGGCTGGCTGCTAGCTAATTAATTTTTAAGATAAAGTCAAAATTCCTATTATTTCGGTTGGAAAATCCCACAAAATCATCATGATTAATATTTGGATGCATGTATATCGCCTCCAGCTACGGTGGCCAGAAGCTTTGGGAATTCTTTTCAAGTTGACAATCATTTTGTTTAGGAAAGTTGGACCAATTCCTCCCAAAAACTAAGGGTTCTTGTAGTTTAAATTTGATCTGATTATATCCGAATTAATTACATACTAATAATTTGTAGCGCACCATATTATTTAATATTATTTAATATGAAATATTAATAAAATATTTATTATTTAATAAGTGTATGCAAAATAATGAGTTAATATTAAATTTATAAGAAAATAATGACAAAAAAAATAACTATCAAAAAATAATGGGGAAGTAGGAAGTTAGATTGGTAAATTAAAAATATTAAAAGATAGACCAAAAATGAGAAAAACTAAAAGTATGATCTCCCTTAATATATAGTATAGATAGATACTGTAATTAAATATAATATTATGGACAAGATTGCAAACAAAAATTTTAAAATTGTCATTGAAAGTATATGTTAAAATGACAACAATGTTGGTATAGTCACGTATAGTTATTAGTGATAAAAATTGGTATAAAGTTGTCACCGTAGATAATTAGTAGCACATCTATAATGATAATATAATGATAGTAAATTATTATTGATACTAATTTTTTTTAGTGACAACTTTATGCATAAGTATTTGTCATCAATTCTTACTAATGATTTTTATAAAATAATTATTATTATTGAAACTATGGAATTCATCATTATGAGAAAATAAATTTTTTTTCACTAAATATATAAACTTGATGATAATGTTAAAATTGCCACTTGATTTTTTTTGTATGTGATCTTTTGTTCTTTTTTTATTGATAATAAGTGCAATGCACTTGTTATATGATTAGTGTAAGATTCAAGAAAACTGAAGAATTTTCACAGAAAATAATAATTCTATGTCCTCGATTGAGAACTTATCAAGTTTATGCATTAACAAAACATTAGCATTGAGCCCTTTATTATATTTTCTTCTTAGAATATTATTATCAAATTGGAGATGATTAATGTCATTATCATGGGGATTGACCTTTTGCTTGTTTGGGATCAAGACGAACTTATTAATAATCGTAGATAGCTTAAGTCATTAATTAAAAAGCATTAATTGATCAAATGGACACTTAACTAATACTCCATGTATATATATTTCTTAAATATATTGTTGCACGTCAAATGGTACCAGGTTGTGAGAAAATGCTACATAGATTATATATATTATTAATTATAATAATAATGCATCATGGTTTTGACTTTTGAGGAGTGCAACTTTGTGGAAAGGATGTTTTGCCCTCACATAAAGAATTAAATTGCACGACAATATGTTGTTCTGCCTTTCTTGTATTAATTAATTGGGTAAATAATATTAATATTCCTGACGATTATATTTAATGTAAATTACATCAGTTACCCTTTCAGGGTAGGCTAAAATACACAAACACACCTGATTTTTACAAAATTATGACTACACCCTCTAACGGGTGTTAGTGTAATATTTTTCAGGTGATGTTTGTATAAATTTTGCATCTGAATAGGGAGTGTATTTGTAATTTTACAAAAAGTATAAGGTGTTTGCGTATTTTAGTCTAACATTAGGAGGTGTCAATGTAATTTACCCTTATATTTAAGGGTAAATTACAGTGACATCCCTTGAGGTTAGACCAAAATACACAACCCCTGTTTTTGTGCAAAATTACAACTACACCCCTTGAGGTTATAGTTGTATTACAACTACACTCGTATTCATAGGCAAAGCTTACACGAATACCCCCAGAAAAATATTACACTAACACCCCTCAGGGGATGTAGCTGTAATTTTGCAAAAGACCAGTGTTTGTGTAATTGGACTTAAACTAAGGGGGTGTCAATATAATTTACCCTATATTTAGTTACACAAACATCCTCATTTTCTTTTTGAAAAATTATAGGTACACTCCCGAAAGGATATTAGTATAATGTACCTCAAGGGTATTTGTGTAAATTAGGGAGTGTATTTGTAATTACAACTATAACACCAAGAAATGTATATGTAGTTCCACAAAAGATGTGAAGTGTTTGTGTAATTGAATCTAATCTCAGATGGTATCAATGTAATTTACCCTAATTAAATTTGCATATTTAATATATTAGAGTAATTTATGCATCAAACTTAGTCCAGCTGTATTAATACATTACTATACTTAATTTAGATTATTTAAAGCATCAAAGCATGCAAATTAATTAGCTATATAAAAGAATGGCGCGTTCGAATTGAATTTTAACTTTTAAGGCATTCGATATTAAAGCATTAGTGCCTTTCCCTTTGTATTTCTTAGTTTAGAATCTTCCATTTTAAGTATAAACTTTGCCATAATAACAAATTCATAGCTTTTCTATGTCACATTATGTTTTTTTTTTTTTCTTTTTTTCTTTTCAATAAGTGTAAATGACTTCAACTCCAATCACCATCACGGGCTAGATGATATCCCTAATACTATAAAACTATCATGCATATACATATACACATCCTCTTAAAAAAAATAAGTAATTTTAGCTCCAATCACTATCCTGGGTCGGAACATACCCTGAGACCATGAATATATCGTGTATGCATATACATATTCCTCCGGTAGAGTGGCGTTGCTAATGTGTTCAGAACAAAACACAAAGTAGAATCAAGGGCATATATAGAGCAAAATTGTAGAATTGCAAAATGGTCTTGAGTTTGTGATACACAGTTCACGTGTATTTTTACCTACGCGAGCTATTAATCATTGAATCACATACAATAAATTCATTATATACTAATCCAATGACTCACGATTCATATGGATAAACATCAATTTTCCAATTTTTTGAATGGTTTAAGTGGTTTGAATTTTATAGAATATATGCAAGCAAAAAAAATATAAATCTAACAAGAAAAACTACGAGAGTAAAAAACCATAACCCATATCATTTTATCATAAATAGAGCATTTTAAATGCACGAAAAGCAATTCAAACAAAAAATCACAAATAAATGCAGGAAGACATATTCAAGAAATGGAAGCAAAAATATAAAAAAAAATACAGCACAAAAAAAAAAAAGAATTAGCAACAAGAATGACGATTCCTTTTGTCTCATATTAGAACTCCACAAGCCCACATCAACATCCAATACTAATAAACAACTCCACCAAAAAAAGAAAAAAGAAAAAGCAGAGAAATTTATGGGTTTTTTTTCAATAAAATTACAAAAAGAAAAGGAAAAAGAAAAAAGAAAAAAGAAAAATTCCGAAAAACAAAAAGATTCAGGAGGAGCCATTTTCGGATCGATCAAAGTGCAGGAGTTGACCGCAACATTTGGGGCAAATTTCGAGCTGTTTGGGCACCATGTAGTACATCAAGCAGCTCTTGCATCCAGCCACCACCAGCACATTACTCGAATGATTGCCGTTGTTTTCCTCATTTTCATGCTTTTCTTGATAATAACAGTTTTCTTGATTATTTGTGCTATTGTTGTTATTACCACTCCACTGCTCTCTAGACGACGAAGGTGACGATTCGGACGACGACCCTTCACTGTCATACGAGCTGCTGTCCTCCTCTGAGTAGTACCCGCCGCCGTACTCCGCCGTGGCCCGCGGATCCTCTTTTGCTTTCATGCCTGTCCTCCAATTTATGTAGTATATTTCACCCGTCTGTTGCGGTAGAATCAACAAACAAAATTATCACCAATAAAACACAAAAAGAAACTGAACAAAAAAGAAATTAAATCTCCTTACCTTCTGAAGAAATTGCAAAAAAAATTGGGGGAACACAAGAACATTTTCCACTCTTTTTTTTTTTCTTTTTTCGGTTTTTGATGGGGGAAAAAGGTGTTTAAATGAGGAGATAAATGAAGACAGGAGCACAATAAATAAGCGCCATAAAGAAGAGAAACATTTGGGGGACAAGAAACAAAAAGAACAAAAAGAGGGGCGAAGTAATGCGAGATCTGTTAAGGTTTTAGAGCATTAAATGTGCAGAAAAGCTCGCAAAAGACCACAAGTACACGATAATAATGATAGCGATCTCAAGAAATTTTCTCGTTTTTGTCTCTTTTAGGATGGCCATTTTCCGGTTTACTATCATGTTTATTTCTTACCTTTAAATCAAGGCATTGCTCCCAATGGAAAGGGAGCGACGCCTGCGAATTGAGTTCCAAAGTTGGAGCGTCGGCCGCCAGATTCTGCGGCGAATCTGAGCCGTGCCCGGCCGCTCCTCCGGTGCTGCTGCTACTACTGCTACTGCTGCTGTTTTGGTGGTTCAAGGAGCAGTTCTGAAGGGATCTCTCTAAGGAGGCGGTGATTGTGGCCATGTTTGGTGTTGCCATTTGTGCCTGCCGACCCCCCCTCCTCCTCCCACCTAGAAATCAAGAGTAGAGCGCCAAAATGGAGGGGATTGGAATGGAAGGAAATGGGGTTGTGGTGGGAGAGGAGAGAGAAAGAAGTTGGATTTGTGCTGTTGGAGAATAAACCCAAAAGGGTGGAATTTGTGGCTTTAAGAGCTGAAAAATGTGTTATTGTGATATAATTAATTGGAGAGTAGCTAGGCTGCGCGTGGGATATCTTCAAAAGAATCAACAACCAGGTAGGGCACCAATGGGGACAACACCGTGCTTAGGCGCATTTTGCATTTTTTCCTGCGTCTTATAAATTATTATTATTATTATTATTATTATTATTATTAGTATTGTTGTTGTTGTTATATGAAGAGAAAAAAAAAAAAAAAGTTATGAGTGATTAATAACTGGTTGCCGTGCACTAGTATGTTGTGATTTGGGCATCTCTTTGAGTTATTGTCTATTTGGATTGGAATTATATAATTTTGTTTTGAATAGACGTTTCATGGGAGAGATAAGACCTTAAAATTTAAGGTAAGTTATAACGAGATTTCTTAAGGATGCTCTTATTGTTTGGGAATTTATCAACACTCTTTCTGATTTTAATGGTCTTTCAACAACTAGTTCAATTTGTTGGTTTTCGTTAAGTTTTCATGGTAAATTTACCAAAATAGCTTTGTGGACTATGAATTATAAATTTATTTATTTTTTTAAAAAAATAAAATTCTTTTACGGATTAAGTGGATAATTTTTTAAAAAAATTTCATCACCTTGTCCATTTGTTTTATTTTGTTTTTTATATTTTAAAAAATACAATAAGAGCAAAGTTGACAATTTCAAGTTCCCATTTAAGGATTACGTAATTTCATCAAATACAAGGAGTATTGATAGTTTTTCAAACAACGGAGGAATATTCGTAATTATGCAAACCTTATAAAAGCTCTTTGTAATTTACGCTAGGACTTATATATAATGCAAGTATGTCGCATGTCATTGATGTGAGATGGGGTCCAGCACTATTCAGCATTATTAGCCCGCTAGAGAGGAGGCTTGGGAATGACATAGCCCCTGACCTCGTTCCCACGGACTGAGCCAAGTGATGTAGTGTGTAACGCGGCGAATATCACGTGATACAAGGTATTAGCCTCTCTAACTTTATAAGGTGATTCAAACTTCCATTTTCAGCCAATTTTGGACGCTTGTTAGCATCATCGGGCCCCCAAACGAGGGGCTAGGGAAGGGCAAATGGTTTCGTTCTCCTAGGCAACGGTAAATGATGCAACATTCAGTAGCGGCTATAAATTTCAAAACTTTCTCGTTCTCAAGAGACATATTTTCAAAATAAAATCACGAGACATATAAAATTAGAGAGTACAATACATTCGTTCACGATGCATCAATAACAATTTTAGCATAATTTACAATTTCTTTTTTATGTTTTAACTTTTAATCCTAACTACTTTCTATTAAGGCAAACTCCATGGTCAATCTTAACATAAAGTACACTAGCCTAAAACTCGTTCACCAACCCCCTATCATTTGGACTAATCTTTACTAGTTATTAATTGGAGTTCCAAAGAGTTAAAATTTCAGAAAAAGTAAAACCTATATTTTCCTTATTCTTTTTTTTGTTTCTTTAAATAACTATTATCAGTACGTGTTTTTTTAGAGAATCACGATATTCATGGGAGTACTCATCATATAAATTATTCATAAATAATTCAAAAAAAAACTATAAGATCATAATAAATATTTAAAGTATGTACACTGTTTCGACTGAAAATTAATTTAAATTTTGAACTTAATTTATTTTGGAACATGACTTAGTAGCTAAAATGATTCCCACGGATTTATCGCTACAACAGACTAATCTTTGAATTAGTTGGTATACCATGCGAATAACGTGATCTATGGCATTGAAAATATTTGAAATAATCATCTAATTATGGAAATAAAAATATATTTTCGAGCGTAATCCGGTACAAAATGAAAATAACATGACTCAATTCCTTAAAATCATCCGCTCACTCGATTTACAGCTTTTCAGTGTTGTTACATCGTCGGTAGATTATTTTGTTGTTATTTTTATCGGTACTTATGAGTGTATATGTAAAACTTTAACTATTGACTTTCGTGCGAAAGTAGTCGTTCACTGTCGAACTGCATTATTAAAAATTATAGTGGGGATGTGCTGAAAATGGAGTTACCAAAAAAAGATGGCAAGAGCTTTGTTTAACTGTCTCTAGTTTAATTATTTTGGGAGTAGATTTTGTAGGTGTTGGTGGTCTACCTAAACTCACTTAACTAGCACAACCCATGACAAAAGAAGAAAGTGTAGGGAATGAACATTTTGCATTTCAGCCCTCCATTTTTAGTTTATTTCTTTTTCCTACTTTCACGACTATTTCAGAGCACAAAAGTAAAGTTCTTAAAATTTTCACTTCAGTCCTGCTAGTTTTAGTTTTAGTAAATTAAGTCCCTAAATCTTAACATTAAAAATAAGTCTTTTTTTTTTTTTGTAATGGTAAGAACGACATCTACTATTAAAATAAAACAACATATCACTCATTAGTTGAGTTCGAACCTATCCTTAAAGTCATGTGGCGTTAACTTCGCCAACTAAACTAAGCTTCGTTGACAAATTAGAAATTTTTTAGGTGTCACTTGTACATGTACCTACCGGAAACATCAGTGAAAAGACACGCACGCATGCATTTCATTGGCTACACATTTTGTACTTGAGGAATCATTTAAATTCGATATCATTGTTGTGTTGAATGATATAATTGAAAACGTTAAAATATCAAATCAAATAGTTCAATTTTTTTCAAAATAATTTTAACTCACTGAAATTTTAGTGTAAAGGGAAAAGGAGAAAAAGTTATACATTATTATTATTTATTTATAGAAATAATCAGTTACGATCATTAATACATTATAATATTATAAGTTATTTTATATTCAAACATATATTAAAATACACCAAATGGAAAAATAATACAAAAACATAAATAAAAACCACACACATGAGTGAATCCAAAACTTATGGAGAATTACAATTACCCCTTTAATATAACATAATTGACTAAAGCTCCTTTACCATAATAATAATAATAATAATAATAATAATAATAATAATAATAATAATAATATTATGGATTCCCTAAACTTTAAAAAGAAAAAAGCTCACTACCATGTCAAGAAGTTGTATTATGTATTCTTTTTTTTTTTTTTTTTTAAGTTTAGAAGGACACACAACCTTTTATATTTTTGTAGGAATTTTTCAATAAACATTTTTACGGAGAGATATGTTGCATTTAACCCCCATACTTTTTATTAATAAAAATTATAAAACCTCGACCTTATGACAAAAATAATGTTTAGGCGGGAAAAAATATCCACAAATTAGAGATCCAGTAAAACAAATAAAAGAAAAGGCATTAGACTTATTTTTTCCTTTTCCAACCAAAATTGGAATTTGAAAAGAATCATTTTTTTTAAAAAAAAAAAAAAAAAAACTTTAATTGTTGAGGGTGTAGGAGTGGCTTCACGAGATGGTAGGGTGATTTTTTTTTTTTTTTTTTTTTTTTTTTTGGGTTATGACAAAAGGACGATGACACAATTCGTAATTTTCCGAATGTGGAATCTATTCTGAACTCTTTTACTAAAATTTCTGACACCAAAGACCTATCTCTTTCCCCTTCTTTCTCACAGATTTCTCCAACTCTCCCCACCCCACCCCACCCTCCATTTCAATAATTCCCAATATTATTCTCTTCTCATTTTCATATTTCTTTTTTATTTTTATTATTATGCAGCTTCGGAGCCAGCAAAATAATACTCACATGCATTCTATATTTATTACAAACGAAAAATTTGTGTGGCTTAGAGGCAATGTTTTTAGAACCAGATCAGGTATTGAATCTGTTAAACTACTATGTCATTGGTCCGGTGGGTTGAATTGAATTTAAAAAATTTTAACCCGAAACCTAATATATATGTGTGTATAAATACACATATAATATACCAATCATTATGTATCAATTAATTAAATAAAAATATAAAAAATAAAAACAAATTTAAAATAAATATATATAGAAAAACTAACAACATCAACACATAAAAAAAAAACAAAGAGAAGGATACATAATATTGAAAAAGAGAAAAGAAAAAAAATTATTTGCATACATAATATTGAAGAAGATGGAAGAAAAAAATAGAGACAATACATTACCTTGTAAGATTTGAGGAGTTGAATTAGTTTTAATCAAACAGAGGTAGCAATCAGTGCTTTCATACAATTGTTTTTTTTAAAATAAAAATCCAAAAAAAAAAAAAAAGACTCGAGAAGCTTGAAGAAAAGGAGAACGGAGTAGATGATGAAGAGAAAGAAGAAACAACCTTAGAAGTGACTTATTGTCCCACTGTGGAAAAGCTTAGAAGCTTGAACTTTAGGTAAAAACAAGTTAGTACCCCGTGCCAAAGTATCAGAGAATTGTATTTTCAATAAATAAAGAAATAAGTTTATAAATAATTCAAAATTTGAAATATAAAGATAAATAAACAATAAAGAATTTAAAACTTAAAGTTAAAGTAATTAATAAGTATAAAAATACAAACATGTGTTGAATATAAAAATGAAGTTAAACTTTTTACTAACTAATTACCTTAAATAATAAGTGACTTTTTTTGAATAAAGGTAAACAATGAATATGTGCTTTAAAATGAATAATGAATATGTGCTTCAAAATAAAAATAAATAAGGTAAATAATTGCCTTAATAAAAAATACTTTATTTATTAAGTGGTAAAAAAATTTCAAAAAAGGCTACCATAAAGCAAATATGTGCTTTAATAGTAAATAAATAAATAATACAAATAATTTCAATTTTAAGACAAAATCAGTATTTAATAAACAATTCAAAATTAAAATAATTAAGAGAAGAGGCCAAATAGGAGAAATTCGTGATTTTTGAAATGTCATAACAAATTCGTGATTAACAACTTTTCAATTAATGCATTTCTTTAGTGCAATAACTAACAAGACAAATTAATAATGTTAGATATTCAGGAAAAAATAATTAAACTTAAAGAAATTGTGTCTTATTGAAATATAAAAATGCAGAATAATACTGAACTTGTCAATGATTGAATTATAAATCATTGGCATTACCATTGATATGAATATGTACATACTGGTTTTATCGACGATTGCAAAAAATAACTCTGTCAAATTTTGAAAATTCTCACTTAAAATATAAGTAAAGAAAAAAAATATGAAGGTGGAAAGAGAAATTTACATGCTAGTGTAGTATAAGATTTCACAGCCTTGTGAATTATTTTTGTGCTGCTTTTGCATACCAATTATTTTTAATATTACAAACTTTTTATTTTGAGTAATTTTGAATTTTGAATTTTGAAAGACAATAGTAGATAAGTTTTATAAAAATGATTTATCTTTATCATTAGTGAAAAGTTTAAAATTATTTAATTTTTTTTAATTGATAATCATGAAGTGATTCTTCCTATGGTGATTAGAATTTTTTTGGATAAACTCGAATAATTATAAAAGAAGAAATTATTATATTATCAATAAATGTAACATTTTTTTATATATACTAATCTATAGTTTTTCCATATTATTATTATCTATACACATAATATTTAGATATTGTAGTTTATTATGTATGAAATATTCAGTAGGCATATCACTTATAATATCTTATACAAAATATCATAAATAAAATATTATGGCTATATCATAAGAAACTATAATTATATAGTGAATAATCCATTAAGACAATATTTCATATTATTGGATATAATGAACAATAATTGATATTTATATTAATGATATTTTGCATCAAATGAACTTTTATTTGTTGGATAAATATATATATTTTGGATAAACATGTTTTTATATACTTTAAATAATAGATAAATAAATAATATTGATTAGATTATTTTGGATAAGTATAAATATATATATATATTTTCTTTTTATCTAAGAACTTGTAAATTTTCATTTGGCAGAATGAAGCTAATTGAGGTTGTCCACATCTGAGTATACATGGCACTTAGGTGGATAGTCTCAATGATTTTATTTTATTATATATAGACAAAGACTAACTTAAGTCAAACTTATTGTCCCACATTGAAAAAGTATAAGCCAAATTTGAACACTATAGCCTATAAATAAGGAATAGCTTAAGCCAAGCTTTTTGTTCCACATTGGAAACCATAAGCTAAATTTAAATACTTGAGGCTATAAATATAGAAAAATTTAGGCCCAGAAAGTATTTACATTTCACTATATATATATATATATATTTAAAGTAAGGTCAAAATCGATTTTGACCAGGTCTTTGGGTTTGATGAATTCTGCCGGATCTTGACCGGTTCACACTGGTTTTAATCTTACCGATTTTGAGCTTATGAATCGATCTGAACATATGATCAGTTCCCTGTTGAACTAGTCGATCCGGTCCGGTCTTTAAAACACGGCTTGGAGGGTGTCTTTAAAGATTTGTTTACGCATATCAGCTTATTGTTGAAAATAAGCTGAAATGGGTATTTTTGTTGTACAACTTCTATTCGCGAACTATTTAAATTAAATTGATTTAACCAAAAGATATAAACAACTTCATACCAAAATCTACAATTTATTGGTTAACCTTGTAAATATTAAGTTGTTTTTTTTTTTCAAACTTCAATTTTTGTTTCACTTTTAACTTTTATTTTTAATCACTTCCAACTTTTACTACTGCTTAACTCACAAATTTCTTCAAAACTTCTTGCAAGCATCCCATTATTAACCTCAAGATCTCTTTTTACTAGTGAAGCACTTTTTTGGGACAAATCCATGAAGTTTTTTTTTTTTTTTTCAACACTCACGCACCCAACACCTGCACACACCCAGGGTTCAACCACAATACCTCATATAAGAAAGTCTCCAAACTATTGGACTGTCCCTCTGGAGACATCCATAAAGTTGCAACCGAAACAGACAATACCTCGCACTATAGGGTCTGATCGCATTACACACTGCGTAACACAAGGTTGCTTAATTTCTATTTTTATTTTTTTCTATTATGCTTGTATTTTTTAACAATTGAAGAAAATAAGATTAATTATAAACAATGCCTTTCCTTAAATACATTTAATTAATTATGCATATAATGAGTTGTAAATTTTCCCTACAAATTAGCATTCAACATCCGTCTTAATATTTTTGATATATAACATAATATTATCTATAGAAAGTTTATATGATTTAATTATTTCCAAGAAACACGTTCCAATTTATAAAAATATAAGATATGATAGAGCTGGAACTGAATAGATATATGTGAAAATTTTAATATTTAAAATAACTAATAATAATTGTTTCGAGTAAAATAATTAATAACAATTAATAACGACTTAATATATGTAACAATGATCAATAATAAAAGTTCTATTAAAGTAGTATAAAACTCAAAAACTAAGTCAATGTGTTTTTATTTTCATTCTCAATTTTTCAGTTTTCAATTATGGAGTTGTCATGTATCTAATATTGGTTGCAAACAATAAGTTTGAACGATTTAGGAGATAAGACTTTTTTTTCCTAATAAAATGATTTTTTTATAAACAGAACTCTGATACTCATATAAACCTGATCGGACAATACCTTACGCAATAAGACACCTATCACATCGCACACTGCATCATTTGGCTTATTGTATGTGGGAACGAGGCCATATGTTCATTCCAAACCTCTCGTCTAGCTGGGTTGACGATGCTACCACGCATCCCCAAATGAGGAGTTTGAGTGGCTTTATAAGCCTCTGCTTTCTCTTTTCATGAGATGTCTTTTTAGGATAAAAATATGAAACACATATGAACTAAAATGGACAATACATCGCGCAACGTAACACCAATCTGCGTTATACGTCGCACCAAAATTTTCATATGCAGATGAAAATATGTTCGGATCGATTGATGAGATTGTATTTTGTATTATTAGCAGTGTAAAATTAGGGGTGTTTAAAATTCGATTTACTACCTGACAATCGATCAAATCGAATTTTCATTTTGTACCGAGTTCGGTATTCTTTTTTTTTTTTTTTCTGTTTAAAAAAAATCGATGATTTCGATTGGTTTCGCTCGCATTTTTACTATTCCAAAAATAAAAAAGTGAGAATGAAATAAAATAAATAAAATACTAATTATTTAGGGACCTGAATTTAATTTAAAACTCTTAAAGCATTGAAAATGAGAGGTTCAAATTAATAGTTAGCCCCATAAGAAAAGGCGAAAAGAAGTACTGACTACTGACAGAGGGTGTTATATATATATATATATATATATATAATATGGGGGTGGGGGTAGGGGGGGGTTAGTGGATAAACTCATTACTCGCATGTCCCAAATTCTAAAAATTGATATTCCCAATTCATTCCCTTCTCTTTAGCACATCGCACGATGGCCTTTTTATTCTTGTGTGTGTGCATAAAGGAAACATCTCATAGTGGCCTTCTTGCTATTTCTGACATTCTCTTTCGGGCTTACCAATTTTCTCATTTTTTAACTCTCCAATTCAAATATGTCACTCAACCCCATCTCTTCTTTACAATTATACCACAAGCTACTTCTTTTTAATTGTTTAGTAAATGTGGAATATCTATATTGGACAAAAACGACTATAATAATTATATCTGATCAATAATATCAAATAAATTATATCTAAACAACACTTAATATTACAGTAGAAATACAACACCTACACTATTACAATAGACAACACCTACTATGATTGCACTTCTTTTCCAAAAAAATTTCAAAAATAAAATTGCACTTCCTTCGAGAATTCTTCTATTATAATTATACCCTTACTATGGGGTTTGGACGGAATATGTTGGCGTCAACAAAAACTTTACGTAAATTTTTAATATTACCCTTCATTCAACATTTCGTATAATTTATGGATTAAGATACCCTAGTATTGTTTATATACTTATAAGGGAGTAAATATAATATATATAAAGTCAAAATAGAGTAATTGTAATAACATATTATTTCTGAATGATTATCATTAAACAAAAAGTAGTTATTGATGAATGAAGAAACTAGTTATATCATAAATAATTTACACAAGTGTTGAATGAGGCATAAAATTAAAAATTTATGCATTTTTCTCGATTGAGGTAAGCATTTTTCGTTCGAACCCCAACGGAAGGGTATATTTGTAAATGGAGTTTCTCGAAAGGAGTGTAAGTGTATTTTCAAAAGTTTTTTGAAAAAAGTGTAATTTAAGATTTTTAGAGGAGACTTAAATGTAAGCTTAACCCTTTAGAATAACGGATTTGGTATGCTAAAGGTGTAATTTCTTAAATACTCTTAAACTACCTTATTTCCTAACAAGGTTATTAGAAAATTTGCATTTTTACTTACTATTTTTTAAATTATCTTTGGAAATTATACAGTAATGCCCATAATTATTTAAATCAAAGATTGAATAAATTTTCACCCCTACTTCGTAACGCAACGAGTGTGCCCTGTCCTCTAGTTTTTATCACTATAGGTTATTTTTCAAAATTATAAAATTATAAGTTTGAATTCCACCACAATATGTATATATTTTGTTTATCCATTTTTATAATAATTAATTCAGTACAAATAAAAAAATTATTTCCTATATTATAAATGACTACAACTTAAAATTATCGTAAATCAATATTTTATACCTTAGTCAAACAAAAGCAATATAAAAATTTAAATTTTGACTATAGTTTAATTAAAATTTGCCATAATTTTAGATGTGACCAAAAGATTTGTGATAATTTTTTTTGTCATGGTTAATGTATTGACATCGTCCATATTGGATATACATCCATAGTTCAAGAGTTTTGAAGTCTCCCAAACTTGTGGTTGGGAGGACTCTTCTTAGAAATAGATTTTGTAGTCTCTTGTACTTGGTATTGAGATTAAAATTCCTCTTGTGCACACTCATAAATATGGTGCTTCTATGGATCTAAAGCATATATCCAACTCTATGTATATTCTCTCAAAACCTCACGCAAATACTCTCTCTATTCTCTCAAAGTCTCCGAAGATTTAAAGCGTGTATTTTGAGGTGGATAGCTCTAGTAGCAATCCACTGGGAGCGAGAAGAGGGTGCTCATGACAAGGCTTGAAAAGGACGTGCTTGCAGATCCAAGAGATCGTAGGAAGCTTGTAGGTGAGCCACAAAGGTCAGGGATTCACTGATTAATTCTATTGCGCATTGTCATACCAAAATATTGAGGTAATTACCAGAACTCGTTACGTGCAATGTTTATTAATGCGTGATGTCTATGTACATTATTTCCAACATTGATATCAGAGCCATTAGGACTTGTACTCACTTTATATTACAAAGCATGTGTGTATTTAATTTTATGCTATGAAAATATTTCATGAAGCATGAGATTAAATATGTTATCAACATGACTTGTTAATTTCGTACATATTGAGAATACTAGGTATTTTAATATGTATAAACCCACTTGTTTAGTTTATGGGAAATCGAAAATCATTTTACTCAAAATCATGGGATTTTCATTGTTTTTTTTTCCTATCATATTTAGATCTTAATGTGAAGATCACATGGTTAAAATTAAAAAATGGATGAATGGTTTATGAGAAAAACAAAACTCTATTTGAAAAGAAAAATAATTTTATTTGAACAAAAATCGGACCTAGAATTGTTGTTTTTTATCTAAAAACTTTTGTGCTATACTATTGAGCATGAAAAGAGGTTCGAAATGGAGTTTGATTCATCGAAAACAGATTTAAAGTGAGTTAGATATGATTTCTCTAAGTTCTTATCGGGAAAATGTCAATAGATGGAAAACAGCGCCGGAAAAAAACGATCGGCCGGAGGCTTTTTTTCATTGAGAAAAAGGGAGGGGAGGGGGGCGGGGGGTGGTGGAGGCTAGCGCTGAGATGGTGTGTGGGCTCGGCGGCCAGGGCGTGCGACCATTGGCTTGCTGGCGCCAACCGCGCGTTAGCTTGGGCCAGCATGAGGCGAGCCGAGCCAAGCCAAACAGGCGTGACTACATGGGTGGTGCCAAGCCCTGTCAAGCCCATGCGGCCGATAGGGCTTGACTTTGTTCTAGCCTCTGCCATGAGTCCATTGCAAGATACCCTTTAAATTTTTTTAATAAGATGTGGGTTGAGTTGATAGGGCTTAGCGTTGGCTAAGCCCTTCAACTCTTTTTTGTTTTAGCCCAATTTTGTACAAGTCCACTTATCTATTGTAGTAAAAATTATAAAAAAAAAAAATTTCAAGATGATTGTGAATAGGAGCTGCTGTTGTGAGTCCATAATAAGACAGGGAAAATAATGAATTCAAGCCATTGTTGTCAATGTCGTCTATCTGTCTTCTTCTTCGGCGTGACGCGTGAGTCATGAGCAGGAGAGGCCAACAGTTGCTGTGCAAAATAAACAAAATCAACAACTTCTCTTGTGCAAAAGATATCTTGAGTATTTGTGATTTTTTCAATTATATTAGTATGATTGTGAATGTTCTGGGTGTGCTTCATGTAAAAGAAGAGATGCATTGCTTCAAAATCATCATGAGAAGATTGTAGAGAAATTAGAAAAATGTGAGATTTTTTCAGGAAGAGGCAAACATCAAGAGACCACTATTGCTAGACTAGGTGATACACGTTGGGGTTCTCATCATATAACTCTAGTTCGTCTTCTTAGTATGTAGGATTTAATGTTGGAGATATTGAAATATGTGTGTGATGATTGAAATATTGTGGAACAAAGAGGAACGACATCAGGCTTGATTGAGAAAATGGAAAGTTTGAATTTGTTTTTATCTTACATTTGATAATAAGAGTGTTGGGAATGACAAATGAACTATCTAATGCCTTGCAACAGAAAGCTCAAAATATTGTTAATGCAATGAGATTGATTGTCATTGTCAAAGATCGTCTGCAATACTTGAGAGATAATGGATGTGATGCATTCCCGAAAGAAGTTGAGATTTTTTGTGGTAAAAGTCTATTCTAGTTTCAAAGATGGAGGATACTATACCTATCCGAGGTCGTTCAAGGCATGAGGGGCAACGGGTAACTTTTTATCACCATTATCATGCTGAGATTTTTCTTGCGGTTATGATTTAATTACTGTTGAAATCAATAATCGATTTAGTGAGGCATCTACAGAATTACTCAGTTGCATATCATGTCTTGACTTGAGAAACTCCTTTGCCAAATTCGATCGTGATATGCTCATTCATCTTGATGAGATTTCTTCTATTGATTTCTCTTCTTTTGATATTGTTTTATTGAAATACCAACTCAAAACATATATTTTCAATATGAGGCGGAGTTATGAGTTTTCAAGTTGTCATGATCTTTCAAGTCTTGCTGTCAAGATAGTTGAAACTAGAAAACATGTAATTTTTTCATTGGTGTATCGCCTTATTGAGCTGTCGTTGATACTACCGGTGGCAACAACATCCTTGGAAAGAGCTTTTTCAGTAATGAATTTTTGTCAAAATCGAATTGCAAAATAAGATAAGTGATGAATGACTGACTAACTTGATGATTTGTTATATTGAGCGGGAGATATCTGCTAATATCAATGATGAAGTGATTTTGCAGCATTTCCAAAATATGCAAACTCGTAGATATCAACTTGCCCCTCGTTGTCGGGGTAATAGTGATAGGAGTTAGTTGTACTTATATCGTGATATGTATTTTTAACTTACAATTATGAATTATAGTAATTTAATTTTTTGGATAAACTTGTAATGACAATTAAATTTTGATAGGGCTAAGCCAAGTTTCTGACTTTGCCCCTGCCTGACTGGATTTTTTAATTTGTTTTGTTTTTTCTGTTTTGGAGGATAAAAAAGAAAAGAGAAATAGAAAATCATTTTTTTTACAAAGGATATTTGAACTTTTTGATGGATTAATATTTTTCTCCTAAGTTCCAAAAATTATTTATTTTTTCGGCGGAGGATTAAATCTGACTTCAGAAATAACATGCCTTATCCTTTTTTTTTTTTGGAATTTTTTTGTGATTACAAATTATGCCTATATGTGTTTATTGTTATATGACCCATGAGTTGAAATTCGGATGCTCATGCATAATGTGCATTTTTTTTTGTTTCTAACTGAAATAATTTATGGAGAAGGTGATAATACGGTATCCCCCTGTTTTTAGATTGATGTAGTAGGCCTAAGCATATGTAATGTATTTTTACGAACATGTATTTTGGGGCCCATTTTGAGGCCATATATTTTATTTTGGGGATATATTTTTGCTAATTATTACCATAGGCCATAAGATTATTTCAACATGAAGCACCAAATTCAACTTATTTTATATAATTTATGGCATATTTTTCGTGGACATATGTGATTTTATTCTTGGATTAGCAATTTTTATTATGATGTTTAATTATTGTGGGAGATGATTACTAGCTTGGACACGAAATTTTCGATCCCACTAAATTAAGGAAAGTAATAATTTTTACTTGGATCCAGAATAAGATTGTAGAACATTACCCAACATAAATGCGCATGTAATACAGTAATGGAGGACAAAGTAGCTTTTTCTGACCTTCATGATCATCTCACCACTAGCATGCCTGAGCCAGTAGAGTGTGAAAATGGACAAACTGCCCAATATCATCGCGAATTGGATGCGTACAATGAGTGCTGGGATCAAGAATTTGAGGACTAGTTTTACTATGCTAAGCTACATGCACGATAATCTGATCCATGAATAATGAGAAATATCCAACGGTCAAAGAGTTAAAAGAAGTTTTGAAGGTCGGGTACGGTAGCACTTAGGCTACGAGACTAAGGGCACTAACCCTTAGGTTCAGTCAATACGTTCTTGCCAAACTCTCGATGATCCAACATCTTGATGTGATGAAGGATATGATTTGAGAACTCCATAATGCCGGTTGTGAGCCCAGTGATGAACAACAAGTTCTGGCAGTCCTTAGGTCGCTACCTGAGTAACTTGGGGATATGTGAAGCTGGTGCTAACGCACAATGAGCAAATAAAAACGTTTGACAATGTTGCCAATCATCTAAAACTTGAGGATGGCTGTACAGAATCTGAACGTGCTCAGTAGGTTGCCCTTGTCGCACATGCCGGTCAGCATAAGCCCCATATATACAAGCATTGGAATAAACCGACTGGTGCAAGACAGAGCTAAAGCTAAAGCCAGAACTTGGCCCCACAAGGTGACAAGCATATGAAGAGTCGTTGAGGAAAACGGGGTGGAAAGAAGAACGTGATAAAGGCCAAATGCTATAACTGTCAAAAGATAGGTCACATTGCTTGTGATTGCACTGAGCCAAAGAAGGTAAGACCTAACCTAAGTGTAAATAGATTTTCGCGTTCTTGAACTTATCGAAACAAGAAAATATTACAAATAAATTTCTTGAATTGATCTGAGTATTTGTGGGTGCGAAATCTCTATTTGAAACCTCTGATTCTTCTCTTCAAGAATGTGATCTTCGTTTTCGACAACTTCGGAGGTGAAACTTGGCGTTTGATCTCCTTCGGCGTTGACTTTGACTTTGAATAACGTTAATTCGGGAGGTCGTTGACTTGTTCCCGGATTAAACGCTATAAATTTGAAGATATTTGACTTGAATTTGGAATAATTCTTGGTGGATTTGAGACTTTGATCTTCTACCAAGGTGGACTTGCTTGTTGATAACGTTAATTCGCGGGTTTTTTGACTTCTTCTCGAATCAAACCTTGACATTGGATGATTTCCGAGAAGAACACCGTGGATCTTTCTTGATTTGCACTAGAGAGGATTTGGGAAATATTCTCTTGCTTGTATCTTCAATTGTATGTGTGTGTGTCTTGAATGAGTTCCAAGGACCCTTTATATAGCTGTTAAAGAGGTAGAGTTGTGGTGAACTTGAACACTTATTTTGTATTATCTCTTTAAATTCATTAAATATTTGGGAAGACATGATTGGTCAATTTTTATATTATCTCCTTAATTTTTGTATTTTTCAAAGAGATAATATAAAAACTATTTGTCTTGATTTGATTGGCCGAAACACCTCATTTGCCACTTGTCGGCCGTAAATTTGATGGCGAAATATATATTAAAATATCAATTAAATTAACTATTTATATTTGAAATTAATTTAGTAAATTCTAAAATATAAATAGAAAATGGAATATAATTGATAAATAATATATATTTTTCACTTGTCGTCATTTGATTGGGCGCAAAATTAACTTGTCTACAAATGCCCCCTTGAGACTCATTCACGAATATATGCTTGAACATATAATTTTTGAAGTGAATGAGTCACGAAAATATAGACAATTTAAATGAGCCGTAATTTACGTTGGGTCGGCCAATTCTTTCACGAGAACGCCTCTTTCTTACATATATATATATATATACATGCACATATATTAGGCCACACTAATACGCTTCAATGGGCCAAAAGGTAGCCTTCAATACACAGCCTAGACCACCTTTCTTTTTTATTTTGTGAGAGAATGTTTGATCACTCTCGTTTCTTTCACCTCCTGAAGCCATGGACATTTCTATATTTCTTCTGAGATAGAAATTGAAATTAGTCTTGTTGGAGCTACGGAGCCGGAGAAGTTGAGTTTAAATCGATCATAAAATCTAATTAAAACTCTAATTCAAACTCTGATAGACAATTGGTTTCGCCAACTAAATTCCATCAAACTTTTGAATTTGAGTTCATGTGGGATTAAGACTCAACAAACGTATTTAGACTAAACGTATAAGAAGCTAAAACTGGCGATCCAAATCATGATTTTCTGCATACTTGAGGTATGTTCCAATAGCTAAATAGTTTTTTCTTCTTCGATTTCTCTGGTATGCACGCTAGGTGTTCGTATAAATGCCTTTGTGAATTTTTTTGCAGAATTTTTTTTTCAGCCCAGAAATAGGATTTGAACTGAAAATTCCTTCTCGAATTTCGTCCAGCTCTTCACGGTAATACTTTCCAGCTCAAGATTTAATTTTTTCGCCCATCATATATGAGGATGACAAGGTTGTTCGCGCTCGACCCTTTATTTGTTTATTCAGTTTCTTGCTTGTTTTGATTGAGATTGTTGATATGCTTTTATGATTTTATTGTATGAATTATTACTTGTATTAAATATATTCTCTTTCTGAAGTTAAAGCATGACAGAGTGAAATTGGGTAATGATAAACTGGTGTCAAAGTTAAATTTTTGCTCTATCATTTTTTTTAGGCAAGATTGGCAACCTTATGGCGGAAACATTGTAGCCAATCTTTCATGAAGTTAGTGGTCGATATTTTAAACTGATATTGACTATGACTTTTGTTTGAAATATTCCGACGTGTTTTGGCAATAGTATGTTATAGCTCTTCTTCTTTTTGATTTATTTGAGTTATATATATATTACTAACTCAATTAAATTCTCCCTTTTTGTTTAGATAGCTTGCAACATGGTTTACTTCAAAGACGAGTCTCTTTCCTCCGGTCAACAAACTTAGTTATTCTTGATGATGAATCAACCCGTAGAGAAATCATTGAGCAAGACTTCCAAGGTGTGGTCTTTACAAACAACTCATCACCATTGTTCTGACAAGACAAGTTTTCTACCGACGTTAGGCAACATCATTGAACGGCAAGCCAAGTGGGGCGACAACATTCACTTTGTCGGCGAATTCCGCTACATCAAAGGATTTTGGGAGTGGACATAAGACATACTTAGCCGGTGCGAGCACAAGCTAGTTGCATCTCGAGTATTTGATGTCGTGTTCGCCTCGTTGTTCACTTACGACCGTAATTCCGACATCATCAAGACATTCTGCGAAGCGTGCTGCCCATCCACTAACACTCTCCTGACATCCTTCGGAGAGTTGTCTATCGCGTTGTAGGACGTGCATAACCTTGCCGGACTTCCTATGGCCTGACTCCTTTACGACGAGGTCATCCCAAGTGCCAAAGAGCTTAACGGTATTGATGAGACAGGACAGAGACTTATGCCTCGTTCTTGCAAATTTCTACCCCACGCTTATCATTTGCTTCGAAAAAGTAGTAACGATGGTCAATCCTCCCAAGTTCCTATCGACAAGTAGATCAAGTTTTGGCTTAGAGGAGCCATGAAGTACTACGAGCCCCCTCTACATAAAAAGAAGAAAGTAGCTAATCCTAAGTCGACTCACAATCCCTCCAGGACCTTTGGGGTACATGGAAAATGGTCCACAATGGACGAGGCGTTGTTCTCGAAGCTTGGTATCGAAGGAGTTTAAAGGAAGAGACATTTTTGGTGGCGCATTCGGCGTGTTGGCTTTGTACCTTTGCCCTTCCCATTCAAGATGTTGGTTCAATACGTCCAAGTGTTTCAAGGTGTGGCGAGTGCCATGGCAGCCGGTCATAGGATTGGTCTTGCCGTTCCCGTCTTGGCTAGCATTTACAGAGGTTTGAATAAGATCTCGAACTCCCCAAGGCCAACTAGCGTGCATTCTCCATTTTTGATTCACTTTGTTTATAGTTGGATAGCATATTATTTCAAGACTCATTATCAACTTGTGCATAAGTGTTCATGCACCCAAGATGATGCTCTTCTCAGGTGAAGGAGGTGCAAAATACTACGATCCACAAGAGGCGAGAAAGCAGCTACACAGAGGTGACTTTATCTCTTGGACTTGCAACATGATTGTGAAGGACCAGGATTTTTCATTCACAGACGACGGGTACGCCACAAAATCTGAAGAAAGCTATTTCATGACCGTTCGTTCAAACTATCTTCTTCTGCGGCAAGGCGATCATTTTGTTATCGAGCCCTATAGCCCTCATCGATTCGGTCATCAATTTGATTTCTTCCAAGAAGTGCTGGGGATTCTTTCACAAAAGTTTACAAGGCCTCTTTAGAAGGTGGAATATGTTATTGGTGTTTGTGCATTTTTTCCAAGACTATGGAGAAAGTGTGGTTTCCTCCCTTGCCCCCAAATGTAAAGAAGTTCTCCTCTGAGGCATACAAAAAATGGTGGCTCAAAGTTCATGGTGGCTACTTTGAAGAAAATGTGGCAAAGTTGCTTGCCTTAGGCCCAAGTCAAGCTTCTCCCAAAGGCAAGGAGTGTGGTGAGGAGTTGCCCAAGATCAACCTCGCGAGCCGGCTAGCTTTCCTCCCAAGTGAAATTCTCAAGTGGTCGAACCCCTTGAAGTGAATAAGAAGAAAAGTGCTCTTCGTTCCTTTGAAGTAAGTGGGAGTAGCAACCACAATCGTCATTGGAAAAGGCAGAAGAGGGATTCAAAACCAACAAACATCGACGTTGATGGTGAAGGCTCAAGTCATGAACCATCGATGTTGAATTTTGTCAAGGAGGTTATTTTTTTTCTTACCCGTTTCCTTCATTTTTTTTTTTTTTTTTTTTTGGTAGCGATAAGATCTTCTTTTGTTTCTAACTCAAGTTGATGCATTGTCAGTAGCTCGAAGATGAAGTCTTAGCCATTGAAGGTGATGAGACTTCTCAACACAGTCAAGGATCGCCCTATGGATCTAACTTGTTGGCTACAACTCGTCCTCTTAGAATAGGGCTTAAGAGAAAACAACCCTCTTGTCAAGCCGCGGCGTTGGTATTTGAAGGTGAGAGATTTGTTCTTAATCATCAAAAGGAGTTCCTTTAAAAGCTATGGCGTGATCTTATCGTGAAGATATCAAATACCCCAATTGATTTTAGCTCATCAATCAAAGATGATGTTTACTTCGTTCTTGAATCTATGAAGAGCTTTCAGAAGTTTGACATCTCAAAAGTGGAAGAATCGATGAGCATATTCTTCGCCAAGGCTGCTGCTTATGATGAGGCGAGGCCGTCGTCTTCTGAAAGGTTATCCAAAGATCTTTTCGAGCGACAGTTAAAGGAAGTCAACGATCATCTTCAAGATGCTCGAGCTAAAGAAAGTGAAGAGGCTTTCAAGGTCTAATCTACTACGGACAAGTTGAAGCGTATTGAGAAGGTGCTTGCGGATTTGAAGGAGCAAAGGAAGAACTTGTGTGCTACTCTAAAGGAAGAAAATAAACTTTTTCATAGTGCTCAAGTCGGAGTTCGTGAAATTGTGGAAGAAATTGCAGCGCTTGAGAATACCACCCCCGTTACGATGAAGTGGTTGTGATTTTGGAGGCTTCAAGAACAAATTTTGAAGCCCTCAAGGAAGAGTTGAAGGACTTGAGTCCCTTTGCTTGAGATTTGCTTAGGATATTTTATTTTGTTGCATTTGATTCCTTTTTCTTTTCTAAGTCATGAACTCCAATGTTTTTTCTTTTGATATTACGTAATAGAAGCTTTTTTCTTTTCTCTATCTTGCAATTTTTGAGCATGTTTGAATACTTCCCATCTCGATTACTTTATATGAGAAATAAAATTTATTTAAATGTTGTGATTGAACTTAGAATATCTAAACTGTCTACGTACCTCATCAAGAGGATCAAGTCGGTACGTAGTTTAAGGGTACCAAATGTTTGTTTGGAGAGGGAGGGCCGCTCATAGTTTATACTCGTGCGGGCCAGGAGTTTTATTTCTCTTTTTTTTTTTCTTTTTTTTTTGTTTTTTTTTCTTTTTTTTTTTTCAGTTGTAGTATCGCTTCAAAAACTTCTCATTATCGGGCCTATCTTTAAGCCGTCTTCAGCATCCTCTTCTTCAACCTCATCATTTTCTATTACAGGGATGTGGTAAGCTTAGGTAATGTCTTCTTCAGCATACTGCTAATATAATTAGATGATGCTACACTTTCCATATCATCTTCATCACTGAACTAAGCTTGCGTGGAGATTGTAGTTTGTGCTCTAACCTTTATGCATCTACCGCGTGTTATAGTCAAGGTCGTATGGCGTCTCATTCTTGAAGGAATCAATCTTATGAGGTTTTGTGTAAATGAGTTCTTGATGTTTTTCTTCGTAGGTGCGGCTATCTTGAACATGCCTTTGTTCTGATACACCACTCTTCTGCATGGACCAAGTCTATCAAAGACAGATCGTTTATTGGTTTCTCCATGCATCATTCTTTTATGTGGTCTGTGGAATATAGATTCTCATCGGTTTTCTTCTCTTTTGTCATCCTTAGGACCTTAGTTCAAGAGTACTCCTCAGTGACATAATTAATGTTGACCCTCTTTATGACGATGGCGATAGGCTTAAAAGGGATCAAACCAAGACCTATTGGGGAATTTTGAACTGCATGTCGCTTTTCTTTCAACACCATTTGGTTGGCATTGGGTCCATGTACTTGTTTACCCGCCCTTCGTGGAAAGTTTTTCTAAAGTAACCCCTTCTTGTGGCTTATATTCGAATTTGGCAAGAAGTTTGCATGCTTTGGAGTCAAAACCTTTTTTCAACTTTTAGCCCGACGTTGCTCAATGCGCTATTTCAGGCCCTTGATTTAGTTGCACAAACCTTTTGAGTGGTTGAGCCTTCCTTGCATCAAGATTTATCAGTTGAAGCACCAATTCTTTTAGTGAGTCAAGTCCTAAGAAAGAGGATTTTTCTTTTGGACCAATTTCACTAGCGTTCGTTGAAGAGATTACTTTATTTTTACTTTCTTTATCTTGATTGATTTGTTCTTCAAATTTCTCGATGGATCAGTCTTGTTTAGCTTTTGTACTCCCGAGACAGTATCTAGCATCGGCAAAATGAGACTCGACTTCGGTGAATGGTTTATGATCAACGATCACTTTGTTCACAACACCATCTCTTGAATATTTGAAGCACTGGTGCCAAGTAGAAGGATCCACGCCATTCTTATGTAGCCAAGGTCGGCTCCAGAAGCATGTTGTATTATGTCTTGGCATCTATGACATATAACAACGCGGTTGACGACATATCCTCTATCAACAAGTTTATTTTTCTGATGCCGAGAGCCCTTTGCCCCCTTGGTTGAAGCTTTGGATCATCATACGATTATTTGTTAATTCGTCCATAGGAATCACCAACTTCTTCATTGTGCGTAATGGTAGGATGTTGATTGCAGAACCCCCATCAATTAATACGTGGCTGATCTTTTGCTCATGTGCATAACAAGTTACGAACAATAGCATGTTATTCAGCTTGGCACCAAGTAGTAGATCTTCATTAGTAAAGGTCATTGCTGACATGCATTCATCCTCATCAAAGAAATCTTTCTTTTCAAGTAGGTCATCCTTGTTGACTGTAGTGTCATTCCCGTGCGTGGTATTGCATGAAGTTTTCTACTATAAAATCTACACTTGGTTGTCACAAGATATGCTGCCGCAGAATCCTCTTCAAGCGAGATTTTACCTTGGCGAGCTAATTGCATAACCTTGTCCTTGAACACGAAGAAATCTTGTATTGGATGTCAAACTAAATGATGATATTTGCAGTATTTTGGGTCATCTATTCGTTTGACTTCTTCAAGTTGCTTCGCTTCGGGCAAGTCGATGAGGTTAGCCTCCAACAAGTCGTCAAATATTCGGGGGACATCGGAATCAAGGAATGGATATTGCTTTGCTTGCATTTCCTTTAAGGTTAAATTTCTTTATGGTCTCTCGTAGGGACCAATGTTCTTTGAGATGCCACCGTTATTTGTCTTGCTTTGGAGTTTGAAGGGTGCCACATTTACTGCCATGGATTCGTTATCTGCAGCTTCTAAATAAGACTTGCCCCATATCATGTGCTCGAGTGGCTAAATCTTCGAATGATTGGTAAGATTCCTTGGAGAATATACCGAAGACCCCAATACGTCCCTTGAATGCACATCTCAATGTAGGAAGCTTCAGATAACCGATCTTTGCAATTAAGGCTTAGATTCCTCCACCTATTGATATAATCGATAACTGGTTCATCCTTCCACTGGAGGGATTTTTTAAGCTCAATCATGTTGACAGTGCGTCGAGTGCTATAGAATCGATTGAGAAATTCTTGCTCTAACTGTTCCCATCCGTCGATCGAACCAACCTCCAAATCAGTATACCTGTCAAATGCATTCTCTTTCAGTGATCGAACAAACTGCTTGACTAGGTGATCCCTATATGTTCCAGCGTTGTTGCACGTTTCAACGAAGTGAGCTACGTGCTGCTTAGGGTTGCCTTTGCCATCAAATTACTAGAACTTTGGTGGTTGGTAGCCCATCGACATCTTCAAGCTATCAATCCTTGGAGTGTAGGGCTTGGAGTAGGTAAAGATGACCTTGTGCTTCCCTTAATCTTGCTGCTGATGGTTCCTTCAATGAATTCTTTAGTTGGTCTACTAGAATCAACCTATCAGGCGAGACTTGAAGATCTTTTGTAGGTTCATCCTTCTCGGTATAATTCTACTTTGTAGATACTTCTGCTTCATCATGAGCCTCAACTTGTTTCCCCCCAATATGGTTTGTCTCAATATTATTTGGCTTGTTGATCAACCTAGCGATTTGGGCATCTTGCTCTTGGACATGCTTGGTGAGTCCCTCGATAGATCTTGTCACGCTTGCAATTTGCTCTTCTAAGGTTGTGGCATTTGTCACCATGACTGGGGTCACATTCGTTGCGAAGGAGTAGCTAGACACGGAGCAAGGAGAGGACATAGGAGATTTATCTTCTTCATATTCACTTGCGTGGTTAGGTGCGAATATGTCCTTCTGAGCAGACTCAATGAGAGGAGTCATTTGGGAAGATTCCTTAAGTTTCTTCGACATGTTCCTCGTAGTAACACCGACCCTCTTCGTACTAGCACTCGAAGACTTTGTTGTGGCGAGTTTGAAATTCACCGTCGTCATAGCTTTTCCTTGAGTATCCATCCTAATACTTCAGACTTTGGTGAAAGGAAAAGATGAGAGGTAGAGAGGTCCCACTGGGAGTGCCAAAATTTGTAAACAGATTTTCGTGTTCCTGAATTTATCGAAATAAGAAAATATTACAAATAAATTTCTTGAATGATTTGAGTATTTGTGGGTGCGAAATCTCTATTTGAAACCTCTGATTCTTCTGTTCAAGAACGTGATCTTCAATTTAAACAACTTCGTAGGTGAAACTTGACGTTTGATCTCTTTCGACGTTGACTTTGACTTTGAATAACGTTAATTCGGGGGGTCGTTGACTTGTTCCAGGATTAAACGCTATAAATTTGAAGATATTTGACTTGAATTTGGAATAATTCTTGGTGGATTTGAGACTTTGATCTTCCGTCAAGGTGGACTTGATTCTTGATAACGTTAATTCGCGGGTCTTTTAACTTTTTCTCGAATCAAACATTGACTTTGGATGATTTCTGCGACAAACGCCTTGAATCTTGATTTGAATGCCGTGGATCTTCCTTGATTTGCATTTGAGAGGACTTCGGGACTTCTTGAATCTCTCTTACTTGTATCCTCTATGTGTGTGTGTGTCTTGAATGAGTTTTAGGGACCCCTTTATATAGCTGTCAAAGAGGTAGAGTTGTGGTGAACTTGAACATTTATTTTGTATTATCTCTTTATTTTAATTTAAAGAGATAATACGTTAAATATTTTGGAAGACATGATTGGTCGATTTTGATATTATCTCATTAATTTTTGTATTTTTCAAAGAGATAATATAAAAAATATGACTTGATTTGATTAGCCGAAACACCTCATTTGCCATTTGTCGGCCATCAATTTGATGACGAAATATATATTAAAATATCAATCAAATTAACTATGTATATTTGAAATTAATTTAGTAAATTCCAAAATATAAATTGGAAAAGGGGAATATAATCGATAAATAATATATATTTTCCACTTGTCGTTTGATTGGGTGCAAAATTAACTTGTCTACACCAAGCTCTCCAAGATCTTTTGTATGCTCACATGTTTTTGTGGCTAACTCGGGTAAACATTATTTTTGGTCCCTAAACTATGTCACTTATCCACTTTTGGTCCCTCATGTATCCTATTCATCAGATTTGATCCCTCAACTTTAATAATTTCATCAGATTTGGTCCCTCTGTTAATTTTTCTGTTAAAATTAGCGGACTTAAAAAAAAAAAAAAATGAATTTGTGACCAAGGGAGTTAGAACTTGGGACACAAGTTTAGCAAACCCAACCTATTTCCACTTTGCCAAGTCTATTACTCAAATTATTATTAACCTAAAATTTTACTTATTTACAACCTCTCTGTAGCAGCCCCAAGTTTGTTTCTTGATTTTTAAGCCTCTCAAATTTTACAAAACGTTTCTAAAGTCCTGTATTAGCCCCAAACAACGAATTGAAAACAAAAATCATAAAAATTCCACAAGACCAATTCTAAAAAAATCAACAAAAATACACAAGTCATAAAAATACCAAACAATGTCATAAAAGTCATAAACAATACATAACTCATTCATTAAATATATAAAAACAGTCTTAAAAATTTCTAAACATAAATTAAAACATATTTCAAAAATTGATCGATTACAACAAAAATATTTATTGCTTGTCTTTTTTTTCACCTTATTTCCACTTCCACTTGGCCTTTCATGTGTACTTATCTTTGATTGAGGAGTGTTCCTATTGTGATTTGAAGTGGCTGATTTCGGGATATTACACATACTTCAGAGAAAAAGACAATAAGTAATTTTTCGGTGAATAAACATTCAAACAAATGACTTGGCCCAGTGGTAATAGATTGATTTTGTTAAACTTGTGACCCAAGTTCAAATTTCCTTGATCACAAATTCTTTTTTTTTTTTAAGGTCCGTTAGTTTTAACAGAAAAATTAACGGAGGGACCAAATCTGATGAAATTATTAAAGTTGAGGGACCAAATCTAATGAGTAGGATACATGAGGGACCAAAAGTGGTAAGTGACATAGTTTAGAGACCAAAAATGATGTTTACCCTAGCTAACTCTATCCTTGGTTGGATTGTAGATACAAGCGCAAAAAAACATGTGACGAGGGATCGAGCTGGATTTGTAGATTACCATCGAGTGCTAGCATGCAACATTACATTGCTATGGAAAAATGGCGGACAAGAGGAGGTCCTTAGAATTAGTTCATACCAACTCAAGCTCAGCACTGGGCGTGGCTTACTCCTCAGTGATGTGCAATATGCACCTACCATTCCATGTAATTTACTTTCAGTTACTGCATTGATGGGATATGATTTTTCTTTTTTGTTTGAACAGATGGGTTTATCTATTTATTTTGGTAGAGACCTCTATGGCTTAGGATTTATGAATAATAGCTTTTTCATGCTAGAGTTAGCAAATGCATGCATTTCTTATGTTGCTTTTTCTGTTGATAATCTCTCTGTTAATTGGCATGCGAGATCGGGACACATAGGACAAGAAATGATGACTAGGTTAGCTCGAGAAGGCCTAGTAGGTTCTCTCGCTAAAGTCAACCTTCCTCCATGTTAACTATGTTTGGCTGGAAAAGCCTGCTGAAAGGCTTTTGGAAAGGCTAAGAGGGCTACTCACCCCTTAGAGTTAGCCCACTCAGACATATGCGGGCCAATGAATGTGAGAGCACGTCATGATGCATATTATTTTCTCACTTTCATTGATGATTATTCGCGCTATGGGTTAGTATATTTCTTATCTCACCAATCAAAAGCGCTTGACTATTTTAACGGATTCTTAGCAGAGGTTGAGAATCAAAGAGATACGAACCTTAATAATCTAAGAAATGACAGAGGGTGAGAATGTCTTTATGAGTAATTGAAGCAAATTCGTGTAGAAAAAGGAATCATACGGCAATTAATGATTCCACACACTCTGCAACAAAATGGGGTTGTAGAGAGAAGGAATCAAACACTTCTGGAATGGCCAGATCAATGATGGTGCATGCAAATCTTCCAATCATTTTGGGGAGATGTATTTTTTACTGCTGCATACATCTAAAACCGTGTGTCCTCTAAATCCATTCCTTCGACTCCTTATGAATTATGGCATGACAGAAAGCCCAATTTAGAAGGCTTATGGCCATGGGGGTCGGCAGGGCTTGTTCATAGTACCTCTCATAAATATGGGAAATTAGGTCCTAGAGAAAGCAAACTTATCTTTATAAGATATTGTGAGCACTCCAAGGGCTATGTGATGTATGGTGAACACCCTGATAGAGGAATGACTGAAATTGAGTTCCATGATGTAGATTTTCTCGAGGAGGATTTTACAAGCATAAGTGAAGTCAAAGGGGGCCTTGCACTATACGAGTTACCAGATTCTCAAGGCGGCACATCAATCCTTGGTGAGGGTGAGACTCAACATTCTTACCCAACAATCGACGGGGATAATGAGAGTGACCCCAAATTAAGTAGGAGTTGTCCAATAGAGGAACATAACTCTCAAAATCCATAGATGCTAAGCAAACGTGGAGGAATACCTCGCCGTTGATATGAGATTAAGGGGGAATCCTTTGTGTGTGCTTCTGTAGATGTGGATGAATCAACTACTTAGGAAGAAGCTATGACTTCACAGAATGCAAATGAGTGGATAATTGCAATAGAAGAGGAGATGAGCTTAATGGCTAAGAAAAACATTGGGAGCTAGTTGATCTTCCAACTGGGCGTAAGACCATTGGGAACAAGTGGATTCCAAAGGTCAAACATAAGGCTGATGGAAACATCGACAAATCGAAAGCTCGATTAGTAGCGAAGGGTTGTACCCAACAAGAGGGTATAGATTATAAAGAGACATTTTCCCCAACGGCGAGGATTTCTTCTGTTCACCTACTTCTAGCCATTGTCGCCTGCCTCCATCTGGAATTATTTCATATGGTTGTAAAGACAACATTTCTCAATGGAGAATTAGATGAGGAGATTTTATGGATCAACCTAAAGGTTTTCAGGAAATGGGATAAGAGTACAAAGTGTGCCACTCGAAACGTTTCATTTATGGCATGAAACAATCATCCAGGTAGTGGTACTATCGATTTCATCGAGCTATCACCTCGATATAATTCACGATGGTTGAGGAGGATCACTGGGTGTATGTCAAGAGAAGTGGAAAGAATTTTTTGATTCTTTCGTTGTATGTGGACAACATTTTGTTGGCAGGAAATGACATGGAGATGATTGTTGCCACTCAGAAGTGGCTATCCTCAACATTTGAGATGAAGGACATGGGAGAAGTTAAGTGTATACTTGGTGTTAAGATACATCGAAATCGCTCTAAGAAACTTTTGAGCTTGTCTCAAGAGACTTACATCAAAAGGATCATAGAGTGATTTTGTATGCATAATGCTAATCCTGTTGACATACACATGGATAAAAGTTGTGTTCTTAGCAGAGAATTGTGCCCTAAGGCAGAAGAAGAAAAGAAACGCATGACTAATGTTCCATATGCTAGCGCTGTAGGATGTTTGATGTATGCTATGATGTGTACTCGACCAGACTTGTGCTTTGCAGTTGGAATGGTAAGTAGGTATCAAAGTAATCCTGGACCCAACCACTGGGTAGCTGTTGTAGGAAGAATAGAAATGTTAAATTGCTATGCCGTGGTAAGTCCACTGCCTTGAAAGCAAAAATGCGGTACGACCGTGGTGCAATTGTTACAACCGTTTTCTCCCCAAGGTTAAGACATCACTCTCTAACACGTGCACTCGTGGTAAAGAGTTGGAACAACAGATATTTTAACAGAAAGAAGTAGAGAAACAGAAAGAAATGGAGAAGATGAATCAAGTTCTGTCAAATGAACCAAATCGAGGTTCTATTTATAGAAAGGAGACCTCGACTTTTGAGAAATTGTAGCACACAAGTCTCTCATAAATCAGATAAAGCCCCTCGGATTTCTCAACAAAATGGACTAAGCCTTAGTCAAAGAAATGATAACAAGACTTGGTCAACTCATATTCAAAATATTTTAAAGGAAGTAGAGGAAAAGTGTGCTTTACAGAGGTTTAAAAATCAAATAGTAGTCATTTCCTTACAATCCCCCACGAATGACTAACTACGACAATAGGTTTTTTGAGTGAAGGGAGGAAATATACTTAAGCATTAATGTCTTTTGATTGAATTAATGCATAGTGAGGTGAGACAACAACTCAGCTAATGAAAGTGAAAATTCTTAAACTTTCAATAGCTTAAGTTGAGACCCCCCCCCACAACACGTATGTTTCCTTAGAGTTTGTTGTTCCGTGATATAGATAGAAGTGCTATTAATGGCCATGCGCTAGTACCTTGGATTCTGATGAGTGCTCTAGAAAGAACTCATTTTCTTTCATAGAAGGCGGCCCACCTTCACACTCATCTAGATAGCTTCATCAAGTCTATATAATTATAGACCACTCAATAATTGAGCTATGAAAACTATCTTCCTGACTCACTCTTAGTTAGGATTCATCCATCAAGTCCCTATAAGGACCACCCAAAACATAGGGCTATGGATTCCTATATAGTTAATATTATATTCTATCATTTTCAGAGGTTTGAGCCCCATTGCCGTTGAAGTCTCAAGGATAACTCTCCTGGTTAGCCCCTTTGTGAGAGGATCTGCCAAGTTCCTCTTGGACCTCACATAATCCAGGGAAATTATCCCATTCTTTAAGAGATGTTTTATGTGAATGTGCCTTCTTTCCAAAACTGGAATCTATGGAGGTTATGACCTCTACATAAGATTTAGGATCCTTATCCACTAGAAATATTAAACAAATTGGTGAGAAGTATAATGTGTTCTTCGACACAATTGAGTTAATATCACCAAGTAATAACCATATATCTTATCCTCACTCTTATGCAATAATGTTATTGTCATTATCTGAAAATTTTATTTCCTCTTAGCTAAACAATAAATGTAATTTAAGTCATGTCGACTGAACCGCTAGCAGCTCCTCTAAATGTCATTTTCTCAAATTTTGATTGTTTGAAAATAATTAGACATTCCCAACATAAAGAAATAAGTAAAAGTAGGATGATATACTGCAAAAAGAATAATAAAACGCAAAAAAAGCTCCAACAGAACATGACATCCTCTACCAATAAGTTAAACCTTCAAATTCTATAATTTCAGCACGATATGCATCTTGTTAAAAGGAATGAACACAGAACAAAACCCAGCTCAAAACTAAGGTATAAACTGAAAAGGACAATTCCATCAGTCACCAAGGCGTATCAGAGTCTGAAATCAGCCTCATCAAAACATCTTTTTTCAAACTTATGAGCAAGATGATAACGATCAACAATGCTAATGATAGGATGTTAGGAAGAAATCAACAACAAATTAAGTGGGAGGATCCCAGACACCATGATACAACTGATTAAATGGGTCAATTGCAGACTATGTAAGTTAAAAAACTATCCCTTCCTTAACCTACTAACAAACGTTCTGTCAATATTAAACTACACTTCCATCATAATCATTAATTCATTAGCTTGATATGGCAAATTTTAAAATGCAAAGCTATCGATCGACAATTACAAAACTCTTACGAAACCAATTCAACTAGTAGACATTCTTAGATGCAGGGAAGAATTCAAACATAGACAGAAAGGTATATTTGTTTTGCATCCTCCATAGCTCCGCACTTCTAAAAAACTACACTTCCTTATCAGTTTCTAAAGAGGTATAACATCAATGCATGAAAAGATCGATATGGTGAAAAACAACAAGAAAAACACTATAAGTCTGACGCTCTAGTTCATCATATCTAATTTAAGGAGTTTAGTTGTTTCAACAAAAACCTAAGATCGTAAAAGAAACGACATGTTTCTTTTAATCACTTCATCAATGCATTGCAAGGTGCGGAAGTGCTAAAACTCAATAAAAATCTAATAGAAGTCTTCTTTTTTTTTTTTTTTTTTTTTTTTTTATGCTGATATGTCTTCATTAGTTAGTCATGCCCCATCGATGAGCGTAATTAAATGGGAGGTGGAATTTATTTGCAATTGACCTCAATATAACTAATCCATTATTAATCATCTATATACCATTTTCATACAACACAATCGAAAAGAAGGAAAGAAAAAAAAATGGTTAAATAAAAACTCATCAGATTGCATTGCCACCCTAAGAATTACTTGATCAGATTGATACAATCCCATTTCACCATATGAACATAAATCCATTTCATAATTCTGCCCATCAACATTGAATTCTCTCCACACGAGTCAAATTTCTTCATTTCCCAATATGAAACACCTTTCCTCAATACGCACACACATCCACCTAACTCTTTACATAATTCCATATATTCACGCCCCTAAAACCATGCAATCTCACATATCGAAATTCAAAAATAGAAACATCAAAAACACGATAAGGAGCGAGCAAAAAGGAAAAATGAAAGGATTAGAGAGAGAGGGCAGACCGCAGATCCTGATAGGGGCACGGAGCTGGGGGAGATTGGGTTGAGAGAGGAAGATTTGGCGGGAGTTGACGCAGAGCTGGCGAATCTCCGCCTCCGAGAGCTGCACCTGTTTCCCATTTTGAGAAGTATCAATAATTTTTGCTTTCAAATTGTAGGAAGAATAGAAATGATAAATGGCTGTGCCGTGGTAAGTCCACTGCCTTGAAAGCAAAAATACGGTACGATCGTCGTGCAATAGTTACAACCATTTGCTCCCTAAGGTTAACACAACACTCTCTAACACGTGCACTCGTGGTAGAGAATTGGAACAACAGATATTTTAATAAAGAGAAGTAGAGCAACAGAAAGAAATGGAGAAGATGAATCAAGTTCTGTCAAATGAACCAAACCTAGGTCCAATTTATAGAAGGGAAACCTCGGTTTGTTGAGAAATTATAGCACACAAGTCTCTCATAAATCAGATAAAGCCCCTCAGATTTTTCTCAACAAAATGTACTAAGTCTTAGTCAAAGAAATGATAACAAGACTTGGTCAACTCATCTTCAAAATATTATAAAACAAGTAGAAGAAAAGTGTGCTTTACAGAGGTTTAAAAATCAACTAGTAGTCATTTTCCTACAGTTGTCAAGAGGATACTTAGATATCTAAAAGGAACAAGTGATCTAGCTTTGTACTACCATGGGGGAAGTTTAAAGCTGGTTGGATATAGTGATGTTGATGGATCGACGGACAGAGATGAACGCAAATCCACATCGGGATATGCATTTTTGTTAGGAGGCGCTGCTATCACTTGGTGCAGCAAGAAGCAACCTTGCATCTCTTTGTCCACCATGGAAGCATAATATGTGGCTTGTACATCAGCAGTCCAAAAGGCTATCTGTTGAGGAGATTCCTCAAAAGTTTGTGCATTTTGGCGCATGTTGATGAAGCTGTTGTGATCTATTGTGATAACACAACCACTATACACATGCGAAGGACCCCACGTACCGCAGGAGGACTAAGCATATAGATACCAAATATCACTTCATTTGTGATAGTATTGCGCAAGGCCAAGTGGTTCTCATGCATACTCCTACTAATGATATGATTGCAAATCCCTTTACTAAGCCTTTAAGTAGAGACACATTTCAAAGGCATGTGAGTAGTATGGGACTGCGTAGGACTTGAGTTTTAAGCTTGTAAGAACACTTTTTTGTATATATAAATAAGAATATGTGATTCTTGTTTTGTTACAGTACTGTGTCTATTCTATACATCTGTATGGATGCCACTAGGTTTAGATTGAGCCACTCACACATATAATCACCCTGGCATTGTGATAGCAGCACAATGAGGCTTAGAAGGATCACTTCGCATAAGTGAGTCATGTGAATGATCGCCTTTGTACTTTAGAAGTGATGGAGGTTAATCTATAATAAAAGTCGCCTTAGCTAAAGAGCTAGGATGAGATCATGTGTGATCGAATATGAAGTATGTCCAAACTTTATGAAAGCTTGTTTACAGCTGAACGTGCCAACCGCTAGAAGACATTAAGAGGGTGACAGTTTGGTGGTACACAAGTTAGGCGCTTGGATAGCGACTGGACGTAGGTTCATATGATGTTAAGAGCAGTGACATGCCCAAATTGAGTGGGAGCTTCATCATAGCATGTATTCATACTACATATGCTTTAAGATGACCTACTATAGGGAGTGACTGAATAGGTCCCTGCTTCTTCATTGTGTGAGCCCATACAATTTCTTGCACCCTTTGGGACTCTGGACCATGTCATGAGGCATAAGTTTGATGATGCTACTTTAGCATATTATCCAATGGCCACGAGTGATATGGTCTGTCGGAGCATGTCTAGGAAAACTGTGAAGCCCAAACTGATTAATGTGAGACGCCGAGGAAGAAGTAAGTTGGTGACGCACTTATGTTATATTGTTCATAGCCCGGGTGACTAAGTTGAAAAATGTTTGACTAGTCATGAACGTAGAAACATATTAGAGAGGATCAAGCATGCTCCATCTATTTATTGAGGGACCTAGAGATGCTTGATCAAGTGCGACCACAAGGTTTGTGGTACATAGCTAGTTTTTGAGTTGAAGAGGTATGTTAGTTTTGGTGATGACTTAATATAACTCTCCTCACATTTTCTTATTTCGGTTGGTCGCACGTCTTACTCCCTATATGAAAGAGGGGATGAGAGATGAGAAATTTTGGATTGGAGAGGCTGAAATATGCATGAATGGGGGATATTGGATATACATCCATATTTCAAGAGTTTTGAAGTATCCCAAACTTGTGGTTGGGAGGACTCTTCTTAGAGATACAGTTTGTAGTCTCTTATACTTGGTATTGGATTATGACTCCTCTTGTGGACACCTATAAATAGGGTGCTTCTATGGATCTAAAGCATACATTCAATTATACGTATATCCTCTTAAAGCCTCACACAAATACTCTATCTATTCTCTCTTGGAGAATCACCAATGTCTCCGAAGGTTTAAGGCGTATAAATTAAGGTGGATAGCTCTGCTAGCAATTCGCTGGGAGCGAGAAGAGGGTGCTCGTGACAAGGCTTGGAAAGGACGTCCTTGCATATTCACGAGATTGTAGGAAGCTTGTAAGGGAGTCACAAATGTTCGAAATTCATTGATTAATTGTGCCGCGTATTGTCATACCACAATATTGAGATAATCATTAAAACTTATTACGTGCAATGTGTATTAATGCGTGGTAACTATGCGCATTATTTCCAACAGTCTACAAAAAGAACAACTCATAGTCAGTTGTTAATTAGCTTTTGCCACAAGTTTCATGTTTAACTAGAGTAATTAGCTATGATAACATGCCGTATTTTTAATTTGTTGTTAATATCAAAGTAATGATTTGATTGTTCAATTATGATAAATAGATACTTATAAAAACATACTAATATCTTGTTTTGTACAAACTACTAACTATTATATTTATAGTATATTTTATTCACATAAATATATTATTTACTTTAAACTAACTTATCGAAATTGTAATATATCTACATATAATTTTTGTTATTTACTGTTTTATGAGTGTATCTATATCACTATTCTCAATTTGTCAATAATTAATTATTTACTCTAGAACGCGAATAAAGTAACGTTTTCTTTTTCAACTCTCTAACCCCATATGAGATATCTTAGTGAGATTTGAAAAGATGGATTAGTTGAAGTTGAGGGTTTTTTTTTTTTTTTTTTAAAAAAAATGTTTTTCCTTTAAGACGATCAAAGCTGATTCTTAATTTTTGTAAACTCAAACTCCTAATATATCTTTTACAGAAATAAAATGATACTATTCTTCCATTTAATCGCCCGGATTAGTTGAAGTTCACTATAAGAAAACGACTAATAGCTATGAAAAAATTTGATACTAAAATCAACATCGAGCTAATTAGCAATTTAGATAATTTATTGCTAAATTCGTTAGTAAGTAAATTTTCGTTGCTAAATGTATGAACAAGTAAATTTCTTGAATTAAATAATATAAATTAACAACAAAAATTTTACTAGCTAATTAGCTCGACGCTATTTTTTTATTATTATTAAGGTTTTTTGGGTAAATTACATCCACCTCCCCTGAGGTTTGGCATAATTACAAATACCCCCTTGTTGTTTTAAAAATTACAAATACCCCCTGAGGTTTGTAATGTTTAAGGGATAATTTCACTTTTGGTATCCCAGGTATGGCCTTATTTCACTTTTGGTACCCCCTGTTTCCATGTCATCAATGTTGATACCCAAAGTTTCCTTTTTTCATCGAGTTGAGTACCTGCCGTTAGTTGACCGTCAGAGTTGACGGTCAAAGTCATTTTGACAGGAAAATTGGCAGGTTTTTGCCTATTTAAGCACATGTTTGGCTACCATTTACTACACCACAAAAACTAGAGTTGAAAAAGTAAAATTGAGAATATTTTGGAAAAAAAAATGAGAGGTATGAGGAGAATTCAGTTTCAATCTTACTCAAATACGAGTGTGGGTTCGTCTAATGAGAACATTTATGTAGAAAAAATGTATTGTGAGTGTGGAATTGAGCTACCATTGAAGACTTCTTGGACCAAAATAAATTCGGGAAGAAGATTTTGGACATGTCCTAATTAATTTACTAAATATATTCCTTAACTAAATATACAAATACCTTAAATATTAAAAATTCTAAAAGTCAAAATTTTAAATTACAAAATCATAATACAAAATATACTAATTAAATTTAAATTTTTGGTATTTTAAATTTAATTACTATATTTTGTACATTTGGTATTTTAAATTTAATTAGTATATTTTGTATTATGATTTTGTAATTTAAATTTTTGACTTTTAGAATTTTTAATTTTTTAGGTATTTTTATATTTAGTTAAGGGATAATTTCACTTTTAGGAATTTTTATATTTAGTTAAGGGATATACTTAGTAAATTAATTAGGACATGCCCAAAACCTTCTTCCCGAATTTATTTTGGTCCAAGAAGTCTTCAATGATAGCTCAATTCCACACTCACAATATATTTTTTCCACATATATATTCTCATTAGACGAACTCACACTCGTATTTGAGTATGATTGAAACTGATTTCTCCTCATACCTCTCATTTTTTTCCCAAAATATTCTCAATTTTACTTTTTCAACTTTAGTATTTGTGGTGTAGTAAATGATAGCTAAACATATGCTTGAATAGCCAAAAAACTGTCAATTTTCCTACCAAAATGACTTTGACCGTTAACTCTGACGGTCAACTAACGGCAGGTACTCAGCTCGATGAAAAAAGAAAACTTTAGGTATCAACATTGATGACATGGAAACAGGGGGTACCAAAGGTGAAATAAGACCATACCTGGGGTACCAAAAGTGAAATTATCCCTAATGTTTAACTAAAGGCCTGAAATTGACCATTTTGCCCTTGAATTTTTAGTTAAAATTGTAGGAAAATCAAGCGAGGGTAATTGTACTATTGCTCCTCCGTGTAAAAAATTTAAGAAACCTCTCCTTGTGAATTCTAGTCCAAAAAAATTCAAAAAATTTTAAGAATAATTCAGTTTGCATAAGGGCATTTTGGTCAGTTTACCCATAATATTGGATGGAAATGAGTTATTTGTTAGACGGTTACAAATTTCAGGGGGTATTCATAATTTTTTAAATAATAAGAAAGTATTTGTAATTATGTTAAATTCTAGGAGATATAATTTTTTTTTTTTTTTGGTAGTGGTTGAGGTGGGATACGTAGAAGGCTGGCAATACGTCCAATACTTCATGCGGACAAATGTCATAAAATCCACCAAACATTAAAGACTTAACACAACTCCAACTCCTCTCGGGGGTCCTACCCCAACTTTAGCTTGAGGGACCGTTTGATTTGGCAAATGGTACATAACACACCATCACTCATTGTAATCTAATGATAAGTGATAACACACATTCAACGTTGTCGTACTTTGTTTTATGTAGTCGGTTCCTTTTTTTTTTTTTTTTTTTTTTTTTTTTTTTTTCTCTCGTATTATTCTATTTCTTGCGCGTGCACACCCGCCCTTCGTTTGGTTCGTACCTCGTCAACTAGCTATGTTGAGTATTTTAAAATTATCGAAGATTTAAATACAAAATAAGGGGTTAATACTCTAATATTTAAGAAAGTAAGGTGTTTGTATAGAAAAATAAGATAGGAACACTAAGAAATGAGTAAGATCCAACAAGTATGATTATAAAATATGTAGATCTATGTAGAAGATATTAAATATTGCAAAAACTATGCTTATAGTTATGAAAAAGCACTACAAGAAAACAACCTAATAGCGATAAAAAAAGAGTTAGTTAGCAATTAAAATTTTCGTTGCTAATTTACACTACTTAATATATATTTTAAATCATTCGTTGCTAAACTTGTTAGCAAGTAAATTTTCGATGCTGAATTCATTAGTAAGTAAATATCTTATATTAAATAATGCATTAGCAATGAAAATTTTACTTGCTAATTAGCTCGATGCTGATTTTTTTTCGTTGCTATTGGGCGTCTTTCTTGTAGTGAGGGTTAAACGCAATTACCTCCCGTGATATTGAAAATGAGGAAATCATCCCCATATAAAAAACATTAGTAAATTATCGCCCTATATTTTTAAAAATAGAGCAATTAAGCCCCTTACGCGCTTCATTTGTTCACACGCAATTTTTATTTTTTTTAGATTTTTATTTTTATTGTTAATCATAAATTACATTTATATCCTTATTAATAGCCGTTGGATCTGATTGAATCTAAGGTCCAAATTTAAAGAATAAGATCAATGGTCCAAATTTTACATAATTCAATCTACGGTCTATATTTAAAACCATATATTTTTATAATATATATTTATAGAAAATTTTAAATAAAAATATATGTATAATATATTTTTATTAATTAAAATAATATATATGTATGTATGTATGTATGTATATATATAAGGGGGGGGGGTGGACGGAGGGATCGCCCTTCGTCGTCGACGGGAGGTTGGGAAAGGGACGCGACAGAGGGTTATGGATTTGGGGTAGCGACGACTTGGGTAAGGCGAAAGTGGGTGACGAATCTAGGTGAGGAAGGGGAAGGGGGCGGGGCAGCGGCAGATCTGGGCAAAGGGGAGAGGAGGGCAGAGTGAGGTGGCGGGGCGTGGTGGGGAGCGGCAGATGGGGGGGGGGGAGGGCGGGAAGGAATGGGCAGTAGGGAAAGGAGGGAGGGGGGGGGAGGGAGGGGGGTAGGGCGGCGGGGCCGGTGGGCGATGGGGAAGGGCGGGGGAGGGGAGGCACGGGGAGGGGGGGGTGGTGTTTGGGTTTTATTTTTTTAAATAAAATATATATTATTACGAATATTATATATTATATATAATTATTATTAATATAAAATAATTTTTTTTCTTAAAAAAAATTAAAAATCGCAATGGAGACGCGTGTAGTACACCACCAAGGTCCAGGGGGTAAATTGCTTTATTTTTAAAAATATAGAGAGGTAATTTTGTATTTTTTTTTCACAGGGTGTGTTTGCACATTTCCTATAAAACACAAGGGGTAGCATGCATTTTTCCTATTATGAAAATCGTGTATCAGAATTGAGAGAAGTTAGAAAATGAGTGAAAAGACAGTAGAAAATACCTGTTACCGCTTGGGACCACTATTTTATAGGAGCAAAATGAGAAAATCGGGGAAACGATTGAGGCTGGTCAAGATATCCCCAAATTTCTTGGGAAGTCATTTTATTTGGATATATTTCATCCAATTGCTTTCCATGTCATATGGCCCTTAGGCCAACATGAACGGGATCTACCCTATCAGCAAAGAAGTAGGCAAAAATCAAGGAAGTAGTTACCTGTCATCTTTATCTACTAGGCTACAACTGGCATATTCATCCATGTTGGCGTTCTTTGTTGGTGAGATGTCACCGGAGGTATAGAATGTCGCTGGCGTGTCCACTAAGCCTGATCGGACGTACTGACTGTGATTGGGCCTGGAGTGATTGTTGTCTCACCAATGGGTCGAGGTAGTGCTAGACTGATTGGACTGGTGCCTTCTTGACTTGCTGGTGTTGGGCTGTTTAGGTCTGATTCCTTAGGATAACTTGAGCCACACTTTACCATTGGGCTTAAAAAAAAAAAAAAAAAAAAAAAAAGACCAAATATCAAACTCTACAAGCAATGAATGGTTTTTTGGATTATGTCCAAATCAGTGATAGTAATCGGATATGAACCAGCTTTAAAAGAAAATGGGATATGAACCAGCCCAAACTTTTTGTGACCAAAAAAAAGGGGGGGGGGGGGGGGGGGGTTGATTTCGATATGGACCTTCCTCATACCAAGTAAACTTAAATAAGCCCAAGTGATGCCCCTTATGTAAGAGGGGTCAGACAAATCTCAATTTATTAGAAAAAGCATATTGAAACTTAATACTGAATTTTGATGTTATTATGTTGATTTTTAGTACTTATTTTTCAATGCATAAAATATAGTTTATGCTTGAAATAGCAAAATTTGGAAACATGTAGATTAAGAATGCCCAATATTTTATGAATATAATGAATATTGTTGTTATTTTGGAAAATTTAATATTGTGTTTGGATTGATGGATTTGGAACGAAAAAATTCAAACGCACGATATAAATCCACTACACTTGTTTGGATAATTATATGGTGTAAAAGATCTTAAATTCTTTAATTCCCATTTTAAATTTTATTAATAACATTGTGATTGATTTCAAATTTAATATAAACTTACATTTGGATTGATGAATTTGAATTTGGGTGAAGGATTTCAAATGACTCCATATTAGAAGAACTTAAAATTCGTTACTATTTAACAAAACATAGTTCAAATTTAGAGTTGAAAATTTTTAAATCCCTTGAATTTAGAATCAATACAAATAAAAGTTCAATATATTTGTCACTAGAAATTTGAAATAATCAATCAAACTGTAGCCTAAGGGTGTATTTGGATTGATGGATTTGGGTGAAGAATTTGAAAATTTTCAAATGACTTCATTTGAAAAGAATTTGAAATCCATCAATGTTCAATATAAATATAATTCAAAACTAGAATCAAATGATTTCGAATTCTTTAAAGGGTGCATTTGGATTGATGAGTTTGGTTTTCAGGGAAGGATTTGAAGAAAATGTTATAAATGACTTCATTTAAAAAGAAATTGAAATTCATCAATATTCAATAAAAATATAATTTAAAATAAAAAATAAATTATTTAAAATATTCGTTAAATTTAAAATTATCCAAACAAGTTCAAAGGAATTATTATTAAGAATTATGAATTATATAATTTGAAATTCTTCAATTAAAATACATTCTAAAATTAAAGTTATTCAAATAAATTTTAAAAATTTGTTATTAATGGATTTGATAATTTTATATCCTTCTATCCAAATGTAATAAAATCATTTTTTCAAGTCATTCCTCAAATTCTAACCCGCACCTCTAGGTGGGGCCCAACCGCCCATAGATATCGAGATCTATCCAAATTAATATATTTTTGAAAACTGAAATTTTTTCGTTACTATTGACAGCCCAATGGTGAGCACTAAGCACTACAGAATTGACTTTTGTTTTGATTCGGACCACTTAGAATGCCCACCCGTCAAGACATTGGGCTAAACCCGAACCCGATTGAGGAAGACTTCAATGGCGGGTCAGCTCCTTTCCTTCCAGAAGATTAAAACCCCAACCGCGTACACCAACGACAATTCCTCCTGATTGGAAAATTCCTCAATTTCGTCGTCTTTCTCAATAAGAGAAATTCTCATCGCAAGATCGTAAAATTGTTTATTTTCCTCGGAAGAATTTCAGCAGCCATGGAGAAGACGTCCAAGATGGAGGAGCCGGTGATGGGCATCCCGTACAACGCCGCGTACCACGCGCCGATGCCCCAGCATTACTACGTCGCACCAAACCCTCACCAGGCTGGCATGATCCCGCCGAACGCCATCTACGGCCACCCCAAGGGCGTTCCTATTCAACAGACTATTTATCGGGATACGCCTGCGCCGTTTGATTGTGTTTACTGCGGTGGCTCCGGCGTCACAGCCATCAAGTAAGATTCTCTAACTTCTTTTGTTTTGTTTTGTTCTTTTTTTTTAATTATCTGTGTTTGTTAGGAATTGTGTAGAATATTGGTTTGTTTCAAAGTTCTGTGATGACCTTAACTTCTGAAAAATTGTTCGGTTAGAAGGGAAAAATTATAGTAAAATTCATAGTTCATAGGTTTGCGATTATTGGTTCGAACTCGAGGAGAGTGATCAATCTCCATTCGATTACAATGGTTTCGACGAAATTGATTTGGCAGCGAATTTTTCAGTTAGGGGATGAAATGGTTGAGTCACGTAGAAATGATTACTCAAACACAAGGCAGCTGGTCTCCAGCGATTGAGAAGGTTGATAATCAGGTTTAATTTGTAGCAATGATGTTAAAAATGGAAAATTCTTGTGTTTGATCTGAATTTTCCTTGGTGGTCTGGTTCCAACTCTGTTACGGTATAGCGAACCTCATTTTGCAAAGAATAAAGGTCTTGCTGTCCCTATTGATTCTCTTTAATGAGTCTGTAAAGATTTTAGCTGAAGTTGGATGGTTGTTAGTCAACGCTTTGAACAAGTTAAATACGAGAAACTGCCACTTCCACGCAGTTTATTTTGTTACTTTCTTTTGCATCTTACAAATGATAAGCCGAAACATGCAATGAATCCTTCACGAAAGCTAGTAAATGAAATTGGGCAAATGGGAGGGTACGCATATGTATTTCGTTCCATTCCTAATATGGAGTTATTTGGAACTTTTTCCTTCCACAGACGAATATAATGCTCCCATCAACTAACTGCCTTCTGATTTTAGCATACTCGAAATGGGTTCATCCGCTGAAAAGGTTTTCCAACTTCACTGCTTGTGACAGGTATTAAAAATGGGTTTTCCCAATAACAGCAGGAGGGTTATCATTTTGATCAAGCATATATAATCCGTGAATAACCAAAATAATGCAGGCTGCGCGGAAACTTAGATAAAGTGTCTAGCAAACATTATAGTATATTGATTAGCTTAACTTTCAGGTGATGGAGGATGTAACGGTGTGATACATTAATGATCAGAACGTTAAGCACTAAATTTGGACTATTTTTACCGATGACTTTGATTTGCTTTTGATATGGTTGTCTGATTTCTAACTCTTCAAGCCTCTGTTCTGCTTCTGCTTCAGGTCAAAAATAAGTGGAGCAGCTTTTGTTGGTTGTATGATGCCAATGATGCTTGGAGTATGCTTTCTATTGCCTAGTATGGACTGTCTATGGCACAAATATCATTATTGTCCAAGCTGCAATCAGAAGGTTAAATAGCTTGTTTGTGGTTAATTTCTTTCTCCTATTATGCTCTCAATTTTAGAGGAGGACTGAATAACTTTGGTTTGCTTTGCTAGGTTGCGGACTTTGAGAAGACTGATCTTTGTTTAGTAGCCGATCCTCCGAACTGGGTGGAACACAGTTTTGCAATACCTGCCTGATAGGTCCATTTATTTGCCCTACGGCATCATAGTTGTTCTGCTGTGTGCACTGTGTATTTTGGTGGTGAACCTCAAAAGAAATGGAATATTATTATTTTGATATGTATATGGCGTGAACAGAAGTTAATGTAGAAGGTTTCAAATCATGGATATATGCCTTGTCCTTGTAACTCTTGAATAATTATCAAATTGGATGTTGGTACATACTTGTTGCGGTTACTTTTTTCTGGTCCTGATGCCTTAGTCATGGATATAAGAATTATAATCTTGCAGGTTCCACATAAGTGAGAGCTTATGAGGAAGCTGCAAACGGTGTGTAGAATTTTTGTTGGTGACTTGATTTTGGTTAGCAGCATGCAAGATTCCATTCTTGCATATACATAGACATACATGCTAAATATAGTGATGCTTCTAAGTTCTTCCCAAGCAATTCATGCATGATGCGGAAACTAGAGTAATGCCGTCTTTCTTATTGATGGTCGACAATTATTCACATCTAACTGCTAAAATGTTTCCATACCTTTCTTCTAGGGTAATTCCAGATATTATCACGGCAGGAACAAAAGTTGCTTGTCGAGGCATTTCATGATAGAGAGCTGATCCAGCATGAGAGATAAGAGACTATCAGACTAGCCAAGGAGACTGCCTGTGAACCAAAGTCTAGGGCTTCAAATTTACGGTGGTCTTTGTTTTGTTTCGACAACTGCAGGATTGCCAATGTCGCTATACTCGAGGTTACAGGCAAGTCATCCTTGGCTACCAAATCTAACTCTTTATCATCATGTAAGATCGGACCTCTTCTCAGGCTTTCATATACTGAACTGAGTTTTTGCCTAAAATGCAATATATTTGTGTCTATTTATAAGCTGTTGGAGCGACTACGATAGATGCGTTTGACATGCAAGTCTGACATTAGTGTCATAGTGGTGGTATGTAAGGAAGACTGGAATTTATTCTGAGAATGTGCATATTATGGGTCAGCCTTTCAGTAGAGTTGACCAAATCTTGGATAAGAATTCTTTCTTATTGTTTAGAGAATATGGGTAAATTACATCAGGTTCTCTTGAGATTTATCGTAATTATAAATACTCCATCGCTATTTGAAAAATTGCAAATACACTCTAAAATTAACTAAAAAATATCTAATAAATACCCTCGTGACAGTGATGTCTGACAAATACCCTCGTCTAGCTCGTTGCAGGGGGGATTTGTAATTTTTGAAACAACGAGAGGGTATTTGTAATTATGACAAACTTCAAGAGAACCCATTGTAATCTACCCTATTTCCTCTCAAGCATGTACCAAATTGAGCTGAACTAATGCGATGTTTGGATGGAAAGGATTTCAAAGAAATTATCTATTTTTGTATATTAGTTCTAATAAAAATTATATAAAATATAAGTTTACTTGAATTGAATGAGTTATCATTAATTATTTAGAAAAATATCCATACAACCATAAATTCTATATTTTTTTTAACCGCTTTGATTATAAATTGCTTATGTTATAGTAGTGTTGGTGGAGTATAGCCGCGGTTCGTTTTATATATTTGATCTTTTATGAGTGTCAATACCTTGATATGAGCTACTTAGCAGTGTTTTGAAAATCGGCCCGGACCGGCCGGTTCAACCGGGAACCGGCCATGTGCCCGGGCCGGTTCATAACCTCAAAACCGGTGAGGTCAAAACCGGTGTGAACCGGTCAAGACCTGGCAAAATCGGTCAAAATCGGTGACCCGATGACCCGGTCAAAATCGGTTTTGACCTCACTTTAAAAAAAAATTAAAAACTATAGTGAAATGTAAATACTTTTTGGACTTAAACTTTTCTATAGTTATAACCTCAAGTACTTAAACTTGACTTATAATTTTCCAATGTCGGATAATAAGCTTGATTTAAGCTATTCTGTATTTATAGGGTAAAGTATTGAAATTGACTTATTCTTTTCCGATGTGGGATAATAAGTTTGATATAAACTATTCCTTATTTATAGGCTAAAGTGTTCAAACTTTACTTATTTTTTTCCCATGTAGGATGACAAATTTGTCTTGAATTTTTTCTTAGACTTAAGTTATTCCTTATTTATAGGCTAAAGTGTTCAAATTTTATTTACTCTTTTTTCATGTGGGATAATAAACTTGACTTGAGGTTTTTCTTAGACTTAAGCTATTCCTTATTTATAGGCTAAAGTGCTCAAACCTTACTTATTCTTTTCCCATGTGGGATAATAAACTTGATTTGAGTTTTTCCTTATTTTTCTCATATTTTTCTTAACTTAAGTTTGCTTTTATTTCTCATATTTTTGCTTAATTAATTAATACATAATGATTAGTATATTATGTGTGTATATATACATATATATATATATATATATATATTAGGGTCCGGGTTAACTGGTTTTTTCAATCCGGTCCAATCGGTCGGACCAGTGACCCAGTAACTTGATTGGTTAATGACCGGTCCGGTTCTGAAAACATTGCTACTTAGTTTATCTCTCCTTGGCTGTAGATAAAGACATATCCTAAATTTTCAATAACAATTTATTTTTTGTTTTATTTTATTCATCAATAATCTTTACTTTAAGTATGTGCTCTTGGCACCAACATGCAAATCTAGTTTATTCATAATAACATGTATGCCTTTAATTTCTTATTTCATTCTTGCTTCAATGGGTGCAAAGAATAAGAAATGACACACCCCTGCAACAATTTAAGCTCTCTCAACCAAGAAACCAACATTAATTAGTCATCAAAATAATAAAATTCATGTCACAAAAACCAACTATATTTTAAGCATGTAACTATTATTCGCTTGTGAGGAGAGATTGATTTGATTTTCAATTAATTATTTGATTATAATTTATCTAGTCATTTATTTGATTTTATATTTAAAGTATATAAGTAGATTTGCTAGAGTATAGTTTGAATTTGTTTATATCATTCCAATTTGAAAACATCAGTTAAATTAAGCTTAGCCTCAAATTATTAAAAAATGGACAAATATTAAGCTTAGCCTACAATAATTAAGAAACAAACAAAGTTAAATTTCGTTAAACTTGCTAGTACATTTGAAATTTATCACAAATAGTTAAAAACTGAATAAATAAATAAATCTTTTAATAATTTGTTGAATACTTTTTCAGCCTTTCGCTCTCATTTGTGTAGATGGAAGAGTCGAGTTTTCATTGCCCTCAATTTGTCGATAATTTATTAAATTCCCAATCCTGAAACCTTTTGTTGCATGTGGAAATATTCAACAAATAAACAAACAAAAAATCATATATTATCAAGAGAAACACGAGTATATAAAAATAATGATTAAAAATGAACACTTTAAGGTTTCCTTGTATTAAATTATCCTTTACCCTGATAAATGTAAGTATAGAAATATTTCAACCGCATATTATTGAGAAACTTTTTAATGTTTTCATCAATGATTTCACTTGAATGACCTATCTTTTATCATAATCTTTTAAACTGTCAAAATATTACATCTGCCCTCGTGTGTAAACATGAATATTTATAGTTGATATCTTTGACTTATTCAATTTTCCAATGCACACTCACCTAGTACATATATATTTATAAATTATTAGTGTATTTATCATATTTTCACAATTTTTGTACTAAATATATTTAACTTAGAGTAAATTGATTTATAGATATAAAATTGAAAATGGATAAAAATATATTTTGTACTCTCAATATTGAATTTTTAGAAATAAATTTGATTTATTTTTTTCTTTAATACATAGAAATATATTTCTAGTCTTGATATTGAATTTTTAAAAATAATTTTTGATTTATTGTTTTTCTTAATTTTATTCAATATCTATCAAAAAAGATATTGAATATACACGTTATATACATAGACAAAAGATAAAAAAATAATATTGATTAGATTCTTTTGTATGAATATTAATATTTTTTTTACTCTTTATTTAAAAAAAACTTGTTAGATAATATTGATTAGATTCTTTTGAATAAATTCAATATATATTTTTTTAAATAAAAAATAGTTATTAGATAATCAACTTAGATCTCTTTTGGATAAATATTAATTTTTTTTTAATAGTAATATGAAAAAAAATGTTATATTCCATTCGGCAAAATAGAGCTCATTGTTGTTGTCCACGTCTACGCATACGCCGTTTAGGTGGATAGTCTCAATGACTATGTTTTATTATATATAGACTAGTACAAAATTCATGCCAAGGCACGGGGAATATTTTCAATTTAAATCGCGACTATAATAATAAATATTAAAAATATATACTTATATAAAGTTGAACAAATTTATCTACCTTTGTATATTCATTCTAATAAAAATTATATAAAATATAAGTTTTCTTGAACTGAATGAATTATCACTAATTATATAGAAAATATCCATACAATCATAGATTCTTATATTTTTTTAATCGCTTTGACATAAATTGCTTATGTTATAATATTGTTGGTGGAGTATTGCCGCTGTTCATTTTATACATTTGATCTTGTATTAGTTTCAATACCTTGATATGAACTATTTAATTGATGTCTCATTGGCTGCAGTAAAGACATATCCTAATTTTTCTCAACGACAATTTATTTTGTGCTTCATTTTATTCATCAATAATCCTTACTTTAAGTATGTGCTCTTGGTACCAACATCCAAATTAGTTTATTCAGAATTTAAGGCAATTTTCGTCCTCTAACTATACCTCATTCACATTTGAGTTCTTTATCTTTTTAGGGTTTCAAAACAGTTCTATAACTTTCTAATTTCCTCAATTTTGGTCCACTTGTTGCCATATTTTATCTAAACTTGTTGCAAAACGTCACTGAAATCTAACGTGACATTTTAAATTGGGGGAAATTCTTTTATTGGCAAATTATACATAATGTGGCAATTAGTGCCCACGTCATTCGGATGACATTGATTTGGGGGAGGAAAATTACATAAATGTATTTTATAATTTGAGAAAATGATATATATATATATATATTATACACAATTATATATATACATAATATATATTATGTATAAAATGTATATAGGCGGCGCGACGGCCAGCCGCCCCCTCAGTGTCGACGGCAACCTTCGCGCAAACCCGTGGGCGACGTCGCCGTCACCCAGAATAGTCTGAGTGATGTCGCTGTCGCCTACAACGAAAGGGGGTGATAGTGTCACCCAGAAAATGGGCGAATCGCCGGCGCCCAGGTTGGGCGACCGTCGCCGCCAACCCTTAGGCGGCGGCGACAATTTGTGCTCTCTTAACCAAGAAACCAACATTAAGTAGTTATCAAAATGATGAAGTTCATGTAAAGACCAACTATATTTTAAGCATGCAAGTATTTGTTTGCTTGTGAGGAGAGATTGATTTGATTTTTAATTAATTATTTGATTGTAATTTATCTAGTCATTTATTTGATTTTATATTTGAAGCATATAAGTAGATTTGCTAAAGTATAGTTTGAATTTGTTTCTATCATTGCAATTTGAAAACATCAATGAATTAAGCTTAGCCGAATTATTAAAAAATGGACAAAGATTAAGTTTAGCCTAGAATTATTAAAAAAGGAACAAAGATTAAGCTTAACGTACAATAATTAAGAAACAAACAGAGCTAAATTTTGTTAAACTACTAGTACATTTGAATTTTATCACAATAATGAAAAAACTTAATAAATAAATAATTTGTTGAATATTTTCCCAACCTTTCGCCCTCATTTGCATAGATGGAAGAGTCGAGTTTCCTTCTCCCTCAATTTGTCGATAATTTTAAATCCCCAATCTTGAAACCTTTTTGCTGCATGTGTAAATATTCAACGAATAAACAAATCAAAAAACATAGATTATCAAAACAAACTTGAGTATCTAAAAATAAAGATTAAAAATGAACACTTTAAGGCTTTCTTGTATAAATTATCCTTTACCTTGATAAATGTAAGTGTATGATGTGAGCAAAAAGAGCTAAATTAAAGTTGTCTTCTTGGGCTTGAACGAAGTGGACTTTGTCTCCTGCAGGTTCGGGAAAGGGGACTTGCAAAAAGAGCGTTAGGACTCCGACCCTCAAGTCAATAAGCAGTTGTGGAGAAATAAGTTTGAACTTAATGAGAAATAATGAGAATTCATGTGAAGTGAGCATGAAATGAGTAGTGTGAGTATAGAGAGTAATTGGAGAGCTTAGAAGTAGAAAAGGGTTATTGAGCTTGAGAAGAAGTAAACTCATCGCCCCATACCAGCCAAAGGGGATGGCATTTATAGATAAGTTTTCTTGAGTGGGAAGGACTCTTGGTGGCTTTGGATTCTTGGAGGGTCAGTTACCCAATCTTCCTAGAGTTCTGCGGGGCAAGGTCCATGACAAGTAGGAGGTAGTTGGAAGGAATCTTGGATGTCTTCTCAGATTTTCAAGTAGGCGGTTCTGGACCTCCCTCCCGGATTCGGAGGAGGTGGTTGCAAGATCCTTGCTCGGTTAAAGATAGGGCTGGATAACCTTATCCTTCCTTCGTAGCCGGGTCATACCCCCTTCTGTGGGCCTCTCTTCTGCGGGCCTTCCTGCCCTGGGTCTTCTTTCGAGGGAGGGAGTCTTGACTTTATTCGGGGGGCCCTGATCCGGTCTTTCCCTGGGCTTGGTCTTGACTACCTTCGAGGGGCCTGATCTAGCCTTTCCCTGGGTCTGGAGGTACAAATTGGGCCCCCATAGGAGGTAGTTTATGCCTTTCATTCCTTTGGGCTTGTGCATCTATTTATTTCTTTTGAACCATTGGAGCCTCTTTGGGCCAGCTATTTTTATGCACATTATTTAGTCCCCCCCACTCTGAGGGGAGAGATTGCATTCGATCCCCCTTAGAGTAGGAGTCTTCTGGGGGCCACAAAGGGTCCTTTGATCCTCGAGACTTTGTTACTTATTAGAGGAGGCATTTTCTCCTCACAAAGATAAGAGATTGGCCTGAAGAGGGAGTTCTTTATTCTTTTGCGCCTTCCTACAAGGGAATATTACCTGCATAGGTATGTATAGGAAGAGAAGAGCTTACTTCGTGCCTGTAGAGAGGAGGGCTTTTCAGAAGGTGCATGTTCGGAGCAAGGTTTATGTCTCTCCACGAAAGAGGGCTTGTATGCCTCAACGGATGAAGACTTAATTGAGAGTGCCTATTCGGTGTAGGACATAGGGACTTGGCCAGAGGAGGAATAAGTCTCCCCCCGAAGCAAGGCTTAGGTGCCTCTGCGGAGGAGGGCTTTCTTGAGGGCGCCTACTCGGAGCAGGACTTAGGGACCTCACCGGAGAAGCAATAAGTGTCTGTCAGGAGCAATTTAGATGCGTCTGCGGAGGAGGGTTCCAAATTAATGTATTTTTGGGTTTGGGCTACGAGATTGTCAAAATTGATAACAGGCTTCTTTGCTAAGGACTTGAAAAAATCCACATCTTGCAATCCTATGTAAACGCACAGGTTAATACCTTAGAGGTAGCAGAAAGGACCCCTAAGGCCACTGAGTTAAAACGTTGGAGATACTCCCTCAATGATTCTCCTTCTTCTTGTTGTATTGAAAAAATGCTCATGGTTGTCTTCTGGTGTCGTTTACTATTGGCAAATTGATGCAGAAAGAGAGAGCGGAATTTTCCAAATGATCGGATTGATCCCGTGGGCAATTGATTGAACTACTGTTGGGCCGCTCGAGTGAAAGTCGTGACGAACACGTCACATTTGATTCCGTCTGTGTATCTGTGCAGGAGAGCTACATTTTCGAACTAGGACAAGTGCTCTTGCGGATCCGTAGTGCCATCATATTCCGCAATAGCTAGTGTTCGTTAATTGAGAGGGAGGTCGTTCGCCATGACCTCGTCACTGAAAGGAATGCCGCCTTGTGCTTCCAACGGGATTCCCATCATCCTATGCTGAACATTCTGCAAACTCTTCTACAAACGCTCTAGTTGAGCCTCCCAATGAGGGATAGCTTCATTTCGCGCTGGGGAGGAGGAGTTGGACCCCCCTCCTGGAGCACTGGGGGCTTCGCACTGGGGAAGCCCCCTTGCCTTCTTCTAAACCTTCCGCCACTAGGGGGGCTCCCTGAGGCATGGAGCCATAGCCTCCAAAGGTGTTGCAGTTAACGCAGCCAGCTGCGTCCGGATGGTGGACGTGATCATCTGTTGAATAGTTGCCAACAATATTGGGGATAGCCTCTCGGGAGAGGTATATGAGGAGGTGCTATCGCGTGGAGGAATGACAGTAGATCAGGGAGACCTCGAGCGGGGGTGCCTCGGCAGCTAGAGGGCTACTAGAGGCGTCAGGGCCATATATCGAAGATGCAGAGGTTACCGCCATCAATTGCATCCGTACGACAGAGGTAATCATTTATTGGTGATAGCTGCCATCAGTCCTGGGGACTACCTATCAGAGGAGGTGTCCTAGGGGTACCGTCCCGCAGGGCGTCCGACAGCGGTTCAGAGGGATCAAAAAGTCCATCCCCAGCATGCCTGAGGGGGGTCAGCGGGGCGCCCCCCACCACCTGCAACGTTGGAGGGTCGGTGGCAGCTCCGACTGCCTTCTGCTTGTCTAGCCCGCTGTTGGGGGTTTCCATTGTCCTAACGTCTTAGTTCTGTGTTCCCACAGACGACGGCAATTGATGGGAGCAAAAAAGTGCTCAATAAAAGTTGTCTTCTTGGGCTTGAACGGAGTGGACTTTGTTTCCTGCAAGTTCGGGGAAGGGGACCTGCAAAAAGAGTGTTAGTACTCCGACACTCAAGTCAATAAGCAGTTGTGGAGAAATAAGCATGAAAGTAATGAGAAATAATGAGAATTCGGGTGAAGTGAGCATGAAATAAGTAGTGTGACTGTAGAGAGTAATAAGAGAGCTTAGAGAGTAGAAAAGCGTTATTGAGCTTGAGAGGGTAGTAAACTCGTCCCCCAATACCAGCCAAGGGGGTTGGTATTTATAGAGGAGTTTTCTTGAGCGGGAACGACTCTTCATGGCCTTGGACTCTTGGAGGGTCAGTTACCCAACCTTTCTAGAGTCCTGCGGGGCAAGGCCTCCTGACAAGTAGGAGGTAGTTAGCAGGAATCTTGGATGTCTTCCCAAATTTTCGAGGAGGCGATTGTGGACCTCCCCCGCGGATTTGGAGGAGGTGGTTGCAAGATCTTTACTCGGATAAGGATAGGACTGGATAACCTTATCATTCCTTCGTAGCCGGTCAGACCCCCTTTTGTGGGCCTTCCTTCCTTGGGCCTTCTTACGGAGGGGGCCTGGTTAGGCCTGGTTTTGACTTCCTTCGGGGGGCCTTGGTCCGGTCCTTGCCTCGGCTTGGAGGTACAAATTGGGCCCCCTTGGGGGGTACTTTATACCTTTCATTCCTTTGGGCTTATGCGATCTATTTTTTTTTTCTTTTGGACCATTTGGATCTCTTTGGGCCAGCTATTTTTATGCACATCAGTGTAGAAATATTTCAGCCGTCTATTATTGAGAAACTTTTTGATGTCCAACTTTTTCATCGATGATTTCGCTTGAATGACCTATCTTTTTATCATAAATATTTTAAATGCCAAAATATTGCGGCTGTCCTCGTGTGTAAACATGAATATTTGTAGCCGGTATCTTTGGCTTATTCAATCTTCCAATGCACACTCGCCTTATACATACATATATATATATATGTATAAATGATTAGTGTATTTATTATATTTTCACGGTTTTTGTACTAAATATATTTTACTTAGATTAAATTTATTTATAGATATAAAATTGAAAATACATAAAAATATATTTTGTAATCTCGACATTGAATTTTTAGATATAAATTTGATTTATTTTTTTTTCTTTAATATATTGAAATATAGTTCTAGTCTCGATATTGGATTTTTAAAAATAAATTTAATTTATTTTTTTTATTTTATTCAATATCCATCAAAATAGATATTGAATATACACATTGTCATATACTTAAAAAAAAAGAGAAAAAGATAATATTAATTAGATTCTTTTGTATAAATATTAATATTTTTTTACTCTTTATTTAAAAAAGCTTGATAGATAATATTAATTAGATTCTTTTTAATAAATTCAAAATTTTTAATTTTTTCTAATCAAAAGTAGTTATTAGATGATCAATTTAGATCTCTTTTGGATAAATACTAATATTTTTTAATAGTAATCTAAAAAAAATATTATATTCCATTTGGCAAAATAGAGCTCATTGAGGCTTTCTACGTCTATGCATACATGGCGTTTAGGTGGATAGTCTCAATGATTCTGTTTTATTATATATAGACTAGTACAAACCCGTGCCAAGACACGAGGAATATTTTCAATTAAAATCGTGACTATAATAATAAATATTAAAAAATATTACACTTGTAAAGTTGAACAAAAGTTATCTACCTCTGTATATTTGCTCTAATAAAATTATATAAAAATTAAGTTTTCTTGAACTGATTGAGTTATCATTAATTATTTAGAAAGATATCCATACAATCTTAGATTCTTATATTTTTTTAATCGCTTTGACATAAATTGCTTATGTTATAGTATTGTAGGTGAAGTATAGCCGCAGTTCATTTTATACATTTGATCTTCTTTAGTGTCAATACCTTGATATGAACTATTTAATTGATGTCTCATTGACAGCAGATAAACACATATCCTAAATTTTTCATGCTGTGAACAGAAGTTAATGTAGAAGGTTTCAAATCTTGGATATATGTCTTGTCCTTGTAACTCTTGAATAATTATCAAATTGGACGTTGGTACATATTTCTAGTGGTTTCTTTTTTCTGGTCCTGATACCTTAGTCATGGATAAAAGAATTATAATCTGCAGGTTCCACAAGTGAAGGCTTATAAGGAAGCTGCAAACGGTATGTAGAGTCTTGTTGGTGATTTGATTTTGGTTAGCAGCATGCAAGATTCCATTCTTGCATATACATAGACATACATGCTAAATATAGTGATGCTTCTAAGTTCTTCCCAAGCAATTCATGCATGATGCGGAAACTAGAGTAATGCCGTCTTTCTTATTGATGGTCGACAATTATTCACATCTAACTGCTAAAATGTTTCCATACCTTTCTTCTAGGGTAATTCCAGATATTATCACGGCAGGAACAAAAAGTTGCTTGTCGAGGCATTTCATGATAGAGAGCTGATCCAGCATGAGAGATAAGAGACTATCAGACTAGCCAAGGAGACTGCCTGTGAACCAAAGTCTAGGGCTTCAAATTTACGGTGGTCTTTGTTTTGTTTCGACAACTGCAGGATTGCCAATGTCGCTATACTCGAGGTTACAGGCAAGTCATCCTTGGCTACCAAATCTAACTCTTTATCATCATGTAAGATCGGACCTCTTCTCAGGCTTTCATATACTGAACTGAGTTTTTGCCTAAAATGCAATATATTTGTGTCTATTTATAAGCTGTGGGAGCGACTACGATAGATGCGTTTGACATGCAAGTCTGACATTAGTGTCATAGTGGTGGTATGTAAGGAAGACTGGAATTTATTCTGAGAATGTGCATATTATGGGTCAGCCTTTCAGTAGAGTTGACCAAATCTTGGATAAGAATTCTTTCTTATTGTTTAGAGAATATGGGTAAATTACAATAGGCTCCCCTTAGATTTGTCGTAATTATAAATACTCTATCGTTGTTTTAAAAATTGTAAATACCTCCTAGAATTAACCAACAAATGTCTAACAAGTAACCTCTTGACAGTGACGTCTGACAAATACCCTTATATAGCTCATTGTAGGGGCACTACAAAAAAAATGCAGGAATAGGAACGTGTATAGTTCACCATTCCAAAGCCCGTTACAAAAGCGGGTAAAAATGAATTTCAAATTATGGACAGACTGTTCCTACATGTATTCTAAATCAATGCTTTCGTGGTTACGTTTTCTTTCTAAATACAATACCAAAAACCGGTCCAATGCGTATTACAAATTAGGAGTACAAAATCCGTTCCCAAGGACCGTGTCAAAATGTATTCTAGTGACCATTCCTAATTTGTATACCTCACCGTTCCAAGACGTATTCCAGAAACAGTGCTAAAATGTATCTACAACTTATGCTGACAATTCCAAAATGTGTTCTAACTACCGTTCCTAATTGCGCGATTTACTTTTGATATGACCGTTCCAAAATTTTATAACGTGTTCCAAATGCAAAAATCACAAATTCATACATACAAAGGTAATTAGGAACGGTAAAACGATTCTATGCCAACAACCGTTCCTAAATTGGAACGGTTGCCCCATTCCCGTTCCTAATTATTAGGAATGTCTCTCCTTGCAACGGATAGCCTCCCTTTCCTGAACCGTTCCTAATACCAGTCCGAATGAATCCAGTGATTTATTTACCGTTCCAAAAGTTAAAAAAACCATTCCTATTCTCATTTCAATTTCCACATTTTTTTTTTGTAGTGACGGGTATTTATAATTTTTCAAACAATGAGAGGATATTTGTAAAATTAAAGAGAATTCATTGCAATTTACCCTGTTTCCTCTCAAGCATGTACCAAATTGAGCTGAACTTATGCGTTGTTTGGATGGAAAGGAATTGAAAGAAAGATTTCAAATAAGTATATATTGAATGAATTCACATTCATTCGTATTCAATAAAATATAGTTTAAAATGAAAGGTGAACAATCTGAAATTCTTTGTAATACTAAATTATCCAAACGAATTTAAAATTTTTGTTATTAGGGATTTGAATCCGTGATAATATATGTAGCACAATGTCCCGTTTGCAACCCAAATGTTATTAATTAAATATTATGAGACACATAAGCCTCAATGCAACTTAGATGTTACATATATATGAAAGATGTATTTGTAATTATAAATGTATTTTTTATTTAATGACAAAAAGTTTACTCAAACCTCCTGTACTTTTGACAAAATTATAAGTACATTATTTGATACTATAATTGTAAGTATAAGTATACATTCGACATCCCATAAGATATATGACACTAACAACATTTTAGGGTGTATTTATACTTTTGAAAATGATTGACAATATTTGTATATTTGAACCTTAAAGATATTTAGTGTTATTTCTCCTCTATAAATTTTCAACAAAGAACGACATCTATTATGCACCTTGGCAACAAAAGTTTGTTGACCCTTGGCGACATGGAAAGGTAGGCTTTTTTGTTTTCGACAAATTACAAGGGGTAATTATATTTACACCCCTTTACATGTTGTTCTTTTATATAAATTACTTCTATTTTTTAAAGAATAGTATAAATCACCCCTAACAGTCTTTAAAGCTCCAAAATGCTCTTGTTGATTGGGTCATACATTAATATACTTTTTCAAGGATAAAAATGCCCTTAGCTGTGTTTTTTTAATTACCAAAAGGTAGGAGTTTTAAAGTAATGTTTGTGGGATATGTAATATGACCTTCTGTATTTTTTTATTATTCATATCAATTTTTAATATAAGTTTAAATTATTTTATTAACTTTTTTTTAATTGAATCTCTATATAGAATTACACCTTTTAATAATTGAAATACTAAATTATTTACTTAATATATTTGACGTGCATAAAAATGACTGGCCCAAAGAGATCCAAATGGCCCAAAAGAAAAAAATAGATCGCACGAGCCAAAAGAAAAATAAAGCTCAAATTTCCCCCCAAAGGGAATCGATTTGCGCCCCCAGGCCCAATGAAGGACTGGATCAGCAGAAGGGAGGCCCACAGAAGAGGGTCTTACCCGACCATGAATGAAGGATAAGGTTATCCCAGATCCGGCCACGTAGGAAGCATAAGGTTATCCAGCCCTATCCTTCTCCTAGCAAGGATTCGCATCTACTTCCTGGATATTAGGAGGTCATGACCCTCAGGACTCTAGGAGGGACGTCTGCTGACCTTCCAAGAGTCCGACCAGCCAAGAGGTCCTCCTCTCCAAGGAACTCCCTCTATAAATACCAGCCCCTTGGCTGGTATAGGGGGACGATCTCCTACATATTATCTTACTCTTTAAGCTCTCGAATTCTTCTCTCAATTTACAGCAATCACATTTTATGCTCACTTTCCACGAGTTCTCATTATTTCCTTCATTTAAGCTTATTTTCCATAACTGTGTACTGACTTGAGCGTCTGAGTGCTAACGCTCTTTTTGCAGGTCTCCTTTCCTGATTTGCAGAAACCTAAGCCCACTTCGTTCAAGTCTACGAAGACAACTTTGATTGAGCTCTTTTTGCTCACATCAATTGGCGCCGTCTGTGGGAACACAGAGTTAAGACGTGAGGACAATGAAAACCCCCAATAACGGGCTAGACAAGCAGAAAGCGGCCGAGGCCGCCACCGACCCTCCAGCGTTGCAGGTGGTGGGGCGCGCCCCTCCGACCCCCCTCGGGCATGCTGTTGACGGACTTTCTGGTCCCTCCGAACCATTGTCGGACTCTCTACGCGAAAACACCTATTCGGACACCTCTTCTGATAGGTTTTCCCCCGGATTTTTGGCAACTATCCAACAAATGATTAATTCCACCATGTGGACGCAACTGGCGATGGTAACCTCTGCACCTGTGATGACCATGGGTCCAACACCTCTAGTAGCTCCTCTGGCTGCCGAGGCACCCCGGGGCGGCGACAAGGCACCTCATGTTTGAGGTCCCCCTGATCCACTCTGAGGTCCTTCACGCGATAGCACCTCCTCATACACCTTTTCCGAAAGGCTGTCCCCAGTGTTGTTGGCTACCATTCAATAGATGATCACATTTGCTATAAGGACACAGTTGGCTGCGGTAACCGCAACACCTTTGGCGACTATGGCCCCGATGCCTCAGGGCACCACCTAGCGGCAGAGGGCCCAAAGGAAGGCGAGGAGGTCCCCCCCGTATGGAGGCCTCCCGTGCTCCCAGAGGGGGATCCAACTCCTCCCCTAGCGCGGAATGAAGCTCCCTCTCATTAGGAGACTCAACTAGAGTGTTTGCAGAAGGGATTGAAGGATGTCCAACACCGGATAATAGGAGTCTTGCTCAAAGAACAAGGAGGTATCCCTTTCAGCAAGGAGGTCATGGCTGATGACTTCCCTCCTGACTGCCGAACACCTGCCATAGCAAAATACGAGGGCACTACTGATCTGCAGGAGCACCTATCTCATTTTGAGAATGCGGCTCTCCTCCACATGTACACGGATGGGATCAAGTGCCGAGTCTTTGTTATCACGTTTGCTCGGGCAGCCCAACAATGGTTTAACCAATTGCCCGTAAGCTCGGTAAGGAACTTTCAGGAGTTTTGTTCGTTGTTCCTCCATCAATTCGCCAGTAGCAGGAAGCACCGCAAAATCCCCCTTAGTCTTTTCACTGTTCATAAAAAAGGCTCCGAATCCCTGAGGGATTACTTGCACAGATTCAACGCTACGGCCTTGGAGGTTCCTACAACCACACAGGTTGTCAAGGCTAGTGCCTTCTCTCAAGAGCTTTTGGACGGGGACTTGTTCAAATTCCTAGCCAAGAAGCCAACACCAGACTTTGATAGCCTTTTGGCTAGAGCGGCAAAATACATCAACATGGAAGAAGCTTAGACCTCTAAAAAGAAAGGACATTTTCCGCCCCCCAGGCTGGAACCTCCTCAGGCATAAGTTCTGCCCCCAGGTAGGACACCTCGAAAAGATATTTTCCTGCCACCGACAGGGACCTCCTCGAGATAAATCTTGTCCCATAGTAGGACCCCTCGCAAGGACATTTTCCTGCCTCCGAGCAGGAACTCCCTCAAGGCAAGATACTGTCAAATTGGTACAACCCTTCTTTTCGCAATATATTACTTTCACGAATAACTTTACTTCTTGGAAAGAATTCTCAAATGCGGATATCTAACTTACACATTTTGCTTTTGGCAATAAGACATGTATAAAGCCCTGTTTCACAGCAGGCATTCTCTAAAGACAAAGCCTTACTCCACAGTAGGCATTCGTTAAAGACAAGCCCAGCTTCAGGTAGGCACCGTCTAGCAAAAAAGAGTAAAAAAGCCCTGTCTTCCACATAGACACGTAAACCCTCCTTCGCGGAGGCATCCAAGTCCTCCTTCGGGCAGGAACCTAGGCACTTCTCCGTGGGGCGTTTAAGCTCTATTCCATGCAGGCACAAAAAGCCCTGTCTTCCACACAGGTGTACGAGCCCTACTTTAGGCAGGCACCAAGGTCCTTCTCTGGGGAAGTACGTAAGCTCTATTCTAAGCAGGCACCTAAGCCCTCCTTTGTAGAGGCATCTAAGCTTTGCTCCGGACAGACACTTATTGCTTCTCCGGTGAGGCACCTAAGCCTTGCTCCGGACATACACTTATTGCTTCTCCGTTGCCCAGTCCTCACGGCGACGGCTTGGCCGCCCACAGCGGCGGCGGCCGTCGCCGTTGCATCCATATATATATATATAATATATATTCTACTATATATGTATTGTATATATAATTACATATATAATAAATAAAAAATATATTTTAAATTAATTTTGGACCGTTCATTTTTTAACAATTGAAAATCAATGGCGATGATAACAAGGGAATAACGGGAAATTCAGTAAAAATGTTAATGTCGTTACGCATATCTAATGGAAGGGGAGAGCATGCAATATTTTAAATAACACAGGGGGTTTTTTGCCTATTATTTTAACACAGGGGAGGTTTTAGCTAAATTTTAAAAATACAGGGGGGTTTTATGCAATTTATCCTTTTTATAAATATATATGTATATGTTAATATTTATTTATTTGTAGGTGGATTAAATTATATATATATATATTGTATGTATATTGGGGATTGGGCCAAAAGACCCCAAAACACCCAAAATAAGGTGTTCTCAATGTAGGTTAAACATTGCCTATTATCCATCTTGAAGATAGGCAGGAACATATCACATGCGCTAGGAAAACCACCTGCTTTACCGAAAATTCACACTTGCTTAGCTTAGCATACAACTCTTTCTCTTTAATGTTGTTCATGCTCTTCTCGGTTCTTCGAGTATACCAAGATGTCATCTATAAAGACTATCACAAACTGATCTAGGTACTCTTGGAATGTGCGGTTCATTAATGCCATGAATGCCACCGGTGCATTTGTTAATCCAAATGGCATCATCAAAAACTCATAGTGACCATAAAGAGTACGAAAAGCTGTTTTTGGTATATCTTTCTCTACTATCCTCAACTGCTAATACCCAGACCGTAGATCAATCTTTGAGAATATTGTAGCCCCCTTCAACTGGTCTAGTAGGTCATCAATTCTCGGTAAAGGATACTTATTCTTCACTGTAACCCTATTCAATTAGTTGTAATCGATGCACAACCTCATACTACCATCCTTCTTTTTCACAAATAACACTGGTGCTCCCCACAATGAAGTACTTAGTCTGATAAACCATTTCTACAACAATTCCTCTACTTGTTTTTCAAGCTCTTGTAATTCTACTGGGGTCATTCTATACGGTGCAATAGAAATCGGGGCAACTCCAGGAAGAGTTTCTATAGTAAAGTCCACTTCCCTATGTGGTGGCAAACTTGGTAGGTCATCAGGAAACACTTCAGGAAGGTCTCTCACTACAGGGATTCTTCTAGTGTTGGATTGATCTTTATGGTATCTATCACATGGGCTAGATATGCGTCACATCCTTCTAACATTAATCTTCTCGCCTCAATGGATGATATTACATAGACTGGAACTACTTGCCGATCCCCCACAAATACTACTTTTGGCTTGTTGGAAGATTCAATAATCACTTCTTTCTTATAACAATAAACCATTGCTTTATGTTGTGCTAACCAATCCATCCCCAAAATTACATCAAACTCCTTCAGGTCCATCACTACCAGATATACAGGTAAATTTACATCTCCAATCCTCACTAAGCTTCCCTTTCTAACATTATTTAGTATCACACCTCTTTCCACATGCAAATGAACCATCAAATTATATACCATAGGGCTAGTCTCACCAAGTGTTTTAGATGCAAGTTATGATCATATGTATGAATGTGTAGAGCTAGGATTAATTAAAACATAAACCTCAACATCAAATAATAAGATCATACCTGAAATCACGTCATTCGAGGCTGGAGCTTCCTCCCTCGTCATGTTATATATTCTTACTTATGTCTGTCCTTGAACTACTTGTCCTCCGGCCCTAGTCGTACTCCCACCAATAGTATGCTACCATCTCTACTATCAGTACCTCTGCCTCTGCCTCTGCCTCTCTCAGCTCCTTGAGCACTGGTCCCTATAATTCTTTGGCTTTGGGTCCACTAGGTGCACCTCCACTCATACCTGCAGTACCAGTAGTCTGACTGTGACAATATCTAGACACGTGTCCTCTACCCCCGCAGTTATAGCAAACCCAGGTATAGCACTGGGTCCCAACATGTTCCCATATGTCTTCTTCCATAAGTAGGACAACTCGGTATGAAGGGTAGCCCCCTGCCATAACTCTGTACAACTCTTCTACCTAATCTAATAGAGGCAAACTAGATGAGCTGCATTCTGTTAGACTTCTATTGAAGCTCGCTGATTCACTAAACCTCGATCCACTACTCCCTCGAAAAATGGGACCACTACGTGCAAAACTTCCACCTCCTGCTAGAAATGAACGGTTAGTGCCCCTCTTGATGAACCTACTAGATTCCCCTATTATGTATGTTGATTGTCTTTTGTCTTCTTCCTTCTTTTTATCTTCCGTTACTGCTTCTTCCGTACGAACGACTAACTCAACGAGGGTTTTGAAATTCATAATTCTGACTGTAAGGCTCTTTCTGATCTCCATTTGTAACCCATGTTCAAATCATTAACATCGATCCTCTTGTGCCACTACTGGTTGCGATGCGTACTTGGCTAATGCAGTAAAACGAATCTCATACTCATCCACTGTCTGATCATCTCCTTGTACTAGGTTCAGAAACTACATCTTCTTCTTGTCTTGGTACATCTTAGGTCTGTATTTATCATCAAACTCTTTCTAAAATTCGACCCAAGTTATCTCTTGTGGCTATGCTCTCTTCACCGACCTCCACCAAATTAGTGCATTCCCCGTGAATAAGGAACCAACATACTTAAGTCGATTTTTCAGAGTACAGTTCACCAAGTTCATCACATCTTCGGTCTTTTCCCATCATTTCTCAACAACCTCTAGGTCTAGGGTACCCTCAAATTCTGTAGCTCCCATCATTCTATTCCTTTCATAGTTATGGTCAATTGTAGAAACCACATGTGCTGGCATTGGGGCTGGTACATGTGCCTATGCAAAAAACTGTGCTTGAGCGTGTGCTTGGGCTAGTAAGGCCATCTGGAGGATCTATGCATACTCTGGTGGTAACCCTGCCGTTGGAGCACCACCGGGAGGAACTGGAGCATCAGCACCAACACCCTTTTGGCCTACCCCAACTCCACCTGCACTTGCAGGTGCAATTGAGCCCTTTGTAAACTCCACTGACTCTTCCTTACTAGCTACTGGGTCAACATGTGCACTGTGAGAAGCCATCCTATTAAGCAATTCAATCATTAAATACATAGCATAACTAACCTAGAAACATAGACCCGCTCTGATACTACCCAATGTGACACCCCCTCCAAAACTACACTGTATTACCACTAATTATACACCCCTCTTAATTTTAACCTGTCTTATAAGAGGTTTTCATTTAAAATGAATAAAATCAATCCTATTTTAAACATGTAATGTATATATCTAAAATAATGATAAACGTTGTCAAAAGTTTGTATCTACTAAGCTACAGATATACACATGTACATAACTCCAAAAGAGAAAAGTTTTTAGGTTGTTATAGAATTTCAAATGCAAACGCGACAGACGTATTAGTCATAGTCACTTAGCCTGAACTCTTGGTTTCAGATGCCACGATTGACCCATCTATTAAGATCCATTCCATGACTTCAAATTTGATGTAACTAATCACTGTGACCTATCTCTTAAAAAATATTTGGCAAGGGATGAGCTGCCTACTCAATAAGTACAACTAATCGATTCATATGTATATATATATATATACACGCACATATGCAGCAAAACCAATTTTATGAATGGAACAACCAACATATATTCGCCTTGCAATCCCACCAAATGTAAGAAATATCACATACAAATAATCATATATTAGTCCATAACATAATACTTGATGTTATTATTTATTTTGTTAGGGCCCTGCTTACCCATGCTGGAGTGCACCACTCAATGGTCTTTGCTGGCTATCATCACCTCAATCATTATATCTCACCTTTTTCCTCGACACCACACATCACACAACTCATATGATATCCCATCATTAATGATACTAAACAACACACAACTCGTATGATATCCCATCATCAATCACAACAGATAGCACACGGCTCGTATGATATGTCACATCATCTCCACTGATCAATGACAACACACAGCTCGTCATTAATCATATTATCATAAACCATTGCAGTATGTCCCCCAGTTAGGTAAGCCATCTCTTTATCGCAATCCATAATATTCTCATCAATAATCTCATCATTCATTTTCATTCAACAATCATATCCCCATCAGTAACTTCATCGTTTAATCATTCAACAATCAAATATAGTACACATAATCATCCATCTGACTTTCGTACACTATAACCACATACAAGACATAATAACAATTTCACAAAGCAACCACATCATCTAAAAAAATACCCAATCATTAACAATCATGTATTCAACAACATATATATATATACATATAATCCAATTAACTATACTTACCTCAAACTCAAAATATCACATTAATAGAAGGAAGTGCTCAACCACTACTCTATCTTCACGTCCTATAATAAGATATAATATGCATAATCAATATATAAAAAATATCTTAAATTCTAGATAAAATATTAAATAATATTCGTATATTTATCATTTAATATTTCATTTATATAAAAACTCAAACCTCCGCTCCTTTTTATTCTAAATCCCTAGACATTCTAAGTTTTCTAGATATAGCTAATTTATCTATTAATTCATAAGAGTTAATTTTATCAAACTCATCATATTTTTATAACTATCGTTCTATATAACATCTCTAAATAAAATTATTACAAAAATCTCATATCCTTTTTAAGAAATACAATATTTATCAAATATAATTTTCTAATATTTCTCAAACATAATTGTCTACTATTCCTATTAATTTATGCCAATTCTTCACTATTATAATAATTATTTAAATACTATTACATACAATTATGTATTTGATTAATAAATCGGATCAGTTTTGAATAATGCATTATACCAACGACTAAATCTAATAGATTAAAAATATTAGTTTATTGGCTATAATATCCTCATTCCGATTAAATATCTACCCAGAACACTAATTTGTATAAATACTCAAATTCATCAAATACTGGTTAAACATTAAATTGAGTAGTACAAATAATATTTAGGAATAATTACATTTACACCCATTCACCTATTGCTCATCTACACAAATCACCCATGCCTTTTGAAAAATTACAGAAACCACCCTTGATAGCATTTAAAACCCAAAAATATCCCTATTGACTTGGTCAAACATTAATATAAATTTTGAATGGTAGAAATGCCCTCAGGGGTGCTTCTATAATTACCAAAAGGTAGAGAGGTGTCAATGTAATATTTATGAAGATGAGTAATATGCCCCTTTATATATTTTTATTATTTATATCATACTTAAATTTATTTTAAATCATTTTATCAACTTTTTTTATTTAATGTTTACATAAATTACACCTTTTAATAATTGAAATAAATTATTCAATTAATATATTACTAAAAATTTAGTTACTAGGCTATATATTTAAATTAAAATTATCATTCTTGTACAAATTATTTTAGGTTCTTAAAATTAAAAGATTATTTATCCACTATGTTTATTTGTATCTAAATTTACTATAATTAATAAATTATTCATATATGTATATTTATACATATATAAAAAATATATATTTATACATATATAATATATATTAATATTTATATTTTAGTAAATACATATTTAGATAGCGGACGAAAGCGGAGATGGGCGACAACGAAGGCGGGCGAAAGCAAAAGAGGGGTTGGACGTAGGCGGGGAGGCAACGAGGAGGGCAAGCGGCTGGGGTGAGGGATAATTAAAAAAAATAATTTAAAATATATATATTTTTCATAAATAAATTATTTATTTTACTAATTCTGATATGATTTATATAAAATTCATATAAATTATTTTGAATTATAATATATTAATTTTAATAAAATTTAATTATAAATAAAATAGAGGATAAATAATTTTTAATTTTAATAATTTCACATAATTTATTCAAGTATGATAATTTTTTAATTTAAACTTATAATCTATTAACTAACTTTATAAATATAAATTAATTGAATAATTTAATATTTTAATTATTAAAAATTATAATTTTATGTAGAGATTCAATTAAAAAAAAGTTAATAAAATAACTTAAATTTAAATTTAAGTTTGATATAAATAATAAAAAAATATATGGAGTCATATTACTCGTCCTGATAAACATTACATTAACACCCTTTCTACCTTTTGGTAATTACAGAAACACCCGTAAGGGAATTATTGTCCATCAAAATTTATATTAAAGTTTGACCAAGTCAATAGGGGTACTTTGGGTTTTAAAGACTGTCAGGGGTGGTTTCTGTAATTTTTCAAAAGGCATGGGTGGTTTGTGTAAATAGACAATAGGTGAGGAGTGTAAATGTAATTATCCATAATATTTAATAAATGCACTAATAAAATGATATAAGTATATAAATTAATTAAAATTTTAAAGAATAAGTGTAAACCTGTATGTGCATCTTCGGAAGAAGTGAAATTGCCGATAAACTTTTGTCTAATGTGAACCAAATTTTAAGTTTAAACTTATCTAATTTATGTATCTTTGAAGGCTAAAGGCAACCCACGTGCCATCTCCACATTCCATTCTTATATTTACATTTTTTGTTATTATATATGTGTATATATTTATATATTGATAACTTTTTATAAAAATCTTAATTTGTTCCCTAATTTCTAAATTTATATACTGTCACCCCAAATATTTTATAAAGCTTCAATTTACTCCTTTCAAGTTTTAATATATATAAATTGCAACCCCTAATTTGTTATTTTATTTTAAATTATCTTAATAGTTATCGGTTAATGTCTAAATTATGTATAAAATTTTATGTACGTCTCAAAGGAAAAACAAACATTGTGCACAAGTTTTTGTCTAACATCCTTTGACTTCAAATTCTTGGCTTATCTGTGCAAGAACACATATACATCGTGTTCTCTTCCCCCTCTTTTCGGCCGTCTTTATTCCCATTAATCCAGTAAAAAGAAAAGATTCTCAATTACAAAACTTGATTCTTCTCATCACAACTAATTTCTTGCGCGTGAGTTTGATCTAATCTCATAGACATTACTGATAAATGAGCGATGACATGAGAAATAATGTTGTCTGATTTCGTGGGAATCGTAAGGCAATTTCAAGTTCTTCATCAAATGTGTTGTCTTGAGTGATTAGATGGATTTGCATGTCATGGATAAAGTTGTTTGTTCCAGACTAAGTGGCTGTTTCTCCTTATTCCTAATTTAAAGAAATATAAATATATATCCTCAACAATTATGACAATTTCTTAGGGTTAAAAGCAAATCACTCCTTGTTGTATTGATTGTTTAATAAAGTTCTTATGAAAAAAATTTATCATTTTACCCCCTTGGGTTTTAAAAAATAAAGCACACTACCGACCTCCCTAAGGAGTTTTAAGGTAAATCTTAAGGTGCAATGATGTCCCCGATATATATAGTATGACTACATTGACTTGCCGATTGCTTCCCTAATCGACGGACTGAATTGGGGCTTTGAAAATTTTTTTTAGTTTTTCTTACCAACATGATCTAGGCGAATGAAAATCTGGATCTGGTCGTTTAATCGACACGAACAAGACAAAAAACAGGGATTTTTCGCTAGGGGAATGGAGTAGGGGCGAGAACGTGGGTTCGCAGCGGGAGGGGATCGCTTTGGAGGAAGGTGACATCTACTTACACTTTCACTCCCATAAACATTAGTGGAAACCAAAGTTTCTGTAACAATTCAACTCTTTCTCCTTCTTCTTCACCTTCTCTCTCTCTCTCCCTCTCTCTCTCTCTATGTATATATATATATTATGTAGTTTGTGTCTTTTTTGCTTTTTGTTGTGTATATATTTTCTTGTCCTCTTCTAACTGGCAAAAATACCAGGACCCCCCGTGATATTAGTAATGTTAAAAAATCCCACTGTAAAAGATAAATTATCAATTATACTCCTTGTGATATGAAAAAAAAATCAGAAAACACTCCTGAGGCCAGGATTGGTGGTACATGCGTATTAACTGTAAAGATGAGTCCGAAAAGTGTAAATTATTTTGACAATTTTGCCCTTCCTTCCCCCATTTTAAAGGCTGCACTTCTCCTCTCGCTCCTAATCATTCCCCCCTTTCTTGCACTGACCAATCTACATTTTTTTCCTTCAAAATTATTCATGTCTGAACAATCAAGTTGACAAAAAAAAAAAAAAAAAAAAAATCGAGGATGCAAGGAAGTGCTAGATTTGAGGTTTTAAACTTCACTACTTTGTGGATGCAATGCAAAGGCAAAAATTAGGGTTGTGGAATGCAAAGGCAATGCAAAGGCAAAAATTTGTAGATCCTAAGTTTGCAATTTTTTTCGTTGGGTACACACTAAAAAAAATACAGGAATTGGAACGGGTGTAGACGCCCGTTCCAACTACCATTCCAAATAGGAACGGTAAATGAAACTGTTGTGGAACGGAAAATCGTTGATGACGTCACTATCGTGGTAATTGTAATACGAATTAATAGGAACGGCACGACCGTTCCTTTTAGAGTGCCAACATATGTGAGCCAATTTGTACACCTATTATCGTTCCTAAAAAGGACCTGATATATTTTGGACTTCAATTTGAAACACATGTGTGAAATTGGGAACGGTTAGTCGACCGTGAACACTTACAGTTCCTATATGGGTTCCTATGGCCGCGTCTATTTGGACCGGTCAGCTGACCGTTCCAACATGTAGTCCTACATAAGACCCTTTTACGCCATGGGCAAAAATATAATTCAATTACCGCTCCAAATTGTGGGTATATAGTAAGTGCAATATTATTACAATTATCGTTCCCAATGGTGCTCCAATTAGGAACGGTCCTGGTGCATGTGCCTCATACCGTTCCTATATGCCCTAACGGCTATATTATAACGGTAATATTACTGTTCCTGTCACCCCACCTGCGACCGTTCCTAAATCTGGAACAACGGCTATATTTCAACAGCTAGTTTTGTGTTCCAAATAATATTCCAATGTCCGTTACAATATTTTCTATATATATGTCCCCCTTCTTTCTCATTGTTCTTATAATTTCTCTCCAACTCATTTTGTTGTAACTCTCCATTGATTCTTTATACGGAAAATCGAACATATCAATTACCGGGCGCGAATTTTGCATTGATATTGCTAAGTGTTTTGCTCAGGTAAGTATCCAAAATTTATGTAATTGTTAGTTATATATATAATATTCTCATCATTTAATTACGTAGTGTTATTAATTATACGAAGGACCAATCATGTTAAGACAATTGAGAAAATGGATGTATGATCGAGACGTTCTGGGTGTGACGCCGGAGTTTGAGGACGGTGTTACTATATTTTTAGAATGGGCCCAGTCCCAACGTGCATATATGGACCGGGAGAAGATTAAGTGTCCCTGTCGGAAGTGCAAAAACGAACGGTTCAAAACACCAGACGAGGTAAATTTTGATTTGTGTATAAAAAGGTTTATGTCAGAGTATTATAATTGGACTTCGCATGGTGAGGAGAGGGTGCAGGAATAATTTGAAGTATTGACAGCGCCCCCTGTACATCAGCAGCAAACACCACCCGTTCAGAAGGAGGGTAGTTCACATTGGGGTGATGCGGCTCAGATGGATTGGGTGCAGAGGATGGTATTCGATGCCACCGGGCCGTCTTTCTGGTCTTCGTACAACCAGGAGGGACCGACTGATGATGGTACTCGGTATTGTCCATCTGATGTGGGTCTTAGTTCATATTATGATTCGGGCCCTATGATTATGTGTCTGGCTTGTCAGACCATTTTTTGATGTAGTTCATGTTGCGGACCAACCGCTTTAGAACGGCTGCACCACCTCTCAGTTGCCGTCAATTGCCTCTTTGGTGAATATCAAGGTCGAAGGGAATTTTTCCGAGCATATATATGATCGGATATGCTAGTATGCTGATACTGTAATGCCTCGCGATCCCTCTTTCCTCGCCGATTATTACAATACGAAGAAATTGATACGAGAATTGGGTTTACCAGTTCAAAAGATTGATGCTTGCAAAAACGGTTGCATGTTGTACTGGAAGGATGATATTGATTTGGAATATTGCAAGTTCTGTCGAGACGCTAGGAACAAACCCACCAGGGACAGAAATCCTAAACGCAAGAAGTCCCTGTATGCCATTCTTAGGTATCTACCGCTTATCTATCGGCTGCAGAGGTTGTATGCGTCGGAGGTCACAGTAGAGCATATGACTTGGCATGCGAGCCATCAGACGGAGGAAGGATCCATGTGTCATCCTTCAGATGCAGAGGCTTGGAAGCATTTTGACCAGACGTATCTTGATTTTGCAGCTAAGCCTCGTAATGTTCGACTTGGGTTGTGCACGGATGGGTTTGCACTGCACGACCAGTATGGTAAAATTTACTCATGTTGGCCCGTGATACTTACACAGTACAATCTCCCACCGCGAATGTGCATGAAGTCTGAGTATATGTTCTTAACGATGGTGATCCGTAGCCCATCGAATCCGAAATGTCTTATCGATGTCTACTTGGAGCCGTTGATCGAGGAGTTGCAGAATTTATGGCATGTGGGTGTACGTACACACAATGCTGCGACAAACCAGGCATTCATGATGCATGTCTCATTGATGTGGACAGTGAACGACCTTCCTGCTTATGGGATGGCGGTCTGGATGGAGTACCGCCGATGTTATGGGGTGTCCAGTTTGTATGGAGGACACACAGGCATTCTATTTACAGCACGGTCGGAAGGCATGCTATTCTGAATGCCACAAGCAGTTCTTTCCACCGGATCATACTTATCGCAGGAACAAGAAAGCCTTCACTAAAAATCGAATCGAGAGGAAGGTTGCACGTCCGAGGCTGACTGGAGAACAGATCCGAACCCGTGTCGATGCGTTTAGTGTGGCAGTCGAACAACCGTTGAGTGAACTGAAAGGCTACGGTGTCGACCATAAGTGGACAAAAAAAAAGCATCTTCTGGGAGCTTGAATACTGGAGAGCGCATCTGATACGACACAATCTTGATGTCATGCATATTGAAAAGAATGTGTTCGATAATATATTCAATATTGTGATGGACATCAAGGGAAAAACGAAGGACAATCTAAATGTACGAAAGGATCTCAAGATCATATGTTATCGATCGGAGCTTGAGGTGACGAAAGGAGACGGAACGTGATGCCCAAAGCAGTATATACACTTTCGAAGGAGCAAAAGAAGAAGATATATGAGTGGATTCGTTGTCTTAGGTTTTCTGATGGGTATGCCTCTAAGTTGGCCTGTTGCGTCGACATGAAGGAGTTAAGGATGCACGGAATGAAGAGCCATGATTATCATGTATTCATGTAGAAGTTGATTCCAGTTGCCTTCCATGAAATGCTTCGAGAAAACGTGTGGGGGGCCTTGACGGAAGTGAGCCTTCTATTCCAGATCCTATGCTCAACAACACTAGATGTGGCCAAGGTAAAAGAATTGAAGATAGTGTAGTCGTTATCTTGTGCAACCTCAAGAAAATATTTGCTCCTTCATTTTTCGACTCAACGGAGCATCTAATTGTTCACGTTCCATATGAGGTGTGCGTTGGGGGGCCTGTGCAATACAGGTGGATGTACCCATTTGAGAGGTAATTAATTAACTATTGTTAAATATATTATTTTTAAGTAACAATTAGATTGCATTTCAATAAATACTGGTATGAATAGATTCATACGCATTTTGAAGAAAAAGGTGAAAAACAAAGCACACGTCGAGGCTTATATTGTCAAACAAATCGGACTTTTCCCCTCTCACTACTTCGAACCACACATTCTCTGCAAGCGAAACAGATCCAGTTGAAACGATGATCTTCCAAGCAACTACGATCGAGTAGTATGGTCCATTTTCAATTACCCGGACCGAGCAAGTGGAGCCTCAAAGAAGAGATGGCTGAGCGGTGAGGAACTTCATCTTATCGAGACATACGTTTTGTGTAATTGTGAAGTTGTTGCACCATACTACGAGTAAGTCTCTTATACAAACCTAATTATCGCAAGCCTTTATTTCAATTTCAATTACATGTATATTTATAACTATCAGTTTTACAATTACAGGTCATTCTTGAATGAACTGTTCGAGCAACACAATTCGGAGGACCCAATAATTGATCAACTAGTGGTAACACAATTCAAGGATTGGTTCAAGCGTCGTGTAAGTGTCATTTTCTTGTAAGTGCATGCGATCTGCTCATTAATTTGTAATCAAATTATTTCAATTGTTATATGATGAATTGTTGGTGAAACCCGAATTGAACCACACAAACGACGAATTATTGAAGTTGCATTATTGGGGCCCTAGAGCAGAAGTGATGACATACCCGTCTTACTTCGTCAATGGCTTCAATTTCCACATTGAACGTCACAATGTCAGGAAGTTAACAATGAATTGTGGTGTTTGTGTGAAAAGCTCATCATATACAGATACGGATTCTGACTTCTACAGAATTTTGGAAGAGATGATTCAGCTAGATTACCCACTAATTCCAAACATGCCCATTGTACTATTTAATTGTCGTTGGGTCGATTCGGTCAGAGGTATGAAGATACTCCCTCGTTATCACATCGTTGATGTCAACTTCAAAAAGCTTTACCAAAAGAATGAACCATCATACTAGCTCAACAAGCAGTATAAGTCTACTACGGGGATTACCCGAGCATGAAGAGAGATAAAGTCGACTGGAAAGCTATTTGCTAAGTCAAGGCTCGAAGAGTAATCGATGACTTGCGATGGACCAAGGTCGCCTATCAGATAGATGAAGTCGTACCTAATCCAGATGTTGTAATAGATAACCAAACCTTTGAACTGCATGACCCAACGGGAATACAGTTGGTCGTTGATCATGGAGCAGGGCCATCGTGCTCGCCAGACAGTGAATCCGAAGATGAAGATAGCTTTGACGAGGCTGAGTCCGATGAAGAGGCTTATTGAATTTTCAGAAATTTTTCTGTTATTTTTTTTATTAACCTTATTATAAAAATTGTATTCGATATATGTATTTTGATTATTTTACGAAATTAGAATAAATTTTAAAAATAGGAACGGATATTATATACTACAACCGTTCCTAATACAGGTACAACTTTTTGAATAGGCGCCAAACAAAAAAATTGGGGAAATTTGAATTAGGAACGGTCTAAATTTATCAGGACCGTTCCTATTTCAAGTACAAATTTTCAAATATGGCGGCTAATCAAAAAAAATGAGGGAAATTTGAATTAGGAACGGTCGGTGAAAACCTATGACTGTTCCTAATCTCACTACAATTTTTCAAATGGCGCGTGCTGAAAAAATGGCTCAAATTTCGAATTAGGAACGGCAATACCAATTGGTCTACCGTTCCAAACTGAGGTCCAATATTTTGTTTTGGCGCCCAATGGAAAATTGGTGGGAAAATGAACTATTGGAACGGTTAGTTTATATACGACCGTTCCTAATTACAATAGGAACGGTAAATACGTATGTGTCTAAAAACGACATCGTTTTTTCCTTTAGGAATGGTATTTGGAACACTGGTTCTAATAGGTGACCGTTCCTATTATTACTATTCCAACTAATTTGTCCGATATCTCAACATCTGTGAGTCGGATCGACACAATTTTTAAATACATACAAGATAATGAATATGAATTGATATCCAACGGTTTGATTTTCAATCAGCAATTCGGATTTAACGATGCATCTAATTTTATTATGTTGAATACTGACCGGATACAATATCTCGATAACCGAACACTGAAATTTCGCAAAACTACATATTATGTATTATTTTGTGTGGTACATCATATCTAACGATTTGATTAGAATTTTGACGGTCTGATTATGCCGTGCAATACAACAATATAGGATGCTAGTTACATCAGTAAAATACTAATAAAAATAAATATACAAATATACTTCATATTCTGAATGTGTGTATGTATTGCAGAAATTACTATGTAATTTAAAATTCTTGTAAATATTCAATTGTGTACCTTAATTCAATCATATGAGTGTCCGGAACGTGTTTTTCTTAATTTATAGTTATTATCTAATAAGATAAAAGAAATATTGCAATACATATAGGAACGGGTGCACATGAAATTAGGAACGGTAGCTATGTTCATGACTTAAAACGACATCGTTTCTTACTTTAGGAATTGGGTTGGGAACACATTTTCTATTAAGTGACCGTTCCTATTAATACAATTCCAAGTACTAAGTATTTGGAATTGATATGGAAATGGTCATTTGTAATTTAGGAACGGTAGCAATTGGGAACAGTTTGAGGAACGACCTTACTACTAAGTGACCGTTCCTGTTTAGGTCAATTCTCAGTAGAAGGTATCAAAACGACATTGTATTATAGAGAATACGACGTCATTTTCTTTAGTTGGCCCAAGATTAGGAACGGTCTTTACAAGTCACGATCGTTCCAAAAATCTAATATATATTCAACCCTTGGCCGATTTTTCTTCCCACACTCTCACTCTCCCTCTACATCTCTCAGCCTCCCTCTCCCTCTCATCTCTCTCTCTCTCTCGCCCGTCGCCGTCCAAACCACGCCGCCTCCACTGTCGCCGTCCAAACCATACTCAGACCGTCGTCCGCCACGCTGCTTCTGCCTCCACCGTCCGCAGCCCAACCGTCGTTCACCGCTAGTCAACTACCAAGTAGGGATTCCTGTGCAACCCTTTTTTTTTATGTAAATTTCTGTTTTCAGAGTTTTGTGTCAAATTTTATAATGATTGGGAATTTTATGTAATTTTTGTATAGTTAGGGTATTTTTCTGTAAAATTTGTATAGCTTGGGAAGTTTTCTGTAATTTCTGTATAGTTAGGGGATTGAACTGTAATTTCTATTTAGTTAGGGGCTTGAACTGTAATTTCTGTTTAGTTAGGGGATTAATCTATAAATTCTGTATATTATTGGATTTTTCTGTAATATTCTGAATATTTTATGGTAATTATGTTGTAATTTTATGTAATTTTTGTGCATTTTCTATTATTTCTGTGATTTTTTATGTTAAATTCAGAATTTGATGTTAATAATGATATGAATATAGGAAATTTGGAAAATAATGTTATGTAAAATTCTATTTTTTCTGTTTTAAAAACTAGAAAATAATATTATGTAGTTTATTAATTTTTTGAATTTTAATCAAATTTTTGTAAATTTGATGGAATATAGGATATTATTTTGTAATATTATTAAAAATTTCAAAAAATTTCTGTTTTAAAAAACTAGAAATTTGTATTTTTTAAAAATCTGAAAATTCAAAAATTTTGTTACAATTTAATGTCATTTTCTGTACATTTAAATAAATTCCAGAAATTTAATGTAAATTTCAAAATTATTAAAATTCACAAATTTTCAGAAAATTTTCTGCGTATTTAAAATTTTTGGTGATTTTTCTGATTTATTTTTGAATTTTTAAATTTTGTATGTCATTTTCTATAAATTTAAAATATTTTCAGAATTTTATCTAATTTTTAAAAATTATGTATTTTTAACAAAATTTTAAATCAAATTTTACTCATAATATATGAAATTTGTTAATTTTCTTAAATTTTAGAAAATTTAAGAAATTTTCTATAATATTCTATAAAGATAAAGGCAAATAGTAGTATTTAGTATAAATATATAGGAAAATACAAGGATTTAGTGCAATTTTAGGGTCAAATTTTGGAATTTAGTATAAATATATAGAAAAATAGAAGGATTTAGTGAAATTTTAGGGTCAAATATTGGGATTTATTATAGATATATAGGAAAAATAGAAGGATTTAGTGTAATTAAGCGTCAATTTGTTAGTCAATATTGTAGGAAATCTTTTAGTATTAATTTTGGGACTTAGTATATTATAGGATTTAGTTTGCAGTCTTATTTTTCAAATTCGTACGACTAATATTTTTTTTAAAAAAGTTATCGATCATGTCTGGTCGGGATTTCCCACCTCGAGGAGGTGGACGTGGCTGCGGTCGCGGCTCACCGACCATACTGTCGGCTGGTGTTGCTTCCCAGGATAGGGAAGCAGTGTTCCGACCACCACCACCACCACTACCACCACTGGCAGAGCAGACACCCACACCACCTGCGCCGGATCAGCAGCCTGGTGCGTCTACCGCTGCACCTGTCGAGGAGGGTGGCAGACCATCCACTACCGCACCGGCGGTCGATCCGGCCCGTCCATGGGCTGCCCCACCACCACCACCCCCACCGTCCCCACCTCTCCCACCACCATCCGCGCGCCAGTACATCACACTCGCCGACGTGAGGTATATTTACATTTTAAATTTTTTTTGTAATTTAAATTATTATTTTTATGTCATACTAATTATTTTATAATTTCAGGAGTGATCGGAAGATCCACGAGCGCATGTGCGCGGTCGTGCGAGGACACTATCCCCATCATTGGGGCAGTTTGCGCAAGGTGCCGCCAGAGCACCAGCATTTCTGGTTTGAGAGTTTGAAGATAACGACAATTAATTTTTTTAAAAAATATTTTAACAATCTAAGTTTTGATATATATATATATATATATATTTAATACAGATCATGTACTGGTGGGGCGCCGCCGACGAGTCGATATTCAAGATCTTCCACGTTTAGGCGAGGAAGTTCCTCAGGAAGAAATTCGTCCTCGCCAGACAGTCCCTGCAGAAGCCTCTATGGCTGGCGAACGAGGTCTGGTGGCAGGTCCTCTTGTACTGGGAGTCCCCGGAGTTCAAGGAGGAGTGCGCGAAGAACAAGGCGAACCAGAACGCCAACCCAGCCGCATCCACTACTGTGTACCGCAGGGGATCTATCTTCATCGACATGTACAAGTGGAAATTAGTAAGATATTTAATGTTATTTCAAGTATTTATTATTATTAAATTAAAATGGCAATAACTATTTCCCATTTCTTTTTACAGGAGGAACAACTCGGCCTGCTAGTGAAGTAGATAGAGCTATTCTCCAGATGTTACAAGAAGAAGGCCGAGGGCGGCTGGAGCGGGCCGAGGGCAGCGGAGATGGCGGTAAGTTGTGCTTTAAACATTCTAATTTTTTTTAATGTTTGAAAATATTCTAATTTATTCTAACTATTTTTGTAGGAGACGTTCCAGAAGATGATGGAGGATCACCAGTCTCAGGCCACGGCCAATCTTGGAGATCCTCCAGCCGAATCAGAGGGCTCGGTAGCGCAGTCCGAGCAGGAGATGTGGCTGGCTTGCGTCGGGGGCAAGAACAAAGGCCGAGTATTCGGTCTTGGTGTTGAGGCCCTGGGTCTCAGCCAGACCGTTACCTCGCCATCACCACCGCCACCGCCACCACCACTGCCACTGCCACCGCCACCGCCAGAGCCAGCGCCTTCATCAAACATGGAGGGTCAGATGGTCCGCCTCGAGGAGATGATGATGGACCTGATGGGCATGATGAAGGCCATGCAGACCAGTCACTCCGGCGCTAGCCCGTCACGGCCTCCTAGAGAGCCCCTCTTTCCAGACATTGACGAGATAGACGAGAGCGATGGGGACGAGGAGTAGATTATGTATTTATTTTTATTATTATTTTTTTGTAATTAAATTGGATAATATTCATATTTAATATAATTTTTATTTCTAAATTATGCATTTTTTTCATATTTAAATATTAATTATAAAATCAAAATAAAAAAATATAATAATAATTTAAGTTATATTTTAATTATAATAATTATTACTATAAAAAAATTAATAATTCATTAGTTAGGAACAGTACTTTAGACGACCTTTGAGCGCCCAAAATCGTTCCAATATTTGACTGTTTTAAAACCCAATACCGAGAAAAATGCCATTTCAAATTTAGAGGACAACTGTTCCTGAAGGCGAGTAAAAATAAATTCCAAATCATGGACAGACCGTTCCTAGTTGTATTTCAAAATCAATGGTTTCGTGGTTAGGCTTTCGTTCTAAAGAAAATACCAAAAACCGGTCCAACGTTGTATTCCAAAACAGGAGTGCAAAAACCGTTGCCAATCACCGCGACAACATATATTCCAGTTGCCTTCCTACTCTATACAACGTACCGTTCCAACTAGTATTCCAGAAACCATGCTAAAATGTATCTACAACTTATGGTGACAATTCCAAAATGTGTTCTAACTACCGTTCCTAATTGCGTGATTTAATTTCGATGTGGCCATTTCAAAAAATTATAAGGTGTTCCAAATGCAAAAATTATGAATTCATACATACAAAGGTAATTAGGAACGGTATAGAGAATGTATACAAACATCGTTCCCAAATAGGAGCGGTCGCTGCGTTACCGTTCCTAATTATTAGGATCGCCTCTTATTGCCACGGATTGCCTCCCGTTCCTGAACTGTTCCTAATTACTAGGATCGTCTCTTATTGCCACGGATTGCCTCCCGTTCCTGAACCGTTCCTAATAACAGTCCAAAAGGATCCAGTGAACTATTTACCGTTCCAAAAGTTAAAACAACCGTTCCTGTTACCGTTTCAATTCCTGCATTTTTTTGTAGTGACAACCCGAAGGAGCAATATGGGCACTAAGTGGGTTTCTGGTGAACTTTGATTTTTGGAGCACACAGTGGACCGGGGATGGATGCATTTCCAACATACGAAAATGAACAAGATGGGTGTGATATAAATGAAGTGGTGTCGAAAGCATCAAGTTGTGGGAGACCAAATGAAACTGTTCTAGGCAACGAAAAAGTTAGCAATGTTAATTTTGAATAGGAGTTAGTGCAATTTTATTTTTGGTGCTTTTTATTCACTTAATGAAGTAAATTCAAGGGTTATTCTAATTTTATTATAATTTCCCAAATGTGCACTTTGTTTTTTATTTTTTAGATGATAACATAAGATTAAAATGCTAGAAATGTAATGTTTTAGCAATTGAAATGTCCAAAAATTGGAAATGCTGTAAACAAAATGTTGTAAGAAACAATGAAAACGTGCAGAAAAAAGAGAACACGTAATTTCATTGAGCACATTGTAAGCCAAACACACTGCCAGAATTATGAAAATGTACATTCTAAGCTAAAACTACAAGATGTAGAAATACATTCTAAGCCAAAACTAAAAGCTGCAGATATACATTCTATGCCAAAAATACTGAATAGTTTAACAACTTGCTTCATTTTAATAGGCAAGTCTATCCCCCTATATTGATTCTCCGAATCACATATGCAAACATCAGAGCATTTATTATTAATAAGTCTTAGACATCTATCCATTGGTTGGCCTGGGACTTTATAGTAAAAGTTCATTGTGCCTTTTCTCCCATCACATTTGTCATACATATTACCTACTTCATACATTCCTAGGAAATCAATATCTATCCCTTTAAAGGTCTTTTTTGTGCCCCCTACATATCTAGATTTGTTATCATCCAGAAACCTACCACCATACCAAAAGTGAATATCATGTAATTCACTCCTCTGCACATGGAGGAAACCAAAAATAAAAAATAAAAAAATATTTACATCAAAACAGGGGCAATTAATAACACGGGGAGGAGGGGGGGTTTGCAATTCTGAAATACATTTATAGAATATAATAGTCATAAAAAGAGTCTAAACATTCATTACATCAACACAGGGACCACATTTCAAATACATACATTACACAAATACTAGGGACCGCATTTCATACACACAACGTATCTCAAATAAGGACCACCTTTCATACATACATTAGTCATAAAAAGTCTAAACAGAATTTATAAACAAAATTTAATCCACTAAACAGAATTTAATCCACTAAATAGAATATAATAGTCATAAACAGAGTTTAATCTACTAAACAGAGTTTAATCCACTAAATAGAATATAATAGTCATAAACAGAGTTCTAGGTTTTGACAATTTTGTTGTAGTATGAGTTTAAATCCACTAAATAGAACTGTGCAAATCATAAACTAAATAATATAAAGAAAAAATATACAGTCATTGTCTTGCACAATTAACCAAATCCCAATCTTTCTTTTTTTTTTTTTGTCTTCATATCAAATTTGCAATAAAAAAACTACGAATCAGTTCTTAATCGAGAATTTTTCTTTAAAAAAAAAATCCAGAAATACAATAAAATAATAGATCTGGAAACTCACCTCATATATTGTCAATTTAACCCTCAGCATCTTTGATTTCATTCCAGCCGAAACCAAAAAAGAAAAAAAGAAAAACTTACATACAAAAACTCAAGTCTCTATGTTTAGAAAAATCCACAAAAACTCTAAAGCCTACCTTTGTTAATAACAAAAAGCAAGGATCCCTATGTTTCAGTCTCGATTTCTCCCACTCCATGACTAGGAAACCCTACACAGAAGATTACAAAGCATAAACACCACATAAAAGTAAAAAAAAAATAAAAAAAATTAGAGAACCTACCGTTATTAACCTTTTCCCCTTGATTATATCGATTTTCTTTAGAGATTTAATGGTTAGATTTAGGGATTTTTAGCAAAGTAACCTAAGTCTCTCGAAAAACTAGCCCTTTGTTTGGTTTTATTTCCCACGTGTTTTTGAGATACTGAGAAAACAAAACCAAACATATTATTAATCAAAACACCTTTACCGGGTGTTTTGGCACGTTCTCCCATATATACATACATTCACCTACAAATAAACAATTATTATTATATATATATACATTTATAAAAATATATAAAAGAAACATGATTTGACAATGAATAGTATTTTTTGTCTCCTAATATACAACACAATACATATAAAAAAACAAATATTACTATATACATATATAAAAATATATAAAGAGACATGATTTGACAATAAACAGTGTTTTTTGTCTCCTAATATATAACATAATACATACAATATATTTTTACACTATTTAAAATTAACTCCAAAAATAAATCCAAACATACACTATATCTCTAACACACACTTATTTATCTCTATTTTTCTCTCTCTATCTCCACAACTCAAAACAAAACAAACTAAAAACAAAACCAAACACTATGTAGGGTTTTCTCAGATTTCGTCTCTCAAACAAGTCGAAGTGGGGCTCTGGTTTAAGCCTGGTCGACAACCCCTTCATATATACGGAGGGACATTTTAGTCATTGCCCCCAAAAAATTAGGTTCAAGTTGACCAGGAGACAGTGTGATTCATTGTTTATAATACAAGGGTTGAAATTGATATTTTATTTTTCACAGGGACTTTTTTTTATCTTTTAGCATATCACAAGGGGGAAAAGTGAATTTAACCCTCCTCTAATTAGATGTGGGATGTGAAAAACAAACATAGCTTTCGATAGAGTATTTTGGGGGGAGTAGGATTGTCAAGAAAGATAGGTTTGGGGCATTAGAGAACAAGATCAAGTACAACCTTTAAGACCAGTACAATTATTTTAAAACTCTTGGCTACCTACAAACACTCCACAAAAGTGAACTATTGAAACCTGATCATTTGAAGGATGACAACTTTGCTGCCACCCGACTCAGAATTCCACACCAACTCTCTAAGCAGATTACTCATTTGCAGGTCCATTGCAAAAAGCCAAAGGAAGGGTGGTTTAAACTCGACGTAGATGAGGCCTTTAAAGGGAATCCAGACATCTCTGGAGCAGGTGGGTTACTCAAAAGTCATCTTGGCAGGGTGATCTTTGTCTTCCAAGAACCCTTAAGAAACACATCCAACACTCAAGCAGGAGAGCTATATACCGAGGGTTAAAAATCTGTAGTGAGTGTTAGAATAGGTGACTAAATAGCCAGTTGGATTGGCAGTTTTGGAAACTATTCGTCAATCTTTATAAATACAATATTATCCAGATGAATAGAGTAAGTATTCATAACTGACATTGTGTTTGTTGTGCTTACTACTAACGTTGAACGACGTTTCAATGTCACAATAAATGCCCACATACCACTGCGCATTGCATGATGGCTATGAAACCAATTTCTGAGAGTTGGTCTGAAACATTCCAAGTCGAGGACCTCGAGATTGGGCATCGAGTGTCCTATTGAGACTTGCACTAAGTATTGCATTCACTGGGTGAGTGTCGAGTTTCATCAGCGACAGACGAAGGTCATCTATGCAATTTCAGTGGGTTAGTTGACAAGGTGGTCGACCGACTGAACTGACTCGTGGGAATCATCATATGGAAGCCTTAGAGGCTTGGTTGGTATGACTGAAATTCCCAGTTCCGATAGTACGGGATTAGTCCTTGGACTTCAAGAATCATGGCAGTCACGTGCATACGAAGACTGATCTTGGATTTGGCAAGAGGTGACCATTCTGTAAGATTGTCATTATAAGCCTTGTCCAGTGCAGTTGGAGTATGTCGCGAGGACAGTGGATTCCAAGATAGGATCTCTCCCAGGTTAGTATATGACGGTGATGTCTTCTATGCGCTCTGAGATGGTTTAGACTCTGAAAGTCTATGGCCATAGCAATTGATTGAGTAGGAAAGGATTTCCTACGTCGATCGATAGAGTAAACGCATCTTGAGTATGAAGCATAGTTTCCTAGTTAGGGATGGGAACCGACGCCCAATTTCATACCCTAGACTAAGCTGGGAGATGGTCGACCGTAGGACCGTACCCGTATGGAACTCAGAGCTTAAATGTTCACGCTATTATTCACCTAGTTTCTAGTGCCATGGATCGTTGCTAGACGGCCACCCATGGTAATGGGCTATTTTCGGTTATTGGTTAATCGGAAATAATTATGTTTGACACAAGCCCAAGTCTAGCTGAGGGTGAACTTAAAGAGTCACACACAAATCACTGGAGAGTGATGGAATAAATTTGGAATTAATTCCGGAAGAGGTGAATTAGTTTAATTGGATTAAATTAATTCGTGAACATCATAAATGATTAGATCATTTATGTGGAACTATCCATTGGATGGATGATCCAAAATTTAGTTAATTAGATTAATTGATTTTGGATTTGATCTTTTAAATTAATGGGATTAATTTAAAAGAGGCTTGGGCTAATTAATTAATGGATTGGATTCACTGGTAAATTAGTAGATGTGCTTGTCTAATTTATAGATTGGATTCATTAATTAGTTGAGATGGACTATAAATAATTAATTGGATTAATTATTGTATTGGGCCTAATTAATTAAGTGGTTTGGATTCATTTAATTAATTAAGTGCATTGGGATTATGAATTATTTCATTGGATTAGTATTCATTTAGGAATTATAAGTGTTGGATATTTTATTTAATTGAATTAAATAAATAAGTCCAACAGATTTAATAATTGGGCTCTGATTAATTTGTAGGACAAATTAAATGAACCCGGTCCAAATACACATGCCTAGCCCACATTTGACTTTCCCTAAGTCAAGGGCTGACGTTCCATGTAGACGTATTTAAAGGGTCTCTATGTTGAGGCCTCGTGTGGATGAACGTCGAGAAGGGATGAATGCGTGTAGCCGATCGGAGTAGAAAATTGAGAAAGTTATTCCATTTATGTTTATGTTCTCATTTTTCTTCTTTTATTCCATAGCCATGAACGCTTGATTATTATATATGTATTTGTATTATGTATTTATACACCAATAGCCCAGGAACGTTCAAGGGCACACGCCTTGAACGCGATTTAAATTTCGTTGTTTTGCACGTTTTTATCTCCATCGCGCTTCCCCCGTGTTCCCGGGCCTATCCGCTTCCCATTAGTGAGAAGGGTATCACCAAAATCTGGATTGATATTGATGCAATTAGGTTATAAAACTTATCTCTTCGCTTGGCCAAGGAGCATGGATTCATCAGATCCTCCTTCAGAAAATCAGAGCCTACATGATGAAGATTGAGTATAACATCTCCCACATCTATAGAGAAGGGAACCAAGCGGCTGATTTCTTTGCTAACCAAGCATGCACTGCACAACAAATTTGTATCTTCAATGAGGCCCAGATTACAGGTAAGGCCAAACATATAATTACATTAGACATTCTTTGCCTTCCTTACATTCAACTCGAAAGGAATAGTACCCATAATTTCATTTGCTGCATGTTTGAAAATTGTTGGTACTATTTTTTGTAAACCTGTGTTGCTCCCCATTCTTTTTGTGCATACTTGTAAGGAAGTAGTACTCCTTATTTACTTGCTTTTGTCTTTTTGCTTGTTTAGAGATACCGACAATTGTAAGGGAGTACTACTCCTCGTTTATGCTTTCCCTAACCCTGCTTTTTTTGGTAGAATGTTGCCTTCGAATTTTTATGCAGGTACCAAGACCTATGTTGATCCTTGCAAGCAATTTAAGGACCCCGAACTTCATGAAAACTATCTTTTTAGGGCTAAAATCTTGTGAGGGAGTAGTACTCCTTATTTACACTTTCATTGACATATTCTATAAGGGAGTAGTACTTCTTTTTTATGCTTTAATCAACCATGATTGTTCGGGAGTAGTACTTCTTGTTTCTGGCTTTTTAGGTGATTCTTGGGAGTCAGTACTCCCCGTTCTACATTTGACTAGTTTTTGAAGTAATGCAGAAGGGACGAGGACCCCAAAAAGTTTCCCCCCACCTTCGAGTGGTTTTGTGAAAAAAAAAAAAAAATTCAGGTGGCCTATGGAGGTGCTTGTTTGGGGAAGATGATGATGAAAATATCGGTGAAGAAAATGGTAAAAGATGATAGTTTTGAGGATATGAAGAAGATAATAACTTTATTTTATGATATTTATAATTAAATTAATTTTTTATTTATGTATTTATTTTTTATACATAGTTCCTTATTTATGTAAAATTATTTATTTTTAATATAAACTTATTATATATATAAAGGAACGAAGTTTTGAGAAAAAACACAGCTATGCAAACTTATTTGGCGGAAGTGGGAACTTATTCAGTGAAAAGAAAGGAGTATTTTGGTCATTGCAAGCGAAAATCTCTAAAGCAATCATAGTTTGGGGGCATGAATTACATTGCTAGATGTAGGGGGATTTTTGCTCTATTTTTAAAAACACAGGATGATAAAATGACATTTTTTTTTCCATAGAGATATTTTTAAACATTTCCATAATCACATGGAGGTAATTTGCATTTAACCCAATTTCATATCATAAACCCTGCACCCCTGCATAGATTTCTTTCTAGAAAAAAAAGGGAACAAATTATTTTTGAAGTACAATTAGGCTCTTATAGTTGGTAAATGATGGTAAAATAAATAATGTTCAGGCCAAAACATGAAAAATAATTATAAAATATGCAAATGAGAATACCATTGGGGGGGGGGGGGGGAGGGCGGGGAGGAGTGGAAAACACTCCAAAATGTTAAGGTGTCACTTGGACCTTTTCTTTAGTTTGGTGGGTGGGGGGAGGGGTTTGTGCCTATTTTGATTTTTATAGAGGTAATTTGAATTTAACCCGTCTAAGAAAGGTACAATATTTTCAACTCTCCCCAACACCATACTTCCCTCTACATTCTCTTCTTCATGGATGATTTTTTGCGAAGAGGAATATTAGAAATTCATCGGTGATGTTGTGAGTGATTTTTCACATGAGGAACACTAGAGGTTTGCAGTGAGGGGTTAGACATTGTAAGGATGACAGTTGTCTGGCAGTCATGATTCATTTGTTGTCTTATCAACTCATCTAGGTGGGCGAGGCTCACCTCATCCAATGGCCCGCTCGAGGCTTGCCTCTAAAAAAAAATGTACTTATGGTTCACCTCGTTGAGTTGAGCTCAATTTGAAATCGTCCTTCATTAAGGTTGCTTCAAGGTCGTTACTCAAAAGGTAGGTATACAAAGATGAGATTGACTCAATGGACTTGATGTAATGGATGAAAAATAGAATGAATTTAAGATATTCAATATTTATCTAGATGCTCCTTAGGCTCTCCTAATTCTAAATGGAGGGGGGAGGGGGACTAATGAAATATAAGAGTACAAAAGGAGGGAGAAAGTGAGAATTCTGAGGTAACAGTTGGTTCTAATGTAGTTTTAATATTGGGGTATCAGAGGGACTCAAAATTTCCTAATAAGAGAAAGTATTAGAAGATAATTTATTTATTTATCATGCACGTTATCTCGTTGAGCTTTACAATATATTATTATTAAAATAAATGTGTGAACTGAAATGTCCCTTTCCTAGTGTAATTCTGATTACTCTGTTCTTATTTATAAAACTCATACAATCATTTTTTTGTTCTTTTTTATAAGGGTAAACTACAACGAGCTCCTATGGGTTCGATATAATTATAAATACTTCCTCGTTGTTTGGGAAAGTGTCAATATCCTCTTGATGTTTGATGATTTTATGTAAGATTTGGATGAAGAGCTCTAAATTTTTTCCCTTGCTGTCAAGATAGTTGTCAAATGTCAACTTTGCCCTTCCTTTGTGTGTTTTTTTTTAAATGAAAATTGTAAAAAAGTAAGACGAGGTGAATGGAAAATTTTAAAGAAATTAAAAAATTATCCACTTAATCCATAAAAAAATTAGAAAATTTTAAAAAAATAACTAAAATGATAAATTTTTAGTCTACAAGGGCATTTTGGTCAGTCACCATAAAAAATAAATGGAATCATAATGGAGACTAACAGATTGGGCTAGTTGTTAGACGGTTGTTAAATCAAGGGTATTGGTAATTTCCTAAACAACGAGGGGTATTTGTAATTATGCCAAACTTCATAAAGCTCGTTGTAATTTACCCTTTTGATAAACAAATCATTATCACTTCATGACAACAAACCGACACCATGGGCAACCCCGAACAATAGTCTAAAGAAAAAAAATAATTATTCTCCCATATCAATAGCCAACAAATCAAGGACTAAATAACCCTCTAGGATTCTACCACAAAATTTGCAACAAAATGTCTAAAATCGAGATAATTCACCATGTCCAATTAAGCATTATACGGAGAACATTCATAAATCAATTATTGGAGATACAAGAAGTATTGGCTAGGGATGGAGCTCTTATCCACTATCTGATCTCATTCCTAATCTAATCCCAATTTTGAAGTATTATTTGAGTTTATGGATACCCGAACTGATCATTGAAGTTCCAAGTCTTAGAATATGTGATAGTGAAGCCAATCTAGTTAGACTTATGTAACATGTTTATGACATTCGTGGTATAAATAATTTGTTCTTAATAAAAGTGATGTTCAATTACAACATTTATACTTTAATTGTGTTCACTTATTTTCACTGTTCAATACATATTACTCTTCAATGCACAAGCAAAGCCCACAGACCGAAAATGTTAAATCAAAAAGCTGGACAACGCATAGGTCGGCAGTCATGAAACCAGCTTCTGTGGATCGGTCTGAAATAGTCTAAGTCAAGGACCTCGAGATTGGGTATCTAAGACCCAATTGAGACTTTCATTAAATGATTGCAGTCGTATTTCATCAAAAAGTGATGAGGATCATCCACGTAATATTGGTGGGTTAGATAGCTAGGTGTCGGCTGACTGAGGTGACTCGCGGGAATCATCATATGGGAAACCTTAAGCAGGTTGGCCGGTATAACTAGTATTCCCGGTTCCGATAGTATGAGATTAGTCCTCGGACTTGAGCCACTACGGCAGTCACATGCACACCATGTTTGTATCTTAGGTTTGGCGAGAGGCTACCGAGCCGAAAGACTTGGTTGCTATAAGCTCTACCTAGTACAGTCAAAATATGTACTGTGGATAGTAAGTCCAAGAAAGAATCCGACTCTTGTCAAATGATTGATAGTAGTGTCTCACTTACATTCTAAGACTCAATCCCTATAAAATCTGTGGCCATACTGACTGAACAGTGGGATAAGATCCCAGTGACGTTTCAGTGGGTGAATGAGTGTAGGCTTAAGTCAAGAATGGGTACCAACGTCCAAGATCCATACCCTAGACTATAGCTGTGAGATAGTAGACAGAAGGACCATACTCATACGCATTCGAGAACCTAAATGTTCACACCATGATTTCACCTAGTCTCTAGTGCCATGCACCGTTGCTAGATGGCCACCCATTGTGACAGACGAAATCTTGTCATGGAATGATTGGATATTCGGCCAAGTCTAGCTGAAGGTGAACCTAATGAGTCACACACAATTCACTGAAAATGGAGGATTGAATTTGGAATTAATTTCGAGAGATCGAATGATTTGATTAGATTAAATTGGTTCTATTCTAGAGTATCAAGCCTTCAAGTATTAATTGAATTAATTAGGCTTGATTCATAAACTAGATTTATGAAATTAGGGAATGGGCTATTTCCGTCTTTAACTAGATTAAAGATGAAAATATTAATTTTGGGCTAAAGTATTTATTAGATATTTCCTAGAAGCCCATTAGAATTTGTTGGACTATTTGAATAAGATTTAAAAGTCCATTCCATAAAGCCCATCAAAGGATGGACGAACGAGATTTAATCTTGGGGCTAGATGAGATGAAGGGCTAGGATTAAGTTTGACTTAATCAAAGCCTAGGTTGATTAGGATTTGACTAGGTCAAAGTCCTAAGTTGATTGTGGTGTGTCTCTTTGGAAGAGTTTGAGTAGGATTAGGAAAATTTATTCCTTATAAATACTCAAGCACACACACAACACACACTAATCTCTACAATTCTCTCATCTCACACACTCACACCTAGGAGACGCCGCCTCTCTCTTTCTCTCTCTCGGCCATCACCCTCTTTTCACCTCCAAAAGTCTTCTTGTTCTCTTGTCTTTGATACAAGAGAACACACGAACAATCGATCACGTTAACTAATAGTGTTTGATCGATTGATTCTCCCTTTTCTTTGATCTCTTGCTAGCACGAGGGAATCAAGATTCCGGTGAATTGCGTAGACGATTTAGAGGATTCCTACATTGGGATCTAGGTGGCAAATCCGGGAACAACGCGTGTATCCAAATGAAGAAGTCTACAACCGATGAGGACACTTGTAGATTTCAGAGAACTTCTTGTTCTCTTCCCAGATTTCCTCCATACCTTCGCCTCATTCTTCATCATCTTGTTCCATCCTTCAATGATAGATGCAATTAGCTACTCTATACCTACGAAACAAGCCAATAGAGAGTTCCAACCCTATGGCCTCCATGAATCTTGCATGCTTCTTTTCTTTTATTCGTGAGATACACCGAACGCCCCGGAGAATCAAGGGAACACCCCTTGATCGGTTCTTTAAATTCCATCGTAATTATGCATGTTTATGTTTTATTATATTTTAACGCATCGCGCTTCCGCACGCACCCTCTCCGAAGATGATCCACGCATTCTTATGCCAAGTCATTGTTGGGGTATGTTATCCTTGAAATGTATTCCTCATGTAAAGAAATTATTAGGAGTCGATTAAAAATTGGGATGTCCCAAGAGGTTCAGTTAAGGAACAAAAAAAAATCCAGAAAAAAAATATTGAACTAGAGGTCTAAATTGTTATCAAAATATGTTATCTCAAGATTTATTCTTAATATTGATTTACAAAAATTTAAAAAGATTAATTTTGATTAGCTTTTAATGATGATTCAGATGTTGAAGATCAATAAATTATATGATTTTTGATTTTGTAAATTAACGTACACATAACTTTTAATGAAGGAAAGTAATTTTTTGATTTTGTATGTAATATAATTATTATGTTACTTTGAGTAAAATTGGAAGGGAATTCAATTTTTGAATTTGAGTTGAAATAAATCAAATTGAAGCACTTTGTGTTGTAAGTTAAAAATTTGAGACATTATTTCGATACAATTAATTTATACAACTAAGTGAGAAATTTAGCTGAAAGGTTCATGATGTTTTTATCCTACTACCCCTTAAATTGAATAATAATAATATATGAGAAATTGAATTGGAATAAATAGGTGGTGTTTGATGTAGCTGGTCCTGTATTTCATCCATCACATGTCAATCAAAGATATCATAATTATGATGAGGTATTCAATGAATCGACATGTGTTAGTCATTAGTCACATGCGAACGGGCTGGTCTGAGTTCTAATGATGGGGTACAATACAATACTGATTATTTAGCAGTATTGCCTGAAAAATATGTTTGATGTCATACGCACTGCAGATCAGCCGTCATACAATGGGTGCGAGACTCACTGTGAGTTATGTACGGTAGCAGGCTTACTGAACATCAAATTCGAATAGTGAATACAACATGTCGCGAGTTGGTATGATGAAAATATAACAACTAATGGAGGAGTTGTTCCCCTAGGATCACACGTTACCCAGTGATTATTATAGTACGAAAAATTGATAAGAGAGTTAGGTTTACCTGTTGAGAAAATTGACTAATGTAAGGTTGGTTGTATATTATTCTAGAAAGATGACAAGCATTTGGAATTCACCAAGTTTTTATAAACATGCTAGGTATAAAAATGCTAGCGGCCAAAACCCTCGTCTGAAAAAATCTGCATATGTTAAACTGTGATATTTGTCAATAACTCCCTGATTGCAGAGGTTGTATGCTTCTAGTACAAGAACTGAGCAAATGGGTTGGCATACCACTTGTGAGACAAAGAATGGGGCTATGCGTCATCTATCTAATGCAGAGGCTTGGAAACATCTCAATGAGACACATGCGTATTTTGCTTCAGAACCCCATAATGTTTTCCTTTTCTTTTGTCCTAATGGTTTTGCCCCTCATAGAGAATATGACGAATCATACTCTTGTTGGCTAGTTATCGTTACACCATACAACCTTCCTCAGGGAATGTGTATGGAATTTGAGTATATATTTTTGTTGTTAATTATTCCAGGTCCTACTAATCACAAATGACTTATTGATGTATACTTGCAACATTCAATTTAAGAGTTTGTACAGTTGTGGCATATAGGTGCGCAAAGATATGATGCGTCTACAAAAGATTTATATGATTAGGGCGGCACTTATGTGGACCATTAATGACTTTTCAACTTATGTGGTTTGTTAATGGGTTGTCAAATATGTATGGATAATACACGTGTAGTACCCCCCCCCCTCTAAATACATTTCATATCATAAGAAATTCACATTTAAGCCTATAAGATAACCATATTTTCCCCAATATATTACATAGACATCGCGAAGTGACATACGTCATCAAAACTTTGTATTAACCCTCAACCCTAGCATTTATAACATCATTTCAAAATTTGAAATAAAAGTATAGTAACTATGTAGTTATGTACCTAAAGCTCCCAATTCAAGATATCACTGTTGACCCATCTAGATCTGCTTATGATGCACTAGGAGTTATCCCCTGGAAAATATATGGCAAGGAATGAGCTACCTACTCAAAAGATATACCTAATTAGCCTATATATACACATATACACATACACAGCAAGATAAACTTCATGCAATAACACCAGCCAACAGATGCTCGATATGCAATAACAAATAAATTTAAGAAGTAGCACATACCAACAATCATGTATCAATCCACAACATAATACCCGAAGTTATCATTTATTTCTCAGGGCCCTGCTTACCAAAGTTGGATTGCATCACTCAATGATCTTTGTCGGCTATCATAACCTCAATCATAATATATTCTCTTTTTTTATTTCCTGATATTACACAACACACAACTAGTATGATACCCCATCATCCATAATATCACACAACACACAACTCATATGATATCCTATCATCAATGATATCACATAGTAAACAGCTTGTATGATATCTCATCATCTCCATTGATCGATTGACGACAAATAGCTTGTCATCAGTCATGTCATCATAAGCCATTGCAATATGTCCCAAATTAGGTAAGCCATCTCTTTATTTCAATCCACAATATTGACATAAATAACTTTATCATTCCATTTCATTCAACAATCACATATAATATCGCAAAATCATTCATCCATCTTTCTTAAACCATAACCACATATAAGCACATAACAACAACTCCAAGGACAACAATAAAATCCAGACAAATAACCAAATAATTAACAATCAAGTATACAACAACAAGTATATACAGACCTATATATATGTAAATCTAATTAACTATACTAACCATAATCTCAAAATGATTATGTTAGTAGAAAGTGTTGCTCAACCCTCTACTTTATCTTCGTGTCCTATAATGCATTGTAATATGTATAATCAATATATTGAGATTTCATAAATTCTAAATAAGCGTTAAATAGTATTGGTACATTTTCCACCAATCCTTCAATATTTTATTTCTATCGAAATTCAGATATTCATTCCGTTTTCTTTTGAATAAACTAGACACCCTAAGTTTTCACAAAAATATATCTATAAATATGTATGATTCGTTTCTTAACACATAATGATTTATCTTATTAAACTCATCTATTCTTATAGCTACCATTCTTAATAACTTTCTTCGATTAAATTATTTAAAAAGATCTCATACACTACAAAAAAAAATAGGGTTATAGCAATGGGCATTTTGCAACGGATTTCGGCTTTTGGCTCGACTTTGCAACGGATTCTGATTGTTTTTTACATTATCGTTGCAACTTTTGTTGCAAAATAATGATGATATTTTGCAATGGACAAGCCCTTGCAATATTTCGTTGCAAAATTTGGTCAACTTTAAGATACCCCACATTCAACATAAGTTGTTGCAAAAGTCATGACAAAACATTGCAACGACAAATTTCGTTGCAAACTTCCAACGGTTTTTGCAACAGACATCATTCGTTGCATATTTTGCAAAGAAGATTCTAGTTATACTTTTGAAACGAAAATATGTCGTTGCAAAATGAATTTTGTGATTTGTCATAGATTTAGCTACGGACATATTTTCGTTGCAAAACTTGTTGACAATTTTGCAACAGTATTATAATGACCTATGAAGTCGTTGCAATCCATACATTACAGCTGTAGGCATTAATTATTGAACCGTGGATTTGCAACGGATTCGTTCGTTGCAATATGTTTGCTAATCCACTATTTTAAAATTCTTTATTTTTTGCAACGGATTTTACAATGGGTCATAAAGTCCATTGCAAACCATTGCAAAAAGCGTAATATAAGAAAACCATCATTCTATTTCACACTTATTTTTGTTATCGTCCATAACAACTTCTTCCTCTTCTCTCCTTCCACTCAACCGATTTTTTAATCAATTTTTGTATTAGACCGTTAATGATCACGTCAGTGCAACGAGCCGCACATTTGGACATTTAGCTGACTTATATTAAGGTTAGTACAAAACTTTTACTAGTTTATTTATACATATTTATTTTATTCTTGGAATTTTTAGTTTTTTTATGTATGCATGTTAATGAATATGTATAATATTTATTGATTTTAGAACAAGATGTTGAGAGAATTGAGAAAGTTGATGTATGCTTAGAATGTAACCGGTAATCATCATCTTACAAAAGAATTTATAGATGGGGTCACTGAGTTTATAGATTAGGCAAAAATTCAACATGATTGTATGGATGGTGAGAAAATTTGTTGTCCATGTAGTGTATGTAAAAATCTTAAGTACAAATCCACGGAGGAGGTGACATGCGACCTCTATAAGAAAGGTTTTAAGAAAAATTACTACAATTGGACATCTCATGGTGAGCCTATACAGATGGATGGTGAGCATTCAATGTTAGCTGACAACTCTGCAGATCAAACAACAAATTGGAATAACGATGAGCAATTGAATTGGGACCAGATGATGGTGTTTGGTGCAGCTGGTCCTGTTCTCGTCCACAGGGGGATGTATTCAATGATTCGAATCTGAACACAATGTATCACAGAGTTGTCATGATCAATATTTACAAGAATAGGGGAGATGTTGCCTCGAGATCACACGTTACCCAGTGGTTTCTATTGAAAATGAAATTCAACCAGGCTCAGGAAGCTAGTTCGCTTCCTTATTCTGTTTTTTTTTTTTTTTGCTATGTATTGGTTTGTGTTGTGTCAGCAATCTTGACACTCTTGATGCTTGGTCAAGTATTTTTGTCATCCCTATCATTCGAAACATTCCATTTAATTATACACCAATATTCGATTATTGTGTGTAAAGGTAGAGTTACAGTTAAGGGATTCAATGGGTATTTTATCTTGAGTTTCAATTGGCTGTAGTTAAATCCTACTAACTATATTTTTGTCATGATTATAAATTTTTCTTGCTTTTATTTAATTACTTAGAACATTTCCCAAGTTTGTTGTTTGGTCAGCAGTATAGGATTCCTGAAGCATATGATCAGGAAGGTGGTGTAAATCAAGAAAGGAGATTTGTTGTGGCATGATTCATATTAAAATAAACTCAATTAAACGAATATAACTTAGTTAACTCGCAAATTAAAAATTCAACTAAACCATTGTAACTTAGTTAACTTTCAAGTTAAAATCTTCAATTAAACTCACAAGTTAAAAACCTCAATTATTCATGTAGATATGGTACGAGATTTAAATGTTTAACTTTTAGTTTATGTGAATATTAATTACTTTTTGTGTTGTTATCATATTGTTGTATTATATTTTGCAGAAATATTACACGTGGGATCCAAGAGTTAAAACCCAAATTCACAAGAGTTATAATTATAGGGTCGGAAAATGGATCGGGGAGGTGATGTCGCAATGTAGGAAGACCAATAAGAGAGCTTGTTAGATGTCCATGAAGTTTGGGCCGGGTTGCAGAAAGATTGTGAAAATGAATATGATCCCCCTTTTTAAATATGTATGCTTTAAAATTGAATACTTTTATTTTGTGGATTGAAATGTTGAATTGTCTTTATTATAAGTATTTTTGCTTAAATGTATTGTCATATTCGAATTTATAAATGTTAGAGTTAAATTAAATATATTTTTATTATTGAATATAAATTGTGAAATTGTCGTTTGCAATTGTCGTTGTAAACGAAAATAATTTTACTATAGATTGTCGTTGCAGACGAAAATAATTTTACTATATATTGTCGTTGCAATTATCATGGTAAAATTTTCAATAGATTGTTGTTGCAATTGTTGCTATAAACGAAAATTATTTTGCAACGAATTATAATAAATTATGTCATTAAATTTTGCAACGGAATGTTGTTGCAAAAAATTATTGCAATATTGCAACGACTTCCATTGCAAATATCATTGAAAATAAAAGGATTTTGCATCGGATTGTAGTTAAATATTTCGTTGCAAAATTTAAAACGGAATGACGTTGCAAACATTCCGTTGCAAATGTGGTTGCAAACAAAAATTGATTTTGCAATGAATTGCCATCAATTTTGCCATGAATATATCATCGCAAAGTCGTTGCAAAATATCAAAAGTCAACTTTTTAAATAATGAATTTTGCAACGGAAGTTTGCAACAGATAAAAAACTGTGGCAATATTTTGCAACGGACAAAAACCATCGCTAATGATACCTATAGCAACGGAAAATATTCTGTTGCAAAATTTCGTGGCAAATCTATTTTGCAACGGCTTTTTTATGAAATATGTTGCAAAAATCAGTTGCTACAGGTATGTTTTTTTGTAGTGATATTTCTTTTTAATACACATAATATTTCTGAAATATAATTTTCTAATATTTATGTAAGCGTATCATCATTTTTTCAATATTACAGCTATTAATTTGATTTTGCATATATACTTAAGTATCTATTTAATAACCCCAGTTAAGTTGACCCATCAATTATATAACAACGACAAAATCTAGTAAATTAAATAATTTTAATTAATTAAACATAATACCTCCGATTCAAATTGAATACCTAACCAATCACAAATTTATAGATAATAAAATCCATTAGATTTTCTGATTAAACATTAATTCAAATGGTAAAAATTTATTTAATAAATTCATTAAACAAATAATATTAATTATATGAATTAATTAACAAAATTCACTCTAATTGCAAAGTTAGTGGAAGCAAAATGTGGTTGTCACTCCAAATTCACTGTATTTTCTTTTTTTTTTTTTTATAACTTTTACAATTTGATCCTCTAATATTATAAATATGTATTATTCAACCCTAGAAACTTTATAAAGTTCCAATCAGTCCCTTAAAATTTTAATATATTGAAGTTTCAATCCATAATTTATTTTTCAACTAATTTAGATTTCTTTAATAATTATCCATTGTCCCACATTTATGTATAAAAATCCATGGACGTTACAACATGATTATTTCACCTTCAACACAATAGGAATAGGTTACTTTAATTGTCATTAACAGTTTTTAAGAGTAAGACATCCTTATAGAAGAAATAAGAAGGCTTTTATCAAGGACAAAGTTGGGAAGAATGAAGCTACACCTAGAGCAAACGGGGAGGAAGTATGGCATTTCATGCATCATTTTAAATATGCTATTGAGGGCCCTCTTAGTTACCCTCCTGGTTATGGGACTGAATACAAGTGGACAAAAGAAGTATATTTTAGGATCTCCCATACTGGACCACAAACATGATTCCACACAACCTTGATGTCGTGTACATAAGGAATTTTGCTTTTTGATAATTAGGGCTGGACATTCACGTCGGGTAGTTTAGATCCCGAGCCGGCTCGTTCAGGATCAGGTAATTATTTTGAATTTTTTTTTAAACAAATTGGGTATCGGGTTACGAATACCCAAACTTAAAATATCAAGCGTTCAGGTAGGATTCTCCTACCCAAAATACCTAATTGGGTACCTGATTTTTTCTAAAAAAAAAAAAAGAAACATAAAATATGTGAGAAGTTAAGGAATGTTTGAGTTTACTACGGCCACTTTACTTTCTCTTTTTCTTCTTCTAACTCTTTCTCCTCCTCCTCTCCTCCCCTTCAAATCGTATTCTTCTATCCCAAATCCCAACAAAAGTCCATCTTCTTTCTCTTATAAATCCTAAATTTCTAAAATATCACAAGAAGAATGTGGAATAAGATTATCAAATCCAAAGGTTACTATTGTTTTATTATTTTCTTCTTTTTGTTGTTTAGTTAAAAGTATACTGAAATATCTACATTTAAAAACTCAAAAAATAGGAATTTTAATTAAAATAAGAATAAAAAAACATGTTGGTTAAGCAAAAAATAGACGCTATTTGACAACCTATGGTTTTTACTTACAAAAGCTAGCCATCGCAACTTCTTATTATCAAATATAAGCTATCATTTTTTTTAATTTATATTTTGTTAAATTGTAACATTAAAAATTATGATAATTTGCAGATGTCAAGGTCAAACTCTCAGAATAGGGTGATAGAAATTCGAGGGAAAGACAATTAAAAGAAGTTTCAAAAGCTACAAGTTCTAAAGAGGTTAGTTGTAGCAGTAGCGGTGGATCCGTTAATATAAGCCATAATGCCAATATTGGCCTTGATTATGATATGGCGTTTGATCTTGATTGTGAACCTGGGGATGATGTTTGTGGTGGTAAACAAGATGGTATTAAATCAAGAAAAAAGAAAGATAGGAAAGAAATTAAATTAGTCTATTGGAATCACTTTGATAAGTATATATATATGTGACATTGATAAGGTGCAAAAAGTTGGATGCAAGTATTTTCAAAGAGAGATTAAGGTGGATCCAAGGGTTTATGGGACTAGACTAAATAATCATTATGAGTCTTGCGAAAAAAAAAAAACAAAGAAAGAAACTCATGAAGTTACAATAAATCAAGTTCATGTTTCATTTCAACATACTCATGGTATGAGTGATAATGAATCACTTCTTATTAATTGAAGGATCGATGATGATTAGAAACTAGAAAAGAGGATATTGAATTTTCGATTTCTGGATATAAGAGTGAAGAAGTTAGTATGGGTGTTGAAAAATGTGCTTGATTGTGGGATTGATAAGGTTTTTACAGTCACAGTTGAATGCTTCATCAAATGATGGTGCAATTTTATACTTGTAAAAAGAGTTTGATAATTAGGGTACAAACATTTTGAGTGGAAAATATGTACACAAAGGTCCATTGCTCTTTCCATCCAATGGATTGACCATGATCGCATATTGTTAATCTCATTGTACAAGATGAATTGAGAAACAAAGAAGACCATATGGCTATCTCTAGTATTAGAGGAGCTATAAGGTATTTTAAAAATTCTCTAGTTAGGTACGAAAAATTTAACGAGTGCGTGGAGAATGAAAAACTAAAGACAAATAAACTTGGCGTCTGCCCACGTGCGCCCAGCCGTGCGCCAGCCAGTAAGGGCGGCAGCCAACCGCTGCCGCTGCTGTTTCGTTTTTATATGAAATCTCTTTTTCTACTTTTCATTTCGGCACATACAAAACTGAAAAATAAACATGCAATTTTAAAGATCCAATCTATAAAAATCACATACACGATGTTGATCAAATTTAAACATTTAAACAAGAACATCAATCTATATGTTTACACATCCAAACATGCTCAAAAAGCCATAAACGCAAATAGAAAATGCGAGGCACATAGATCTATGGCTCCTTATATCGAACAGGGCTCTGATACCACTTGAAGGGACAAGCGGAACTGCTCGGGAGCGTGAGCGGAAGCGAGAAATGCGGGATAATGAGATATTTAAAATATTCATCATCAAAAATAATCCCAAGGGGTGTACATTGGGTGCTCAACTGGGCGTTCGATGTAAAATATGATAACTAATGATAATACATCATATAGAGCACAAAGATTAAAACGAGAAAGAGACTACAAAACATTAAGCTGAATGTTACCTTTGTAGGTTTCTGGTGCATGGCCACAAGCATTGTTCCACAGCCAGAAACATTCACCAAGGTTCAAATCTATGAACCCTCTAACATAGTCCACACCACACCGACAGAGATCATATTTTTCTTGTTAGAGAAAAAATGGATCTAGAAGATGAGATTGAACAAGAGATTACACTACCGAATTAGTGTTCCTTCTTAATCTTACTTTTTTCTTTAATTGATCCTCGATCAATGAAGCAACAAAGAGGATATGAGAGTAGAGAGAGAGGCCGAAAATTAAAGAGAGTGTAGAGAGTGTTTTCTTTTTTTTCCTAGAAAAAGATGAATTATGAATCTCTTGTATTTTGATGAATGTATATACACATATATATATATTATTAATGTGATTATTGGAATGTGTTTAGGTTCATCCAAGGATGTCTGGATACATTCCAATCAATCCCAATGAATCTTCATCAAGCCTACCATGTCATAAGGTATGATTTAATAATACCAAGTGAAAAGAGGCTTGATTGAAATTGATTTGTCTCTTTCCAAAAGAGACAAGTCAACTAGTCATCAAAAAGGCCTCATGGCCGATTTTAGCTTCAAATGAAGCTAGAAAATCGGCCACCTTGTTTTAGAAGAAGCCCAACTTCTTCTAATTTCAAAAATGAAATTAACACCTCTCTTTGGTCAAGATTTAATGGACCGGATTTTATTGTAATCCAATTACAATAAACCTAAGAATTAAATCCTATTTAATTCAAGGTTCCATTAAATAATTCCCATTAATCTTTTAATCCAATTAAAAGAACCAAACTTCGATTCTCACATTTGATTTAAATATCACATTTGATTTAAAAATGCTATAGTTGGGTAATTAAATTACTAGATTTGTTAGATTTAATCATTATTATAGTTAATTTACTCAATTCCATCGGGCATATTGATTAAATACTTAATTTATGTATTGGTATTGAGTTAGGTTGTATAATGGCAAGGAGTTGATGAGAAATTCATAAAAATATTTGAAACTATACATTTAAGGAGATAATAGTAAATCGTAATTCGGAAGTTTAGAAAGTATGGTTAGTTAGAAATAACATAATGAAGATTTGTATTTCGATAGGGATAAAAACATTAAAAGATTGTCGAGAATTATCCGAATGATATTTAATATGATATTAAAAATTACGATATTCTCGATATATTAATTATATGCATTATAATTCATTATAGGATCTGGAGTTAAAGTGAGATGATTGAACAATAGCATGTTTGATAATTAAAGCGTTATAAGATTGAGGTAAGTGAATAATTAGTACTATCTATATATGTTCCTTTCTTTGTGCTATTATATTTGGATAAATCTTTGATTTGTGTTGTAACTGATTTATCTGAAAATGTATGAGGGACGGATGATTTCTAGTTTGAAATTCATGAGTGGTGGTAGTTTAATTTGAGTAATCATGTTGTGAAAGTGAAATGAGAAATACCTTGAAGTACTACATTTATTGAATGATGTGTTGTTGTAGTGCTGGTAAATGAAATATGTCGATATATGGTTTTACGTTACTAGCTGCTTACAAGAACGGTGATATGTGGAAACAAGGGAACGGTGGAAGATTAGTAAAATTGTGATGTAAATTCCCTTTTGATATTGTTGAATAGCCTATGTGGTAAAATGAGAAGAAAAAAGCTATGACGCGATATGAAAAAGAAATGATATTAAAAGAGCTAGGATGTGATATTAAAAGATCTATGATGCGAAATGAAATAGATGAGCCGGCGTGTCGAGGGGATTCACGTATGTAATGAACGGTGAAGTTTAGAGCATGGAGAAAATTATTATAACACCGTCTGGTAAGCAGATCCAGAAATGATGAGTTTACATCGTGGTTTTTCTATAAGTAGACTGCATATTAGATAAAAGTTTATGTGTTTTGAAACTAAATTGATTATACTTTATGTACGCTGCTCATCTTGTTATATCTGGACTATATTTGATGTACATGTATAGATAGTGCCAATTAATTGCTTACTAAGTTGCAGGCTCATTCCTTTGTTACCATTTTTCAGGAGTAGATCTTGTGGTGTCTACCGTGGGGGCTAGGTCCAAACCTTGCGTCAAGTCAAGTTGGTCCAGTATGCAGTTTTCCCTTTAACTCATCAGTTGTAATATAAATCATATTTTGGGATGTATAGAGAAGAACTCAAAAGTTGTGGACGGTGAACTACTAAGAATGATTTTACTTTGTGATGGTTAATATGTGCATGGGTATAAGGTTGTGGGTTGATTGTATCTGTTACGATGTTGGGGTTGTGTGTGCATATTGATTATGTGTGTATTTTATATATATATATATATATATATATATATATATATATATATATATAAACAGGATTTACTTTAAGTACGATGATCAGAGAAGAGATAGTTGTAGTATCGAAGGGGGTGCTACATTTGGTAGTATCAGAGCAGGGATTAGATTCCTTGGGGATAGTAGATGAAATGTATATGTAAGGTATATATTAGGAACCTACTTATCTGTGTGTATTTCATATAGGATGGAAGCGTCAGGTGAAAACGCTGCTGGCCCAAACAAGTCATTAAAGTCTGTGTAAGGTCATGATCATACCTCATAACATCAGGGGGTAGAAGCCAAAAATAGAAATGCCCCACAACCAGAAGTAAACCCTTTTATGCAACAATTCATAAAAATTATGCAGAGGATGGCTCCAAAAACACAACCCCAACCACAGGACGCAGTAATTGATAAAAATTATGAAATAGTGAGGAGACAGGGAGTGAAGGTATTTGCAGGTACAACTGAACCTACAGAAGCAGAAAAATGGTTGAGAAACACAGAGATAGTTTTAGACCGAATTGAATGCATTTTTGAGCAAAAGTTGAGGTACGCGGTGTCCTTATTGGAAAAAGATGCTTTAGATTAGTTGGAAACAGTTCTTGGGAGTAAGAATCGACCAATCACCTTGACCTGGAATGACTTTTTAAAGGAATTTGCTGACAAATACACTCCGCCGGTCTATAGGAATCGTAAGAAAGTTGAATTTCTTGAGTTGAAGCAAAACGAGTTGTCTGTTGCTGAATTTGAGCTACAATTTGTCAGGTTGTCAATATATGCTCCAGAAAAGGTAAGTACTGATGAATTGAGGAGAGATATGTTCAAAAGAGGACTGAGACTCGAGATCCAGGAGAAAATAGCAATTAAACCTCTGAGTTATGGTGCGTTGCTCGAAGCGGCACTGAGGGCAGAAAAGACATCCCTTGAAAGGAGTTTTACTAAAGCTAAACAGAAGAAATTGACAGGTAATCAGAATCCTTCACCCAGACAAAGTGGTGTAGTTTCCTTCAGAGGTTCTAGTTCACAGAGAGTGTGGTACAGATGTCGGGGAATGGGTCAGACTAGCCTATCTCCTCCAGTGTCTTCTAGTAGGGGTGGGTCTACTTTAGTCGGATTTGGGGGAAGACAGGGTCCAGCCAGATCATTCAGTGAAAGATTTATTCCTTCTTGTGCTAACTGCGGTAGGAGACATACTAGTGAATGTTGGGGCGTCCAGTCAGTTGTATGCTATTGTTGCCATCAGTCAGGATATGTTGTCTGGGATTGTCCTACATGGAGAGATAATTCTAGGGGATCTCAGATTTTAAGACTGAGCAGTGTAGGGGAAAATTCACAACGAACTGGTATGAGTAGAGGGCGAGGCAGAGGTGGACGAGGTAGCGGGAGTATTTCTATGACATCAACATGGCAAAGTAGCCAGCCTCAACCACAAGCAATGGTGTATGCAATTACGAAAGAGCAAGCTCCTACGACACCCGAGGTTATCATTGGTTCCTTCTCTATTTGCAATTCTAGTGCACATGTGTTGATTGATCCAGGATGTACTTGTTCATTTATATCACATGATTTTGCATCTCGTGTGCATGCTAAAATAGAACCGTTGGGACATGATTTATGTGTATATATGCCTGCTAGTGGGGTCATACTAGTAAAATAGTAGTGAGATTTTGCCCAATAGTAGTGGAGGGTGTCATTCTATATGCAGACTTAGTGGTGATAAACCTTAGGGAGTTTGATATCATTTAAGGGATGGACTGATTATCTAGTAATCATGCTTTGGTGGACTATTAGACAAAGGAAGTAGCTGTAGAAATTAGGGGGCAGATGAAAATGGTTATAGTGGGAAAAAGAAAAGTGATCCCTAATTGTTTAATTTCTACTGTGGCTGCCTTTAATTTAATTAAAGGAGGGTGTGCAACTTATCTAGCTAATGTACGTGATACCACGAAGGTTAGTCCGGGTGTATCAGAAGTTCCAATTGTGAGGGAATTCCCTGAAGTTTTTCCAGAAGAGTTACCTGGGTTACCACCTCATCGAGAAGTCGATTTTTGAAATAGAAACTATTCTTGGGACAACACCGATTTCAATTGCACCATATAAAATGGCTCCTTCTGAATTGAAAGAATTAAAGAAACAGTTAGAAGGGTTTCTAGATAAGGGGTTCATATGACCGAGCACTTCACCTTAGGGGCACCTGTGTTATTTGTAACGAAGAAGGATGGGAGTACGAGGTTATGTGTTGATTACATATAGTTGAACCGAATTATAATTTGGAACAAGTATCCTCTGCCACAGATAGATGATTCACTTGATCAGCTGAAGAGTGCCACGTTGTTCTCTAAAATTGATTTGAGGTCAGGGTATTGGTTACTGTGCATTGAAGAAGGGTCAATTTCAAAGATAGCTTTCAGGACCAGGTATGGCCACTATGAATTTATTGTTATGCCATTTGGGTCGACGAATGCCCCTGCTGCTTTAAGGTCCCTAATGAACAAGATATTACAGCCATTCCTCAATCAATCTGTGATTGTATTCATTGATGATATTCTGATATATTCTAGCAGTCATGAGGAACATGATCAACATTTACGTACAGTTTTACAGATTTTGAGAGAGAAACAGTTGTATGAACAAGTGTGAATTCTGGATGAGGAAATTGCCTTCTTAGGGCACGTTGTTTCGAAAGAAGGAGTACAACCTGATCCGGCAAAAATTAAAGCTATTTTCAAACGGGAGCCACCTAAAAATGTCTAAGAAGTCCGAAGTTTCCTAGGATTTGATGGCTACTACAGAAGATTTGTAAAGGATTTTTCAATGGTCACAAAACCTCTGACGAACTTTTTGAAGAAGAATGCACCATTCGACTGGAATGATAGATGTACTCAGAGTTTTGAGCAGTTGAAGAGGAGACTTACCTCAACACCTATTATTGCTTTACCGTCAGGAAATGGAGGATTTGTGGTGTATACTGATTCTTCAAGACAAGGACTTGGATGTGTTTTGATGCAACATGGGAAGGTTATAAGTTATGCTTCGAGGTAGTTGAGGCCACATGAGATGAACTATCGAACCCATGATCTAGAATTGGCAGCTATAGTACATGCATTGAAGATTTGGAGGTATTACCTGTATGGGGAGATATTCCAAATATATACAGATCGCAAAAGTTTGAAGTATATCCCAACATAAAAAGAGTTGAATTTGAAGCAAAGATGGTGGATTAAGCTTTTGAAGGACTATGACTGCACCATCGATTATCATCCTGGAAAGGCAAACATTGTGGCAGATGCTTTGAGTAGGAAGACAGTGGACTGACTTGCAGGTATGATTTGTTATAACATGGAGTATTTAACTGCCCTCAGAGCTATGGATGTGCACTTTAGTATTGGTGGTGATCTTTTGCTGGCTACTCTGCAAGTTAAACCCTCTCTCAAGGATAAAATTAAAGATATATAGGATAAAGATCTATATTTGCAGAAACTGAAGGCTAAGATACAAGAAGGCAAGAACGATCAGTTTGTAATTACAAGATGATGGAATACTATTGAAAGGGAAATGTATGTGTGTGTCGAATGTAGAGTAACTAAAAATGGAGATTATGTACGAAGCGCATTATGCCCCATATGTTATGCACCCTGGCAGTAACAAGATGTATCAGGACTTGAGACCCTATTACTGGTGGTCGGCAATGAAGAAAGATGTAGTAGAGTTCGTGGCGAGATGTTTAACATGTCAGCAAGTGAAAGCAGAATATGTTCCTAAATGGAAGTGGGAAAAGATTACTATGAATTTTATCATTGGGTTACCACGTACATTCAAAAACATGATGTCATTTGGGTTATTGTGGATAGATTGACTAAATCTGCACATTTCTTGCCAATTCGTCCAAATGATTATTTGGATAAGCTAGTTGCTTATATATTTCAGAGATTGTGAGATTATACGACATTCCTACCTGTATAGTTTCTGATAGAGATCCTCGATTTACTTCTCATTTCTGGGGAAGCTTGCAAAAAGCTCTAGGCACGAAATTGCATTTCAGCACAGTGTTTCATCCTTATACAGATGGACAGTCAGAAAGACCGATTCAGACGTTAGAGGATATGATGAGAGCCTGCGTAATTGAATTCAGAGGAAACTAGGATGATCATCTACCACTGATGGAGTTCGCTTATAACAACATTCACTCTAGGATTGGTATGGCTCCATATGAAGCTTTGTATGGAAGGAAATGTCGAAGTCCGATCTGTTGGAATATTGAAGGATTGAGACAGCTTGAAGGACCTGAATTAATTCAAGAAGCAGTGAATAAGATACAAATCGCTAAAAAGTGTTTAAAGGCAGCGCATGATCGATAGAAGAGTTATGTTTGATAAACATCGCAGAGAGATGGAATATGAGGTAGGGAAAAAAGTTTTTCTGAAAGTGTCACCATGGAGAGGAATCTTGAGATTCGGCAGGCAGGGAAATTTAAGTCCGAGATATATTGGGCCATATGAAATTCTCGAGAGAGTTGGACCACTAGCTTATTGGTTAGCATTACAAAAAGAATTAGAGCAGATACATGACGTGTTTCACGTTTCACTGCTACGACGATACCGATCCGATCCTAGCCATGTTTTGTGTCAACCAGAGATAGGGAACTCGGAGGGATTGACATACCTAGAGGAGCCAATAGAAATTCTGGACAAGAGTGTAAAAAAACTGAGGAATAAAGAAATACCGATGGTGAAAGTCAAGTAGAATCATCACTCCCCAAGGGAAAGCCACTTGAGAGGTTGAGGAGAGCATGAGAAAGAAGTACACATATCTGTTCCCTGAACCCGTAAGTTAGTTAAATTTCGAGGACGAAATTTTATTAGGAGGCGAGAATTGTGACGACCCAAAGATTATGATACATAATTGAGGGAGTATTTGATAATTATTAAGAAATTTTTGATTTAATTATAAATTAATTTTAGGATAAAAGTGGAGTATGTTAAAAATTTGAACGGAGTAAATTGGAGCTTATCATAATGTTTGGGGAGCAAATTATATTGATTAAAAAATTAGGAAGGACGTAATGATAATTATTGACAAGATTAAATAAATTTAATTATACATATGTAGATTGAAGAGGTGGGTGGGCATTACCCCACTACCTCACTATTATTCTATACAAAAATGTGTGCGTGAGTATCATATTAAACAAATTGACACATTCACTAAATACAATTACAAACACAATTTTATCACCACTAAAAATTGCAATTTCTCTCTCGGTGAAGACGGAGCAACCAAAGAGAGGTATGGAAAATTTTGATTTTAATTTTTATGTAATTATATAATTATATTATATAATTAGTCCATTTACTGAATGTAGTATATATTGACCGATTTACTATTTAATTGAAAAATTTTATGAGTTTGACTAATTAAATTAGTGTTGAATTAAATATCAAATTTGATTTAAGAATGCTATAATTGGGTAATAAATTACTAAATTTGTTAGATTTAATCATTATTATAGTTAATTTACTCAATTCCATCAAGCGTATGGAATAAATACTTAATTTATGTAATGATATTTAATTAGGTTATATAATGGCAAGGAGTTGATGGAAAATTCATAAAAATATTTGAAACTATATATAAGGAGATAATAGTAAATCGTAATTCGGAAGTTTAGAAAAGTATGGGTAGTTAGAAATAACGGAATGAAGATTTGTATTTCAATAGGGATAAAATATTAAAAGATTGATGAGAATTATTCGTATGATATTTAATATTATATTAAAAATTACGATATTCTCGATATACTAATTATATGCATTTTAATTCATTATTGGATCCAGAGATAAAGTGAGATGATTGAACAATAACATGTTTGATAATTGAAGTGTTATAAGATCGAGGTAAGTGAATAATTAGTATTATCTATATATGTTCCTTTCTCTGTGCTATTATATTTGGATAAATTTGTGATTTGTCTTGTAACTTATTTCTCTGAAAATGTATGAGGGATGGATGATTTCTAGTTTGAAATTCATGAGTGGTGGGTGGTTTAATTTGAGTAATTATGTTGTGAAAGTGAAATGAGAAATGCCTTGAAGTACTACATTTATTAAATGATGCGTTGTTGTAGTGCTGGTAAATGAAAATATGTCGAAACAGTGATATGTGGAAACGAGGGAGAGGTGAAAGATTAGTATAATTATGATGTAAATTCCCCTTTGATGTTGTTGAATAGTCTATGTGGCAAAATGAGAAGAAAAAAGCTATGATGCGATATGAAAAATAAATGATATTAAAAGAGCTTGGATGCGATAATAAAAGAGCTATGATGCGAAATGAAATAGATGAGCCGGCATGTCAAGGGGTTTCACGTATGTAATGAACGGTGAAGTTGAGAGGGTGGAGAAAACTATTATATCACCGTCTGGCAAACAGATTAGGAAAAGATGTGTTTAATTGGTGGTTTTGCTGTGAGTAGACTGCATATTAGATAAAGTTTGTGTGTTTTGAAACTAAATTGATTAACTTTACGTACGCTGCTCATCTTGTTATATTGGACTATATTTGATGTACATGTATAGATAGTCACAATTAATTGCTTACCAAGTTGCAGGCTCATTCCTCTGCTAACATTTTTCAGGAGTAGATCTTGTGGTGTCTATTGTTGAGGGCTAGGTCCAAACCTTGCGTCCAGTCAGGTCGGGTCAATATGCGGTTTTCCCCTTAACTCATCAGTTGTAATATAAACCATATATTGGGATGTATAGAGAAGAACTCAAAATTTGTGGACGGTGAACCCACCAATAGAAATTCTGGATAGGAGTGTAAAGAAACTGAGGAATAAAAAAGTAGCAATGGTGAAGGTCAAGTGGAGTCATCACTCTCCAAGGGAAGCCACTTGGGAGGTTGAGGAGAGCATGAGAGAGAAGTACACATATATGTTCCCTGAACCTGTAAGTTAGTTAAATTTCGAGGACGAAATTTTTTTTTAGGAGGGAGAATTGTGATGCCCCAAAGATTATGAATCATAATTGAGGGAGTAATTGATAATTATTAAAAAAATTTGATTTAATTATAAAATAAATTTTAGGATAAAAAATGCAGTATATTAAATTTAAACAGAGTAAATTGGAGTTTATTATAATATTTGGGGAGCAAATTATACTGATTAAAAAATTAGGAACGATGTAGTGGTAATTATTAACGAGATTAAATAATTTAATTATATATATGTAGATTGAAGAGGTGGGTGGGCATTACCCCACTACCTCACCATTATTCTATACAAAAATATGTCTGTGTGTGACTATCATATTAAACAAATTGACACACATTCACTAAACACAATTACAAACACAATTTCATCACCACTAAAAATTGCAATTTCTCTCTCGGTGAAGATGGAGCAACCAAAGAGAGGTGTGGAAAAATTCAATTTTTATTTTTATTTATTTATATAATTATATTATGTAATTAGTCCATTTACTAAAGGTAGTATATATTGACCGATTTACTATTTAATCGAAAAATTTTATGAGTTTGACTAATTAAATTAGTGTTGAATTAAATATCACATTTGATTTAAGAATGCTATAGTTGGGTAATTAAATTACTGGATTTATTAGATTTAATCATTATTATAGTTATTTTACTCAATTCCATCGGACGTATTTTATTAAATACATAAATTATGTATTGGTATTTAATTAGGTTATATAATAGCAAGGAGTTAATGGAAAATTCATAAAAATACTTGAAACTATATATTTAAGGAGATAATAGTAAATGGTAATTGGGAAGTTTAGAAAGTATGGTTAGTTAGAAATAATGGAATGAAGTTTATATTTCGATAGGGATAAAATATTAAAAGATTGTCAAGAATTATCCGAATAATATTTAATATTATATTAAAAATTACGATATTATCGATATATTAATTATATGCATTTATAATTTATTATAGGATCCGGAGATAAAATGAGATAATTGAACAATAGCATGTTTGATAATTGAAGCGTTATAAGATTGAGGTAAGTGAATAATTAGTATTATCTATATATGTTCCTTTCTTTGTGCTATTATATTTGGATAAATCTGTGATTTGTGTTGTAATTGATTACTCTGAACATGTACAAGGGATAGATGATTTCTGGTTTGAAATTCATGAGTGGTGGGTGGTTTAATTTGAGAAGTTATGTTGTGAAAGTGAAATGAGAAATATATTGAAGTACTACATTTATTGAATGATGTGTTGTAGTGCTGGTATAAAATATGTCGACATATGATTTTACGTTACTAGCTGCTTACAAGAACGGTGATATGTGAAAACGAGGGAGGCGGTGGAAGATTAGTATAATTGTGATGTAAATTACCCTATGATGTTGTTGAATAGCCTATGTAGCAAAATGAGAAGAAAAGAGCTATGACGCGATATGAAAAAGAAATGATATTGAAAGAGCTAGGATGGGATATTAAAAGAGTTATGATGCGAAATGAAATAGATGAGTCGGCATGTCAAGGGGATTCACGTATGTGATGAACGGTGAAATTGAGAGGGTGGAGAAAAGTATTATATCACCGTCTGATAAGCAGATTAGGAAAGGATGGGTGTAATTGGTGGTTTTGTTATGAGTAGACTGCATATTAAATAATTGGTGGTTTATGAATTTAATTTATTTATGACGAGCCAAAAATTTATCATGGACTTTTATTTGAAACTCAATTATTAGCCGATTTATTTGGGTTTTAATTGGTAATTTATTCCAAAATATTTTGACGTCAACAGATGCCCCCACTTCCAGGCTCGGCGAAAAACATGCCAATTATTGTCGAAGGCGTGACTTGGTACTTTCCTTCTCATCTCCTTTTCTTTTCTTTTCTTTTTTTTATTTTATTTTTTGATGCAAAGGCCCACCAAATGCCATGTCACCTTGGTCACTTGCTCAAACCATTTTATAGCAATAAAAGAAGAGAACCACTTTCCTTTTGCAAATCAAAATTCTTTCGGCTGAGACTTCTCTTCATCAAACAAACCTCACCTTTCTTCTCCTTTTTTATTTTATTTTATTTGCAAGGGGCCCACCACTATACAATGATTTCTAAAAAAAATTATTTCATGTATCAATTCACTTTGCTGAGCATCAATTTTGTTTCTTTCTTTCAGAATTTGCCTCTTTTCGTTTTTTTTTTTTTTTGTTTCGCCAATAGCATATCAACTTTGGTTTCTTTCTTTTGTATAGCATTAATATTTTCCATCAACAACCCTTTATTTCCTTCTCTCAATGATGGCAAGTTTTCCATATTCAATTCTAACCATTAGCTATAAAAGAGTAGCATTAGCCGTGACTTTTCTTCAAGCTGACTGGAAGATAAAAATTTCTACAGTAATCACTTCTCCTTTGACGTAGTTGCTTGGCGTTTTTTGTGATGTTGTATTTTTTTATTTTTTTTTGGTCTGGAATTGGTGAGTACATCAACCCAATTCACACAAGCGTCATGACCGACTCCGCCCGCCACGTGTTTGTGAATTTGTCTATGAGGAGTGTCCTTTGCATTCTTGCCCATGCAACACATTTTTACGCACATGCACATGTACACATGTTCCTTGGTTTCAACTTTCTTCATATTTCTTTTTTTTTCTCTAGACATGGACTTCGAAGATCGTACCGAGCTGTTCCCAAGCATCATCATCCGAAGCGGCAAAGACAACCTCAAGGTGAAAGGTACCACTTTATGGTGTTCATGAACGGGCCAATGTCACCCGTCTATCCAAATTTCGTTCTTTGTCCAAGTCCATGCTTCCTCATGAGTGGTCCGAAGAGGTGATGAAAGACACGCTTGACTCTCGTTCGAACGTTTCTTCTCAAGCCAAGGTGTTGTTGTTCAAGTCTTCTCTTCATGACGTCAAGGCCGATACCGAGTTTGTTCTTCTGAACCGCCACCTTGCCACCAACGGGACTTCATGGAGGACTCCAAAATCGAAGTATGGTGAAGTATCCTTTTACCCCGGTTATTGGGAGTGGACTGAAGACGTACTTGGCCACCACGCGACCATTCTTCATGCCACCAAAATTCACGCAGTCGTGCACGCGTCTCTTTTCACGTACATCTGCAACAAGCATATTCTTCAAGTCTTTGTTGAGCTATGGTGCCCTTCTACAAACACTTTACATGCCGACGTCGGAGAGATATCCATTTCCTTGTGGGACATTCGTGGACTTTGTCGGTTACCCATGGTGGAGAGTTTTACGACGAGGTCGTCCCTTCTTCCAAGGACTTGCTAGGCGATGAAGCGTGTAAGCCCTCCGTTCCCCGAAGCTGCAAGTACTTGCTTTTGGCGTACCACCATCTTCCCAAAGATTCGAACGGAGTACTTGTTTCTGATTGGGTCAGCTTTTGGTTCAAAGGACCTCTTTTCGCTACGCAGTGCCTCCTCTACGTTCTTCTCGAAAGAGAGTCAACGAGCCCAAGCTTTGTCGTAATCCCAGCGGTGACGTCGACGCTTCAAACCTACCTCGGAGAAAGGATTATGACAAGCCTTTTACGACACTGCAAATTCCCGAGGACATATGAGACGAGACCTATGTGGCGGCTTTTCTCTCGTGTTGGTTGTGTAGCTTTGTCCTTCCACACGGCAAAGTTGGCAAGCTACATGCTGCCGTTTTCAAAGTTGCCAGTAGAATGGCTCATGGTGAATGTTTTTATTTGGCTATCCCCATCTTGGCGAGCATCTATCGAGGCCTTAGGGACATGTCCACTTCCATGAATTTGTTCGAGTTTTCCGCCGTCTTTCCCATTCACTATGTGTACACTTGGATTGAGCATTATCTTCAGACTCACTTTCCACCCAAGCTTGAACCCGTTGGAGCCTAAGCTAGACACTTTGAACCTGCCGAGGCACGCAACTTACTTCATCGCATCAATCTTTCGAGGCTTTTGTGTGTGCACTTCCATCCTTTGTTGGTAGATGATACGAGCTTATCGTACACCTACAAGGACCTTTCGTCGCTTTGCACTCCAGCTACTTGACACATCGGATTGAGGCGAACTCCACTGTTGAAGCTTACAGTCCCCACCGCTTTAGCCGCCAATTTGGTTTCTGGGGCGCTTGAAGAAGGAGATCTTGACTTGCAACTTGAAGGAACTTGGGCAACTTTGGCAATCTTCCACTTTTTCCGGTACTTCATCTAAACTTTTTATTCCCGGTAGCATTTCTTCATCCACCCTCGTCACGAAGGAGTATATGGAGTGGTGGACGAAGTACAATAGGATTCACCCCAAGAAGAATACAAGAGTTGTTCTTAAACTCAATCATCCCCCCGATTTGGAGAAGGAACCCAAAGATAATTGAGCATCCCTGCCGTCAATATCGATGGGATGAAAACCGCCACTGCCGCTCCCAAGCAAAGATACAACGTACTTGTGGACACTCCCGTTGGTGTTTTGTCAAGTGAAAATGATGTGATCTCCGCATTGTCCATCTCGAACGAGCAACTCAGCAATCCTCAACCACTTGAGAAGGTTTTTGACTTAGATGCAATTAGTGTGAATTCTTCGTCCTTTGAGGACATTCCAATTCTATCATGCCTTTAGATGAGTTTGACGCTCTATGTAAATATATCGGCACATCACCTTCACTACATTCTTCTTTATTATCCCTTTATTTTTCTTGATCCTTTTTTTTTACATTTCTCTGATACCCCTTTTTTTCTTGCTCTTTTTTGTGTTGTTGTTTTAGTTTGCTGGTCTGGAAGAAGGGGTTCTCATAACTTCCGAAGGTAGTATAGGCTCGGTGAATGGGGTTAGTGCATTTAACTTGCCCGACGCGAACGCCGCTTTGCATAGTGAATTGCAACCTATTCCAAGAGATGGGCCTCCTTCTGCCGGAACTTCTAGCTAGCGCCCGAAGATTGTACTACCGACCATTATGGAGAAGTTGTCCCCCGTGGAAGATGTCTTGAAGAAGCCGAAGAAGACTTTCTAGGCTCCACCTTCTTCTCATGATTTCTGCCCTCAAGTTATCAAAACGTAGGCAGAGCAGGTGTTGCTCAAGTTCTATTGGGAACGCATATGCCAGAAGATCGGGATGACCTCCCCTGAACGACTTTCCGAGGTGAGACAAGTTGTTGACGCTTTGATCAAGGAGATGGCCGTCTACATGAAGGATGAATCCCCTTTAGAGAGTCACTTGAATGTCTTCTTTGACGGTGCTTCCAATTATGTGAAGACCAAGTTGGAATCCACTCAGAAGATCATGCGGGAGGTTTATGAGAAGTCTCTCTCACTTGCCAAGGGTGATCTTTCGGTCACCGAAGCACAAGAGAAGGAGCACGCGAACGAGGTGAAAAGTCTTGAAGACGAGATTATCCAAGTTGTCAACCAACAAGGCGTATTAAAAAGGCAACTTGAGGAACTGCAATGCAAGGAGGAGTCCATCAACTCATTACTCCGTGATGCCAAAGGGAACTTAACTGACTTCCAGAGGCGGGTAGCGCCCAAGAAGAAGGTCTCAATGCTCGAAAATACCCCTTTTTTTTTTTCGGAAATGAGGTTGAAGTATTGGAGAAGATGGAAGCACTGCTCGAGGAGTCAAAGAAGATTTAGCAAACTTTAGCTTATTCGCTTGAATCTTTAGAATTTGATGTTTATCTTTATCTTTTTGTCTTTTCATTCTCCTCAATGTAGACGAAAATCCTTGATGCAATAAAAGTATTTTCTTTTACGCAATCTTCTTATCCTCTTAAAGCGTCCTTTTTTTTTTCTTGTACTATTTTTTGCCATGAACAATTGCAATGTGCATAATACAATTAATTAAAACTTCAAAACTTTAATTCAGAGGTAAAATCGACTAACATAGACGTTGCTCCTCGAAAATGAGACAGAACCTTTTTTTTTTCTTGAAGATATGACTGAACTTGAGCGAATATACCCAAGCTGCCTACGTACCCTGCGATGGGATCAAGTCAGAACATAGTTCAAAGAAATTTGAATTTTATTTTCCCTTTTTTTTAAATTATAGGAGGTGTGCCGTGCACAGTTTATACTCATGCAGGCCAGGAGTAACATGCAGTTTAGGCTCGTGCGTCAAGGAGCGTGGTCTTTATGGATAGTAACGCTTCAGGAACTTGCTACTTATTAGACCAATCCGTAGGCCATCTTTGTCGACCAACTTGTAGACACCATTTGTGTAGGCTTCTTTCACCACATAAGGGCCATCCCATTTGGACACGAACTTGTTTCCCATTCTCTGTGTGAGGGTGATTGATCGCCTTACCGCCAGGACCAAATCTCCAACTTGAAATGTCCGAGGTCGAACTTTCTTGTTGAACGCTCTCGTCATGCGGGCTTGATAGCATTGAAGTAGTTGCTGAGCCTCGAGTCTTTTCTCATCTAGTGTTTCTAACTCTTCCAACCTCAAACGAGCATTGTCTTCAGCGGTGAGTCCTTCTTGAATCGCGATGCGGAGCCAAGGTATTTTGACTCTCCAAGGGAAGCACGGCTTCAACGCCATAGACTAAGGAATATGGAGTAGCTTGAGTAGCGGTCCGATGTGTGGTCCGGTACGCCCATAGTGCTTCTCCTATCCTTTTGTGCCAGTCCCTCTTCGACTTCAACACTACCTTCTTCAAAAGGTTGCAAAGAGTTTTGTTGAAAGCTTCCGCCAAGCTATTCGCCGCGGCGTTGTACATTGAACAATTGTGTTGTTTGAAGCCGAATTGTGCGCATAGCTTGTCCATCGCCTTGTTGTAGAAAGGTCTTCCATTGTCAGTGATGATGTACCGTGGCACCCCATACCGAAATATGATGTTGACGCGGATGAAGTCTACTACAGTTTCCTTCTTCACTTCTTTGAGCAGAACTGCTTCAGCCCATTTCGAAAAGTAGTCGGTGGCTGCAAGTGTGTAGATGTGGCCGGCAGACGACTTAGGAGTGATAGGCCCCACGACATCAAGTCCCCATGCGTCAAATGGTCATGAAGCGACTGTAGGATGTAGACGCTTTGGCGGTTGATGGATGAAGTTGGCATGTAGTTGGCAAGACTCGCATTTCTTCGCATATTCTAAACAATCCTTGACCATTGTGGGCCAATAGTAACCCATCCTTTTGATTCTGAAGTGGAGCTTCAGGCCAGAGTGATGTGCGCCACACACTCCCGAATGAGCTTTATGTCATAGCTTCAATGGTTTCCTCACCGTTCAGGCAAAGCTGGTAAGTACCTTCAAAAGACTGCCGATACAAAATGTCCTTGTGCAGGATGAAACGGGATGATCTTCGTCGCACCTCTGTTTTATGGCAAACATCGTCTGGTAGCTTGCCGTTTTTCAAATACTCCATCTATGGCTTTCTCCAATCTTCATCATCAGTGGTCGCAGTCGTGATGGCATAGGAGTGAAGGAATTACCCATCTATTGCATACAGGGACGTTCGTCGTTTTTCCTTCAGATAAGGCCAAGGTGGTCTCTAGGTTGGCTAGTACGTCTGCCATTGATGAGTGTCCAAATGACCATGATTTTAGTAGTGTTTTAAATATCTTTTTTATATCGAATTAAGCCTAAATCATGTGAATTTTGGTGTTTGCAGCTAAAAGGGTGTTTTTGGTGTGCGGATTGAAGAAATGAAGCCAAGCAAGTGACAAACGCATACAAAATTCTGGAGAAGAAAATACCATGACATACTTGCATTTCTCACTAGACGTGTCCACGTCTAGTGCGGCGGACAAGCCAACGAAGTGAAGAGAAGATGGGAAAATTTTTTGGAGAAAAGTTGATTCATACAAGAATTACAATGACTTTGGAAAGTTGGAATCTTCCTTTCTTGAGGAGTCTCAATAGGGTTAAGAGTTTTAGTCAAATAAGGACTTAGAGTTATAATAGGAATCTACCTTTTTGGTATCCAAGTTTATTAGGATTTCAACTAGTATAAATAAAGGATGTAATTGAAGACATAGACATCTATTATTCTCTACACTTTATTTTATAAAATATTCTCTTTCTTTTATGTGTTCTTCCATTAGCATGCTAGGCTAGTTCTTTTTTTCGGTTGAAGTTACGGTGATTGCTTGATTCACGCATGTTGTGAGATCTAATTTATGCTTCATACTTTCGTTCATTTAGATATTATGTTGTTCTCCATGCTTTTATCACGAATAATCTGATTTATGAATGATAGGGTCCATTGTTCATTATCAAGAATATTCGCCTAGCTAATTAGACTTGCAAATATGTAATTGTTTGTTAGTCTAATACTTAGTGACAACGCAGCATAATTTATCATGTCGTAGTGGTCGGTTATGTTGTGGGGAATGCACAATCTAGCCTAAATGAATCCTCGTAGGAATTTGTTGGTTACAACTAGGCTTTTCTAATTATTAATGTTGTTGATAGATTAAATCTTGAGGATGTTCCCAAGGTTGTCAATTGATTAGGGAATTAGCCAACGGACGTTTCTTGGCTAACAACACGGTAAGGAAAGGTGAGGTCGTTAGGTCGTACCAATGGCCATAACTAGTTTATCTATTTTGTACGATTGTTATCTTTGTATTTATGATCAACCGTGGAATCGAGCATGAACCTATTTTCCACTGAAAATCTCTTCTCTTATTTTTATTCATCCTTTCGAATTTATCTCGTACTTAATTAGTATCTTTTAATCAAAAACACCCACCCCCCTCGTTTATTTTCTTTCACTCGAAGGAATTAATTTAGAACCAGTCTCTGTGAATCGACCCTATTCACTACTTCTACAAGTTATTGTGTAGGAATTATTTTTGGTGAATTCGACACTCATCAAATTTTAGCGCCGTTGTCGGGGATTGGTGCTTTTAAATTATTTTCTTCCTAGTTACTTGCTATCGTTACTTGTTTTCATGCCGCGATCTTCTTGTGTAGGTGAACTTGAATTCGATCCCAAAATCGAGAAGACCGCACGGAGACTTCGGAAAGAAACCAAGCAACGAACCGAAGAGGCCTCCACCTCTTCCACTCCCGTCACCGAAACAGAGCGTACGCTGAACGACGCTGATTTTTCGAGCGCATCCGACGAAGAAATCATGGCTCAAATTTCGGAAAGATCGATCAAAGAGATGACTTCTCCCGACCTCAACCAACAACCTCTTTGCATCGACTACCCAACCTTAGAGGTAGACTTTGAACTTAAATCAGACTCATCCATTTACTCCCTTCTCTTCGTGGTCTTGCAGGTGACGATCCACACAAACACGTCAAAAAATTTCACGTAGTGTGCTCCAGCATGCGACCTCGAGGAGTCACCGAGGAGCAAGTCAAACTTCGTGCCTTCCCATTCTCCTTAGCCAAAAACGCAAAGGATTGGCTCTATTGTTTGCCATCGGGATCTATTACCACCTGGAATGACCTCAATAAATAGTTCCTCGAAAAATACTTCCCCGCCTCGAGCCACAGCAATCCAGAAAGACATTAGTGGAATTCGTCAAAATCCCAAGAGAGTCTCTTTGAATATAGGGGAAGGTTTTAACCGTTTAGTGGAGAGTTTCCCACATCACCAAATCCCACCACATTTATTGATCCAATACTTCTATGAGGGATTAACATGCTCAGATAGGGCCTTGGTAGACGCGGCAAGTGGCGGTGCTCTGTTTGACAAAACACGTAACGAAGCACGCAACCTTCTTCACATCATGGCATCCAACACCCAACAATTTGGCGTTCGATATGATCATCCATCGAAAGGGGTTAGCGAGGCGCATATGACCTCTAGTGAAAATCGTTTGGATAAATTGACCTCACTTTTCGAAGGATTTATTGCAGGACATTCTCAACATGTAAAAGCTTGTGGCATGTGCAACACCACCGGACACCCACCGATGCATGTCCCACACTTCAAGAGAGACCCACCGAACATGCCGACGCCATATGTGAATTTTCCGAGCAGCCACAGAGAAGATATGACCCCTATTCCAACACGTACAACCCGGGGTGGCGAGATCATCCGAATCTTAGTTATGGCGCTCAACCTCAGAATTTTTAGAAATATCCATATGGACCGCCGGAACCGTCTGATTCTAAACCGAGTATATATCTTGAGGAGATGATGAAAACACTCGCTGTGAATACCCACCAATTCCAGCAAAGTGTCCAACAATTCCAACAAGAGACTCGCACAAGCATTCAGAATTTGGAGTCTCAAATGAGTCAATTGGCATCCTCTATTAGTCAGTTGGAATCCCAAGGCAAGTTACCCTCTCAATCCATAGTTAATCCTAAGCAACGCTAGTGCCATCGTGTTGCGCAGCGGAAAAGAGTTGCAAACCATCAAGGAAGAAAATAGCACTAAGCGTGGGCACGCAGAACAGGGTAAAACAGAGCAGAAGTTCGAGATGGCCCAAAAGCAAACTAACGAGCCCAACCAAACTGACGAGGAGTATTCTAAGGTATGGGTGCCCAATCCTCCTTTTCCAGAAAGATTTGCCAAGTCCAAGAAAGAAGAAGGGGACAAAGAAATCCTTGAAACCTTTTTCAAAGTAGAGGTAAACATTCCCTTGCTCAACATAATCAAACGAATACCTCGCTATGCAAAGTTTCTCAAGGAATTGTGCACCAACAAATGCAAACTGAAAATTAATGAGAGGGTAAGTATAGGAGAAAATGTATCCGATATTCTTCAAAGAAAACTACCTCCTAAATGCAAAGATCCGGGTACGTTTTCTATCCCTTGTCAAATTGGTAAGATTGGAATTGAAAAGGCTATGTGTGATTTGGGTGCTTCCATCAATGTTAGGCCTCTTGCTATCTATGAATCTTTGCACGTTGGTCCTTTGAAAGAAACTGGAGTGGTTATTCAACTTGCGGACCGTTCGATTGTGTACCCCTTAGGAGTTTTAGAGGATGTTCTTGTGCAAGTTAATGAATTGGTTTTTTCCTGCTAATTTTGATGTGCTTGATATGTCGGAGGATAACTCCCCAAATTCCACATCCATCTTGCTAGGAAAACCATTCGTTAAAACCTCTAAAACTAGAATTAATGTAGATGCCGGAATTCTCTTTATGGAGTTTGATAATGAGGTTATTATTTTTGCATTTGTGGTGCCACGCAACATTCTAATGAGGTGCATTCTGTTTTTCTCACAGATTTTCTTGATCCTGTGGAGGCGAAAAGTGCTAAGTTCGATGGTAATTGTGCATCCAAGGCGAACAACAATACAAACCCCACCTCAAGTCCGAGAACTTATAAAAACAAAGCCTTTCATAAAAAAATAAGTTCAAGGAAGAATCCTTTCATGAACCTCAAAGTTCTCCTAAATCCACACCATCACCGAGGGCACTACGTAGAAGAGATGGATTTAGAGTACCCGATTTATTCAACTTGAGGCGCAACAACGTCTAGCTAAAGACGTTAAAGAACGGTGCTACATGGGAGGCAACCCACGATATCTTTTTTTTCTTTACCATTCTTCTTCCCCCTTATCACCTTCGATTTGCTTGATTATTGTGGACTTACATTATTACTATTGAATCTATCTGCAGGATGATTCACCAAGCGTGCCCACGCCTAAAGTTTCGTCCAACTCAGTCTGTAGGACAACTCACTAAGTGTGCCCATGCCTAACGTTTCATCCATGTCTGTCTGCAGGACGATTCACTAAGCGTGTCCATGCTTAACGTTTTGTCCAAGTCAGTTGCAGGATGGGTCGCTAAGTGTGCCACGCCTAACATTTCATCCAAGTCTGTTTGCAGGACGATTTACTAAGCGTGCCCACGCTTAGTGCTTCCTCTGAATTAGTCTGAACATACACACCAACACACACTCCAGCGTTCTTTTTTTTTTCTCTTTCCATTTCTTTCTAAAAAAAAAAATTCAAAAACCCAATTCAAAGTCAAATACCTAACCCCTCTTCTCACCCCCTCTTTGTGTCTCTTGGTGCAACAGTCTATCACCATTGGTGAGCCGCCGCCATCACCCACAACACAACACCACCACCACCAGTCGTCACACTATCGACACCGACGCCTCGCGCCGTCCTTTATCCACCGTCAATCGCCGTTGTTCGCCACTCACTCAGGGAAGTTTCTTTCCCCTTTCTTCCTTATATTTTGTCCTCGATGTTGGTTTTAATTCTCTCCACTTCTCACATTGAGGACAATGTGTGTTTTAAGTGTGGGGATGGGACTTGCTATTGGGATATTATTGGTTAAGGTGTTGTGGATGAATTACTTGAAAATTTGAAAAAAAATTCCTTTTCCCTTCATGATTGTTGATATGGTGTATCCAAGCATTGATTTGGTCATATGTGATGAGATTTTTGTGTTCCATGTTTTGGACAACTTATGGTTAAAAACTTGTTTTTACAATGATGATGTGATTCAAAAGCCATACATGTGAATTTAGTGGATATTACCTACCTTGAGATGATTTTGAGCCCATACACTTGTGTGAAACTGTTTTTCTTGCTCTCGAGAGATATGCTTCTATGATTTTGCCTTCCTAGAACTTGCTTTGAACCTACTCGAGACCACATCAATGTGTATGTACTTGAAAATGATAAAGGCAATAGGAAAGAAACCACTTTTGGCCTAAAACGACTACCCATATGCATTTTTCCCCTTAGTAAACCCACTTGAGCCTTTAAGCCTTGTTTTCTTGTCATGAACCTTAATCTATAAACCAAAATCCGTCATCCTTTTATCTCCTCTGTTTGGCCCTTCCAAGGACTAGTAGAGCATCAAGAAAAAGGGTGTGTTCTAAGTGATAGGTTTTACCATAAGTATGGGGATATTGCATCTATTGTGGTGAGATTTCAAGCTAAAGAAGTATGAAAATTAATATGCCATCTTGTTGCTTTGCTTTATGCCTTTAACAAAAAAAAAGGAGATAGGAAAAGAGAAGAAAAATTTCTAAAAAAAAAAAAGAGGAAAAGAAAGCAAAAAGCACAAAAAAAAAATGAGGAAAAATTCCTGCAAAAAAAAAATCTCCCAAACAAAAAATCTCCCTCTAAAGCAAGGCATAATTCGAGACATTGAGATATGGAATTGGGGACATCGGATGAATAGAGGAAAAAAAATTTCTTGATTGTTACATCACTTTCTTGATACTCTATTTCGAGTCTTCTTGGAATTTACCTCACTATCCAAAATTTTCCTACCCCGAAACAAAAGCCCTGTTACAACCAAAAACAAAAGACCTTTTGATTCAAGTGCGTACATATTTATAAGTGGTGGATATGTGGTGTATAAGCAAGCCTATGACGAAGCATTTTCATAGCAAGTATTGAGCAAAACACATAGCCATACACATCGAGAGTCGGGAAGGCATTGAGAGAATAATCCACTAAAATCTCCATGTTAACTTTTGATCACAATCATTGTGTGAAAACTTGTTTGAAGCTCGTTAAGTTGTCTACATCATGAAGTACATTATTCTTTTGAAAATTCAACTAGATCTTTGATTAAACACCTTTGCTTTTGATATCATTAAGTCGAAAAGGAACCCTGAGTGCTTAATCTTGATTTCGCTCGAGGACGAGCAAAGAGTAAACTGTGGGGATATTTGATGAGTGTCCAAATGACCATGATTTCAGTAATATTTTAACCATCTTTTTATATTGAATTAAGCCTAAATCATGTAAATTTTGGTGTTTTGCAGCTAAAAAGGTGTTTATGGTGTAAGGATTGAAGAAATGAAGCCAAAGAAGTGAAAAACGCATACAAGATTCTGGAGAAGAAAATACCATGACAGACTTGCATTTTAACTAGACGTGCCCACGTCTAGTGCGGCGGACAAGCCAGCGAAATAAAGAGAAGATGGGAAAATTTTCAAGAGAAAACTGCTGCGGACAAGCCAGCGAAATGAAGAGAAGATGGGCGAATTTTCAGGAGAAAAGTTGATTCATACAAGGATTACAATGACTTTGGAAAGTTGGAATCTTCCTTTCTTGAGGAGTCTCAATAGGGTTAAGACTTTTAGTCAAATAAGGATTTAGAGTTACAATAGGAATCTACCTTTTTGGTATCCAAGTTTATTAGGATTGCAACTAGTATAAATAAAGGATGTAATTGAAGACATAGACATCTATTATTCTCTGCACTTTATTTTATGAAATTCTCTCTTTCTTTTATGTGTTCTTCCATTAGCATGCTAGGCTAGTTCTTTATTTTTTGGTTGAGGTTACGGTGCTGCTTGATTCACGCATATTGTGAGATCTAATATATGCTTCATACTTTCATTCATGTGGATATTTATGTTGTTCTCTATGCTTTTATCACGAATAGTCTTATTTATGAATGATAGGGCCCATTGTTCATTATCAAGAATATTCGCCTAGCTAATTAGACTTGCAAATCCATAATTGTTTGTTAGTCTAATACTTAGTGGCAACGCAGCATAATTTATCATGTCATAGTGGTCGGTTTGTTAGGCTAAATGAATCCTCGTGGAAATTTGTTGGTTATAACTAGGCCTTTCTAATTATTAATGTTGTTGATTTATTAAATCTTGAGGATGTTCCCAAGGTTGTCTATTGATTAGGGAATTAGCCAACGGACGATCCTTGTGAAAGCCTTGGGTAGGCATGTGGATCATCCCGGGAGTAGCGCGAATTCGGAAGCGCGGTATAATTTAAATATCAAGAATTTAAAAACATGCATAAATACATATTAAAATAAACGCGTTCAAGGGGTGTACCCTTGAAACTCCCGGGCGTTTGGTGTATCTCATGAACAATTAAAACATACATACAAGTCATGGAAGGCCATAGGATTCGAAAAGTAAAGGAGGACGAAAACATAAATCGGAAACCTACCGATTTGTCGTTTTTTCCTTCTAACCGGTACTCGCGTTGTTCTCCGATTTGCTCCAAGATCTCGTTGGAGACCCTCTAATTCGTGACACGCAATCCGTCCACGTATCTTGATCTTTGTGCTAGCGAAAGAACAAGTATATTTTGGAGAGGACGGATCGATCAAACGTTATTAGTTTAACGAGATCAATCCTCCTTTTGTTCAATTGTTAAAACAAAAGAACAAGAAAGTATATTTTCTTGGAAGAGGAGAGAGGCACACGGCCGAGAGAGAGGGAGAGTGCTCAATTGTGTGTGTGTGTGTGTGTGTGTGTGTTTCAAGAATCATCATCTTCTTCAATGTGTGTGCTAAGGAGTATTATAGAAGAGGAATCCTTTTCCTCTTCAAGTTCCTACACTTTGAAGACTCCTCCACAACTAGGATTTGACCTAGTCAAAACTAGCTTCTTTTGGTCAAACCAATATTAGCCATAGATCTCTCCCTTTTAATCTCAACCATTAATTTAATTTGATGGAATATTAAAATCCTATTTAAATATTCCAAGGGCAATAAATATATTAAATATAAATATTTATTCCAAGCCCATTAAATTAATTTTTGAATAAATCTAATTTATTAGATAAATCCCTTTTATCTAATAAAAGGAATTAATTCTTCCCAAAAAAATAAGGACCCGATTAAATCCAATTTAATCCCTCCATTTCTCCAAATATTTAATTCTAAATTAAATACTTTTATGTGTGCGGATTGTGTGTGACTCTTTAGGTGCACCTTCAGCTAGACTTGGTTGGATTCCTAGAATCCGCCCGTTACCATAGGTGGCCGTCTAGCAACGGTCCATGGCACTAGAGACTAGGTGAATATATGGGGATGAACATTTAGGCTCTACAGTACATCTATCCTTCCGTCTATGGTCTCACCACTTAGGGTATAGGGCACGGATAATGCAGGTACCCATTTTGGACCTAAGTGTCAGTTTGTCCTTTACTAAACGCCGCAAGGGAAACCTTCCCTTCTGTTCAGTTACTGTGGCCACAGATTTTAGGGACAAGACACAGAGCATTTGTGAGACACAACTGTCAACATCTTGAGAGGAGACATACTTTCTTGGAAACTACTGTCACTCTGCACACCGAAGCTGCACTAGATATGGCTTATGACTACTCAAGCGCATCTTGGCAATCTCTCACTATATCTAAGATACAGCCCTGATGTACAGGTAAACTCAGCAGTTCCTCAAATCGAAGGACTTGACCTATACCGTTGGAACCGGGAACACACATCATACTTAACCGACCCTACTCAAGGTCCTCCGTAAGACGGTTCCCGCGAGTCATCTCAGTCAGCTGTTCCCTAGCAGGCTAACCCACTAACACTTCTTAGACGACCCTCGTCACACGTCAATGAAATACGACAGCAGATGCTTAGTGTAAGTCTCAAGGGCAATCTCGGTACCCACTTTCGAGATTCCTTGACTTGGAGATTTCTGGATTGATTCGGCGGAACTGATTTCATGGACCTACCTCCAAGCGTAGTCCTACTCCCCGAAATGCGTTTTCAGTCCGTGGGCTTTGTTTGCGTAGTGAACAGTTATATAAAGTAGATAAAGTGAACACAAACAAAGTAAATGCCAAATGAATTTCACTTCTTATTCATTAATGATTTATTAAAACCTCGAAATTGTTCAGACATAGGTTACAATTCGCCTACCAAGATTGGCTACATGGTCACCTATTCTAACAATCTCCCACTTGACCTTTAAAGCCAATCGCCCATATACTTAATCCCCATCTTCTCAAGATGTTGCGTATGAGCACTCTACGACATAACCTTTGTCAGCGGATCTGTTGTGTTGTCTGCTGAGTTGAGTCGGTCCATCCGAACGTCACCTCTTTCTACCATTTCTCTAAGAAGATGGTAGCGTCTAAGAATGTGTTTGGAACGGTGATGAGATCTCGGTTCCTTTGCTTGCGCTATTGCTCTGCAGTTCTCCATTGCCATAGACCAAGAACATTTCCTTAGTCCTCCTCAGGTACTTAAGGATGCCCTTAACTGCATTCCAATGCGCCTCTCCTACACAAGACTGATATCTGCTCGTTACACTCAAAGCGTAAGCAATGTCAGGTCTGGTGCAGTGGACCGCATATTGGATGCTTCCTACGACAGAAGCATAGGGGATGACTTTCATCCTTTCAAGTTCCTCATCAGTCTGCGGGGAGTGTTTCTTGGATAACTTGATCCCATGCCTTATGGAAAGGAATCCTCGTTTGGAGTTATCCATCCGAAATCTCTTCAGGACTTTCTCCATATACGAGTTTTGGGTGAGTCCTAACATTCTCTTAGATTTGTCCCTGACAATCTGGATGCCTAGAATGTAGGAGGCTTCACCCAAGTCCTTCATGGAAAACTGGGTTGATAACCATGCTTTTGTGTCATCCAACATTCTAACGTCATTACCTATGAGTAGAATGTCATCCACATAAAGCACTAGGAACACTATTGAGCTCCCACTGACCTTCTTGTATACACAAGGGTCGGATTCATTTTTTATGAAATCATAATCCCGTATTACTTCATCAAAGCGAATGTTCCAGCTTCGGGATGCTTGTTTGAGGCCATAGATGGACTTCTGGAGACGACAGACCTTCTGTTCTTCTCCAGTCACTGTGAAACCCTCCGGCTGATCCATGTAGATCTCTTCCTCAACGAAACCATTGAGGAAGGTCATTTTCACATCCATCTGCCATATCTCATAGTCATACCATGCTGCTATGGCAAGTAGGATCCGAATGGATTTAGCTATGGCTACTGGCGAGTAGGTGTCCTCAAAATCGACCCCGGGTTGTTGAGTGTACCCTTTAGCTACTTGAAAGCCTGGGATAGGCGTGTGGATCGTCCCGGGAAATAGCGCCAATGCGGAAGCGCGGTATAAATTTAAATTACAGAATTTAAACATACTTTATACGTAAAATAAAAACACTTCAAGGGGTGTGCCCTTGAAGTCCCCGGGTGTTTGGTGTATCTCATGAATTAAAAACATGCAAGCAATCATGGAGGCCATAGGATTTGAAAAGGAAAAGGAGACAAAAATGTAAAAGAGACCTACCGATTTGTCGTTTTCATCTTCTAACCGGTACTCGCGTTGTTCCCCGATTTGCACCAAATCTCGTATGTGAGATCCTCTGAATTGTGACACGCAATCCGCCCACGTATCTTGTACGTCGTGCTAGCGAACGAACAAGTGTATATTATTTGGAGAGGATGGATCAATCACACGTTATTACTTAACGGGATTAATCCTCCTTTTCGTTCAATTGTTAACACAAAAGAATAACTCTTGGAAAGAGAGAGAGGGAGAGTGGCGGACGAGAGGAGAGGGAGACGAGAGTGTGTGTTGTGTGTGTGTTGGAGATTCATCATCTCTCTTATGGTGAGGGGCTAGGACTATATATAGAGGAGGAGTTTAATCCTCTTCAAACTCCAACTCTAGAAAACGAATTTGACTATGATTTTGACCTAGTCAAAGTCCTAGTCAAAGTAGTAATTTGACCTAGTCAAAGTAGTAATTTGACCTAGTCAAATTAATCATAGCCATCCATCTCTCCTTTTCATCTCAACCATTAATTTAATTTAATGGAATATTTAAAACCTATTTAAATATTCCAAAGGGCAATAAATAAATATAATAAATATAAATATTTATTCTAGGCCCATTAAATTAATTTTCTAATAAATCTAATTTATTAGATTAATCCCTTTTACCTAATAAAAAGGAATTAATTCTTTCCAAGAAAATTGAGGACCCGATTAAATCCAATTTAATCATTCCATTTCTCCAAATATTTAATTCTAAATTAAATACTTAATGTGTGCGGATTGTGTGTGACTCTTTAGGTTCACCTTTCAGCTAGACTTGGTCGGATTCCTAGAATCCGCCCGTTACCATAGGTGGCCATCTAGCAACGGTCCATGGGACTAGAGACTAGGTAAATATTCGGGGATGAACATTTAGGCTCTAACGGTACACTTGTCCTTCCGTCTACGATCTCACAACTTAGGGTCTAGGGCACGGAAAATGCAGGTACTCATTTTGGACCTAAGTGTCGGTCTGTCCTTTACCAAACGCCGCAAGGGAAACCTTCCCTTTTGTTCAGTTACTGTGGCCACAGATTTTAGGGACAAGACACAGAGCATATGTGAGACTCAACTGTCAATACCTTTTGATAGGAGACAGATCCTTTCTTGGAAACTACTGTCACTCTGTGCACCGGAGCTGCACTAGACATGGCTTATGACTACTCAAGTGCTTCTTGGCAATCTCTCACAATATCTAAGATATAGCCCTGATACATAGGTAAACTCAGCAGTTCCTCAAGTCAAAGGACTTGACCTGTATTGTTGGAACCGGGAACACACGTCATACCTGGCCAACCCTACTCAAGGTCCTCCGTAGGACGGTTCCCGTGAGTCACCTCAGTCAGCTGCTCCCCAGCAGGCTAAGCCACTAACACTGCTTAGACGACCTTCGTCACCCGTCGATGAAATACGACAGCAGATGCTTAGTGCAAGTCTCAAGGGGAATCTCGGTACCCATTTTCGAGATTCCTTGACTTGTAGTTTTTCGGACTGATTCGGCAGGATTGATTTCATGGACCTACTTCCAAGCGTAGTTCCAGTCATCGAAATACGTTTTCAGTCCGTGGGCTTTGTTTGCGTAGTGAACAGATATATATAAAGCAGTTAAAGTGATCACAAACAAAGTAATGCCAGATGAATATCACTTTTATTCATTAATAATTTATCAAAATCCTTGAAATTGTTTAGACATAGGTTACATTTTGCCTGCCAAGATTGGCTACATGGTCACCTATTCTAACAATCTTCCACTTGACCTTAAAGCCAATCCCCCATATGTCTAATCCCCATCATCTCAAGATGTTGCGTATGAGCGCTCTGCGACATAGGCTTTGTCAGCGGATCTGCTGTGTTGTCTGCTGAGTTGACTCGGTCCATCCGAACGTCACCTCTTCCTACCATTTCTCTTAGAAGATGGTAGCGTCTAAGAATTTGTTTGGAACGATGATGAGATCTCGGTTCCTTTGCTTGCGCTATTGCACCGTTGTTATCACAAAAGATGACAACGGACTCGGCGATGCTAGGCACCACACCCAACTTTTGGATGTAGTTTCTCATCCAAACCGCTTCCTTGGCAGCTTCTGAAGCTGCTATGTATTCAGCCTCTGGGGTGGAGTCAGCAGTGGTTTCTTGCTTGGAACTTTTCCAAGCCATTACTCCTCCATTGAGTTTGAATACGTAACCCGATTGAGACTTGGCATCATCGTCATCAGACTGGAAGCTAGCGTCGCTAAAGCCTTCCAGAATTAGTTCTCCATTGCCATAGCCTAAGAACATTTCCTTAGTCCTCCTTAGGTACTTAAGGATGCCCTTAACAGCATTCCAATGTGCCTCTCCTGCACAGGACTGATATCTGCTTGTTACGCTCAAAGCGTAAGCAATGTCAAGCCTGGTGCAGTGGACCGCATATTGGATGTTTCCTACGGCAGAAGCATAGGGGATGACTTTCATCCTTTCAAGTTCCTCATCAGTCTGCGGGGACTGTTTCTTGGACAACTTGATCCCATGCCTCATGGGAAGGAGTCCTCGTTTGGAGTTGTCCATTAGATATCTCTTTAGGACTTTCTCCATATACGAGTTTTGGGTGAGCCCTAACATCCTTTTGGATCTGTCCCTGACGATCTGGATGCCTAGGATGTAGGAGGCTTCGCCCAAGTCCTTCATGGAAAATTGGGTTGACAACCATGGTTTTGTGTCTCCCAACATTCTAACGTCATTACCAATGAGTAGAATGTCATCCACATAAAGCACTAGGAACACTATAGAGCTCCCACTGACTTTCTTGTATACACAAGGGTCGGATTCGTTCTGGATGAAGTCATAGCCCCGTATTACTTCATCAAAGCGAATGTTCCAACTTCGGGATGCTTGTTTGAGGCCATAGATGGACTTCTGGAGACGACAGACCTTCTGTTCTTCTCCAGTGACTGTGAAGCCCTCCGGCTGATCCATACAGATCTCTTCCTCAAGGAAACCGTTAAGGAAGGCCGTTTTCACGTCCATCTGCCATATCTCATAGTCATACCATGCTGCTATGGCGAGCAGGATCCGAATGGACTTAGCCATGGCTACAGGCGAGTAGGTATCCTCAAAATCAACCCCGGGTGGTTGAGTGTATCCCTTAGCTACAAGCCTAGCCTTGAAGGTTGTGACTTCTCCATCAACGCCAAGTTTGCGCTTGTAGACCCACTTACAGTCCACTGGCTTAACACCTTTCGGTGGATCTACAAGTCTCCAGACTTGGTTCTCGTTCATGGAGTCCATTTCGATTTTCATGGCCTCAAGCCATTTCCCAGAGTCGATGTCAGACATCGCCTCTCCATTTGTCTTAGGATCGTTATCCAAAAGACCGGTCGCATTCAGAAAGCCATATCTCACTGGAGGTCTAGACTCTCTAGCAGACCTACGGAGGACGGGAACGTCAGTGGTGACTGTGGGCGCTGACTGTGTCGGAGCCGGCGGTTCAGGGACTGGGGCTGGCTGTTCCTGAGGCTGTCCTTCATGCCTGGCATGTTGGACTTCTCGAGGTTGGTCAGCCCTTCGGGTGTCAATCCTGAATCCTCTAAGTGAGGGTTCCACGGCTACCTCTGATGGTTGAATTCCATCACTTGATTCCTCAAGGATCAGCTCATCAGGTTGGACATCCTCTGGGAAACCTTGCTCCAAGAATACTGCATTCCTTGAAATAAACACCTTTTGTTCCAAGAGGTCATAAAAGTGATAACCCGCAGTTTCTTTAGGGTATCCAACGAACCTGCATAAGCTAGACCTGGATTCTAGCTTATCTCCCCCTAACCTCTTGACGTATGGGGGGCTACCCCACACTTTCAAGTAGTTGTAGGATGCAGGCTTGCCGTGCCATATCTCATATGGCGTTTGGCTCAGTGCACTGGTAGGCGCCAAATTCAGCAACTTGGCCGCTGTTTCTAGTGCATAGGCCCAAAAGGATAAGGGCAATTTGGTAAAACTCATCATGGACCGAACCATGTCCAACATGGTTCGATTCCTCCTTTCAGAAACACCATTTAGTTGTGGTCTTCCGGGAGGTGTCCATTCTGATATTATACCATGTTCTTTTAGATAATCTAGGAACTCGGTACTAAGGTATTCGCCGCCTCGGTCTGACCGTAGGACTTTAATTTTGCAGTTGGTCTGGTTCTCCACTTCAAGTCTGAATTCTTTAAACCTCTCAAGAGCTTCAGACTTGTACCTCATTAGGTAAACGTAACCATACCGTGAATGATAATCGGTAAAGGTTATGAAGTAGGAGAACCCACCTCGGGCCTGCATCCTTAGTGGTCCACATACATCTGTATGGACCAAGTCCAACAGACTTGTGGCAAGCCTGCTTTGTCCTACAAAGGGCTTCTTGGTCATTTTCCCTCTTAGACAAGATTCACAAGTTGGTAGCTCACTCAAGTCCCCTACCTCTAGGTTCTTTGAGTCTACCAACCTTTTCATCCGATCTTGGGATATGTGACCTAGCCTAGCGTGCCACAGTCGTGCGTTCCCGTTATTATCTAATTTACGTTTGTGTTGAGTGTTAAGAACGAAGTTCGTTTGTTGCAAGATATAGAGCCCGTTATTTAATGTACCAAGTAGATGAGCAATTCCACACCTCATCAAATAAAAGCAATTTTTATTGATTCTAAACTCATAACCACTATTGTCCAACAATTGAATGGAAATGATGTTTTTAATCATACTAGGTACCAAATAAACTTGCTCTAATTCTATGCTAATACTATCAATAATCACTAGAGTGGCGGATCCTACTGCTTCTGCCGAGATGGCCTTGCCATTCCCAAGCTTCAGGATCATGTCCCCGCTACCCAGTTTTCTGCTTCTTTTCAGTACCTGCAAGTCATTGCAAATGTGAGCTCCACAGCTGGTATCTAATACCCAAGAGGCAGAACTAGTGACCATATTAACTTCAATCACAAAAATACCTTGGTTCGAGAAGAGTTTGGGACTCTCTCTCTTCCAATGCCCTTTCTCACGGCAGTTGATACATATGTCATATGCCTTTGATTGTTGCTTGGAGACAACCTTTCCCTTTCCTTTGCCTTTCCCCTATTTGGCAATGGGAACACTCTTAGTGTTCGTAGTTACTTTGACGGCCTTTCCCTTCCCCTTCTTCTTTTTCCAAAGTCCGGCACCTTTGCCTTTCGTCTTGGAAGTCGAAGCATCTCCAAACAATACCGAAGGCGTGGAATTCTTAGTCGTTGCCTCGTATTGCACCAACATATTGATCAACTCATGAATGCCCTTCTCAAGTGCGTTCATGTTATAGTTGACGATAAATTGGTCGAAAGAGGGTGGGAGTGACTGAAGGATCACATCTATGTACGTTTCATTATCGAGACCTACCTTTAGGTCCTCGAGCTTTTCCACCAGGGTAAGCATTTTAACCCCGTGCTCTTGTACAGAGGATCCTTCTGTCATTTTGATTCCAAAGAACGCCTTGGTCGCGACATACCTAGTATATCGGTCCGGGACTGCATATCAATCCTTAAGGCGAGCCATAATGGAAGGGACATCGTCTAGCCTTTCATATTGCTTCTGAATCTCATTCGTCATCGAAGCAAGTATGACGCTGCGGACCTTCTGGTTATCCTTATGCCAAGTCTCGAACGTCTCACGTTCTTCCGATGTGGATCCTTCCGGTAAGGTCCTAGAGAGAGGCTCGTCCATGACGTAGCCTTGGTTCTCATAATCCAGGACTATCCTGAGATTACGCAACCAGTCGTTGTAATTGGTTCCATTGAATTTGTTTGTCTCAAGAATGGTTGAAAGTGGGTTCTTAGACATTTTAAATCTACATTTAAAACAGAGTTCGCGATAAGCAGAATATAAAAGACGGTGGTTTGATAAAAAATTAAATGCATGGTCTTTAGTCATTTAATGCTCCCACTATTTATACGAAAACACGGTACTCTCAAATGTGATTTTCGGAAAACCCTTTCCTAGTGGGCTTGGGATCCACAGCGATCCTTTCCATACCCCGCTTTTACGATTCACATGGAAAAGATCCTGTGGGATGTATACCATACCATTCTCGTTCCACGAGATTCCCAAGATTATTGCCTCACCTTTTCACATGATCCCGAGGACTCCAAGCGAATCATGTTAATCGGGCGTTAGACCCAACCCAATCGACCGAGCCACAGACCCACTGCTACCCCCACGACTCGTGAGACAGGTAACAGCGGTCTGTTTTTCGTTCATGACATAGTGCAGCTTCTTTTAAGTACAATAACGTGCCACGACTCGTGAGACCACGCTATTGACCTAACTCAGCTTCCTCACTATGCCATGGATTGGAAGGCATGGACAAACTCCTAGAGTTCATGTCCATTTTGACTAGGGTCTAATATTTAAACATTGGTCCAACCAATGTGAGAATAGTAAATGACCGAGATCTCAAAATATAAAACATCTATACATTCATCCATAATGCGTAAAATAAATGCATCCACAGCAGTTATATGATAAATAAAAATGCCATTCATCTATCATAATAACCACATGCAAAATTAAAGCCTATCACGCCCCTGTTGGATGATCACGAGCCCGAATCCTATGCGATCCACTGAGCCCGCAGTGGATCTATGGTCAATCTAGGGTTGGTCCTATACTATTACATTAATAGTAACCCAATCATCATTCTGATGGGCCTTGGTCTCTTTTCTCTTTCCTCACTTCATGGAAACGCCTTGAAACCTCCAGTCTGGGCTCTCCAGGTGGACCTTCCTTCTTCTCCATCAATTACATAAAAAATTAAAACCTCACTCCTATTCTACTCTCATTACATATTAAAAAATAAAAACCCCAGCGAAAACCCGGGGGGGTATATAAGGAGGGAGATAGAATGCCTTATTATTCCAAGGCAACTAGAAAGAGAGAAGGAGAAAGCAGTAAAAGAGGCACACAGGCCCAACATGAAATTAAACCATACATTCGGTCTAGGGCTCGTGATCATCCGTATGAATCCAACACACGTAATCATATGATCCAATCACATAAAAAAAAACAATATACCAATAATACATGATAACCAAACATAATTATTCAAGATGAATAAATAAATGTGTAGCATGTGAAAATATGGCATAACCGTTGGTAATAATACTTTCTCATTTTAGGAAAATCATTCCTCATTATTTTTAAGTAAAAATATCCCCGGGATTCCAAATCCAATATATTTTACTTCCCAAAATAATGTCTTAGAAAATTAGGCAAAATCGAACAAAAATGAATTTTCAGAATTAATTAAAAAATTAAAACTAAAAAATAAATAAAAAACAAAAATAGGGTAAAACCCCAGCTGCACCGGCAGCCGGCCGCCGCCTCCGGCGGCAGCCTGCCGGCGTGCGCGCAGGACAGCAGGCTCAGCCTGCCGCCCCTGCGCGCGCGCAGGCGCTGCCACACCGGGCTCGCACGCGCAGGCCCTTGCCTGCGTGCGCGCGAGCCTGGTAGGCAGCAGGCCGCACGGCCTGGTCCCTTGCCCGCGCGCGCGCTTGCCTACTGGTCGCCAGCCGCGCGTCTGCCCCTTGCGCAGTGCGCGCACTAGGCGTGCCTGCCGAGCGCGCGCGCCTGGCGGCGCCACCTGGTGCCCTCGTCTGTGTGCGCGCGCGCCCGGAGGCGTCGCCCACTGTGCGCGCGCCCGCGCGCGGCCGCTCCGGTGCGCGTCTGCCTGCTGCGCGCAGTCTGGCGCATCCGGTCGGGCGGCCGCGCGCAGGCTTCCCTTGCCTGCGCGCGCGGCTGCCCAGCCTGTGCGGATGACTGCGCACGGCCAGCCTCCGGCTGGTCGGCGCTTCATCGTTTTTCGTTCAATTTTTCACCCCCGTTTCCCAAGAAAAACAGAAAAATACCAACAATGCAATAATCACATGAATTAAAAGCAAGAAACGACATGCTTTAATAATCAAGAAAACCAAGAATTAATTAAAACATGCCAAGAACACGTTTCATGCTTAAAACGCACATTAAAACCCTAGGCCTATACACCGACCGGGCTCTGATACCATTGAAAGATTGTGGATCGTCCCGGGAAAATAGCGCGAATGCGGAAGCGCGGTATAAAATAAAAATACGAAATTTAAACATGCTTTAACGAAATTAAAGAACACGTTCAAGGGGTGTGCCCTTGAACTTTCTCGAGTGTTCGGTGTATCTCATGAATTAAATACATACAAACAATCATGGAGGCCATAGGGATTAAAATTAAAAGGGGTGAAAACGTAAATCGAGACCTACCCGTTGTCGTTTCCGTCTTCAACGGCTACTCGCGTTGTTCCCCGTTTTGCACCAAGACCTTGTTCTTGAGATCCTCCAAATCGTGACACACGATCCACCCACGTATCTTGCACGTCGTGCTAGCAACGAACAAGTATTATTTTTGGAGAGGATAGGTCAACCACGCGTTTTAAATTAATGGGATCGATCTTCCTAAGTTCAATTGTTCCAAGAACAAAAGAACAAGAGTATTTTCTTGTGTGTGAGAGAGAGAGGGGCGGACGAGAATGGGGAGAGAGGGAGCCGAATTCAAGTGTGTGTGTGTGTGTGTGTTGGAATTTCAAGATTCATCATCCTTTGAATTGTAGGAGGCTAGGGGTTTATATAGACGAGGAGTTTAATCCTCTTTAAACTCCAACTCTAAGAGGTCTATTTTGACTAGGATTTTGACCTAGTCAAAGTAGTATTTGACCTAGTCAAATCAATCCTAGCCATCCATCTCTCTTTTCCATCTCAACCGTTTAATTTAATTTAATGGAATGTTTAAAACCTATTTAAATATTCCAAAGGGAAAAATAAATATAAATATTTATTCTAAGCCCATTAAATTAATTCCCTTAATAAATCTAATTTATTAATTTAATTCCTTTTATTAAATAGAAGGAATTGATACTCCAAGAAAATAGAGGACCCGATTAAATCAAATTTAATCATTCCTTTTTCTCCAATATTTAATTCTAAATTAAATACTAAATTTGTGTGTGGATAGTGTGTGACTCTTTAGGTTCACCTTTCAGCTAGACTTGGTCGGATTCCTAGAATCCGTCAGTTACCATGGGTGGCCATCCAACGGTCCATGACACTAGAGACTAGGTGAAATATTCGGGGATGAACTTTTAGGCTCTAACAGTACACTTGTCCTTCTGTCTACGGTCTCACCACTTAGGGTCTAGGGCACGGAAAATGCAGGTACCCATTTTGGACCTAAGTGTCGGTCTGTCCTTACTAAACGCCGCAAGGGAAACCTTCCCTTCTGTTCAGTTACTGTGGCCACAGATTTTAGAGACAAGACACAGAGCATACGTGAGACTCAACTGTCAATGCCTTTTGACAGGAGACAGATCCTTTCTTGGAAACTACTGTCACTTTGTACACCAGAGCTGCACTAGACATGGCTTATGACTACTCAAGTGCTTCTTGGCAATCTCTCACCATATCTAAGATACAGACCTGATATACAGGTAAACTCAGCAGTTCCTCAAGTCAAAGGACTTGGCCTGTACCGTTGGAACCGGGAATACACGTCATACCTTGCTGACCCTACTCAAGGTCCTTCGTAATACGGTTCCCGCGAGTCACCTCAGTCAGCTGCTCCCCAGCAGGCTAACCCACTAACACTGCTTAGACGACCTTCGTCACCCGTCGATGAAATACGACAGCAGATGCTTAGTGCAAGTCTCAAAGGGAATCCCGGTACCCATTTTCGAGATTCCTTGACTTGGAGTTTTTCCGGACTGATTCGGCGGGACTGATTTCATGGACCTACCTCCAAGCGTAGTCCCAATTCCCGAAATGGGCTTTCAGTCCGTGGGCTTTGTTTGCATAGTGAACAGATAGATATAAAGCAGTGAAGTGAATGCAAACAAAGTAATGCCAGTATAAATTTCACTTCTTTATTCATTGATAGTTTACCAAAATACTGAAATTGTATAGACATAGGTTACATTTTACCCGCCAAGATTGGCTACATGGTCACCTATTCTAACACTTCTGGAGACGACAGACCTTCTGTTCTTCTCCAGTGACCGTGAAACCCTCCGGCTGATCCATGTAGATCTCTTCCTCAACGAAACCATTGAGGAAGGCCGTTTTCACGTCCATCTGCCATATCTCATAGTCATACCATGCTGCTATGGCGAGCAGGATCCGAATGGATTTAGCCATGGCTACCGGCGAGTAGGTGTCCTCAAAATCGACCCCGGGTCCTTGAGTGTACTCTTTAGCTACTAGCCTAGCCTTAAAAGTTGTGACTTCTCCATCAACGCCAAGTTTGCGCTTGTAGACCCACTTACAGCCAACTGGCTTAACACCTTTCGGTGGGTCTACAAGTCTCCAGACTTGGTTCTCGCTCATGGAGTCCATTTCGGTTTTCATTGCCTCAAGCCATTTCCCGGAGTCGATGTCAGACAATGCATCTCCATATGTCTTAGGATCGTTATCCAGTAGACCGGTCGTATTACGAAAGCCATATCTCACTGGAGGTCTGGACTATCTAGTTGACCTACGGAGAACGGGAACGTCAGTGGTGACTGTGGGCGCTGACTATACTGGAGCTGGCGGTTCAGGTACCGGGGCTGGCTCTTCCCGAGGTTGTCCCTCATGCCTAGCATGCTGGACTTCTCGAGGTCGATCAGCCCTTCGGGTATCTATCCTGAATCCTCTAAGTGAGGAATCCGCGACTACCTCTGATGACTGGTTTCCATCACTTGATTCCTCAAGGATCAATTCATCAGGTTGGATATCCTCTGGAAAGCCTTGTTCCAAGAACACTGCGTTCCTTGAAACAAATACCTTTTGTTCCAAGGGGTCATAAAAGTAATAACCTGCAGTTTCTTTAGGGTATCCAACGAACCTGCATAAGCTAGACCTAGATTCTAGCTTATCTCCCACTAACCTCTTGACGTATGCGGGGCTACCCCAAACTTTCAAGTAGTTGTAGGACGCTGGTTTGCCGTGCCATATTTCATATGGCGTTTGGGTCAATACATTGGTTGGCGCCAAATTTAACAACTTGGCTGCCGTTTCCAATGCATAGCCCCCAAAGGACAAGGGCAATTTGGTAAAACTCATCATGGATCGAACCATGTCCAACAGGGTTCGATTCCTCTTTTGAGAGACACCATTCAACTGTGGTATCCCGGGAGGTGTCCATTCAGATATTATACCATTTTCTTTTAGATAATTAAGGAACTCAGTACTAAGGTATTCTCCGCCTCGGCCTGACCGTAGGACTTTAATTTTGCAGTTGGTTTTTATTCTCCACTTCAAGTTTGAATTCTTTAAACCTCTCAAGAGCTTCAGACTTGTACCTCATCAAGTAAACACAACCATACCGTGAATGATCATCGGTAAAGGTTATGAAGTAGGAGAATCCACCTCGGGCCTGCGTCCTTAGTGGTCCACATACGTCTGTATGGACTAAGTCCAACAGACCTGTGGCAAGCCTGCTTTGTCCTACAAAGGGCTTCTTGGTCATTTTCCCTCTTAGACAGGATTCACAAGTTGGTAGCTCACTCAAGTCCCCTACCTCTAGGTTCTTTGAGTCTACCAATCTTTTCATCATGTCTTGGGATATGAGACCTAGCCTAGCGTGCCACAGTTGTGCGTTCTCGTTATTATCTATTTTACGTTTGTGTTGAGCATTAAGAACGAAGTTCGTTTCTTGCAAGATATAGAGCCCATTATTAAGTGTACCTAGTAGATGAGCAATTCCACACCTCATCAAATAAAGCAATTTTTATTGATCATAAACTCATAACCACTATTGTCTAACAATGGAATGGAAATGATGTTTTTAATCATATTGGGTACATAATAAACTTGCTCTAATTCTATACTAATATTATCACTAACTACTAGAGTGGCGGATCCTACTACTTCTGCCGAGATGGCCTTGCCATTCCCAAGCTTCAGGATCATATCCCTGCTACCCAGTTTTCTGCTTCTTTTCAGCACATGCAAATCATTGCAAATGTGAGCTCCACAGCCGGTATCTAATACCCAAGAGGCAGAATTAGTGACCATATTAATCTGAATCACAAATATACCTTGGTTCGAGAGGAGTTTGGGACACTCCCTCTTCTAATGCCCTTTCTCACGGCAATTGATACATATGTCATATGCCCTCGACTGTTGCTTGGAGATAACCTTTCCCTTTCCTTTGCCTTTCCCCTCTTTGGCAATGGGAACACTCTTAGTGTTCGTAGCTGCTTTGACGGCTGTTAGAATATTTAAATTTGTTCTTATCTTTTCCTATTTTACTTCAAGTAGGTCTCTTCTATAGGTGTAGTTTTACTTCAAGTAGGTCTCTTCTATAGGTGTAGTTATCCTTAAATTCCATCACTATAAATAGAGGTGGAATCATCATTAATCAATAATATAGATTCATCTCTTCTTTTATCACTTCGTACATGGTATAAGAGCAGGTTCAGAAAAAGTGAGAAAGAAGTTGTATATATATATATATTTTATATATTTCTGAAAAAAAAAAAAAAAAAAAAAAAACAAGAGAGAAAAACCTAACCCTAGTTTTTTGCCACCCACCGCCACCCCCTTCCGCCGCCGCAGGTCACTCGGCCGCCGCGGCCGTCGGCCCCTCACCTTGCGTTCACACCCGTCGGTCGCCGCCGTCGCCGCTTTCTCTCGCGCCTCCGGCGCCTCTGTTCGCGGCGCCGCGCCTTCTTCTTGCGCCGCCCCGCCCTTCCGCCACTTCTGCTCGCGACGCCCGCCTCCGGCGTTGCACCTTGCGCCGCGCCCGATCTGAGATGCTCACCTGAATCAGCTTTTCGTTGCTGACTGCTCTCCCTGCTGCTGCTGTCCTATCTATCTGTCTGTCTATCCCCCCTTGATCATGGCTACCGTTGAACATAAAGGTGCTCTTGGCACCACTGTCAAGTTGAATGGCCAGAATTATATCCTCTGGTCCCAAGCCTTTCGGTTGTTTCTTGGGTCTCAAAATAAGCTTAATCATATTTTGGCTCCTCCACCAACCTCTACTGATGCTAATTTTTCGACTTGGCAACAAGCTGATTACTCGGTTATGACTTGGCTTCTGAATAGTATGGAGGAAACTGTCGGTTCCAATGTTATGTTTCTCACTTCTGCTAAAACAATGTGGGATACTTTACATGACATGTATTCTCAGGAAAAGAACGTTTCTCGGGTATTTGAACTGTATGAGAGACTTTTTTCCCTCAAACAGGATGGCCGTACAGTAGCCGACTATTTTGCCTCCTTGAAGGGCACATCTGATGAAATTTTGCTATATCACCCCTTGAGTTGTGATGCTCAGACTCGCAAGACTCAGTGGGAAGATTTTTTGGTGGCGAAGTTCCTGTCCGGCCTCGACAACAATTTGAAATCGGTTCGTGATCACCTCCTAGCCAGTGACTCTGTGCCTACGTTATCCAATGCTCTGTCTCGTGTCCTCCGCGTGGCTACTATATCCTCTGACTCTTCATCTGGTCCAACCACCGAGTCCTCAGCCATGGCAGTTCGTGGTCGCGGTCGAAACTCCTCCCGAGGCCGTGGTGGTCGTGGTCGAGGCTCCAATGCTTCTACTAACTCCCGTTACTGCACCCATTGTGGTCGAACTAATCATGTTGTGGAAAAATGTTGGCTCAAATATGGCAAACCGGAGTGGGCCAATACAGTTAAAGGTGATGGTGAACCTACAACATCGGAACCTTCTGCTAATGAATCTGATTTGGTTACCCTTAGCCGTGAAAAATATGAACAGCTCCTCCATCGCCCTGTGGCTAATTCCACTGCCCCTGCCACAGCTTCCACTCCGGGTGCCTTTGCTGCAACTCCTGGTGAGTCTTGGATGCTAGATTCAGGTGCTACTACACACCTCACTGGTAATCGCTCTCTTTTTTACTCCCTCTCTCCTTCTCATACCTCTCCCTTCGTTCGCCTCGCTGATGGATCCTACTCTCCCATATATGGCTCTGGTACTGTTCATCCCACACACCAACTTACCCTTAATAATGTCTTGTATGCACCAAAGTTTCCTGTTAGTCTCCTCTCTATTAGTCAACTTACAAAAGTCCACAACTGCTCGGTAACTTTTTTTCCTTCTTACTGTGTGTTCCAGGATCTGCAAACACAGAGGACGATTGGTGGCGGTCATGAGCGTGGTGGTCTCTACTTTCTAGATCATACTACACCTGTAGATGCTCGTGCTCTTTCTGCCTCTGTCTCCCCTCTTCAGTGGCATTGTCGTCTTGGTCATCCATCCTTACCTAATCTAAAGAAGGTTTTACCTATTCAGTCTACACGCTTGGATTGTGAGTCTTGTCAGTTGGGAAAGCACCATCGTGCTAGCTTTCCACCTCGTCTTGACAACCGTAGTTCCTCTCCTTTTAGTTTAGTTCATTCTGATATTTGGGGTCCGTGTCGTATTGAGTCTATTGGTGGGTTTAGGTACTTTCTTACCTTTGTTGATGATTACTCAAGAATGACTTGGGTCTATTTACTCAAGGATAGGTCTCAAGTACCTAGTATAATCACTTCCTTTTATAATGAAATAAAAACTCAGTTCTCTGTTAATATTCGTATTTTCCGTACTGATAATGCTCTTGAATATGTCCAAAAAGCAGTTTCTAACTTCTGTGATTCTCATGGCATTTTACATCAATCTTCTTGCTCGTATACCTCTCAACAAAATGGTGTCGCCGAACGCAAACATCGCCACCTTCTCGATGTTGCTCGCACTATTTTGGCTCATACGCATGTTCCAAAATCCTATTGGGGGGATGCTATTCTCACAGCTTGTTATCTCATTAACCGTATGCCTTCTAGTGTTCTCAGTGGGGATATTCCGTATTCTTGTCTTTTCCCTGGTAAGCCTCTCTTTGGGTTAACTCCTCGAGTCTTTGGGTGTGTGTGCTTTGTTCATCTCCATTCTCCTAACCTCGATAAACTGTCACCTCGTTCTGTTAAATGTATATTTTTGGGGTATTCACGAGCACAAAAAGGGTATCGGTGTTATGATCCTATATCTCACCGGTCATTTACCTCTGCCGATGTTACTTTCTTTGAGTCCACTGCTTATTACTCTAAGACCCCTTCCCCTTATGTTCCTCTTCCATCTCTTCCCTTACCGGTCCCGGCACTCTCACATCCTCCCCATACCGAACCACCTACACGACCTTTACAGGTGTATTGCAGGCGTACTCATTCTACGACTACCATGCCTGTTGATCCGCCAAGTCTTCCTCTTGCTGCAGCTCCTGGCACTCCGACCCCTATGTCTGCGGAGGATCTTCCCATTGCCCTTCGCAAAGGTAAAAGGTCTTGCACTGCTCATCCATTGGCTCATTCCCTTTCCTATAAATGTCTTAGTCCTGTTTATCGTGCTTTCTCTGTCTCTCTATCATCTGTTTCTATCCCTAATTCTTATTATGAGGCACTTTCGCATTCGGAGTGGAAGGCGGCGATGGATGAGGAGATGTCGGCTCTCCTTTCCCGGGGAACCTGGGAGCTTGTCCATCCACCTCCTAACGTCGACGTCGTCGCTTGTCGATGGGTGTTCGCCCTCAAGTTTCATGCTGACGGGTCCCTAGACCGATATAAAGCTCGCCTGGTTGCCAAGGGCTTTACTCAGACATATGGGGTAGATTATTTTGAAACATTCTCCCCTGTTGCTCGTCTTAACTCTATTAGAGTTTTGTTTTCCTTGGCAGTTAATCTCAGTTGGCCAATGCATCAGATGGACATCAAAAATGCTTTCTTATATGGTGACTTGAAGGAAATTGTCTATATGGAGCAACCTCCAGGTTATGTTGCTCAGGGGGAGAAGCAACGAATGGTGTGCAGATTGAAGAAAGCGATCTACGGTCTTAAACAAAGTCCAAGGGCATGGTTTGATAAATTCAGTACTATTATTGGTGAGTTTGGATTTTCACGGTGCCAAGCAGATCATTCAGTCTTTGTTCGAATTAAGGAATCAGGTACGGTTATTCTAGCAGTCTATGTTGATGATATCTTAATCACCGGTAGTGATGTTTCCGGGATAGAAGAAGCCAAGACATACCTAAGGAAGCACTTCGTCACTAAAGATTTGGGGAGGCCGAAGTATTTTTTGGGGATTGAAATTGCTCATAGCAAGCATGGGATCTCTCTATCTCAGAGAAAATATGCCTGTGATCTCCTTCAGAAAGCAGGTTTACTCGGCACTAAACCGGTGGACACTCCTATGGAATTTAATCCTGATTTTTGGAAATGATGATAGTAACTATTTGGAGGACAAGGCAAAGTATAGAAGACTTGTTGGGCAAGCTAATCTACTTAACCGTAACTAGACCTGATATCTCCTTTGCAGTTGGCCTAGTTAGTCAGTTTATGGATAAGCCACGATCAGTTCATTGGGAAGCTGTTCTAAGGATCTTGAAATATATAAAGGCATCCCCGGGAAAAGGATTATTCTTCCAACAGCATGGACACACAAAGATAGAAGCCTATTCTGATGCAGACTATGCAGGGTCGAAGGATGATAGAAAAATCTACTTCTGGATATTGCACCTATGTTGGTGGGAACCTTGTGACTTGGCGTAGCAAAAAAACAAACTACAGTTGCTAGGTCAAGCGCAGAAGCTGAATATCGGGCTATGGCTCACACCACTAGTGAAGTTTTGTGGTTAAAGAATCTTTTGAAAGAGTTAGGTTTTTACGAACAATGATCCTGTACCTATGCACTGTGACAATCAAGCAGCTATTCATATTGCCAGTAATCCTATTTTCCATGAGAGGACAAAGCATATTGAGGTTGATTGTCACTTCATTCGTGAGGCTGTCATGAGTCAGAAAATTTGCACTCCCTTTACTCCTTCTTCAGAGCAAAGAGCAGATGTTTTTACCAAGGCTTTAGGAATAAAACAATTTAATATTATGTGTAACAAGATGGGCATGATTGATATATTTGCTCCAGCTTGAGGGGGAGTGTTAGAATATTTAAATTTGTTCTTATCTTTTCCTATTTTACTTCAAGTAGGTCTCTTCTATAGGTGTAGTTTTACTTCAAGTAGGTCTCTTCTATAGGTGTAGTTATCCTTAAATTCCATCACTATAAATAGAGGTGGAATCATCATTAATCAATAATATAGATTCATCTCTTCTTTTATCACTTCGTACAACGGCTTTTCCCTTCCCCTTCTTCCTTTTCCAACGTCCGGCACCCTTACCTTTCGTTTTAGAAGTTGAAGCACCTCCAAACAATACCGAAGGTGTGGACTTTTTGGTCGTTGCCTCATATTGCACCAACATATTGATCAACTCATGAATGCCCTTCTCAAGTGCGTTCATGTTGTAGTTGACAATGAATTGGTCGAAGGAGGGTGGGAGAGACTTAAGGATCACATCTATGTACGTTTCATTATTGAGGCCTGGCTTTAGGTCCTCGAGCTTTTCTACCAGGCCTGCCTTTAGGTCCTTCTGTCATTTTAGTTCCAAAGAACGCCTTAGTCGCGACATACCTAGTATGCCGGTCCGGAACTGCATAAGAATCCTTAAGGCGAGCCATAATGGAAGGGACATCGTCTAACCTTTCATATTGCTTTTGAATCTCATTCGTCATTGAAGCAAGTATGACGCTACGGACCTTTCGGTTATCCTTATGCCAAGTCTCGAACGTCTCACGTTCTTCTAGCATGGATCCTTCCGGTAAGGTCCTAGGGAGAGGCTCGTCCATGACATAGCCTTGGTTCTCGTAATCCAGGACTATCCTGAGATTACGCAACTAGTCATTGTAATTGGTTCCATTGAATTTGTTGGTCTCAAGAATGGTTGATAAAGGGTTCTTAGACATTTTTAAATCTACATTTAAAAAACAGAGTTCGCAATCAGCAGAATTTAAAAAGACGGTGGCTGATAAATAATTAAATGCTTGGTCTTTAGTCATTTAATGCTCCCACTATTTATACGAAAATACGATACTCTCCAACGTTGTTTTCGGGAAACCTTTTCCTAGTGGGCTTGGGATCCAAAGCGAATTTTCCTATACCCCGGTTTTACGATTCGCATGGGAAGAATCCTGTGGGAAGTGTGCCATACCATTCTCGTTCCACGAGATTCCCAAGATTATTGCCTCACCCTTTCACATGATCCCAAGGACTCCAAGCGAATCATGTTAATCGGGCGTTAGACCCGACCCAATCAACCGAATCATAGACCCGCTGTTACCTCCACGACTCGTGAGACAGGTAACAGTGGTCTACTTTTCGTTCATGACATAGTGCAGCTTCTTTTAAGTATGATAGTCGTGGCACAACTCATGAGACCACGCTATCGACCTAAATCAGCTTCCTCACTATCCCATGGACTGGAAGGCATGGACAAACTCCTAGAGTCCATGTCCACTTTGTCTAGGGTCTAATATTTGGACATTGGTCCAACCAATGTGAGAGTAGTAAATGACCCAGCGAAAACCTGGGGGAAGTACATAAGGAGGGAGAAAGAATGCCTTATTATTCAAAGGCAACTAGAATGGAGAAGGAGAAAGCAGAAAGAGGCACACAGGCCCAACATAAAATTAAACCATACATTCCATCTAGGGCTCGCAATCATCCATTTTTATTAAACACACATAATCACATGATCCAATCACATAAGCACATGCTAATATTCCATGATTACCAATCACATCAATCCATGATAAATAAATGAGCTACGTATGAAAAATATGGTACAACCGTTGGCTATAATTTTTCTCATTTAGGAAGACCCTTCCTCATTATTGTAGGTAAGTTATTCCCGGGATTCCAAATCCAATAAACTCAACCTCCCAAATAATGTTCTTATAGAAAATATGCAAAATTAAATAAACTGAATTTTTCAGAATAATCCAAAAAATTAAAACAACGAGAAAATGACGACGTCAACCGGCCGCCGCAACCGGCAGCACTCTGTCGGCGCATGTAGATCAGCAGTCCTAGCCTATTGCCCTGGCGCGCGCGCGCAGGGCCTGCCTGACCGGGCGCGCGCTCCTGGTCGGCAGCACTGCGCACGCCCGCGGGCGCTGGCAGGTTGCCGCGGCAGGCCGCCTCCATGCGCCTACTCTGCGCAGGCCGTGCGCGCGCACAGACTCCATCGTCTGCGTGCGTGCGCGCGACCGTCCTGCACGCCAGTCGCACGCGCACACACGCATCGGACGCACCAACTGGGCACGCGACCGCATACTCCGCTGTCTGCGTGCGCGCACGCCCAGTGGCGCCGCCTCATGCGCGCGCTTGCGCGCGGCTTCCCTGGCCACGCGTCCAGGTGCTCAGGCGCCCCAACGTGTTGGCCTGGTGCGCGCGTGCAGGCTTCCCTGCCTACGTGCGCGCGCGCCCGGCGTGCCCGGCCAACCGTCTGCGCCTGCCGTCCAGCCGCGCGCCCGGTGGCCTAAACCGCGCGCACGCCTCGCCTGAGCGCACAGCGTGCGCAATCAGCCACCGGCTGGCCGCGTGCGACGTTTTCTCCGTTTTACTCATTTTTGCCCCCCCGTTTCCCAAGAAAAACAGAAAATACCAACAGTACCAAAATCATACATAATTGAAAGCAAGAAAACGACATGCTTTACGATAATAATATCAAGAAATAAATTAAAACATACCAAACACGTTTTCATGCTTAAAACGCACACAAAACCCTAGGCCTATACACTAAACCGGGCTCTAATACCACTGAAAGCCTTGGGTAGGCGTGTGGATCGTCCCGGGAGTAGCGCGAATGCGGAAGCGCGGTATAATTTAAATATCAAGAATTTAAAACATGCATAAATACATATTAAAATAAACACGTTCAAGGGGTGTATCCTTGAAACTCCCGGGCGTTTGGTGTATCTCATGAATAATTAAAACATACATACAAGTCATGGAAGGCCATAGGATTCGAAAAGTAAAGGAGGACGAAAACATAAACCGGAAACCTACCGATTTTTTGTTTTTCCTTCTAACCGGTACTTGCGGTGTTCCCCGATTTGCTCCAAGATCTCGTATGGGAGACCCTCTAATTCGTGACACACAATCCACCCACATATCTTGATCTTCGTGCTAGTGAAAGAACAAGTATATTTTGGAGAGGACGGATCGATCAAACGTTATTAGTTTTAGGAGATCAATCCTCCTTTTGTTCAATTGTTAAAACAAAGAACAAGAAAGTATATTTTCTTGGAAGAGGAGAGAGGCACGCGGCGAGAGAGAGAGAGAGTGCTCGAGTGTGTGTGTGTGTGTGTTTCAAGAATCATCATCTTCTTCAATGTGTGTGCTAAGGAGTATTTATAAAAGAGGAATCATTTTCCTCTTCAAGTTCCTACACTTTGAAGACTCCTCCACAACTAGGATTTGAGGTCAAATCCTAGTCAAAACTAGCTTCTTTTGGTCAAACCAATATTAGCCATAGATCTCTCCCTTTTAATCTCAACCATTAATTTAATTTGATGGAATATTAAAATCCTATTTAAATATTCCAAGGGCAATAAATATATTAAATATAAATATTTATTCCAAGCCCATTAAATTAAATTTTTAATAAATTTAATTTATTAGATAAATCCCTTTTATCTAATAAAAGGAATTAATTCTTCCCAAGAAAATAAGGACCCGATTAAATCCAATTTAATCGCTCCATTTCTCCAAATATTTAATTCTAAATTAAATACTTTTATATGTGTTGATTGTGTGTGACTCTTTAGGTTCACCTTCAGCTAGACTTGGTTGGATTCCTAGAATCCGCCCGTTACCATGGGTGGTCGTCTAGCAACGGTCCATGGCATTAGAGACTAGGTGAATATACGGGGATGAACATTTAGGCTCTACAGTACATCTATCCTTCCGTCTACGGTCTCACCATTTAGGGTCTAGGGCACAGATAATGCAGGTACCCATTTTGTACCTAAGTGTCGGTTTGTCCTTTACTAAACGCCGCAAGGGAAACCTTCCCTTATGTTCAGTTACTGTGGCCACAGATTTTAAGGACAAGACACAGAGCATTTGTGAGACACAACTGTCAACATCTTGACAGGAGACAGATTCTTTCTTGGAAACTACTGTCACTCTGCACACCGGAGCTGCACTAGATATGGCTTATGACTACTCAAGCGCATCTTGGCAATCTCTTACCATATCTAAGATACAGCCCTGATGTATAGGTAAACTCAGCAGTTCCTCAAGTCAAAGGACTTGACCTGTACCGTTGGAACCGGGAACACACGTCATACCTAACCGACCCTACTCAAGGTCCTCCGTAAGACGGTTCCCGCGAGTCACCTCAGGCAGCTGCTCCCTAGCAGGCTAACCTACTAATGTTGCTTAGACAACCCTCGTCACCTGTCGTGAAATACGACAGTAGATGCTTAGTGCAAGTCTCAAGGGGAATCTCGGTACCCATTTTCGAGATTCCTTGACTTGGAGATTTCCGGACTAATTCGGCGGAACTGAGTTCATGGACCTACCTCCAAGCGTAGTCCCATTCCCCGAAATGCGTTTTCATTCTGTGGGCTTTGTTTGCGTAATGAACAGTTATATAAAGCAGATAAAGTGAACACAAACAAAGTAAATGCCAAATGAATTTCACTTCTTATTCATTGATGATTTATTAAAACCTCGAAATTGTTCAGACATAGGTTACAATTCGCCTACCAAGATTAGCTACATGGTCACCTATTCTAATACCTTGGCTAACGACACGGTAAGGAAAGGTGAGGTCGTTAGGTCATACCAATGGCCATAACTAGTTTATCTGTTTTATACGATTGTTATCTTTGCATCTATGATCAACCGCGGAATCGAGCACGAACCTATCTTCAACTGGAAATCTCTTCTCATATTTTTATCCATCCTTTCGAATTTATCTCGTAGTTAATTAGTATCTTTTAATCAAAAACACTCCCCCTCGTTTATTTTGCTTTCACTCGAAGGAATTAATTTAGAACTAGTCTCTATTGATCAACCCTACTCACTACTTCTACAAGTTATTGTGTAGGAATTATTTTTGGTGAATTCGACACTCATCAGCCATTTTGTTCTCTTTTCTTAGGATGTGATTCAGAGTCACACTCTCGAATCCTTTGAGTAGATGTGACGCCTGCTGGAAGAAAGGTACCTAGTCGTCTTTCTTGACTTCGTATATGTGGAGGGTTTGCTTGATGATCAACTTTAAGTCTCCATAGACCTCTATCTCGAAGATCCCCATCTCCAAAGCCATTTGAAGGTCGATGATCAAGGCTTGATACTCGGCAACATTATTGGAGCATAGTTCACTTAAGACGATGGAGTAAGTCAACACTTGCCTCTCTGGTGAAATAAAGATGATGTCTGTCCCCGCTCCATCGGATCGCACTGCCCCATCGAAAAAATTGTCCATGCCGGGAGGATTTCGACAGAAAAGATATCGTCGTCAGGAAAGTCATCGGATATCTCTCATTCAGCAGGCATAGGGTGGTCAGTTAGGAAGTTTGCAAGAGCTTGTCCTTTGACGGCTTTCTAGGGCACATACTCTATCTCGTATTGGTTGAACACGATGGACCATTTTGCTAATCTCTTGAATAGCACAGGTCTTGACATCACGAACTTGACCGGATCAGCACGAGAGATGAGTCTTATGGAGTACGCCTCGAAATAATGCCTCAACTTCTTGATGGCATAAAACAGTGCCAAGCAGATTTTCTCCACGGATGAGTATTTCAATTCATTTTAAGTCAAAGTCCTACTCAAGTAGTATAGAGCTTTCTCTTTTCCTTCATTCTCTTGTGCCATGAGCGCACCCACAGACCTTTCTTGCGCTGCTATGTACAGTATGAGCGCCTCCTGGATTTCGGAACTCCCAAGACTGGCGGATTTAGCAGATGCTTCTTGATGCTTTCGAAGGCATTTTGACATCCTTCATCCCACTGGAAAGGGGCACCCTTCTTCATGAGGTGGTTGAAAGGTTGACATCTTCCAGCCAGGTTTGATAAGACTTCGCAGTTCCTTCAAGTTTCTTGGTGGTGGCATTTTCTAAATGACGTCTACCTTCGCATGATGGACTTCAATACCACGGTGGCGAACAATGAAGCCAAGGAATTTTTCAGATGTGACGCCGAAGGCACACTTGAGAGGATTCATCTTTAGGTTGTATTTCCTCAAGCGGTTGAATACTATCCAGAGGTCCGCCAAGTGTTCTTCTCTTTTCTTGGTTTTGACGACTAGGTCATCTACATAGCATCCTACCTTGTCGTGTAACATATCATCAAAGATGTTTTGCATAGCACGTTGGTAAGTGGCGCCTGCATTCTTCAACCCGAAGAGCATCACCTTATAGCAATAGATTCCTTTGGGAGTACGGAACGCCGTGCATTCTTCATCTTTAGGTGATATTCTAATTTGGTTGTATCCTGAGGAGCCATCCATGAAAGACAATGCTTCATGTTATGTAGTTGTGTCAACCATGATTTTGAATGATAGGCAATGGGAAGTCATCTTTTGGATACGCCTTGTTCAAGTCTCGAAAGTCAACACAAATGCGAATTTGGCCATTCTTCTTCTTAACAGGCACAATGCTAGAAATTCACGTCGGGTATTTAACTTCTCTAATAAGCCCAATATCGATCAGTTTGTTCACTTCTGTCTCAATGCGAGGAATGAGGTCCGGAAGGAGAACCCTTTGCGACTGCTTTACCGGTCGCGCTCCATGTTTTATGCCAAGGTGGTGGATAGCGACTTTCGGGTCTAAACCTGACATCTCTTTGTACGTCCACGCAAAGACATCTCTATATTCACTCAATGTTTTGAAGTATTGCTCCTCCTCCTCCGAGCTTAGGAGTGTGCTGACGAATACGGGCGCGGCTCCTCGGCTGTGCCAAGATTCAATTCCTTGAGCTCATCAACAATTGCTTGTCCGCCATCTTCAAGCTGTGGGGGAGCATTTTGGACCTCATCTTCGGAAGCATCTGAGTCGAAACCTTCATCAATGCTGACATGATTGGAGCCGACGATGACTTCTATCTCTTCTTCATTTGGAGTGTTTGATGAATTGTGTGATCCCCTAGCGACATGTTGCTTTATTCTATTTGGTCCCCCCCCCCCCGTCCCCCCGAAGAGATGATTAGAAGTGAAGTCTTACCTCCTTGGGATTGAGATAGACGAAGTGTTTCACCTGCGTCACTTTTCTTTGGCTGTTCTGTCTCGTCAAGACGACCTTGTTTCTTAGAATGTTGAACATGGTCGTCTCCAAGGCGGTCGAATACTGATCCTCGCTGGCGTTGCCTCGTATTGCCAAATAAAGTTCCTCCTACCTCGCCTAGTCATTCAAAGACGGAAGTACACGCATTAGGAGTGCCGAGCCTGTTGAATACCAAGACACGACTATAATTTGATTGTTGACTTTCATTGCTCTTGTCATTTGCAAAAATATATTGTGCAATTATACGCTCATTTTTCTTTTTTGTATGAATCTTCACAGGCTCATCTAGAGAGAAGCCCAAGCCGGTACGGGGTTGATTTACATGGTAGCCTTGCCTTCTCAATCTCTGTTGCGCCTCTGTCAACCCGTGGATTTTTTCTCCTGTCAACTAAGGATTTAACTTTTTGAGTCTTGATGGCGCCGAAAAATCATAGCTGGACTTTGCCAAAAAGATATACGCTTTCGGACCAAATGCCCCATGCATGTCTTTGTGTTGGTCTTTTGAAAGATGAGAGTCGCTTGAAATTAGTGGACGTAGGCCAGTAATTGGCATGACTATGAAAGAATCAGGTCCAGCCCGAGAACGCAACGGAAGTGTAAAAACGTGAAATTAAAGCATAATATAAATGGGTTCAAATGGATGTTCCCTTTGAAGTTTCCCGGCGTTCGGTGTTTGTCAAAGCATAAAAAAAAGGAGGAAAAGATGCTGGACAAGTGGCTAAAGGAAGAAAACAAAAAGATACATGAAAATATAGAGAAAATCTACCTTTTTGTTTACTACACGTATAACCAGTACGTGCGTTGTTTCCTTTCCGTTTCTCCTTCCGTTCACTTGAGAATTCAACATAGAATTCCTCTAACTATTGTCCACACCACACAATGAAGAAAAAACTCTAATCTATTGCTAGATAGAAATAGAGAAAATGAAGAAGAAACACTTCCAAAACAACACTATCAGTTAGTGCCTTTTGAAATGTTTTTTAAGTTCAATCCTTTCCAAAAGGTATGAACACAAAAAGGAGAAAATTTGCAGAGAGTTTTGAGTGTTTTTGGCTGGAAAAAATGGTGCGAGTCACTTCCATACAAGTTATGTGCATTGTTTTTGTGTATGTAGAAAATTGAATTCAAAACTCAACCTCCAAAATTAACCTCCAAGGCAAACTTACATACACATGCACACTAACTCTCCATGAACCATCATGGCCTTCATATGTGGAGGAGTTGAAACTTCTCCTCAACTTGCTCCAACCTCTAGAGCTTGGACTTCAAACCATGGACCAATTTTGACCAGTTTTGTTTTAATCAAATTAAATCAAGACCAACCAAGATCCATATGTTCCAAATTAATCCAATTAATTTTAAACCTTATTGAAATCCAAAAGTTTATTTAATTCAATTAAATAAACATAAGCTCAAATACTAATTAATTGATCCAATCAATTAATTAACCAAAATTGATAAATTAATTCAATTAATTTAAAGGTTCTTAATCTAATAATTAACTAATCCAATTAATTAATTTTTGGACCATCCATCAAATGGATTTCTCAAAAAATGATCCAATCATTTATTTTCTCCTTGAATTAATTTAATCCAATTAAATTAATTTGCTTCTTCTAGAATTAATTCCAAATTAATTCTATTAACCCCATAGTGATTTGTGTGTGACTCATTAGGTTCACCCTCAACTAGACTTGGGCTTGTGTCCAACACAATTGGTCAATTAAATCCAATTTAATTAACTGTTTTCCAATTAATCATTAATCGAAAAAACGCCCGTCACCATGGGTGCCCGTCTAGCAACGGTCCATGGCACTAGTGACTAAGTGAATGTTGGCATGAACGTTTAGGCTCCCGAGTACCATACGAGTACGGTCCTTCCATCATCCGTCTCCCGGTCTAGGTCTAGGGCGTCGGTTACCATCCTGGACTAGACAACTATGCTCAATAACTCGAGACACGTTTGCTCTATTGATCAACGTAGGAAATCATTCCCTACTCGACCAATCGTTGTGGCCACAGACTTAAATAGCTTAAACCATCTCAGAGCACATAGGAGACTCGACTGTCATATTCTGACAGGTGACGGATCCTATCTTTGAATCTACCGTCTTCAATACATACTCCGACTGCACTGGATAAGGCTTATGATGAACGTATCCCAGATACGGACATCTCTTGCCAGACCCTAAATACAACCTTCATATGCATGTGACTGCCATGATTCCTCAAGTCCGAGGACTAGTCTCGTACTATCAGAGCAGGGAATTCCATTCATACCGACCAAGCCTCCAAGGCTTTCATATGACGATTCCCACTAGTCAATTCAGTTAGCTGACACCCTTGTCAACTAACCCACTAATATTGCATAGACGTCTAACGTCTGTCGCCGATTAAACACGACACTCATCTAATGAATGCAATCCTTAGTGCAAGTCTCTATAGGACCCTCGATGCCCTGTCTCGAGGTCCTTGACTTGGAACGTTTCAGACCAACCCTCAGAAGTTGGTTTCATAGTTGCCATCCAATGCACAGCCCAACTACATGGGTTATCCAATTAGTCTGTGAGCATTTGTTGTGACAATAAAATGCTATTTAACGTAATTAGTAAGCACAACAAACACATACTGCCAAGGATGAATACTTACTATATTCATCGAGTCAATATTACTTTAATAAAGATTGCTAAATAGAATCCAAAAACTGCCAATCCAATTGGCTTTTTGGTCACCTATTCTAAACAATCTCCCACTTGACCTAAAGTCAATCACCCATGTCGCTCAGACTTATCTGAGCATGAGTAATCTGCGATATCCGGTTCGGTCTCACGGGTCTACCTTATCTCTGCCACGATTATGCGGTCCAACCGCACATCACCTCTTTATACCATTGCTCCAAGCAAATGGTACTGTTTAAGAATTTTCCTAGATCCGTGATGAGATCTCGGTCCTTTAGCTTGCTCTATAGCCATGTTGTTATCCTCCAAGGTAACTACTGGCTTTGTCGTGCTAGGCACCACACCCAACCATTGGATGTGGTTTTTCATCCAAACCACTCTCTGGAGCAACTTCTAAAGTTACCATACATTCAATATTCATGGTCCGTCATGGTATCCCGCTAGAAACCTTTCCAAGCCACCACCTTACCATTAAGCCTGAATATATGTTCATACTGAGACTAGATATTATTCACATGATACTGGAAGCTAGTATCGCTATAGCCTTCCAAAATCAACTCTCCATAAAACGTGCATGAAGAACACTTCTTTAATCCTTATTCAGGTATTAAAGATTGTTCTCAACAGCAATCTACTGCCTTTTTGGTACACACCCGATTTCTGTCGTTATGCCCAAAGCATACACAACATCAGGTCCAATGCACCAAACAGCATACCCATGTTGCCTACGGCACAGACGTAGGGGATATCAAACATCTAAGCTTCCTCATCAGTCAACCTTGACTGAGTCTTGGACAGCTTAACCCTATATATAGGAATCCAATTCCTTTCGTGGAGAATTGCGTGAACAACGTTCATGTTTCAGTGTTTCCTAACATCTTAATCATTCTACATGAATAAGACGTTACACACTTTGAACACTAGGAACACAACTAAACTCCCACTGACCCTCAAGCTCGTTACTGATCGAGTCATACCCCATATGAACTTATCAAAACGAATATTCCAGTTACATGGAGTTCCAAACCTAGTTTTGAATTCCACGTCGAATCACACGGCTCCAAGCCATTGATTTGATCCAATGTCCAACATTGCTTCTCCTTATGTCTTTTGGATTATAATCCAATTGACCGGACTGACCCAGAAACCTATACCTCTCAGGTATCTAAGATATTCTGGTCATCCTTAGGAGAACTGGAATATAGTCAGTGAGCAAACTTGATTTCAAATGATGTTTGCAATATTGTACTGAGGTGTCGCTCTACTTGATTCCTCAAGGAGCTACTCCTCACACCGGTTATCCTCTGAAATCCAATTTCCCTTAGGATAACACATAAACCTGTGCAAACCTAGTTTGCCTCCCACTAGTCCCTTGACGTATGCAAGACCATCCTACATACTCAAGTACTATGTAGGATACAGGCTTGCCATGCCATATCCAATATGATGTCTGGGCCACGATCTTTAGAAAGTGCCATGTTTTAGAACTTGGACACTGTCTTAAGAACACGCCCAGATTGGCCAAGGTAGTTCAGTGAAACACCGATCGAACTATGTCAAACAAGGTTCAATTCCTCCCTTATCATAGACGTTGTTCCATTGTGGCGCTTCAGGGAGAATTCCACTAAGTGAGAATTTCATTCTCATTTAGATACATCAAGAACTCCCACTAAATACACAACACTCGATTCAATCAAAGGTTAATTTTGCAACCAGTTCGGTTCCCACTTCAAATCTAATTCCCTGAACCTTCCAAAGGTCCTTAGACTTGTGAACCCTCTTCTGGTCTTGTGTATTCAGTGACCCATAGATGTCGCACTGGATCCAATCCAACAGACCGCTAGCAAGCATACTTCGTCCTACAAAGAGAGCTTATTGGCCATCTTCCTGCTCAGGAAGGACTTGCAAGCTAGCAGGCTCAAATTGTCTATTTCTAGACTCCTTGAATCTACTAACCTCCTTATCCTATCTAGAGGAATGTGACCTAGCTTTGCATGCCAAATCTGTGAGTTTATCTTGATTATCCATTTCATCATTTGTTTTGAGCATTCATAATCTAATTATGGGATAGTATTGAAGCAATTATGCAAACAACTTAGCAGACAAGAATAACCATTCTTTGTCAAAGAAAAAGAAACTTTCATTGATCAAAAAGATGTAATCCTCATTGTCCAACAATAGAAAAACATAAGTTCGATCATGCTAGGTTACATAATTGTGACATATTAACTCTATCCTAACATGATCACTGGCTAAACCTGATTGGTCCTTTAGCTTTTACAGCAACAACCCAGCCATTGCCTAGCTTTAGAACCATTTTTGCCTTAGCCTTCTACTCCTTCCCATTTCCTGCAAACCATTTGCAGATATGAGCTCTACAACTGGTATCCAATACCCAAGAAGTACAATAGTAATCATGTTAAAGCTCAAACCAAATGTTCCTTAGTTGGAGAGGAGTTGAGGACGCTCCCTCTTCCAATGCCCCTTTTCACGACAATATATGCAAACATCTTTTGCAATCCTTGACTGTTGAACCACCTGCCTCTTTCCATTGCCCATGCCCAGCATGTCAACAGGAGCGCTCTGTGCGCTAGCAGCGGCTGATTCTGTCTTACCCTTCTTCCTCCTTCAGCGTCCGGCCCCTTTGCCTTTCGCTCTTGAGGTCGAAGCCTCCCCCACCAATGCAGACGGTGCAGACTTTTCAATCATTGCCTCGTATTGGACCAACATGTTTATCAACTCATGAAGGTCTTTTTCAAGCCCATTCATGTTATAGTTAACGATAAATGGGTCAAAAGAGGGAGGGAGAGACTAAAGGATCACGTCGATGTACGTCTCTATTCCAAGATCAGCTCGGAGGTTTTTGAGCTTCTCCACTAGGCAAAGCATCATCATTCCATGCTGGTGTACAGACGACCCTTCTATCATCCTAGCTCCAAAAAATGCCTTCATCGCAGCATATCTAATATGCCGGTCCGGTACCGCATAAAAGTCTTTCATGCGGAGCATTATCGAGCTGATATCATCCAGCCGATCATACTGTTTCTGGATCTCATTAGTCATGGTTGCCGGTATGATGTTGCGGATCTTGCGGTTATCCTCTTACCAGTCATTGAACGTCAAACACTCTTCTGATGAGGACCCCTCCGACAAGACCCGAGGAAGAGGCTTATCCAGAACGTAAGCCTGGTTTTCGAAATTTAGGACAATCCTCATATTTCACAGCCAATCGTTATAGTTTGTTCCGTCAAATTGTCTCAAGAATTACAGCAAGTGGATTCTTAGACATCTACATTCAAAATGTAAAGCAAAAATTTAGTACATTATTATAATATTGAATTCAAGTTAAGACTCGGTCTTTAGTCATTAACCCCTCCCACTATTTCTTCAAAAAGCCCACCACTCTCAAGTGAGGTTTTCAGGAAATCATCTCCTAGTGGGCTTGGAGTCCAAAAATGCAATTCTCCATGCCCCGCTTTTCCGATTAACATGGGAAAGGCTTTGTGGGAGGTATCCAATACCATTCTCATCCAATGAGATCCCCAAGATATTTTGCCTCGCCTCTTCACATGATCCCAAGGACTCCAAGCGAATCATGTTACTTAGCGTTAGGCCTGACCATCAACCAAATGAATATCTCAACTGTCGCCCCCCACGACTCGTGAGACAGGGAAACAGGAGCATATTCCTTTGATCATAACAATAGCACAGCTTTCTTTCATTCTAAACGTGCCACGAATCGTGAGACCACGAATAGGTGAAAGTAGCTTCCTTACTACATTATTATGGATGGAAGGCTTGGAATAATCAAACCATTTGATTTAATTTCATTTTGGGCCTAATATTTACTTGGACCATCCAAGTGAGAGTTATAGTTTATTAAGACCGAGACCTCATCATTATTAGTGTTTTGCATGCTCAAGTTTCATACATTAAACGCAACACGATGCATTCCAAACACACCATACATCAAAGCACAATACATAAACACATGCAAAATAAGCCTAGCACGCCCCTGTTAGGATGATCACAAGCCCAATCCTAAGTGATCCACTGAGCCCGCAGTGGATCAATGGTTAAACTAGGGTAGGCCTACACTATTATTTTTACATCCCATTATCATTCTAATGGGGCCTAGTAAAATCCTCGGGGAAATAACATTTTTGGTCCCATAACTTATGCCCTTTTCACTTTTGGTACCATTCATTACGGGATTAGCACTTTTGGTCCCGTAACTTACAAAAGTTAGCAGTTTTCGTCCTCCCCTATTTTTTCCGTTAGTTTTTTAACGAAAATGGTCATTTGGCCGTTAACTTTTTCAAATTGAATGAAAATTTGGCGCCCTTTATGCTTGGTATAATTTTGGCAGGAATATAACTACTATTGAGAGCTAAAATAAAAAATTGAAGGAAATTAGAGCAAATAAAAGTGATTTCTATCATCTCTCACAAAAAACAATCTTTCTTTTAATTTTATTTGTGTTGCAATTTATCATTTTCTACGGACTCTGAAATATTAGAATAAGTGTTGATCCACAAAAAAATCAATTAACCCAATGTAAGCATATAAATTGCATAAATAACAAAAATTTAATTACTTAAATTACATAAATTACAAAAATTCAATTACATAAATTGTATAAATATTTACTTGAATATTTACAAAAATCAAGTACATATTCAATTACAAGAGTTTGAATCTTTGTAATTTATGCAATTTATATAATTAATATAGTGGTTACATTGGGTTACTTGAATTTTTTATGGGTCAGCACTTGTTCTAATATTTACAGAGTTCGTAGAAAATGATAAATTGCAACACAAATAAAATTAAAGAAGGAAAGATTGTATTTTGTGAGAGAGGATAGAAATCACATTTATTTTCCCTAATCTCCTTCAATTTTTTATTTTAGCTCTCAATAGTAGTTATAATCCCGTCAAATATGATACGAAGCACAAAGAGCGCCAATTTTTCCTTCAATTTGAAAAAGTTAACGGCCAGATGGCCATCTCTGTTAAAAAACTAATGGAAAAACAGGGGGAGGATGAAAATTGCTAATTTTTGTAAGTTACGGGACCAAAAGTGCTAATCTCATAACGAATGGTACCGAAAGTGAAAAGGGCCTAAGTTATGGGACCAAAAATGCTATTTCCCCTAAAATCCTCCGTTGTTCTTCTTAACCTTACACTGTGGGCTCCGTCCACCGGACCTTCATCTCCTTGGAAGCTTACATGAATAAAATAAAGCCTCACAACCTAATCTACTCTCATTACAACTTAAAAGAAACCACAATCATAAGTTGGGGGAGTACATTAAAAGAGAGGAAGAAAGCCTTATTATTCCAAGGCTAAAAATGAAAGAAGGAATAAAAACAAAGAGGCACGCAGGCCTCACCCAACAATAAATTAAACCATACATAGGTCAATGGGCTAGTGATCATCCTTATTGTTTATCAAATAAACAACAACAAAACACATTTATCTCAAATATAAACATGCCAAGCATATAAATACATCCCATGCATATATCAATAAATATCCAATATCTAAAACAATAAACATAATAAAATGAAAAAAAATATCATATCAATAATGCAATTAAAAATATGGATATCAACTATACATCCAATGTACAAATAATTTTTTTTTTGTTAGGAAACCATTTTCAAAATAATCTAAGGCATCAAAAATAATTTTAGAAAAAATCCAATTTAACTAAAATTAAAATATGCCCAAATAAATCACATTCAAAAAAACAGCAGAAATCAGAAAACTGAAATTTTCATGAAAAACAGTGCAAAACGGCCCAGCCGTTCAGGCCGGCAGAAGGCCGGCCACACGCTCGCGCGCGCGCAGCGCGCAGCAGGCACGCGCGCCCAGCCCCGGCCGCGCGCAGGCGCCCCTGCCGGTCGATCGGCACCATTTTTCACCAATCTTTTCTTTTTTTTAAAAAAATTTCTGCTATAAAAGTGAAACATAAACATACATTTATAGAAAATCCAATTCTCAAAAATGCATGGATATCCATAATTTTTAAAGTAAAATTAACACATATTTTCTACACCTATTATCATGGTTTAAAAGCAATAAATCATGCTTTCCAAAAGCAATTTAAACATGTTCTTCATGCTTAAAAAATAATAACATGTAAGTCCTATAGCCACAATACCAAACCGGGCTCTGATACCACTGAAAGAATCGGGTACGGCCCGGGAACGCAACGGAAACATAAAAACGTGAAATTAAAGCATAATATAAAACGGGTTTAAAGGGGTGTTCCCTTTGAAGTTTTCAGGCGTTCGGTGTTTGTCAAAGCATAAATAAAAGGAAGAGAAGATTCTGGACAATGGCTAAAGGGAGAAAACAAAAAGATACATGAGAATGTAAAGAAAACCTACCTTTTTGTTTACTACACGTATAACCGGTACGTGCGTTGTTTCCTTTCCGTTTCTCCTTCCGTTCACTTGAGAATTCAATGTAGAATGCCTCTAAGTATTTTCCACACCACACTATGGAGAAAAAACTTTAATCTATTGCTAGATAGAAATAGAGAAAATGAAGAAGAAACACTTCCAAAACAACACTATCAGTTAGTGCCTTTTGGAATGTTTTTTAAGTTCAATCCTTTCCAAAAGTTATGAACACAAAAAGCAGAAAATTTGCAAAGAGTTTTGAGTATTTTTTGCTGGAAAAAATCGTGCAAGTCACTTCCATACAAGTTATGTGCATTGTTTTTGTATATGTAGAAAATTGAATTCAAAATTCAACCTCCAAAATTAACCTCCAAGGCCAACTTACATAAAGATGCACACTAACTCTCCATGAACTATCATGGCCTTCATATGTGGAGGAGTTGAACTCCTCCTCAACTTGCTCCAACCTCTAGAGCTTGGATATCAAACCATGGACCAATTTTGACGGGTTTTGATTTAATCAAATTAAATCAAGACCAACCAAGATCCATAGGTTCCAAATTAATCCAATTAATTTTAAACCTTATTGAAATCCAAAAGTTTATTTAATCCAATTAAATAAACATAAGCTCAAATACTAATTAATTGATTCAATCAATTAATTAAACCAAAACCGATAAATTAATTCAATTAATTTAAAGGTTCTTAATCCAACAATTAACTAATCCAATTAATTAATTATTGGACCATCCATCAAATGAATTTCTCAAAAAATGATCCAATCATTTATTTTCTCCTTGAATTAATTTAATCCAATTAAATTACGGTCCTTCCATCATCCGTCTCCCGGTCTAGGTCTAGGGCATGGAATTGGGCGTCGGTTCCCATCCTTGACTAAACAACTATGCTCAATAACTCGAGACACGTTTGCTCTATTGATCAACGTAGGAAACCATTCCCTACTCGACCAATCGCTGTGGCCACAGACTTAAGGAGCTTAAACTATCTCAGAGCGCATAGGAGACTCAACTGTCATATTCTGACAGGTGACGGATCCTATCTTTGAATCTACCGTCCTTAATACATACTCCGACTGCACTAGATAAGGCTTATGATGAATGTATCCCAGATACGGACATCTCTTGCCAGACCCTAGATACAACCTTCATATGCATGTGACTGCCATGATTCCTCAAGTCCGAGGACTAATCTCGTACTATCGGAGCCGGGAATTCCAGTCATACCGACCAAGCCTCCAAGATTTTCATATGACAATTCCCGCGAGTCAGTTCAGTCAGCTGACACCCTTGTCAACCAACCCACTAATATTGCATAGATGTCCAACGTCTATCGCCGATGAAACACGACACTCATCCAATGAATGCAATCCTTAGTGCAAGTCTCTACAGGACCCTTGATGCCCTGTCTCGAGGTCCTCGACTTGGAACGTTTCAGACCAACCCTCAGAAGTTGGTTTCATAGTTGTTATCCAATGCGCAGCGTAACTACATGGGTTATCCAATTAGTCTGTGGGCATTTGTTGTTGACGTTAAAACGCCGTTTAACGTAATTAGTAAGCACAACAAACACATACTGCCAAGGATGAATACTTACTATGTTCATCGAGTCAATATTATTTTAATAAAGATTGCTAAATAGAACCCAAAACCACCAATCCAATTGACTTTCTGGTTACCTATTCTAACAGACTAACTCATTCTTGATTTCTTGAAAGTCATTGGCCCTTAGCTCTTTGAATTGTCTCCTTCTCTTGAAGAGTAACGAAACATCTTGCTTCGGTTGGTTTTGCTTTCCTTTGTCATTTGACCGAACCACATATCAAAACACCGGCAATTATGGTGGTTTCTTGAACTCGTGCCTTTCACAAGTTGGGGCTTCATCAATCGTCACCTTACTAACCTCTTCATTGTTGCTTTCAGAGGGCGTAGCCTCGGGGTGTATCTCTTTGATGGAATGACCAATCAGAAATCTCAAGGGCAACACTTCTTGCATGGTGTTGGGATCGAGGTAGAGTTTTGCATCAGCGAAGTATGACTCTGCCTTGGTGAAAGGTTTCATATCAGCATCAACTTTCACGATTTTCTCGTTCTTGATGTATTTGAAGTATTGGCGTCGTGTAGAGGGAACAACTCCATTTCCATGCAGCCACGACCTTCCTAGAAACATGTTGTAAGAGGTTCTTGCATCGATGACGTGGAAAAGAGTGCTCGCTTTTAATTCCCCTATGATGAGGTCGAGCCGAATCATGCCAATAGCTCGTTGAGTCCCTTGATCAAAGCTTGGATGGTCAGACGGCTATGGGAAAAGTCTTCCAAAGTTATGCCCAACTTCTTCATGGTGGACTTCGGCATGATGTTGACAGCAGAGCCACCATCTATGAGTATGCGATTTATTCCTTTTCTTGTACGAACCCCAAGACGAAGAGTGGTCGGTTGTGCGGCTTTGAACCAAGCAGTAAGTTCTCGTCTATGAAGGATATGGTGGTGCAACAAGAGACCAACGGTTCTCTTCTATCTTTGCTTGGAGGAGCACTCGCGGTCTTGTTCTTCCACTCAAAAAATGTCCGTGGGAAGAACTCTTCTAAAGTCATCGGAAGGCATTGGCGGGTCATCTTCTCTGACTTGTTTTTTGTCTGCGCAAGCCGCGGGCGTTTGTTCAAGCATGGCTTCCTTGGGAGCGTAGGGTGGAGCTTGTCGACATGCCGTCTTTGTCTTTGTCGATGCGTCACGAGGGTCCATCCTTCATCATCGTTGGTGGGTTCCTCTTTCTTGTTGACGGACGAAGCTTCTGCTTGTATCGATTGAAGACTCCGAAACTGAAGCAAGGATGATGTTGTTGTGGTGGATTACTTGACTTTTAGCATTTCTTTTGAGACTTGCACACTATTCGCTGGAGTGATGCTGGCGACGTTTACCCCCGCTGTCTCTTCGACATCTAAGATTATCTTCCCTTTTTTAGCTAATGCCATGATTTTTTCCTTGACCACGAAGCACTTCTCTATGGGATGACTAACCACTCGGTTATACTTGCAATACTTGGGTTCGTTCACCCTCCCGGCTTCGTCCGGACGCTTTGACTCTGGCAACTTAATCAACTTCTCTCCAAGAGTTCGTTGAAAATATAGGGCACGTCAGAGTCGGGGAATGGATATTCCTTTTCTTGCAGTTCTTTCAACGTAGGCCGACGTCTGTCGCTCATCATACATTGGTCCTCAGGCTTCTCCAACTTCATTTTATCATTTGAAGAGATCTTGACAGGAGCCGTCTGGATGGCCATGGACTCCATGACACTTAGTTTGACAAATTTCTCTCCTCTCCTCGAATCTTTCTTGTCCTTCCTCTGATCGTCGTTCGGGAAGGCGGTTTTGTGGTTGGCGATACTCAACTCCATATCATGGGCACATGTGGCCAATTCTTCGAAGTTTCTTGGCTTGATCCCTTGGAGAATGTAGAGAAGCCCCCAGTGCATACCTTGAATGCACATCTCTATGGTCGACGCCTCTGAAAGTTTGTTCTTGCAGTTCAAGCTCAAGGAACGCTAACAGTTGATATAGTCAACAACCGGTTCATCCTTCCATTGTCTTGTATTGGTGAGTTCAATCATGCTCACCGTGCGCCGAGTGTTGTAGAAGCGGTTAAGAAACTCTCTCTCCATTTCCTCCCAACTATCAATTGACTCGGGCTCTAAGTCCACATACCAATCAAAAGTATTACCTTTGAGTGATCGGACGAATTATTTCACCAAGAGATCTCCATCGGTACCGGCGTTGTTGCACGTCTCGATGAAGTGGGTGACATGCTGCTTGGGGTTTCCTTTTTCGTCAAATTGCTGCAACTTTGGCGGTTGGTAGGCCATCGGCATCCTCAAGGAGTCGACTCGCTTGGTGTATGGCTTCGAATAGGCGGGCGAGTGTTGTGCAAATCCACCATATTGAGTCTTGATGGTGCTAGCAATCATCTCCTGCAGCTGTTGAACGGACAACGGCAATGGAGGTCGCGGAATGACTAGATTTTTGGATGAACTCTTCCTTCGTGATTCCTCGTCCGTTCGCTTCTCTTTCTCAGCGTGTTTTGAAGCAGACGAGTGATTGTGCCTTGATTCCCCAACGTTAGTTAGCTCGAGTTTGTTCATCAACTGAGCAATCTGGAGATCTTTGTCTTCCACAATCTTTTGGAGGTCGGCTATGGCTTGGGCCATTCGAGCGACTTGTTCCTCCATCGTCGTGGCCTTGGCCATCATGGCGGGGAGAGTGGCAAAAGGAGTAGACTTCGAGTTGATCTCGGTAGGGCTTGCCAAGTTTGAGCCGTCGGAAGGAGTGGTGTCCACGATCTTGCCCTCGGTGGAGGATTGACTGCTGGCAGTGAAGTTGATGATGTTTTTCTCACTCAAGGCGACTTGGTTCTTCTTTGGTGCCATTGAATGCTTAGAAGTGATGATTTGAGTTCTTGCGTAGAAAGAAGAGATGAGAGCCAAGATTATCCCACTGGGCGTGCTAGAAATTTGTTCACACAAATTTCGTGTCTGCAAAAAATAATTACACAACAAGAAACATATGGACCAAATGATATATTATTTTGAATAAAAAGTGGTTTACACTCTCTGAATTTAAAGTAACCCCAGGATTCTTCTCTACGAATGTGGATTCAAGGGCTTAGAGCTTGTTCTTGAATCGGATGTGCAATCTCCCTCTTGATTTGTAGAAGGCGATCGCATACCGCCTTGAATTTCGTACTAAGGCCTTGTAGTTGCAGAGCTTTGTCGTGGCAGAAAGCTTTGGACTTGCTCTTGCTAGATTTTTGCTTGTGTTGTATATCTCTTTTTGTGAGGTTGAAGCCCCCATTTATAGGCATGAGTTGAGCTTTAGCAGCTTGGACTCTTCCATTGGGCTTTGACATGGACTAGTTTTCTAATGGACTGCATTTTTGCACATGTACCTGACCTAATTTAGCCAATCCAAAATAATATATATATATTATATATATTTTGAATTACCCATAAAAATACATAAGACCCAAATTTAATATGGGCTTATAAATTTAATTTCTTTATGACGAGCCCAAATTTATTATGAACTTTTATTTTGGAACCCAATTGTTAACCAATTTATTTGAGCTTTAATTGATAATTTATTTTTAAAATATTTTGACGTCAACAATAAGTATATAAAAAAATAATCATAACGCCAAAACGAAACTTCAATGCATTTAAAAAAGAAAATCTTGGGAAAAATCATCCTCTCACCGAAGCTATTCAACTGTACCAGTGCGTATGGCCTAAAATGAAAAACCCACTGCATGAATTTTCTGCTGGAGCCCTATTCACATCTTTCGAGAAGTTTGGAAATTTGACAAAAGAAAATTTTAGGGCAAAGGACATAGGAAATGCTGAAATGTTATACTAGTTTTTGTATTCTCCATTATTAAATCTCAAGTAGTAATCTTACACACAAATATATATACTACAAAGGGATTATTGGTATTTCCATACTTGTTAAATGTTTAAAACAATGTTGTAAATCATACAGATAAGGCCTTGTTTACTAAGGCATATATCTTGACGAATAGTGGCTAGTAGGTAGGAGTTGGGCATTTACTTAAAAATTGGCAGCCCCGCTGCAACCCACTAATGCACCCTACAACTCCTGCTAATTGATCGATAGCAATCTTGTGTGGGAGGCCCATACTAATAGTCAGTGGGCCCCACCACCATCCCTACAATTTTTTTTTAGCCCATTTTGTCCTTGTCATGGTCCTTGATTTTTACCTCCTTGCCCCTGAAATTGAGGAAATTTTCATAAGCCAACATTAAATGCTCTCTCTCACAATGTAGGTGGGTTACTTCTTCACTCATCATCTTCCACGCTCTCAAATTTTCAGAACACCACATCAGCCATTGTCCACCTTTTTCAACTGTCGCAACAAAGGTTATTTATTACACACTTGTCCCTCCATTTTTGTAAAATTTCTACTACAAATTTATTGTTCGGACTTATGGTTGGTGGGTTATAAATGCAAATCTTCATTATATATGAGTGAGCCTCCGGTCGTCGTCCTTCCTTGGTTGTGGCTCCATCGCATCGTCGTAGATTTCGATGCTTGGGGGGGGGGGGGGGAAGGTATAATGATAGTTTTCTGCTGCAAAAATTTGACATCTTTGTGTTGTGGGGTTTGAACAAATTGGGGGGCATAAGAGTAAATTTTATTCTTATCCAATGTAATGTGTTGGATAGTAAACCACATATCATATTAATACACCTAATATTACTACCAAAAGTAAACATGATATTATTTAATTCAATAAAACCTTAATACAACACATAGTAACCCCCCTACTACTATATGGATTAGTCCAATAGAGCATTGTAAACAAGGCCTAAGAAAATTATTAATCCAACAAACCAATGTCTTATAAAGTAAACAACCTATTATTTATTTGGGCCCAATCAAAACCTGCATTTAATACAGGTTAGTTCGATCATGTATTTAATTGTAACACATAAGTAAACGCACCCTAAAGGTTTTAAAAAGACCCTATTTTCATATTTTTTTATTTTATATTATTTAAATCATTTTCTCATCATTTTTCCATATTATTTCATATAGTAATTCACATTAATTGCTAATTAACTTTTTAAGTTATCTTATCAATTGCAATAAAAATTAAAAATCTCATTTTTATTATTGAAATTAAGATATAATTTTCTAAAATTTTATTCTGGTACGTAAAACTTTCTTTAATACGTAATTTATAATAATATAAAAAGAAAATTCTATTTTTACTCACAAAAAGTGGTTATTTATATCGCGACACTAATTTTTTATTATACCAATAATATCCCTAAATTGATTTATTTTATTTATTTCTTTCTACTTCTTCTTTTTCTTTTTTTTTAGGAAATTTAATTGTGTGTTTATATATATTTTTTCTTATTTATAATAATATATTTTAAAATATAAAATATTATTTATTATACGCACATAAGAACAACATGCCACATCGACTGATACATTATAAAATTGAAACCACGAAAATAGTTAGTAGTCGATATGTATCATAGAATGTATGTTATTAATTTATTTAGTATATAAACTTTTAATTTTATTTTAATGCATTTTGAGACTACATATTTTATTTACCCGAGTTAAAAAATCGGAGATATTGAGTTGAGCCGTAGTTAATTAGCCCAACTCCCGCTCCGTCCTATCCCTCTACTTCCGCCGCTCTCTTCTCTCTTTTTCTCTCACCTTCTCCTTCTCCTTCTTCCGCCGCTTCTCCCTTCTCTCCCACCCCAAAACCGCCGCCCCGCTGCCCCTGCCCACCAAGCGCCGCCGCACAGGTGCCCCAAACATACTTAGATTGATTCCCCCAGGTGAGTCTAAATTTTCAGAATAGAATAACGAAATAAATCTGTAAATGCAAAAAAACTATAGTCTTTGTATAGGTCTACTAGTCACAGGTGATATAAAGTGAACTCTACCGTTTCCTCAAAAATAAAAAAATAAATAATAAAGTGAACTCTATCCATTCCCAAACCCCCGGAGGAGAATCAAAGCTGGTCGGGAGACCCTCTCCCAAAGACCTCTGATTTCGGTGCTATGTGTGTTCCGATTTAATTTTATTTTCTATCTGCTTGAATTTCCATTTTTTTTTTTGCAGTTATAAATTCTTGTTAACTGCTGATGATTTCATTCTTTCTTTTCCTCCCCTCTTTTTTAGCTACCCTGATAACTTGTTTTTTATATTTTTATTGTTTTATCTAACCCAACATTTGTTTTTAGGATTGGGTTATTCTCTTCATTAGGTGAGTGCTTTTTCATATGTTTTGTTCTCAGGTCTGCTGTGACTTGGGTATTTGTTCACTTAAAATTTATTGTTTTCTGTTATAGAATTGTGGATATTCATATCTGTTGCTTTATTGCATATCTGCAGCATATTGGAATAATACTACTTCAGATATGTATATACTCCATTTTTTACTTAGAATTATGTTCAGTTCCTCTTGTATATGTTGCTTCTGTTAATCCAGTGAATGATGATGTGTTGGTTTTTGGCCTTGTGGGAATATCATTCATGTGAAGTCATCTTTTTTGATTTTTGAGATTTTGATGTCTTAATGAAGTTAAGCTGGTGGTTGTCCTTGAATTATTTGAATCTTGTTCTAATGATTAGTCATGACACTAAGAATCTGAAGTAACTTCTGCCTTTGCTTGGCCAACTATGAGGTGTAATTCAATATATTTCTTTTTTTGCTTGAGTTTCTTTGGTTCAATTTATCATTTGTGTATGTGTTTGGTATATTGAATGAGATGATGATAATATTGATGAGATTGGATGTGCATTGTTGATTATGATTGTAGATTAGGATTCTAAACGAATTTTACTCTAATGTAGTTAGTCTAAAACTTAGTTAATTTCAACTTAAAGCTTCAACTAAACTAATTTGACTTAGTTGTTTTAAACTTAAGTTCCATTGAGTTTAAACTAAACTAATTTAACCTAGTTAATTCTCAGCCAGAGTAGTCAGTGGCGCACGGCGCACAATGGCACCAAGGGCTCCTGGAGCCATGGCGCATGGCGCACGGCACGGCGCGCGCTTTTAAAAGCACGGCGCGAGTATACAAAAATAGACTATGTATTTATATAAGTAGTATGCTCCAATGAAACAATGTAAGAGAAGTTAAACATAAAGATTAAATAACATACTCAACTTAAAAAAACCTTTGTATAATTAAAAACAACTAATGTTAAAGCCTTATAAGAGAAAAAAGATGTGCAAAAACTCAAATAAATCCTAAATAGTATATCAAAAATAAATTTACATTGTCAAAATTCAAGAAAAATATGTAAAGAAGCAAATTTCAGAATATTAGAAAACAGAAACAAAATTTCAGAAAGTAAATTTCGCTCTTATTAAATTTCAAAAACAAAACCCAAGGGGTTGTTTTCTCATGAATGCAGCAGCAGCAACAGGTGGGGGGCTTTTAGAATTCTTAGAGTCTGTTGGTCTTCTCTTTTCTTTCAGCCGCCACTTGTGTTTTTCATTAATGCAGCAGCAGCAGGGGGGCCTTTTTGAATTCTTAGGGAGTCTGTTGGACTCCCTAATTTTTTTATTTTTTTTTATTTTTCGTGGGCAGGCCTGGGCTCACAAAGGCGCGCCTGGCGCGCGCCTAGGCAACAGCCCAAATGGCGCCCAGGCGCGCGCCATGGCAGCGCCTGGACAAAGGGCTGCGCAATTTGTAATTTATGGCGAGAAGGCTGCGCCTTGAGCGCCTCTCGCCATGACGCTCGCAATAGCGCGCCATTGACTACACTGTTCTCAACTTAAAAGTTTCAAATAAAGTAATTCAACTCAATCATTTTAAACTTACTTAAGTTTCACTTAGTGAGTTTAAAACTAAACTAATTTAACTTAGTTACTTTAAAACTTAGTTAATTCTCAACTTAAAAGCTCTGATCGTTACTCCTCTGCACCATCGCCCGCTTCCAGCCCCCTCCTGCCCGCCCCCTCCTCAGTCATTCCATTGATTGATTTTGTCTACGTTAAATTGATTTGCGCACAAGTCATTAGGTTGGTTTCATTTAGCTGATAGTTTTTTCATGTATTGTGTAGTGGTTTGTCCTTCATCTTATAATTTTATGTGCTATTACAGTTGTGCCATCGACTTTAAGTTGATACATCGCTTTGTGGTAGTTTTTCAAAATGGAGATCAAGTTAGATGGAGTAGAAGGTTCGTTGGTTTTGATTAAGCAAGGCGCTGAAGCTGTAAGTTAAGTTTCCTCTGTGGTTTGTTATAGCACATAGCTTTGCAAATAATATTCTTATTAATTATCTCTTGGGTTACTTAATGAAAACAATACGTTAACTCTAGGGAGTAGTTTCAGGAACATTTATGAATTAATAGGGGATTAATAGGCGATGGACCAATTTTCCGCTTCTCATCTGGGGATTTTTTTGTTTTTGTTTTTCCAGAGAGTGCTCGAATCGACTTTTGTCGGCAGAAGATCTATTGTTAAGGAACGTTTTTCAAAAAAATATAGGCATCCATCATTGGATTCAAAGCTCACTATCAAACGTTTGAATGCGGTTAGTGCTATATATATTGTTTATATGCAACTCTTTAGTACTTTTCTGCCTACTTGACTTTCTATGAATGCTGGAGCAGGAAGCTAGGTGCATGACGAAAGCTAGAAAGCTAGGAGTTTCAACGCCAGTGCTCTATGCTGTTGATGCTTTGCTGCATACCTTAACATTTGAGTTTGTTGAGGGTCAGGCAGTGAAAGACATATTGCTTGACTTTGGTTCACAAGGTATTGTTGAAGAAAGGTTGAATGACATCGCAACACAGATTGGTGATGCTATTGGTAAACTACATGATGGTGGGCTGATCCATGGTGATTTGACAACATCAAACATGTTAATCCGGAGCGGTACTAATCAGTTGGTAGGTCATAAATTCATTTGGTTATCTTTCTGGTCAAGTTTTCTAGTTATTCACTATTATAAGTAATCTTCCATGAGGAATATAATTAATGTAGATTTTTTATCTTTTTAAAAGGTGCTTATTGACTTTGGTCTGAGCTTCACTTCAACCCTTCCAGAAGATAAAGCCGTTGATCTATATGTTCTCGAAAGAGCATTGCTATCAATGCACTCCTCATGTGGAAATGTGGTGAGCAGTCCTTGATCTAACATACTTCCAGATGCCACTTGATTGTTAAGATAAAAAAAGTATGAAGCTACTGGGTGCTTTTATGTTCCTAATAATTTTGATTAGAAATATTATCAGTTGGTCATCATTATTCTTTTGTATCGCTGACTTGTTCTTTTAGCTAAGTATTCCAGTGTCACCTGAGTCCAAATGGAGTTATTGAAAGAAAGAATAACCATTTTTCTGTTTTTACATTGTGTTAGATGGACAAAATCCTAGCTGCATACAGAAAATCCTCAAAGCAGTGGTCTTCAACTTTGAACAAGCTAGCCCAAGGTGCTCCCCCTTTCATTCATACTTTGGCTTCTATATAATCTCTTGTTCTCTAAGAAATTATATCTAATAGCTCATGGATTGTTATAATTTTTTCTTGCATCATTTGTTGTTGTGCGGTGACATATTTTAGTGCGACAAAGAGGAAGAAAACGCACAATGGTTGGTTGAGCTCTTCAACTATCTGTTCGGCACCAGGGTAAGGGTAAGTACTTTGTTGATAATGACCATGATGTTTGGTTACCAACATGGTTCTGATTTCATTTTCATTTGGATACATCTGAGCATGAATCACAAATGAATTGTTGCTTTTTGTATCCACACATTTATATCATTTCTAATTCTGCAAGCCAGTTTTTCTCCACTAGGGCACTTTAGTGTTCAAATATCGGGTGTTTTTGAATGTTAGGTTTGTGATATATGATTCTAACATCATGGAGTTGTTAACATCATTCTTTCTTTGAAAGTTTCTGAATGGAAGGCCAAATAATATGAAACTTCATAATTTTGATTCTCCCATTCAAATGGAGTTAAAGAAAATTTTAGATCAACAACTCAAACATTGTTTGATCAAGTTGATGAATAGCTCTAGTGAGATTTGGAACACTATCGAGAGTTGGAGCCACTTGAAGGACCATTATCCCGCTAGAGGATTGAGAATCTGCATTTTAACATCAATCTCATTGTTATTCAATATGTTAATACCATGGAAACCTGTAGCTCATGTCATAGTTCATTTTGATTATGCAGTTGAGCGATGTATTGGAAGGATTGGAGGCACTTGTTGCGCTTGTAAGACTCATCTTTCATGCACTAGTTTTCAAGACTAAAGACGAGCTCATTTATTGCGAATTAGTTGTGCTATCTGTATGGTTGTTGCTTATGAAGAGCAAAATATATGCATCCAGCATTTATCCCAAGTAAATACCTTATCCCTTCTTCAGTTTAAATTTTTGGTTCCTTGATTGTATGTTAAGCCATTGTATTTGTGCCGCTATCCCACTTATGAGTCATTCCTCTACGGTAATAGTAATTTTGCCGTACTGACATCTTAACAATTGTAAAGTCATAAGCCTGAGTCGGATCTCAAGGTGCATGGTCGGCCAGGCCAGATCAGGACTGGCATGGACTTGGCTCAAAAAAGCTAGGCCTAAGATCGGCTCACTACGGCTTATAGCCGGTCTTAGGCCTTTTAATAGGTCCCGATTTGGTCCATTTTGAAATTTAAGCTCAGCCCATGGATCGGTCCAGTTGAGGCTTGGATTAGGTTCGGATCAGATCTCGATGTCCCTATTTTATTATTTTTTTTATGAAATTGAGATTTTTACATGTCATGTATTATTATAACAAAAAATGGCCCATCAAGCCCGACTTATGATACCTAGGATTGGCCTGATCTCTAGTGGATTTGGGCAAAACTAGCCCATATCTTTATTGGTTTTATTCGGTACTGGTCCAGCTGGTTGAGACTGATCCACTGCGCATCTTGAGTCGGATCGAGTATTGGACTATTTAAGAGTTAAGATTTTAACCTCAACATGATAAACGCATTGTGCTGGTTTTCATCAATTTCATTCACTTTGCTTATTTGAAACTTTTCTTGTAATTTCTTTCGCCGTAGGCAAAAGTTTTATCCCCCATTTCATGTTGGAGCCATCATTATTTTGATAAATACGGAACCTTCCATAAATTCAGCAAAAAGCAGTTCAAGAAAACATGAACCCAGAAATGAGTACGACCTGTACAAGAAGCATGTATAGCTCAGAGAAGACCCACACTAGAAAAAAAAAATCATCAGCTGGCTATAATTCTATAATTTTATTGGCTACGGATTGAACTCTAGTAAATAATTATTACTAGTTGGAAATGCGCACTCATTGGCTATACGGATTGAACTCTAGTAAATAATTATTACTAGTTGAAAATGTGCACTCGATGCATATGTAAATATAATAATATTTTTATTAAATTAATAATCAATGGTTAAAATATTGTTGAGTAAAATAAATTATATAAAGAAAATGCTAAAATGCATAAAATCTTCCCGTGTTGTGAAAGATCGATGAAAAAGTTTCTTTTATTTTGAAAATAGGCGAAAAATCCTCCTGTGATTTGTAAAATTAAGCTCAATTGTCCCTCTCCGTTAAAAGACCGTAACGGTGTTAATTTTTTGATAAACTGACCGTTATGCCCTTACTATTATATATTATTCCTTATTTTAATGACCGTTGGATCTCTTTTGATGAAATAATAATTGTCAGATTTAATGAATTAATCTCTACCATTAGATCTTAAAAAAATGAAAGGTCTAGATTCAATAACTTATTTTATATATAAATAATTAAAAATTATAAAAAAATAAATTATTATTTTATATATAAAGCTTAACAAAAAAAACAAAACCCCCTACTCCCACCCCACGCCACCCCCACCCCCACCCCCGTCGCCTAGCCCCTCCCCATCCTAGCCCCGTCGCCTAGCCCTTCCCCAGCCCCCGCCCCCGCCCCCCCCCCCCCCCCAAATGGGGGGATGCGATGCCGCCCCAGTAGATGGGGGTGGCGTCCCCAGCAGAAGGTCGCGACGTCGTCGCCCCCAAATCTGGCGACGGCGACGACGTCGCCCAGACAAAAGAAAGAGGGCGATGGAGACGCCGTCACCCAGACCAGCTATGGGCGACAGTGTCGCCCCTAGGCGACCGCCGCTCCCAGTTTTCTTTCTTTTTTTTAAAAAAATATTTTTTGTTAACTTAATTATATTTATTAATATATATTTCAGTTAATTAAGATAATTTTAGGTAATTATAATAATTAATAGATATTTAATTAATATTTTTGTCTACAATATATTGAATATTATTAAATATTTAAATTAAATAATAATTTAAATTAATTTATAAATTATAAATTATTATAATTACTTAACATTTATATTCATGTAGATATCTAAATTTGAAAAATAAAATTAGTACATTAATCTTTGTAATGAATTTTTTATTTTTGTTTTTTTGGTATTTTGGTATTAAAATAAATAAAATTAAGAACAAAATTATTTATATTTTTAGGATATGAAAATGTAAAAAAAATCCTTCAATAAAGTGAGTAAAAATTTAGTTAAGATTTTAAGTTAAATTTAAATTTAAAAAATTAAGTATTTAAAAAGTAAATATATTTTTTAAAAAAATAAGTATTTAAAAAGTATTTTCAATTATATTTTTTTAAGTAAATACGTTTTAAAAAAATTATTTTTTTATATAGATGAAAATGCAAAAAAATCACTTAAAATAAGTCAAAGAAGCCCAAGTCAAAGGTATACACATCAGAGGGCATTTTAGTAAAAATCACATAAAGTTGAGGTCCAAAATAGTTACAGATAGGGGTGATCAAAAAAATTCAAAACTGCCAAAAACCGCTCAAACAAAATCGAATCAAACCGTTTTTTATGATTTATCTTCCAAATCCCGATTCTAAATTTAGAGTAAAACCACACTGCACTATTGGTTTGATTTTAATTTAGAGTTTTCAAAACTGTCAAAAATCGAACCAAACCGCTAAATATATAATTATCTTTTTGAACTATATATATATATATATAATAATTTGATAACATAATTAATTATTTAGAAGAATTTCCTATTCAAATTATATAAACCCAAAATTCATAGTAATTTGATAAAAAAAAAATGTGTTTAATTATGTAAGTTCATTAGGACTTTAAGCTCGTTAGATCCTTCTTCCACTTTCTTATTAGTTTTTCCCTCTCTTTTTTTTTTCACTCCCTCTTTCCCTCCTCTCTCTTTTATCTCTTTCACCGCTTCTATTCTCTGTTCTGTGTCAGTCTCTTCGCTGCTCTTGCTTTTCTCTATTCTTTCTCAATCTTCTCTTTTATCCCTTTTTCCCTCTCCCTTTCTCCTCTTTGTCCGCCTCGCCTCTACCGCCTTCACCAAGCGTCGTCACTAGCCCCGCCTGCCAGAAATTTTGTGAAGTTTTTGAAAATCTTTATAATGTGATGTTGCAGTTCTCTGGTTCATCTTATATCACTTCAAATATATTTTTTCATGAACTTGCAACTTTACATGTGAGTTTGTCTACTGTGATGAATAAGGGAGACTACCACATGGCATCAATGACTATTCGCATGAGAGACAAATTCAATAAGTATTGGAAGAATATTGATAATATGAATTGTTCTATCTAGAGTATTAGCTGGTTCTAGTTATCAAATATTGATTAAGGATTAATTAAATTTGATATGCTTTCTTGACAATATATTTGATATGTCCATAACCGACCCTTCGCCTTTGTTGGATTAAGTGTTTTCCTGTTGCTTAATTTTCTAAATTATCAATGTTGATATCAAACTCATGGTTTTAGGAATTAATTACTATATATGTTCTTATATTTTAATCTATTTAAAGTTGGGGAGAGTGTTGGTGGTCTATGATGCAAAATGTTGGTCTTTTGTGCTTGCTTAATACAAATATTTGTTTTACTTCTTGATTTTTGTTAGTCTCAACATCTTATTCTTGTTATAATTATTAAAACCACCAAACCGCCCCAAACTGCCCAAAACTGCCCCAAACCGCACCTTTGATTTTGGTTTTAAAAGTGGCAATTTGAAAAATTATTTTATAAAACCGCCAATGGCAATTCGATTTGAAAATAGCTTTAAAAAAACCGAAACCGCACCGTGAGCACCCCTAGTTACAGAACACCCAAAATCGCATGAGGCGCGCGTGCAACACATCTTTTGTTAATTACTAACGGAAGGGGTGTTTTTTTGTTGCGTTTAACAAAACACGAGGAGTTTTGTTGCTTATTTCCATATCATGGGGAGGGGGGGGGGGGGTTAGCTTTTCAGCAAAACACAGGGAGTAAATGAGAGTTTAGCCTAAAGAAAAATATAGATGAGTGGGATAATAAGTGGAGGGAGAAGTAGATACTTCAATATGAAAAGCGAAAAAATAAAATAAATAATAAATTTTAAAATAAACATAAAATTGGCAGATCAAAAATTGGAGACTCCAAATTGGTATTCTCCTTTAATAATAAGGTATAGATAAATAAATTTTAGGATAAATTATATTTACCTCCCCTGAGATTTGGCATAATTATAAATACCCACCTGAGGTTTGTAATTTTTAACCAAAGACCAGAAATTGACCATTTTGCCCTTAAATTTTTTAATAAAATTGTAGAAAAATCATTCGAGACAAATTGCATATTCCTCCTATGTGTAAAAAACTTAAGAAACATCTCCCTACGCATTGTAGTCCAAAAAATTTTGAGAATTAAATAAAAAAATAATTCGGTGCATAAGGGCATTTTCGTCAGTTTACCCATAAAAATGGATGGTAATGGGTTATTTGTTAGACGGTTACAAACCTCAGGGGAGTATTTATAATTTCTCAAACAACGAGGGAGTACTTATAATTATGCCAAATCTCAGGAAATGTAGATATAATTTATCTTAAATTTTAAAGTAAACATAAAATTGATGGACCAAAAATTGAAGACACCAAATTGGTGTTCTCCCTTAATAATAAGGTATAGGTTGATCATAGTTATACAAAAGTCAATGCATCTGAATTACCCACCATAAAAATTATGTTTGCTGTGGTTATTATCATGATAATGTTTCGGTCACACTCACATAAATTATAACCAACAAATTATTACGTGGCTGTGATAAATATATAATTATCTATTTTTAATCAGAACAATTAATCATAATTAAATTTTAAATTTCTTTTAGTGACACCTGAAAAACATACATGGAATCAGAACCTAACCATCACAACAGCTGACCCGTGTAATAGGCAAGAGAGCTGAGAGCTTATGAGGCGTCAAATGCATGCAGATGGTAAATTACGAAAAGGGACATTGAAAAATATGTCACGGGTGACGTGAGCCGGCCTAGGGAGCCGCAAAACCCGGCTTAGAAAAGGCCAAAACAAAGAGCTGCATTCCCATCTCTTACCCAGACTATTCCACGTGATTGGTTTCCATTCTCATGATCACCGTGGATCACGACATGTCTTTAAATTATACTTAGTTGTCAAGACACGCTGTACTGTGTGAATATAATAAACATTTTTTTATACTTTAAAATATATTAATTAAATTAATTAAATTAATATAAAATTTAAAAAGTTGAATAAATTAGTAGGGTGAATTAAAATGACATTTCCTGAAATTTGGCATAATTACGAATATCTCTTCGCTTTTTTAAAAATTATAAATACCCCATGAGGTTTGTAATTTTTAACCAAATGCCTGAAAAATGCCCATTTTTTCCTTGATTTTTTTTTAAATTTTAGAAAAATCAGTTGAAGCAAATTACAATATTGCTCCTCTGTGTAAAAAAACGTAAGAAACCTCTTCCTGTGCATTTTAGTCCAAAAAAAATCACAAAATTTTACAAAAATAATACAATTTGCATAAGGGCATTTTAATCAGTTCAACCATAAAATGGATGAAGATGAGTTATTTTCTAGATGATTATAAATCTTATGGGAGTATTTGTAAATTTTAAAAAAACAAGAGGATATCTGTAATTATGACAAACCTCATTGTAATTCACCCAATTAGTCATTTTATCAGTTGAAGAGTATTTTTGAGTTACAAAAATTTGGTTTAGCTGTATCAAAATCGTTACTTAGTGCCTATAACCCCTTTTTTCTTTATAATAGTATAGATGTCATTTATAAATTACTTACAAATTAGTTATCAATAGAACATCTACATTAACAGAGAAAATTGAACATACACTTGTATAAGTAGAAGCGGTTCATTCTCATTAATTGGTTATTTTTGCAATAACTTCTACTTTCATTGAGAGATAATATTGCAAAAAAAGTTATAAAATAAGTAGCAGTGAAAATTGAAACTATTTGAAAAACAAAAACAAAAATTAAAGTTTGAATGTTTGAGAAAATAATTTAATACTTACAATTTGTGCAAAAGTTGGTCGGAATTACTTATAATTTTTTATTTAAATTAATTTAATTCAAATAATTTTCAAAAGGAAAAATGTCAAACCAAAATATTCTTTTCAGCATAGTTTAAAGGGATAATTACATTTATACCCCCTGATTTATAGTTTATTTACACAAATCATTCCTGTCTTTTGCATAATTACAGACACCACTCTTGATAGCCAAAAAATAGGGGTAGTTTGTAAAATAATGTCGATACTTTTGAGGAGTGCAAGTGTAATTTTTTAAAAGAATAGGGATGGTTTGTGTAAATGATGCTTACATTCTAGTGGGTGTATATGTAATTATTCAAAAGACAGGAGTGGTTAATGTAATTATCCCTAATTTTAATAATAAACAGACAAACATTTTTATTTTGAACAATAGTAAACACCATTCGACCAAAACAACTAGTGTTGGCTGCATTAAGTGCTGCACTCTCGGTGTTTATGTGTGCGTGAATTAATGAAACACACTTCTTTTAGGGCTGAAAATTTAATAAAATTATTTGATACTTAATTGAAATTGTTCGGTAGAAATTTGTTTGAACTCGATATATTAAATTTAATAGAGAAATTTGAACAAAAAAATGTGTTTGATAAACTTTTGATTTTGACTCGAACGTGATTCGATTAGTGTAAAAATAATAAAATATATTTAAAAACATTAAATTACTCGAGTTTGTTTCATATTTGATCCAATTAAAATTTGTTTGAATTCGTTTAAATCAATAATCAAACCAAATCAAGTCCTAGTTTTGAAGCTTGGTAATGATTTACGCAAACTTGAATAATAATTTATTAGACTTGATTCGAATTATTTACAACTTTACTTCTCTTGTTTGATGAGGAAAGAATGGAGAAAATGTGGTCCCACAACTCAATCATCCTTTTGCTAAAATATTGGGTAAATTACATTTTTGGTCCCTTTATATACTCACTTATTAATTTTTTATTTTTAATGTTCACACACTACCATTTTGATCCATAATATTTCTCATTTTTTACGAATTTGGTGCAAAATGTGATGGTATAGAACCAAATCTTTAAGAAATTGTAAATATTAAGGATCAAAATCATGTCATGTGAACATTAATGACAAAAAACGAATAAGTGCTATATATAGGTACCAAAAACGTAATTTACCCATTCTTTTACAATGAAAGAAAAAAATTATTTTTTATTTGTTTCAATTAAATACATAACAAGAATAGATTTTAAAGTAGTAATTTTGTTCCGATTAATATTATAGGCCATAAGTACTTTTATTCATTTTTAATTATATTTATTTTCATTTAATCAAGATAATAAAGTTAGATTGTAAAAATTTCAATATAGATTCAAGCTTAAATTTTATATTATAAATTATTAAAAATTAAATTGCAAATTAAATTCTTTTCGAGGTCACAATATGTCTTGGATTTCAATTTTAATATAATTAAATACCAAATAATGACCTGTTTTATAAATATTTATAAATACAGTTGGTGAAAAATAACAAAAAAAGTATTATTATAAGGGTAAGTTACATTTTTGGCTTATTTAATACTCTAATAGCAAAATAAATAAAACTAATAAAAATTATATTAAAATAAATAGTTTTGTAAAATTGGTGCAAGGAGTTCGACTTTCCCATATTTTTATTGTAAAATCGAAGTCAAACTCTTTGAGTTCGACTTTCAATCATTGAAAGTCGAATTCCAAGAGTTCGACTTCTAATTTGTTTTTAAATTTGAATAATATAAATTTTACGTTAATAATATATATAAAATTTTAATAATATAATTTTAATTTAATATTTACACCAAAAAAATTATATTTACACAAAAAAAATTATATTTACACTAAAAAATTAATATGTACACCCAAAAAAAAAATAATTATACAAATTACAATTCTAAAAATGACAGCCCTCCCGACAAGTGCGTCGGTGTCGTTGGTGTCGAGATCTTTTGATTTCTTCATCCACATAATGTGTTGGCTCATTTTGCACATTATCATTATTATCAGCATTTATATGCAACCGACTTGATGATGTTGCAGAACGATACTCCCCATAATCATGATACGCACCAAATGATGAAAATGAAATTAGTGAAACGTTGTACCCTGGTGCATATGTTTGACTCATGCCAAGGCTAAGGTCAAGATCAACCTATCCATAATAAGCTTGTTGACTTGGCATGTATGGAACTGAATCAAACCAATCACATTGTTGGGCGATTGAGGCACTAGCAATCTTTATATACATATTGAAGTGTGTGCACTGTGAATGGACCAGCTATATCTACTCCAACAATGTCATCACCTCCAACTGAACTTATAGACATTTTGCTACTGCTTCTCCTTTGTCCGTAGGACATGGTTGGAGCATTATTTTGTGGCTCTGCTTGTTCTTTGAGCATGTACTCCGTTGGAGGATAATTAAGCATGTCATAACATGATCTAATCTGATCTGGACTCACTCAAGCATTTGGATAACCCATTTGAAAGTGTTTTGTAGAGGTTGTGTACTTAATCGAAGAAACCTCACCTCTTTGCCCCTGAACGAATTTGAAAAATGTAAAAAAAAATGTGTCTAACATGAATTATATTTTATTACACAACATACCACATATTGTTTACTTTGTGCATGTCCCGGTTGGTAGTCACTTTCTACACGTCTATCAGTAGATAATGATACGAATCGATGAGTTATTCTATCGTACCAATCCCAATATCCATTTTCGATATCTCTGCCGTTGGAAATCGGTCGGAGCACAATCATTTCATGCCATCTACCCCATCTTCTAACGTATAGAATATGATGAGTCTCCCAATCTATGTCCCACGTGCTCTAGCGGAGATGTTATGGAGGCTCATGTCCTGACTCTTTGAAATTTATGGAATGTCTTGGAGGCTCATGTTATGGGGATCTTCCTTTTCTATAGGCCCTTTTGGTGGCAATTTTTCTGCAGGCCCTTCTTGTGATATTTTTTTGCGAATACTTCGCATTATTGCGCAGATGATTCGACAACGAACGTAGTTATTATTACACAAGGCCTAGAAAGCGTTGGAATTCAATACACCGAGGTAACCCAATCACGGAGCTATGACGAGCCAGTGATAGAAGAAGATCCTGAAGCAGACAATTTCACCAATTTTTCACCATAATTCTGAATCAGACAAAGTTGAATTTTCAATACCACCCGAGGATCCTGAGAATGAGGTTGACATAAATGCCATGGCTAAAACACTTGCAACCGACGCTCAAGGTATGTCACCAATCATTGAACCGTCTATTCCAAATAACACTAATGAGGAAATATTTTATCATTCTATACCATTCTTTGATCGAACATTCCCAGATATACTTGCTGACTCCATTGATGTTCCAACTTCAAAGTATGCGAAATATTATGATGTTGCTTTTAAAAAATAAAGATCATTTAATAAGAGGATGAAAGACCACTCGATACGACATGCATAACGTGAGTATGTGGTAGTTGGGAGTACCCCAAAAAAAAAATAATAAGTCATCTGTAAACATAGCACTCCAGGTACGTATAAATATTGTATAGTCATCTATCAAGTCTTCCTAGAAAGTGTATTAATCTTTTGTTTTTTTCTGTTCAGATATGTGATGTAAATGGGAGCTTCGAGAAATTATAAAACTGAGAATAGGGAGTTGGGTAATAACAAAATATAAGGGAAACCACACATGTGTTATTAACGATATATCCCTTGAACACTGCAATTTACACATAAGATATGTTGCTTCTTTGCTATTGGGGCAGGTAAAATGCGACCCTGCATATGAAATAAAGCATGTCATACAAATTGTGAAGGACCATACAAGGCATATCATACCAAACGGCATGGTACAGTTTGAGAATGGCCTGTGAAATTATTTTTGGCACATGGGAGAGTTCAGTTTGAAATTTTCCAAGTTATATGGGAGCTCTCCAAAAGTATAATACATCCTCTAGACATTCAAACCGTGTATTGAAGGGTTCCAATTCTGCTGCAATGTCATTAGTATACATGGAACACACTTATACACAAAGTACAAGCACAAAATATTGATTGCAGCTGCCATGGATGGGAATCAACAGGTACTTCCTCTTGCGTTTGCAATTGTTGATGAAGGATCCCAATTATCTTGGAATTGGTTTCTTCAAATGTTGAGCAAACATATTATAAAAGGTCGATCTGGGATGTGCCTTATTTCTGATCGTCCACTCGGTCTCATTCGAGTAGCAGCTACAATTTCGGATTTTGTGCCACCCTAGGGAGTGCACAAATATTGCTTGAGGCACATATGTTCTAATTTCAACACTCGTTACAAGAATATGCAATTGAAGGATTTTTGTTGGATAACTAGTTCTGAATATCAACTCAGAAAGTTCAATCGAACCATGGACGAGATAAAGACACACAAGTTAGAAGCGTTTGTGTACTTAGACCGAATTGAAAAGGAAAAATAGACAGCGTCTCTTGATGGCGGATAGTTGTACGGTATCCTCACAACCAATATGTCAGAGTGCATCAATGGAGTTTAGAAAGGGGCTCGCCGCTTGCCTATGGCTACAATAGTGAAAAAAATGTTTGCTCATTCAGTCCACTATTTTCATGAGAGGATGACGAAGAGTAGTGTCATGTTAATCAACAACCAACTATGAATGGACTATGCACACAAATTGTTCAAATTGGTTCAAGAAAAGCGTTGAACATGTTGTGACGAGATACAACCAATATCAACAATCTGCCTCGGTCGTCACAACACGTCAGCATGGACATGAATTCAACACCCACGTTGTCAAAATTACCACACGAGAATGTTCATGTTGCAAATGGAGTCAATTTGACATCTCGTGCTCTCATGTTGAAAATGTGTGCTCTGCATATAGAATTAGTGTGTCATCAATGGTTAAGGATTATTACGATTTAATGGCTTACAGAAGAACATATTCCAAGTCTTTTCATCGTTTGATGGCAGAAGATTATTAGGATGTTCCAGAATTTGAGTTGTTCCACGATACTACTCTTTGTGGCATAATTCGTCCTAGTCGAAGCCAAATATCACGTATTCATAACGAGATGGATTGGCCACCAATGCGGGAAAGACAACAATCCCAACAAACGGAGGGTCATTCAAGACAAGCTAATGCATTAGTAAGGAGCTGTAAAAGATAATAATATATGTAATTGTTGATCGTATTTTTTTCAATTAATTAATTTTTAATTTTTTTGGTGTAATTATAAAGTTTTTGGTGTAAATATTAAATTATTAGTTAAAATTAAAATTATATTATTTAAATTATCCATAATTTATTAACATAAAATTTATATTATTAAAATTTAAAAAAATTAGAAGTTGAACTGAAGGAGCTCGACCTCTGATTTAAAATTTAAAAAATATATAATTCAGAAGTCGAACTTCTTGGGTTCGACTTTAAGCCGAACCTAAGGAGTTCGACTTTGATTTTACAGTAATAAAAAAAATTGGTGCAAGTCGAAGGAGTTCGACTTGCACCAATTTTATAAATATATTTATTAATCTTTTTTTTATTTTGGTATTGCAATATTAAATAAGCCTTACATTTTCTGTTCCTATATAGCCATTTATACACGTTTAATCCCTAATATTTATGTGTCATGATTTTGGATCTCAATCTTAACAATTTTTTTTTTTTTTATTATAGATTTGGTCCCTAATTTGATGGTAGGACCAAATTTTTAAGAAGAGTCAATTTTTGACATATAACTATAGGCTCCTGACATTTTAGTCCTTTAAAGATCTAGGTGGCAAAATGGTCCTCTAATTTTCAATTTTCGTGAATTTGATCTTCTGATTGTTGGAGTTTTATAAAGTTGCCGGAAGAGTGACACATGCCTTACACATGATGGATTAAAATTAGGACTTTTCTACTATTGGTTGATATTTTTCGACGTGGCAGCTGAAGTCAATTTTTCTGTTTTAAAAAAAACTTAACGACATAGCTAAAGTAGCCATATTATGCTGCCTAGTTGAAAATGGAGGGACTTACCGACGTGGCTAAAATAGCCACATCGATAAGTATTTTTTTAATATTTATACTTTAGCTGCCATGTTTGAAAATATTAAATAATGTCAAGAGAATATAGTTACATGACGAAAATTACAATTAACTCTTTTAAGAAATTGTAAATATTAGGAACTAAAATCATGACACGTAAATATTAGGACAGAAACAAATAAATGACTCTATATAGGGATAAAAAATATAATTTACCCCAACAATTATCTACCCCACTTCGACCCTACGATCAAAATTAGTACATGCCTTTTAGGGTTCCACTTTTTGCACCATAAGTGAATACTGTGCCTTTGATCTCCAGATCGCTGTCCTATCAAAATCCTTGCTCCTGAGATTAGGGGAGGGTGCTGATGTGGTCGGTGGAGCATGTAATTTTAAAAATTTTGAACATTAATAACAAAAATATCCAAAAATTATTAAGTAGTCGAAAAGTACATCTAATTAAGCTAATTACGTGCCTCTTATGTGCACTTTTTAGGTCATTTAAGCAAATTCTGACCGTCTTTGTATAAATGTGCGAATTTTTTTAAATTATAGGAAAAAAATTATCAAAATGAATTCTTATAGGACTAAAACTGTCATCTCTATACTTATAGAACTAAAACAATAATTTTTCCCTTATAGATAACATGATTATTATATAAATTAAAGTCCAATTTTGCCAAACTCTTGGGATTTTGTAGTAACTTAATGATGTTAAGATATTAAGTATTAAACGATTGTCTTCTTTTACAACTTAAGTTTTTGAATGAGGTGGTCGCTTAACATGATATTAAGTCAGGTCAAAACAAAAGGTTTTGATTTTGAATTGCCTCATTGCCACTTATCTATAAAAGAAATGTTTGACTTGCAGAGTTTGCACATGGGAAAAAGGGGATGTTAAGATATTAAAAATAATTAATAATTATTATCTCTGACAGCTCAAATTTGGAGGATGTTAAGATATTAAAAATATTAAATAATTATTCTCTCTAACAGCTCAAATTTTAAATGGAAGTGGTCGTTTAACAAATGATATGGAAGTTTTTGTCACTTTCATAATCTTACATATTAGTGTTGTTTTTGGAGGAGTTTGGCTGAGAATCTTTTTCAAATATTTTATAGAATATTTGGAACTTTATAAAATATTATAAAATGTTTAAAAAAATTACAATAAATAAAAAAAAATAAAAAGAGTTCACAATAGTAAAAAATAAGTATTTCAGAGCTTACAAGAACTTTAAAAAAATAAGGAGTTTTTAATTAATTTAATTTTAATTTTTTTCACGAAGTCCTCCCACATTTATCATATTAATTATGTACAAAATTGTTGTTACTAACATCTTATAAATTTTATAATTTTATTTTATCCGAATATCTCAACAGCTTATTCTGAAAAGAATCTACATTATTTATAATAGTATCTGTCAGTTAAAAACATTTTATTAAAATGTAAAAACTTTAATACTTTTTAAATAAACTCAACCAAACATCCTTTCCTTTTCTTTTTAAACTATATTTACACAATTATATCAATATCTCAACCAACTAAATAATATATTGATTTGATCAATACATCAATATAACTAAGAACAGTTAAACAAATTATAGTAAACTTACATAAAATGAGATAAACCACTCACACGTCCGATAAAACTCAAACTTGATTATGGGACCTTAGACTAGACATCATAGATCGAAACCAAATACCCGATAAATATAGTATTTGAGCGGTTGTGGAATCATGCAGTAAGTAATTTTATAGTTAATACCATGCTCTTAAATTGATGACCTACTTCCAATTGAACCAAAAATTAACCAAAAAACTTCTATTTAATTTCAAAAATTTGAAGACAATTGCAGCCGACTGAAAAAAAGCAGGGGATTGGTGAAGCTGAGGTCTCACGACCTCTAAGATTTCATGGATTTAAATCCTATTAAATGCATGAGATGCTATTCTACTGTATAATATGTTCAGAACTTTCGACTGTAATCAATAGATGATGTTTAGATTGTTGATTAGGGTATATTTATTATAATTGTCTTTGTCAGATATTAATATTCAACATGACAGATTGTAATAGATTTGTTTTAATATTTAATAATATTTAAAAAATGAAAAAGAGAGGGGGAGGAGATGCACAAATTCTTCTTATGGCTATTTTTGAAATTAAATGCACTTTCATATTACATTGAATCGACAAATTTAAAATCTAGATTTCAAATTTTTAATAACAAATTATTTAAATTTGTTTGTTAATTGTTAATTCAAATGATTTTGAATCATTCAATTCCAAGTTTCAACTATATTTTACTGAATACTGATGGACCTCAATTTTTTTTGGTACAAAGTTATGATTCGGCATTTTTTTTTATGGCAAAATGCATCCTACCCCCTGTGTTATTCGAAAATATCAATTTATTCCTTTATGTAAAAAAATTATCAATTTACCTCTCTGTGTTTTAAAAAAAGATGCAAAATACCCCTCTAATATGAGGGGTGCAATACAAGCGCCCTACCTATGATTTTGGTTAAAAAAAATGACATTTATACCCCTATTTTTGAACCATTAGATCTTGTTATATATATATATATTGACGGTGGAGATTTGATAACAAATCAATGGTTTAGATCTTTCCTTATTTAGATCAATGATTCATATCTATATATAAAATTGATGACTTGTATCTATTTAAATTTAGATGAATGGTTCAGATTTATACAAGTTATAAATATAAAATATAAATTATAAATTATATATACATATATAATATATACATATAATACAAATAAAAAATATAAAAATAATTATTTACAAAAAATAAATTATAAATATACAGACACTTATATTTATATACAATATTGATAAATAAAATATACAAAAAAATTAGAAAAATCGGGGAGGGGGCGGGCACCGGCGACGAGGGGGAAGGCGGCTAATCCTTTATTAAATCCTTCATTTAAATTCAAATCATCAATACAAATGTATCCTAACAAAAAAGGCAATAAGACTCCATAAACTTTGGAAACAATACAAAGTGAACCCCTAACATGGAAAGACAACGAGTTTTTCTTTTATTAATACTAGCCGTGGTGGCACGCTGTCCCTGCGTGCATATAAAATAATATTGCACGCTTTAAAGTTACTGTAAATAAGAAAATATATATATATATTAATCAATACATTGCTTTTAAAAAAAAAAGAAAGAAAGAAAGAAATAAATAAAAAAAATGAAAACTAACTTAGGGGTATTATCGGTATAGTAAAAAAATTGGTGTTGCAATGTAAGTAATCGCCATTTATTAGTGAAAACAGGGTTTGCTTTATATAATAATTTATAGATATATATATATATATATTTTTATCTTTTAGCATTTTCACAAGATATCCCCACTTTTGCAATCAAAATTTAATTAACGTTGAGCTCAATGTTCTTATCTATTGTATTTTTCTTTTTGTTTTATTACCATGAAGGTGGGGTGAAAAATTTAAGTTTGACTTCAAAATCTCTCATTCGTCAAGAAAAATTGATGCTAATTCAATCAAATGTCATTACAAGAAAATAGAAGATTAGCGACAAAAAAGTCAAGTGACAATTTTAATAATCACTAATTATATATATTTATTGACAAGAATATTTATTATGTCACAATAATAAATTTTATGATTTTAATAATTACTATTATTTTGTAAAAATTATTATTAATGACAAAAAAATGTGCACAAAATTGTCACTAAATACAATTAGTGACTCATGTATAGTGACAACGTAGTGACAATAAATAATTGTTATCACTATATTGTATTGTTACTGTAGATGTGTCACTAATTGTATTTAATGACAATTTATACACAATTATTATCACTAATAATTATATAGTAACAAGATGAAAAATATTATCACTGTACATATTTTTAGTGACAACTTTTAAATTATTATTTAATATTTTATCATTAATATTATATTTTCTTGTCGAATGTTAATAGCAATATTATCAATTGCAGAGGGGCATAACTCTTATTCAAGAATGATATATATATATATAATAAACGTATATGCACATTAATTACTAATTAACACAAAGTTTATCTTATATATAATGGCAAATTAATTAAAAAAAATATGTTCGAAAGAGAAAAGTACATATGGGTTGTTTGCATTGAAGTGATTGACTGCAGTAGAAATGGGTCCCAACGCATTATTACAAGATCATCAATTATCATATATAATACTTATCCACCAAATTATTATTATTTGCTATATAAAAAGACTTAGACGACGTGGACAAGAGTGACAGCAAGCATGCAATTGCACCCTTATCCTCTATCCATATATCAATTTGGCAGTTATTAAAGCATAGTTTTCTGTGTATTTCTGCAAGTGCAGACAATAGCGAACTTTTTGGAATATAAATAGTCTTATTAATTCACACATAAATTGTCTATCCGGCGTATTTCAATTATTCAAGTTGAGCCTCAATCATTTTAAGATTATGAGTTGAGCTTTTATTAATATTAATTAAAATTTATTTTTTCCTCATGTATTTTCACAAAATAACTTAAAAAAACTTTCTTGTATTAAGAAAATAGACAAAAAAAAAAAAAAAAATTCTCCATATTTTAGAAAACCCTGCACAAAAGTGAAGTATATTACTGGTAAAAAAAGATATTTTGTGAAAACTTATATGGTAGTCAATTATCTTGAAACTTGTCCATATCATAAGTGAGTATTGAATCTTGTTTATTTACTTAATAAATATTTTTTAGGTTTGGAGCAATATCGAGATGATCCGGATCGGAGGTCGAGATCTCTCTAAGGACATCCAAATAAAGTATGCGACCTGAAAAAAGAACAAATCGTTAAAGTTGCTAGGAAGTCCCTAGTTAAAATCTTTCGATACTTAAGTCAGCTCGAGATCGAGTAATTCGAATTGGAGATATTTAATGCTAGTGGTTGTAGCAAATACGTCTTACCATAAATGAAGTTCAATGAATGTATTTATAGGGCCAAATGTGCTCTTTTGCCTAGTCCACGTGGCACCATCTTCAGCTAGGTGTAGTTAGACTCAACGACCTCAATATATAGTGGGCTATTTTTTCGATTATAAGTACAAAAATATACATAAGAATGTAAATGAGGAGCACACTTGAAAATTTATGTAATTTGTTTTGCTGACTTAGCATTTTTCGTCAAAATCCTAACAAAAGAAATTTAGGTGTAAACGGTGAATTTTTGAAAGGACGGTAAGTGTAATTAAAATTTTTTTTAAGAAAAAATATAATTTCGTATTTGTATAAGGAATTTAAAATATAAAAAATTATTTTTTATATACTCGCAGAAACAATGTAGCACGAGGACTGTAGCACGAGGACTGATAAAAAAGAGTAAAGATTGGTGCGACGGCACGTGGTCGTGACCAACCTTAGCAAGTGGAGCAAGGCACCACCACTACAACACAAAGCAAGAGTATCTACCGACATGCAACACAAAGCAAGAGTTTCTTCCCCTCAGGTGTTCTTCGGCGGATCCCCTTAAATTGTTGTTGATCACTTCTTTTAAATAGTGTAGTTATTTATTAGTTAATAATTAATGAATGGATTAAATCATTTTCGGTCCTCTTTTAATTGCTAGGCTAATTAAATTAGTTCATTTAATGATTAGTTAGCTTATATATTTTAATCAATTTCGATGTAACTAATTAATCAATTACTTTTTCAGGGGGAAATCAATCAGTATTATTCATCGACTAAGGACATCAACTCGTAAAATGTTTAACAAATACTGAGGGGGAAATTAGGTCCCCTCTTTGAAGCATCGGCTGCTCGATCAAATGAATGAAAAGCACCATTGGCATCTTTCTCCTCACCAAATTAAAGATATATATATCGACGGGCAAAAATTAAGAATGCCTTCGATAATTGGGCTAATATCAGACATAACCTGTAACATCCTCAACGTTAATACTTGATTATCATTTATTAGTATAATAAAATGAATATATAATGTGATGATTTATATGATATTTGGTGTTTAATTATAAATTATGTCATAAGATTTATACTTGAAAGTACTTGAGGATTTGAAAACAATACAAGTGCAGGGTCAAAATAGAAATTGTGAAGATGCAAGGGAGAGATATAATATCTCAATAAAAATAAATTATATATGTATATATATATCTACACTACACAACAAAATTAACTCATGCTTATCAACATACTTCATTGCAATATAATATTCATATATATAGACATCATATGTACACACCTACTAACTTATCCAATAAATATATATATATATATATATATATATATGCTATAAAACCACTTGTATCACCTAGGGGTGCAAACGAGCCGAGCTTGGCCAAAAATTTGAGCTCATACTCAGCTCACGAGCTCGATATTTTTTTTTCTAAAACAACGGAAATATATGGACTATTCTATATTGGAATACATTATTCAAAAATTTACTATGAACTAGACAGAAAACATTCACAAAAAGCAAAAAAGAAAAAAGAAAAAAGCAATACAATGAAAGAATTAAGTTCAATGCTCAAACTAACAAGTAGCACCCATAAATTAAAACGCATTTGGTACCATCTAATATATGCTGAATTTTGAAATAAATGCATTTTGTTATAATAGATATTAGATTTATAACGATAAAATTCATATGAATTGTATTAAATATATTTTATAAAAAATTGTCAAAACGTACTTTGATTAAGCTTGTTTCTAGATAATATAAACCAAAATACCATATGTTAATATCATCTAAAACTTAAATATAAGATATTGTAATAATTCTAATATATGGTAAATTTTGAAACAAATGCATTTTGTTGTAGTAGATATTAAAATTATAACGATAAAAATTTATACAAACTATTTTGAATATTCATTTTAAAAACAATTATCAAAACGTATTAAATCGTTGATTAAGTTTGTTTTTGGATAATATAAATTAAATTACCATAGTTTAATATCATCTAAAACTAAAATATGATATATTGACTAATAATTTACTATATGATGAATTTCGAAACAAATGCATTTTGTTGTAGTGAATATTGTAATGTAACAATAAAATTCGTATGAATTGTATTGGACATTTATTTAAGAAAATATCAAACTCGTACTAAGTTGTTACTTAAGTTTATTTTTAGAATATATAAATAAATATATCATATTTTATTATTATATAAAATTAAAATAAAAGATATATTGATTAATAATTCTAATATATAGTGAATTTTTAATATAAACTTAATATGATACTAAAATGTACTTAAATATATAAATATATGTATAAAAAAAAGGTGTGAGCTCGCGAGCCGGACGAACACAAGCAATTGAGCTCGAGAGCTCGCGAGCCGGCTCGGCTCAACTTGCACTCCTAGTATCACCCATAGAAAATTAGAGAATGTGATAGAAGCTAATAAAAAAAAAAAAAAAAAAAAAAGAGAAAGAAAAGAGTGATGAGGCGGTGGAGTGTGACAAAGGCAATACATATATATATATATAAGACTTGTTTTGTTCATTTATATTCTTGGTTTTCTTCTTAAAGAACTCAAGCCTAAAGTCTTCTAGACAGATATTGGTAAGAAATCTCTTTAATTTCGAGTTTAAGATTAGATTCACGAAGAACATGGAAGAAATGGATGAGTGAAGCTAGATACATGATAACAGGAAAAACTCTGTCCAAACAGTCTCGGTTTTTCAGGAAAATCTCACGTTTTACCGGTCCAAATTTAATGATTTTTGTGTCTTTGAAACCTTTAGGCGGTCTGCTACAACTTTGTAGTTTTGAGCAGAAGTTAAATCCTTCGTTTTAATGGCTAAATCGTAGGATGTATTCTGTTGCTCTGTTTCTGCGGTAACCCAGACTGAGCATATTAAAACCCTTGTAACCTGAGTTATAATGGTTCAATTTGTTTAATTCTTTCTTAAAATGAAACTATCGGAATAATATATAATATTTTGAAACTATCATAATTTTTGAACGGGTACACAAATTTTGGGAGAATTTTGAAATAGAGCTCTATGGATCTGCGACTGTAAAGGACAGGTTGTGGTAAAACCTGATAACTCATTATATACTGATCCAATTCGTATGATTCTTGTTGAATATGAATCTAAGGACATAGGAAAGTATATGGAGTAAAAATATTAAATTTAAAAGTTGTAATTTGGTCTGGAGAGAATTAATAAGTTGGTATACAGATTCTGTCAAAGAAAAACCATGAACAGGAATAAGATAGATTATTAACAAATTGTTCCTATGATTTAATATACATACTTTATACCATTAGAAATACTAGGATGTCTATTTTATCATACTAAAATAGTTTTTAATTTAAATTATTATAATTAAAGTTATGATTTAATTAGTGATCAGTGTTCAGACGGGCAGGATTCACAGGTTAAGGGGCAGTAAAGGAAATTCTTAAAAATATAATCACTGATTTATATGTAACAAGATATATACTGATGGAAAGATAATTGCGTCTATTTTATGTAGTAGAAAATGGATTAAGGATCTGAATTATGTAGAATAAGATATTAACAGATTAGTGAGGAGTGTCCGAATATTGTCAAATGTACTATTAAGGAATTTCAATATTTCTGATATGTTGACTATACATCTTACGACTATTTATAGGACACGAGAACAACGTACAAGAGTGAAAACCTTATTTTACCAAGTAAATCATTGTGGAATTGAGGTAAGTATAGTTAATTGGATATATATATATATATATATATGAAGATGCATGGTTATGTGAAATCTTGATCGTAAACTGTAATATGCTAAACTGAATTATGTGGTTATCTTGTGAAATTGTTGTTATGTGTTATGTCTATGTTTTGGTGTGACGTACATGGTAAATACTTGTGATATACTTCGATTTTTTTGATGAACGAAGATGAATGATGGAGTGGTCGTGAATGATTGACATGTTTCTATTTTATTAATGATTGGAGTTGAATTTATGAAATCGATAAATGTACAGATGATTAATTGAGATGAGAAGATGGCTTATCTAAGCTTGGGCATATTCAATGGTTTATGATAATGTGATTGATGACGAGCTGTGTGCTGTCATGATGATATGATTGATGATGTGAGATGTGATGGGAGAAAATGAATATACAACTAGGTATCATGGCGCGAAGGGTACCAGGGTATTCCGGGTAACGGGGAATATCCTGTGCTGACGGCTACACACTGGGGTGGTGTGGGGGTGTCATGTTCGGTGTGATGTCCTGTGATCAGGAGCTACACACTTGGCCAGTGTGGGGATATCACATACGATGGGTATCCTGTGCCGGCTATTATATAATATTGATTGAGATGATGAGAGCCGGCAAAACCATTGAATATACTCCAGCTAGGTTAAGCAGGGCCCTAAGATAATAAATCATGACTGAGTTTGTATTATGATGTGGATGATGATGATTCTGATATTGATTCCCGAGTGATGGTTGTGATTGATTACTTTGTGATATTGTAATTATTGCATGACGTGTTGAGGTGATTCTGGCGTTGGTTTTCACATGATTGTTCATACTAATTACTTGGAGATATTGTGGAAATTATATAATGAGCATGGGAAATTGATCTTTCTTCTATGTGCTCACATGTCTGTGTATATATAGCTAATTAGCTATACTTACTGAGTTGGCAACTCACTCTTTGCCATGTACTTTTTCAGCAGATAGATTGCAGTGACTCGTCTAGCTAGCTTGTAGCCAGTTGTCAGCCTTGTAGGTGGGTCAGCACTGAAGTGTCATCATAAGTTGGGAGCTCTAGCTGCATATTAACGATAATATTAAACTCGGACTGGAGTAGTATCTTAAGTTTTGTAATAGCTAGAAACTCCACTTTTGTTGTGTTCATATGCTATAGTGAATTATGTTATATAAAGAATTCTGTTGAAGTTTTTAATCGATTGAGGCATATATAGAATGAAATTATAAGAAAATTTATCTAAATTGGGTTAAATGTGAATTAGTTATGAGATGGATTGTGATTACGAAGGGGGTGTCACATAACCGCACTTGGATGAGCAAGTTTTTTAATGACCAAAACACAATCTTCTTCAATAACGCACTTCGCCCACCCATATCAGCACACATCTCTGCTGCAAGTGCTCGCCATGTTCCGAATCACGAACATCTTGGTGGAAGGCTGTTTTCCATGCAATACACCATCCTTGATGGTCCCTGGCAAGAATTCCCAGCCTTGCGCCTTGTGATGGTTGTTTAACGAAAACATCAAAATTGATCTTCACTTCGTCGGCATATGGGGCAATCCATTTGTTTTTGTGCGGAATATGAATTGTAGGCTTCGTCACTGCATTTCGGAATTCATTTAGCAGCTTGACAGCAACATCAACACATGCATGCGGGTCTTTATCGTTATTTTCATAACCTTATGATTTTGCCTGCTGCACAGACTCCAACAAATCATAATGAACAGATTGAATGGAGCATGGTCGACATCTCAACGTACCTGGTAGAACCAATCCCCGAAGGAAAGAACCAGGCTTAAATTGTTCGCCAAGGAATGTGGGAGAGGGCCCTGGTTTGTCGTGCAAATGGACATTCCAAGAAAACATGTTTGAGATCCTCACGATCGTATCCCCACTTTATGCAATAGGGTTCAACAAGGCAGCGTCACCGAAGCAGATCTTGTGTTGTAGGCAGAGCATCATTGCATAGGTGCCAAGAAAAAACCTTTACCTTGTTCGGGACAGCGGTCTACCAAATGAATAACCAATCCGTTCTGTTGGCACTTGCTTGTCTCGTCATATTCGATCTCCGTTCCGCAGAAATATATTTTGCAATGTGATAGGCTGATTGAATAGTGAACATACACTTTTTTATCAAAATGCCAGATATTCGTGTCATTCTCCACTGATCGTCTGAGAGGAATGGAGTTAGTCAGTGCCACATCGTTGCTAAAGAAAAGGAAGTCGATCAGATCCGATTTCCACACCCCTAACTAGTGGTCAATTAAGTCCGACACCCTTACAGATGGCAGAAATGAATTTCTCGGAGTAATTAGTAGAAAAGTGCGTGGTCTCGGGATCCATGGGTTTGTCCAAGCATACCATTCGGCCTGCTCTAGTACTCCACCGAAACCCCGCCTGCACGACTGGTCAGGCCTCCAAAATGCTCCTCCACGTGAAAGAAACATTTGATCCATTTGGTGCACTAAAGAAGTCCCTAGTTAGAATATAACACGCCTTAAGAATGCAACTGAGAAGCAATGTCGGTTTCATAAAGATCCACCATCCTTATTTCGCGAGCATGGCGAGATTGAAACTATGTAGCTCATGGAAGCCCATACCCCTTTCCTTCTTTGATCGACACATGTTGTGTCAAGAGGCCCAATGGACCTTACTCTTTATCCGTCGTCCCAAAAGAAATTAGAGGCAATGCTTTTAGTTTCTCCTAGGAGAGATATAGGCAACCGAAAACAACTCATATAATAGGAAGGCATTCCTTGAATAGTAGATTTGATGAGAATTTCTATACGTCCTTGTGAAAGTATTTTCTCCTTCCAACCTCCAGCACATTGCCACACTCTCTCGCGAACATGGCTGAAAATCTCCCGTTTATTTCTCCTAATGAGGTAAGGGAAGCCCTAGGTATTTGGATGGTCTCACATCAACCCGCCCACCTAGCATAGAAGCCAACCTTTCACACTTGTCGATAGGTACGTTACAATCGAAGAATATAGAGGACTTGCCAAAATTGATAAGTTGGCCCGACGCTTTGCGATACATCTCAAGGACCTCCCGTATTGTTCTCATGGCAGCCTTTGAAGCTTGGTAAAAAATGAGGGTGGGTGTCGTCGGCAAAAAGGAGATGTGACGCCCTCAGAGCATGCCGAGCAACTGACACCCCACAAATATCCCCTCGTTCCTCCTTATCCTATAAAAAGGAAACTCAATGCTTCTACACATAAGATAAACGGATAAAGGGAGATAGGGTCACCTTGACGGATACCTCATTCCGATTGGAGGAAGCCAAATTGGGCACCATTTAACATGAATGAATACGTCACGGAGGGAACACAACGCATAATAAGAGGCACGACGCTATGGGGGAATCCTAACCTAGATAACACCCTCTCCAAAAAAAGATCACTCAATCCTATCATAGGTCTTACTCATGTCCAATTTAATAGCAACATGTCCCTCAGACCCCCTCTCATAGTTTTAAGTAAATGATTTAACTCAAATACCACTACCACTGTAAAAGCCTAGCCAAGGCGTGTGGATCGGGCCTAGCCAAGGCGTGTGGATCGGCCCGGGAGTAACGCGAATGCGGAAGCGCGGTATAATAAAATTGCAATAATTTAAAACATGCCATAAACAAGAATGAAACAAAGACGTTCAAGGGGTGTTCCCTTGAAACTCCCGGGCGTTCGGTGTATCTCGTGAATGTAAAATAAACAAGAAATTCATGGAGGCCATAGGGTTGAAAAGGGACGAAAACAACAAAATCGAAAAGCTACTCGGTTGTCGTTTTGTCTTCAAACCGCTACTCGCCTTTTTCCCCGTTTTGCTCCAAGATCCCGAGTTGAGACCCTCTAATTCGTACATGCAATCCGCCCACGTATCTTGATCCTCGTGCTAGCGAAAAACCAAGTGTATAGTTTATTTGGAGAGGACGGATTGATCAAACGTTATCAATTAACGAGATCAATCATCCTTTAAGTTCAATTGTATAGCACAAAAGAACAAGAGAGTATCTTGGGAAAAGGGGAGGGAGTGGCCGAGAGGGAGAGGAGTCGGCGGCGATGGTGTGTGTGTGTGTGTTTTGAATTTTATCATCTTCTCCAAGGTGAAGAGTTAGGCATATATATAGAGGAGGTATATAAAGGAGGAATCCTATTCCTCTTCTAGTTTCCACTCCTTGGAAGACTCCTCTTGGAATAGGATTTGACCTAGTCAATCCTAGCTTCTTGGTCAAACCAATCCTAGCCATTGATTTTCCTCTTCAATCTCAACCATTCATCAATTTAATGGAGTATTTAAATCTAATTAAATAATCCAAAGGGAAATAAATAAATATTAATATTTATCTTAAACCCCATAAATTAAATTCCAATAAATCTAATTTATTAGATAAATTCCTTTCATCTAATAAAAGGAATTAATTTTCCCAAGATAAGAAAGATCCGATTAAATCTAATTTAATCGTTCCATCTCTCTCCAAATATTTAATTCTAAATTAAATACGTTATGTGTGCGGATTGTGTGTGACTCTTTAGGTCCACCTTCAACCATGGGTGGCCGTCTAGCAATGGTCCATGGCACTAGCGACTAGGTGAATATGCGTGGGGATGAACATTTAGGCTCTACAGTACATCTATCCTTCCGTCTACAGTCTCACCACTTAGGGTCTAGGGCACGGATACGTAGGTACCCATTTTGGACCTAAGTGTCGGCTTGTCCTATACTAAACGCCGCAGGGAATTCTTCCCTTCTGTTCAGTTACTGTGGCCACAGATTTTAGGGACAAGACACATAGTATAGTGAGACGCTACTGTTGACGCTCTTGATAGGAGACAGATCCTTTCTTGGAAACTACTGTCACGTTGCACATCATGGCTGCACTAGATAGGGCTTATGACTACTCAACAACTATGTTTTGGCAATCTCTCACCATACCTAAGATACAGACACGGTGTAAAGGTAAACTCAGCAATTCCTCAAATCAAAGGAATGACCTGTACCTTTGGAACCAGGAACTCACTTCATACCTATCCGACCCTACTCAAGGTCCTTCGTAAGACGGTTCCCGCGAGTCACCTCAGTCAGCCGCTCCCTAGCGAGCTGACCCACTAACACTGCATAGACGACCCTCGTCACCCATCGATGAAACACGACAGCAGATGCTTAGTGCAAGTCTCAAGTGGATTCTCGATACCCATTTCCCGAGATTCCTTGACTTGGAGATTTTCAGACTGATTCGGTGGAACTGATTTCATGAACCTACCTCCAAGCGTAGTCCTAGTCCCCGAAATGTGATCTCAGTCTGTGGGCTTTATTTGTGTAGTGAATAGTTATAAAGCAGTAAAAGTGAACACAGACAAAGTATGAGCCAGATGAATTTCACTTTCTTATTCATCAAGGTTTATTAAAACTTTGATATTGTTCAGACATAGGTTACAATTCGCCTAACAAGATTGGCTTCATGGTCACCTATTATAACAATCTCCCACTTGACCTTTAAAGCCAATCACCCATATGTCTAATACCTATCTTCTCAAGATGTTGCGTATGAGCACTTTGCGACATAGGCTTCATGAGCGGATCTGCTGTGTTGTCTGCTGAGTTGACTCGGTCCATCCGAACGTCACCTCTTCCTACCATTTCTCGCAGAAGGTGGTAGCGTCTAAGAATGTACTTGAATCGGTGATGAGATCTCGGTTCCTTTACTTGTGCTTTGGCTCCGTTGTTATCACAAAAGATAACTACGGGCTCCGCAATGCTAGGTACCACACCCAACTCTTGGATGTAGTTTCTCATCCAAACCGCTTCTTTGGCAGCTTTTGAAGCTGCTATGTATTCGGCCTCAGTGGTGGAATCAGCAGTGGTTGCTTGCTTGGAACATTTCCATGCTACCACTCCTCCATTGAGTCTGAATACATAACCTGATTAAGACTTGGCATCATTGTCATCTGCCTGGAAGCTAACATCTCTAAAGCCTTCCAGAATCAGTTCTCCATTGCCATAGACCAAGAACATTTCCTTAGTCCTCCTCAGGTAATTAAAGATGCCCTTGACTGCATTCCAATGTGCCTCTCCTGCACAAGACTGATATATGCTCGTTACATTTAAGGCGTAAGCTATGTCAGGTGTCGTGCAGTGGACGACATATTGGATGCTTCCTACGACAGAAGTATAGGGGACGACTTTCATCTTCTCAAGTTCCTCATCAGTCTGTGGAGACTGTTTCTTGGACAACTTGATCCCATGCCCCATAGGAACGAATCCTCGTTTGGAGTTGTCCGTGCGAAATCTTTTCAGGACTTTCTCCATATACGAGTTTTGGGTCAGTCCCAACATTCTTTTAGATCTGTCCCTGACAATCTGGATGCCAAGAATGTAGGAGGCTTCACCCAAATCCTTCATGGAAAACTGAGTTGATAATCATGATTTTGTGTTACCCAACATTCTAACGTCATTACCTATAAGTAGAATGTCATCCACATAAAGCACTAGGAACACTATAGAGCTCCTACTAACCTTCTTGTATACACAAGGGTCGGATCCATTTTTGATGAAATCATAGCCCCGTATGACTTCATCAAAGCGAATGTTCCAGCTTCGGGATGCTTGTTTGAGGCCATAGATGGACTTATGGAGACGGCAGACTTTATGCTCTTCTCCGGTGGCTGTGAATCCCTCCGGCTGATCCATGTAGATCTCTTCCTCAACGAAACCATTACGGAAAGCCGTTTTCACCTCCATCTGCCATATCTCATAGTCATACGTGCTATGGCAAGCAAGATCCGAATGGACTTTGCCATGGCTACCAGCGAATAGGTATCCTCGAAGTCAACCCCGGGTCGTTGAGTGTACCCTTTTGCCACTAGCCTAGCCTTGAAGGTTATGACTTCTCCATCAATGCCAAGTTTGCGCTTATAGACCCATTTACAGCCAACTGGCTTAATGCCTTTGGGTGGGTCTACAAGTGTCTAGACTTGGTTCTCATTCATGGAGTCCATTTCTATTTTCATGGCCTCAAGCCATTCCCGGAGTCGATGTCGGACATCGCTTCCCCGGACGTCTTAGGATCCTTATCCAATTGATTGGTCGCGTTTAGAAAGCCATACCTCATGGGAGGGCGAGACTCTCTAGCTGACCTACGGAGAACAGAAACGTCAGTGGTGACTGTGGGCGTTGACTGAATAGAAGCTACCAGTTCAGGTACCGGGGCTGGCTCTCCCTGAGGTCATTCGTCATGCCTAGCATGCTGAACTTCTCGAGGTTGATCAGCCTTCTGGGTATTTATCCTGAATCCTCTTAGTGAGGTATCCGCGGCTTCTACTGATGACTGTTTTGCATCACTTGACTCCTCAAGGATCAGTTCATCAGGTTAGATACCTTCTGGAAATTCTTGTTCCAAGAACACTGCATTCCTTAAAACAAATACCTTCTATTCCGAGGGGTCATATAAATAATAACCTGCAGTTTCTTTAGGGTATCCAACGAACCTGCACAAACTAGACTTTGATTCTAGCTTGTCTCCCACTAGCTTCTTGGCGTATGCAGGGCTGCCCCACACTTTCAAGTAGTTGTAGGACGCAGGCTTGCCGTGCCATATCTCATATGGGGTGTGGGTCAATACACTGGTGGGCGCCAAGTTTAACAATTCGGCCGCAGTCTCTAATGCGTAGCTCCAAAAGGACAAGGGCAATTTGATAAAACTCATCATGGATCGGACCATGTCTAACAGGGTTCGATTCCTCCTTTCAGAGGCGCCATTTAATTGTGGTGTCCCGGGAGGTGTCCATTCAGAGATTATACTATTTTTTTTAAGACAATTAAGGAACTCAGTACTAAGCTATTCTCCGCCTCGGTCTGACCGTAGGAATTTAATTTTGCAGCCAGTTTGGTTCTCAACTTCAAGTTTGAATTCTTTAAACCTCTCAAGAGCTTCAGACTTGTACCTCATCAGGTATACATAACCATACCGTGAATGATCATCGGTGAAGGTTATGAAGTAGGAGAATCTACCTCGGGCTTGCGTCCTTAGTGGTCCACATACATCTGTATGGACCAAGTCCAACAGACCTGTGGCAAGCCTGCTTTGTCCTACAAAGGGCTTCTTTGTCATTTTCCCTCTGAGACAGGATTCACAAGTTGGTAGTTTACTCAAGTCCCCAACCTCTAGGTTCTTTGAGTCTACTAATTTCTTCATCCTATCTTGGGAAATGTGACCTAGCCTTGCGTGCCACAGTTGTGCGTTCCCGTTATCATCTATTTTATGTTTGTGTTGAGCGTTTAGAACGCAATTCGTTTGTTGTAAGATATAGAGACCGTTATTAAGCGTACCAAGCAGATGAGCAATTCCACCCTTCATCAAATAAAAGCAATTTTTATTGATTATAAACTCATATCCGCTATTGTCTAACAACGGAATGGAAATGATGTTTCTAATCATGCTAGGTACATAATAAACTTGCTCTAATTCTATACTAATACGATCACTAACTACTACGGTGGCAGATCCTACTGCTTCTGCCGAGATGGCCTTGCCATTTCCAAGCTTTAGGATCATATATCCGCTACTCAGTTTTCTGCTTTTTTTCAGCACCTGCAAATCATTGCAAATGTGAGCTTCATAGCCCGTATCTAATACCCAAGAGGTAGTGTTAGTAACCATATTAACCTCAATCACAAAGATATCTTGATTGGAGAGGAGTTCGGAGCAATCCCTCTTCCAATGCCCTTTCTCACGACAATGAATACATATGTCATTTGCCCTCGACTGTTGCTTTGAGTCAACCTTCCTTTTTCCTTTGCCTTTCCCCACTTTGGCAATGGGAACACTTTTAGTGTTGGTAGCTGCTTTTATGGCTTTTCCCTTTCCCTTCTTCCTTCTCCAACGTCCGGCGCCCTTGCCTTTCGTTTTGGAAGTCGAAGCATCTCCAAACAACACAGACGGCGCAGACTTCTTGGTCGTTGCCTCGTATTGCACCAACATATTAATTAACTCATGAATGCCCTTCTCAAGAGTGTTCATGTTGTAGTTAACAATAAATTGGTCGAAGGAGGGTGGGAGAGACTGAAGGATCACATCAATGTACGTCTCGTTATCGAGCCCTACTTTGAGGTCTTCGAGCTTTTCCACCAAGGTAAGCATCTTGACCCCATGCTCTTGTACAGAGGACCCTTCGGTCATTTTAGTTCCAAAGAACACCTTTGTTGCGACATACCTAGTATGCCGATCCGGGACCGCATAACAATCCTTCAGGCGAGCCATAATGGAAGGGACATCGTCTAGCCTCTCATACTGCTTCTGAATCTCATTCGTCATAGAGGCAAGTATGATGCTACGGACTCTCCGGTTATCCTTATGCCAAGTCTCGAACGTCTCACGTTCTTCTGGCGTGGATCCTTTTGGCAAGGTCCTAGGAAACCGCTTGTCCATGACAGCCTTGGTTCTCACAATCGAGGACTATCCTCAGATTGTGCAACTAGTCGTTGTAATTGGTTCCATTAAACTTGTTGGTCTTAAGTATGGTTGATAATGGGTTCTTAGACATTTTAAATCTACATTTATAGAATAGCACTACGATCAGCAGAATTAAAAACGAAAGTTTTAATAAAATTAAACGCTTGGACTTTAGTCATTTAATGCTCCCACTATTTATACGAAAACACGACACTTTCAAACGTTATTTTCGGGAAGACCCTTTCCTAGTGGGCTTGGGATTCACAACAATTTTCCCCATACCCTACTTTTATGATTCGCATGGGAAGAATCCTGTGGGAGGTATTCCATACCATTCTCGTTCCACGAGATTCCCAAGAAATTACTTCACCCTTTTACGTGATCCCGAGGAATCCAAGTGAATCACGTTATTTGGGCGTTAGACCCGACCTAATCAACCGATTCATAGACTCACTGCTACCTCCACGAATCGTGAGACAGGTAACAACAGTCTACTCCTCATTCATGACAAAGTGTAACTTTTTTAAGCACGATAGTCGTGCCACGACTCGTGAGACCACGCTATCGACCTAAATCAGCTTCCTCACTTTGCCATGGATGGAAGGCATGGAGGAACTCCTAGAGTCCAAGTCCATTTATGAAGGGTCTAATATTTTAAACTTTGGTCCAACCAAGTGAGAGTTGAAAATGACCGAGATCCCATACATACATACATACATACATACATACATACATACATACATACATACATACATAATGCATAATAAAAGTTTGCATCCCATAGCAATAATATGATAAATAAACAATTCATTCACCATAAGAGCCACATGCAAAATTAAAGCCTAGCACGCCCCTGCTGGATGATCACAAGCCCGAATTCTATGCGACCCACTGAGCCCGTAGTGGATCTATGGTCAATCTAGGGTTGGTCCTATACTATTACATTTAATAGCAACCCAATCAACATGCTGATGGGCCTTGGTCTCTTTCTCCTTCAAGTCTTCATGGAACGCCTTGGATTCTTCATTCTAGGCTCTCCCTTTGGGCCATCCTTCATCTCCACCAATAACATAAAATAATTCCTCACTCCTATACTACTCTCATTACATATTTAAAAAGAAACCCCAGCGAAAATCCGGGAGAGTACAATAGGAGGGAGATAGAATGCCTTATTATTCCAAGGCAACTAGAAAAGGAGGAGGAGAAAATAAAAGAGGCACACAGGCCTAACATAAATTTAAACCATACATTCGGTCTAGGGCTTGTGATCATCCGTTCTCAATCAACGCACATAATTACATGATATCCAATCACATAAACACATGTACATAATCCATGATATCCAATCACATCATCCATAATAAAACGAGAGAAAGAGCCATGTATGTAAACTTGGCATAACATTGGCAATTTCCTTTTTTGTTTAGGAAAACCTTTTCTCATTATTTGAAAGTGAATAAATGTCGGGATTCCAAATCCAATACAACAACTTTCCAAATAATGTCCTTAAGAAAATATGCAAAGTAAATAAAACCAAATTTTCAAAAATTATCCAAAAAATTAAAGAACAAGAAAAACATAAACCAATAAGTGGCCGCCGCCTGCCGCCGCACGCGCAAGGCACGCCCGGCCGGGCGCGCGCGCATAGGCCCCTGCCTGCTCGCGCGCACCCCTGCTCGTGCGGTGCCGCGTGCGTTGGCGCGCTGGCGGGGCAGCCGTGCGCAGGCTCCTCTGCCTGCGCGCGCCGCCCTGCCGTGCCGCCTGCGTGCGCATCCTGCGCGTAGTCTAAGCACGCACATGCACATCGGGCGCGCCTGCCGGGCGCGCACGCGCAGGTTCCGTTGCCTGCTTGTGTGCGCGCCTGGCGGTGCTGCCATATGCACGCGTGCGTGCGCGGCCCTAATCGGCCGCGCGAGCGCCCTTGACGCGCTGGCCTGGTGCGCGCGCGCGGGCTCCCTTGCCCGCGTGTGCGCGCATAGCAGCCGTAAACCCGCGCGCGCTGTGCGTGCCTGGTAGGGCTGCCGCGCGCAGGCTCCCTTGCCTGGGCGCGCGGGTCAGCCATCGGCTGCTGCGTGATATATTTTTTTTTCGTTTTATTTTCTGCCCCTGTTTTCCAAGAAAACCAAGAACACCAACAATACCAAGAACTCATGCACGATTAAAAGACAAGAAAACGACATGCTTGATAATTTAAAAGATCAAGAATCATGTAAATCATGCCATACACGTTTTCATGCTTTAAACACACGTAAAATCCTAGGCCGATACACCGAACCAGGCTCTGATACCACTGAAAAGCGTAGCTAAGGCGTGTGGATCGGCCCGGGAGTAACGTGAATTCGGAAGTGCGGTATAATAAAATATCAATAATTTAAAACATGCCATAAACAAGAATGAAACAAAGACGTTGAAAGGGTGTTCCCTTGAAACTCCCGGGCGTTCGATGTATCTCATGAATGTAAAATAAACAAGAAATTCATGGAGGCCATAGGGTTGAAAAGGAACGAAAACAACAAAACTGAAAACCTACCCAGTTGTCGTTTTGTCTTCAAACCGCTACTCGCTTTGTTCTCCGTTTTGCTCCAAGATCCCGAGTTGAGACCCTCTAATTCGTACACGTAATTTGCCCACGTATCTTGATCCTCGTGCTAGCGAAAAACCAAGTGTATAGTTTATTTGGAGAGGACGGATTGATCAAACGCTATCAATTAACGAGATCAATCCTTCTTTAAGTTCAATTGTATAACACAAAAGAACAAGAGAGTATCTTGGGAAAAGGGTAGGGAGTGGCCGAGAGGGAGAGGAGTCGGCGGGGATGGTGTGTGTGTGTGTGTTTTGAATTTTATCATCTTCTCCAAGGTGAAGAGTTAGGCATATATATAGAGGAGGAATCCTATTCCTCTTCTAGTTTCCACTCTTTGGAACACTCCTCCTGGAATAGGATTTGACGTAAGTCAAATCCTAGTCAATTCTAGTTTCTTGGTCAAACCAACAACCATTGATTTCCCTCTTCAATCTCAACCATTCATCAATTTAATGGAGTATTTAAATCTAATTAAAAAATCCAAAGGGCAATAAATAAATATTAATATTTATCTTAAGCCCATAAATTAAATTCTAATAAATCTAATTTATTACATAAATTCCTTTCATCTAATAAATGGAATTAATTTTCCCAAGATAAGAAAGATCCGATTAAATCTAATTTAATCGTTCCATCTCTCTCCAAATATTTAATTCTAAATTAAATACGTTATGTGTGCGGATTGTGTGTGATTCTTTAGGTCCACCTACAGCTAGATTTGATCGGATTCCTAAAATCCGTGCGTTACCATGGGTGGCTGTCTAGCAACGGTCCATGGCACTAGAGACTAGGTGAATATGCGTGGGGATGAACATTTAGGCTCTACAGTACATCTATCCTTCCGTCTACAGTCTCACCACTTAGGGTCTAGGGCACGAATACGTAGGTACCCATCTTGGACCTAAGTGTCGGCCTGTCCTATACTAAACGCCGCAGTGAATCCTTCCCTTTTGTTCAGTTACTGTGGCCACAAATTTTAGGGACAAGACAGAGTATAGTGAGACACTTTTGTCAACACTTTTCACAGGAGACAGATCCTTTCTTGGAAACTACTATCACGTTGCACATCATGGCTGCACTAGGTATGGCTTATGACTACTCAGCAACTATGTTTTGGCAATCTCTCGCTATACCTAAGATACAGACATGGTGTATAGGTAAACGCAACAATTCCTCAAGTCAAAGGATTGACCGGTATCGTTGGAACCGGGAACTCACGTCATACCTAATCAACCCTACTCAAGGTCCTTCGTAAGACGGTTCCCACGAGTCACCTCAGTCAGACGCTCCCTAGCGAGCTGACCCACTAACACTGCATAGACGACCCTCGTCACCCGTCGATGAAACACGACAGCAGATGCTTAGTGCCAGTCTCAAGTGGATTCTCGATACCCATTTCCCGAGATTCCTTGACTTGGAGATTTTCAGACTGATTCGGCGGAACTGATTTCATGAACCTACCGCCAAGCGTAATCCTAGTCCCCGAAATGTGATCTTAGTCTGTGGGCTTTGTTTGTGTAGTGAACAGTTATAAAGCAGTAAAAGTGAACACAGACAAAGTATGAGCCAGATGAATTTCACTTTCTTAATCATCAAGGTTTATTAAAACTTTGATATTGTTCAGACATAGGTTATAATTCGCCTAACAAGATTGGCTTCACGGTCACCTATTCTAACACTAGCACGTTATCAGTGATGAGTCTCCCAGATATGAATGAAAATTGGGAAGGAGAGACAATTGAGTCTGGAAGGAGTTTGATCTATTAGCAATTATTTTGCTAGCCAGTCTAAGGACAACATTACACAAGCTATTAGGTTAGAATTGCGAGATTGATTCGGGATTTTTACATTTTGGAATGACTACAATGTGAGTGAAGTTCAATGGAGTAGAAATATCAAGGTTATTAAGCATGTTAAGCACATACGATAGAGTAGCGTGGCCAACAATATTCCAAAAACGCTAAAAGAAAATGGGGGGCATGCCATCGGGACTAGGGGATTTGAACGAAAACATTAGGGATAAAACATTTTTGTACATCGGCCGTAAAATAATCCACCAAGAGTAGCTGGTTCATCTCCTCAGACACTCGAGTTGGCACGACGTTTATCACTTGATCAAACTCGTTTTCAAGTGGATTTTCAGATGCGAAAATGGTGTGGAAATATCTCTGAGTAATCCCTTGGACCGCTCCTTCCTCATTTTGCCACTGTCCTGTTTCGTGTTTTATCCGTTCAATCAGGTGGTTTTTTTTTTTTTTTTTTTTCCTGCATCTGGGAGGCCTTTACATGAAAAAAACTAGTATTCCAATCACCCTTCGCTAGCCATGCAGCTTTCCCCCTCTGCTTCCATTTAATCTCTTCAGCTGATAGTAGATTATTCAATTTAGTTTGGAGCTCCCATAGCCGATGTAGAGATGCAATTGAGTAATCCGATGCTTGAATATGGGTAATCTCTTTCTCAATCTCTTTTACTTTCTATTTGTATCTCCAAACTCCCTCTTGATCCATCATAGAAAGCCATGCTTACAGTTTTCCAGCTGACGGATAAGAGTATTGTTCATATCAAATGTGAAGGACAAGCGGATCTGCCGGGGAGCGCGAGCGGAAGCGAGAAAGCGAGAAAAGTGCGTAAATTAAATCAAATCTAATTTAAAATACGAATCCCAAGGGGTGTACCCTTGGGTGCTCAACCGGGCGTTCGATGTAGGATGTGTAAATATTAGAAACATATATTTAAACACATAGGGCATAGATGTATATTAAATCAATCAAAGCGTAATAAACCGTTACCTTTGATTATTTAGCGTATGCTCCCAGCTACTTGCGTTGTTCCTTCTCCGGAATGCTCACGAAATCCAAACGTATGGATTCTCCAACGGTGATCCACACCACACCGGAAGAAACACACGTTCTTCTTGCTAGAAAAGAACGGGTTTAAGAAGGAATCGGTTTAAGAGAAGAACACTATGAATTAGTGCTCTCTTAAACTTACCTTGTTCTTCTTCTTGATTCAAAATCAAGTGAAGAACACAAGTGTAAGAGAGGGAGAGAGGCCGAGAGTTTGAGAGAGAGGAGAGGATTTTTGTCTTCTCTTTTTCCTAGAAAAAGATGAATAATGAATCACTTATGCTTGGTGTTGTATATTCTAATATATATACATAATTAATGTGATTATTGGAATGTGTCTAGGTTCATCCAAGGATGTCTAGATTCATTTCAATCAATCACCATCAATTCTTCAATCAAGCCTACCAAAATTTATGGTATGATCAAATCATACCAAAAGGGAAGAGCTTGATTGGAGTTGATTTGTCTCTTTCCAAAAGAGATAAGTCAACATACCACCTAGCATGAAACATGGCTGATTTTGCTTCCTCCAAGGGAGCATGTCGGCCATGTTTAATTAAGGGAAGAAGTCCAACTTCTTCCTATTCCAAAATAGGAATTATTTTCCTCTCGGGTATAATTTAACGGACCGGGTTTTATCGTAATCCAATTACAACGAATCCAATATTAAATCTAATTTAATGTCCATTTAAATTATTCCCGTTGATCTTTTAATCCAATTAAAAGATCCAACGTCTCAACTTTTCATATTTAATCGAAAATCCAATTTACCGATTAAACGAAAGCCCGATACAATATCGGCCCGTCCATCCAATGGACTTTCCCTTAAGTAATCCAATTACTTATTTTATCCTTCGAGATTGACTCCAAGTCGATCTCTCAACCTCCTCGGTGATTTGTGTGTGACCCTTTAGGTTCACCTTCAGCTAGACTTGGGCCCGTGTCCCACAAGGGCCCGTTACCATGGGTGGCCGTCTAGCAACGGTCCATGGCACTAGAGACTAGGTGAATTGGCGTGAACATTTAGGTGCCGATTCCATACGGGTACGATCCTTCCGTCTACCGTCTCCCGGCCTTAGTCTAGGGTATGGAATTGGGCGTCGGTTCCCATCCTTGACTAGGCATCTATGCTTAATACTCGAGACCACGTATGCTTCATTGCGTCGACACAGGAAACCATTGCCTGTTGGACCAACCACTGTGGCCACAGCTTCAAACAGCATGAACGTGTCTCCGAGTGCATAGGAGATACCTCTGTCACATACTGACAGGGGACGGATCCTCTTCTTGGAATCCACCGTCCTCGCTACACATTCCGACTGCACTGGACAAGGCTTATGATAATCATTTTACAGAATGATTACCTCTTGCCAGATCCAAGATACAGCCGTCATGTGCACGCGACTGCCATGATCCCTCAAGTCTGAGGATTACTCCCGTACTATCGGAACCGGGGAAAACCAATCATACCGACCAAGCCTCCAAGGCTTCCATATGATGGTCCTCGCGAGTCAGTCCAGTCGGCTCGACCCCAGTCGACCGACCCATCAAGATCGTGTAGGCGTCCCACGCCTGTCGCCGATGAAACACGACACTCATCCAATGAACACGACTCTTGACGCAAGTCTCAATAGGACTCTCGATGCCCTGTCTCGAGGTCCTCGACTTGGAACGTTTCAGACCCAACTCTTAATCAGTTGGTTTCATGTCCACCATCTAATGCGTGGCCCAACTGCACGAGTTGTTATCCATGGTCTGTGGGCTTTGTTGCGATATAAGTTAAACACCGTTTTAACAAATGTAAGATGAGCGCAACAAAGAAGGTACCATTGGTGACGAATATTCATCTTATTCATCACATAATAATATTACATTTACATCAAGTTGTCAGATAGGTTACAAATCGCCAAACCTATTGGCTTTCTGGTCACCTATTCTAACAATCTCCCACTTGACCTAAAGCCAATCACCCATTGGCCTCAAACCTCTTATTCAGATGGTGAGTATGGGCAACTTGCGACTTGGGCTGAACAAGTGGATCTGCTATGTTTTCTACGGAGCTGACTCGGTTCAACCGAACGTCACTCGTGCTATCCATCTCGCTAAGCAGATGGTAGCGTCTAAGAATATGCTTGGATTGTGATGAGATCTCGGTTCCTTTGCTAGCGCTATCGCCCCGTTGTTATCATGAAAGATAATTACAGGGTTAGCAATGCTAGGTACTACATCCAACCGTTGGATGTTGCTCATCAACCAAACAACTCCTTAGCAGCTTCCAAAGCCGCTATGTATTCAAAACTCTATGGTGGAGTCCGCCGTGGTAGCCTACTTGGAACTCTTCCAAGTAACCACGCCACCATTTAGTCTAAATACAAAATCATACTGAGACTTGCCATCATCGTCATCCGACTGGAAGCTAGCGTCGCTATAGCCTTCCAGTATCAACTCTCCACCGCCGTAGATCAAGAACATGTCCTCAGTCCTTTTCAGGTACTTTAGGATAGTCTTGACTACACTCCAGTGTGCCTCCCCGGCACACGACTGATATCGACTTGTTACGCTCAAAGCGAAAGCCACATCAGGTCTAGTGCACTGAACAACATACTGTATGCTGCCTACGGCTGAAGCATAGGGGATGTCCAACATCCTTTTAAGCTCCTCATCAGTCTTAGGAGACTGCTTCTTGGATAACTTAATTCCATGCCTCATAGGAAGGAATCTTCGTTTTGAGTTCTCCATCTTGAATCTCTTCAAGACTTTTTCAATATACGAGGGCTGGACCATTCCTAACATCCTTCTAGATCTATCCCTGTAGATCTTGATGCCAAGGATGTAGGATGCCTCGCCCATATCCTTCATGGAGAATTGCTTTGACAACCAAGCTTTAGTGGTACCCAACATCTTAGCATCATTCCCAATGAGCAAGATGTCATCCACGTAAAGCACCAGAAACGCAACTGAGCTCCCACTGATCTTCTTGTATACACAAGGATCAGACTCGTTCTTGATGAAATCATATCCCCGTATGACTTTATCAAAACGTATGTTCCAGCTTCGGGAAGCTTGTTTGAGGCCATAGATGGACCTTTGGAGACGGCAGACCTTTTGCTCTTCTCCAACAGTTGTGAAACCTTCCGGCTGCTCCATATAGATCTCTTCCTCTACGAAACCGTTGAGGAAGGCCGTTTTCACGTCCATCTGCCATATTTCATAGTCATACCATGCTGCTATGACAAGCAGTATCCGAATGGACTTGGCCATTGCTACGGGCGAGTAGGTTTCCTCAAAATCGACCCCGGGTCGCTGAGTGTAACCTTTCGCCACAAGCCTGGCTTTGAAGGTTGTAACCTCCCCGTCAGCTCCAAGCTTACGTTTGTAGACCCATTTACACCCTACGGATTTAACCCCTTTGGGAGGATCTACTAGGGTCCAAACCTTGTTTGTACCCATCGAGTCCATCTCGGATTTCATGGCCTCAAGCCACTTGTCCGAATCGATGTCCGACATCGCTTCTCCTTACGTCTTCGGATCATTATCCAACTGATCGGTCAGGCCCATAAATCTATACCTATCAGGTGCATGGGATACTCTGGCTGACCTACGGTGGACTGGAACAATATCAGTGGGAACCACTGGCTCAGATGTCACTGCTGCCTCATGGGGTACCTCACTTGATTCCTCAAGGAGTACCTCATCGCGTCGACTATCCGATGGAAAACCTTTTTCCAAGAACACTGCGTTTCGCGAGACAAAAACCTTTTGCTCGGAGGCATCATAGAAATAATACCCCGCAGTTTCTTTTGGATAGCCGATGAACCTGCATAAACTAGACCTCGAGTCCAGTTTATCTCCCACTAATCTCTTAACATATGCGGGGCAACCCCACACTTTCAAGTATTTGTAGGAGGCAGGCTTGCCATGCCATATCTCATATGGCGTCTGGGATACCTTTTTAGATGGCGCCAAGTTCAAAACTTTGGCCGCTGTCTCAAGAGCGTATCCCCAGAAGGAAAGGGGTAGGTCGGTAAAACTCATCATGGATCGGACCATATCCAACAAGGTCCGATTCCTCCTTTCAGACACATCATTAAGATGCGGTGTTCCAGGAGGGGTCCACTGAGAGAGAATCCCATTCTCTTTTAGATAATCAGTAAACTCAACACTCAAATACTCTCCACCTCGGTCCGACCGAAGGGCTTTGATCTTTCGACCGGTTTGGTTCTCTACTTCAAGCCTGTATTCCTTAAACCTTCCAAAGGCTTCAGACTTGTACCTCATCAGGTAAACATAACCATACCGTGAGTGATCATCGGTAAAGGTTATGAAGTACGAGTACCCACCTCTAACCTGAGTATTTAGTGGACCACAGACATCTGTATGGATCAAATCCAATAGACCACTGGCTAGAGTACTTTGTCCAACAAAGGGTTTCTTGGTCATCTTTCCCTTTAGACAGGATTCACAGGTCGGTAGGTTGTCCAAATCGTCTATTTCTAGACTCTTTGAGTCCACCAACCTTCTTATCCTATCTTTAGAGATATGACCTAACCTCGCATGCCATATCTGTGCGTTATTATGATCACCACATTTTCGTTTGTGTTCTGCAGTCATAATCCAATTAGACTGTTGAAGTATGTACAGACCGTTGACCAATGTACCAAGCAGATGAGAAATACCATCTTTGATAATGAAAAAACCGTTTTTATTGATGGTAAATTCATATCCCTCCTTATCAAGGACTGGGATGGAAACAATATTCTTAATCATGCTAGGTACATAGAAACAGTCGTTCAGTACAATCCTAACATGACTACTAATGGCTAACTCTAGTGATCCTACGGCCTCCGCAGCAACGGCCTTGCCATCGCCTAGCCTCAGGATCATCTCATCCTTGGTTAGCCTTCTGCTTCTTTGCAGTGCCTGCAAATCATTGCAGATGTGAGCAACACACCCGGTATCCAAAACCCATGAAGCAGAATTAGTAACCATATTTACTTCAACCACAAACATACCTGGGTTGGAGAGGAGTTGTGGGCACTCCCTCTTCCAATGCCCTTTCCCTTGGCAATACATGCAGACATCATTTTCCTTGGACCGCTGAGAACCACAGGCCTTCCCTTTCCTTTTGCTCGGTCCAACCGGAGCAACAGGGACGCCTGGAGCACGAGCAGGGGCCGCAACCGTCTTCCCTTTGCCCTTCTTCCTCTTCCAGCGTCTGGCCCTCTTGCCATTCGCCTTGGAGGTTGAAGCCTCTCCTATCAATACCGCCGACGCCGACTTGTGGGTCGTTGCCTCGTATTGGACCAGCATGTTGATCAACTCATGAATAGACTTCTCAAGTCCGTTCATGTTGTAGTTTACAACAAACGGGTCATAGGATGGAGGAAGCGACTGGAGGATCACGTCAATGTACGTGTCATTGTTAACCCAGCTTTAAGGTCCTCGAGTTTCTCCACTAGGGAGAGCATCTTGACCCCATGACTTTGTACAAACGCTCCTTCAGCGAGCTTGGTGCCAAAGAATGCTTTTGTGGCGGCATATCTAATATGCCTATCCAGAACCGCATAAACCTCGTCCATGCGGAGCATTATGGCGGAGACGTTGTCCAGCCTCTCATACTGCTTCTGGATGTCGTTAGACATCGAAGCCAGTATGATACTGCGTACTTTCCGGTTCTCCTCATGCCATTTCTCGAAGGTTAAACGTTCTCAGGCGTGGACCCCTCCGGTAAGTCGCTCGGTGGCGGCTCGTCCAAGACGTGGCCTTGGTTCTCGAAACCGAGGACAATCCTCAGGTTTCTCAGCCAGTCCGAATAGTTTGTTCCGTTGAATTTATTAGTCTCGAGAATCATGGTTAATGGGTTCTTAGACATATCTACATTAATGAAAATGTAAAGCAGAAATTAGCAGATGATGGTAATATTATTGTTCAAGTTGAAGACTTGGTCTTTTAGTCTTCAACCCTCCCACTATTTATACGAAAGTCCGCCACTCTCAAACGGAGTTTTGGAAGACCATTTCCCAGTGGGCTTGGGATCCACAAGCGTAATCTCCATGCCCCGCTTTTACGATTCACATGAAGAAGACCTCGTGGGAGATATCTAATATCATTCTCATCCAATGAGATTCCGAAGATATTTTGTCTCACCTATTCGCATGGTTCCGAGGACTCCAAGCGAACCATGTGACTCAGTGTTAGGCCCGACCCATCAACCAAATCATACCTCAAACTGTCGCCCCCCACGACTCGTGAGACAGGGAAACAGTGAGCACAGTCTTTTTGTTCACAACAATGGTGCAGCTTTCCCCTATTCCAAGTGTGCCACGACTCGTGAGACCACACTTGAGTAGTGGTAGCTTCCTCACCACATTGCTGTGGATGGAAGGCTCGGACAGACCAAAATACCAGTTTGATCCAAGTCCGTTCTGGGCCTAATATTTAATTTGGTCCAACCAAATGAGAGTTTTTAGTGTGACTGAGACCTCATCACATTATGGTGTTTTAGCATGCATAAATATCCAATATTTAAAGCGAGAAATAAATACGCCGCATGCATAAAACATAGCATACCCCTGTTGGGATGATCACAAGCCCAACCTATGTGACCCACTGAGCCCGCAGTGAGTCTATGGTCTGTCTAGGGTGGTCCTAAATTATTACAATAATAATATACCCATTGTCATTTCAATGGGCCTTGAAGTGCTTCTTGTTTCACGCCTTGATGCTCCTCCTTGGGGTCTCCGACTCTAATTTCTTGTTAAAATTAAAACCTTACCAATCCTATCTACTCTCATTACAACTGAAAGTAATACATTGGTAATAAAGAAAACAAGCCTTAACATCATGAGGCTAATAATAGGGGAGATGATAGTCCCAAAAATAAGAGGCACGCAGGCCCCACCCAACAAAAATAAATGATCATACATTCATCCATACATAAGGTCTAGGGCTCTTGTGATCATCCCATGTTGATTCCATCAACTGACATAACACAATTATTCCAATAATCATGCATAAATAACCAATGGGTATTCCAAATACCCAAGTGATGTCCAACATCACAAAAGCATAAACATATAAATAATATGCAAAATTCAAATTTCAAATTTAATGGACATTTTAAACAATGCATCCAATGCATGTATTAATCCCAAATTAATTAAGCAAATTTAATTCAAGGAATAATCCAATTATCCCAAAATCAAAAATGCAAAATTAACATATTTTCAGAATATTGTGCAGAAAATACAGAAAATCAAATTTTCCAGAAAAAGTCGAAAAACGGCACAAAACGGCCCAACCGTTGTGCTGGCAGGCCGGCCGCGCACGCTGGCCGAAGCCCAGCGGCCACTGCCGGCCTGGTCGAATTTTTTTTTTTTTTTGTTTTTCAAAACTGTTTCAGCACAATAACAGTAATATTATTCTGAAAATAAGCATTAAAATTTTAGATCCAATCTAACATAATTAAGCATGCCAAAAGTCCATTAAATCCAAACAATTGAATCATCATATTATTCATATATTTATGTAATCTAACATGCCGATAAAGCCATTTAAAAGCAAGTAGATCATGCCAAACACATAGATCTATGCCCCTTACATCGAACCGGGCTCTGATACCACTTGAAGGACAAGCGGATCCGCTCGGGAACGCGAGCGGAAGCGAGAAAGCGAGATAATAGTGTGTAAATTAAATCAAATCTAATTTAAAATACGAATCCCAAGGGGTGTACCCTTCGGTGCTCAACCGGACGTTCGATGTAGGATGTGTAAATATTAGAAACATATATTTAAACACATAGGGCATAGATGTATATTAAATAATCAAAGCATAATAAACCGTTACCTTTGATTATTTAGCGTATGCTCCCGGCTACTTGCGTTGTTCCTTCTCCGGAATGCTCACGAAATCCAAACGTATAGATTCTCCAAAGGTGATCCACACCACACCGGAAGAAAAACACGTTCTTCTTGCTAGAAAAGAACGGGTTTAAGAAGAAATCGGTTTAAGAGAAGAACACTATGAATTAGTGCTCTCTTAAACTTACCTTGTTCTTCTTCTTGATTCAAAATCAAGTGAAGAACACAAGTGTAAGAGAGGGAGAGAGGACGAGAGTTTGAGAGAGAGGAGAGGATTTTTGTCTTCTCTTTTTCCTAGAAAAAGATGAATAATGAATCACTTATGCTTGGTGTTGTATATTTTAATATATATCAATAATTAATGTGATTATTGGAATGTGTCTAGGTTCATCCAAGGATGTCTAGATTCATTCCAATCAATCACCATCAATTCTTCAATCAAGCCTACCAAAATTTATGGTATGATCAAATCATACCAAAAGGGAAGAGCTTGATTGGAGTTGATTTGTCTCTTTCCAAAAGAGATAAGTCAACATACCACCTAGCATGAAACATGGTTGATTTTGCTTCCTCCAAGGGAGCATGTCGGCCATGTTTAATTAAGGGAAGAAGTCCAACTTCTTCCTATTCCAAAATAGGAATTATTTCTCCTCTCGGGTATAATTTAACGGACCGGGTTTTATCGTAATCCAATTACGACGAATCCAACATTAAATCTAATTTAATGTCCATTTAAATTATTCCCGTTGATCTTTTAAATCCAATTAAAAGATCCAACGTACTCAACTTTCCATATTTAATCGAAAATCCAATTTACCGATTAAACGAAAGCCCGATACAATATCGGCCCGTCCATCCAATGGACTTTCCCTTAAGTAATCCAATTACTTATTTTATCCTTCGAGATTGACTCCAAGTCGATCTCTCAACCTCCTTGGTGATTTGTGTTTGACCCTTTAGGTTCACCTTCAGCTAGACTTGGGCCCGTGTCCCACAAGGGCCCGTTACCATGGGTGGCCGTCTAACAACGGTCCATGGCACTAGAGACTAGGTGAATTGGCGTGAATATTTAGGCGCCGATTCCATACGGGTACGATCATTCCGTCTACCGTCTCTCGGCCTTAGTCTAGGGTATGGAATTGGGCGTCGGTTCCCATCCTTGACTAGGCATCTATGCTTAATACTCGAGACCATGTATGCTTCATTGCGTCGACACAGGAAACCATTGCCTGTTGGACCAACCACTGTGGCCACAGCTTCAAAACAGCATGAACGTGTCTCCGAGTGCATAGGAGATACCTCTATCACATACTGACAGGGGACGGATCCTCTTCTTGGAATCCACCGTCCTCGCTACATATTCCGACTGCACTGGACAAGGCTTATGATAATCATCTTACAGAATGATTACCTCTTGCCAGATCCAAGATACAGCCGTCATGTGCACGCGACTGCCATGATCCCTCAAGTCTGAGGATTACTCCCGTACTATCGGAACTGGGGAAAACCAATCATACCGACCAAGCCTCCAAGGCTTCCATATGATGGTCCTCGCGAGTCAGTCTAGTCGGCTCGACCCCAGTCGACCAACCCATCAAGATCATGTAGGCGTCCCACGCCTGTCGTTGATGAAACACGACACTCATCCAATGAACACGACTTTTGACGCAAGTCTCAATAGGACTCTCGATGCCCTGTCTCGAGGTCCTCGACTTGGAACGTTTCAGACCCAACTCTTAATTAGTTGGTTTCATGACCACCATCCAATGCGTGGCCCAATTGCACGAGTTGTTATCCATGGTCTGTGGGCTTTGTTGCGATATAAGTTAAACACCGTTTTAACAAATGTAAGATGAGCGCAACAAAGAAGGTATCATTGGTGACGAATACTCATCTTATTCATCACATAATAATATTATATTTACATCAAGTTGTCAGATAGGTTACAAATCGCCAAACCTATTGGCTTTCTGGTCACCTATTCTAACAAAATGTTGTCCCATAGTCCCAAAGCTTAGAAATTGCTTCCTCACAAGCATTAGATTTGATCCAGAGGGCCTCAAAGCACTGGCCAAATGTGGTGAGAGTTCCATTTTCTATGTTGCCGGTGAATCTCGAATAGCAGTGGTGCATGATTGAAGTAGATATGGTCGAGATGTGATACGCATGAATCCGACCAAAGGATGTTCCATGCAGCAAAAGAGTAGAAACCTATCAAGTCTTTTCCAAACGGTATGAGGTTCTTCCCGATTATTCGACCACGTAAACGGAAAACCCGTAAAACCCGAGGTCAGACAAGCCCACTATCATTTAATGGCGTCCCGAAATGACCAAAGTTGTCCGGTTGGCAGTATGAAGGCGTCTTTTTTTTCTTCGAGTTCATAAGGATTGTGTTGTAGTCATCGGCACAGATCCACGAAAGGTTTAGAGGCTGTACTGAGTTGTCTTAACAGGTTCCAAGAAAGAGACCGACAACTCACCTCTGGCTCCTCGTAAGAACCAATGAATCGCCATGGATCCTCTTCATTCGATAGTTGCACCCGTGTATCAATATGGGAACTCGAAAAACTGATCAAGTGAACTGAAACTTGTTTACTCCAAAAAAGGGCCAAACCCCCACTTTTACCTTTCGAATCCACTGCAGAACCAACATATCCATTGCTCTCTTTGATATAGTCTATTTTCTTGCTGTTAGACTTGATCTCCATAACGAAAACTAATAAGGGGTTATGTGTTTTCACCAGTTCCCGCAGGTGACGAATTGTCGAAGGACCCCTCAGGCCGTGGCAATTTCCAGCTTATACAACTTATAATGGGCGGCAGGGCAGCAAGGCAACCTCCGCCAAGAAACAATCCTCATCAGAATCTTCATCCATAAGAGAAAGGCTTGGAGAGGTTGAATGCTTTCTGCGTCTTTCATGGTTTCTGGTGGGAAATAGAACGAGGGGGGAGCTTACGTTTTCTAGTTCCTAGT